>CM066988.1:70196668-70911668 GCA_033977485.1 Hydrangea macrophylla
CCGAGAGTTCTGGGGGCCAAAATGCAATTTCTGGTCAACGGGGGAGTTGACTACCGCGGCGGAACTAGCCCACTGCCGCGGCGGCACTGGCCAAGTGCCGCGGCGGCACTCTGAGTGATTTTTCATTTTTTTTTTTTTTTTTTTTGGTTAATTTTTAGGTTTTAATTCAAATTTCCAACAAATAAAACGAGATAGTTTTGATAATCTGAAGATTTTGGACCAATTAGAGACATTTTAAAACCCAAAATACCTCCCCAAATTGGCCTATTAAGGAGACCCATTTGCTTCCATTTGGGGGAGAGCTTGGAAGCCATTAAAGAGAGATATAGAGAGTTAGGAAGAAATAGAGAGAGAAATAAAGATTTTCTTCTTCAAATCCAAACCAAATGTGAGTTTTTATTTAGTTTTCTCAAAACTAAACTAGTATTCACAAAATTTCAATTTATTTTCTTCATCTTCTTTAAGTTTCCAATGAGTTAGAGAGCAATCTACACCCACATACACACAAATATGCGAGGTTGAATGCTTGTGGTTCCACTATTGAATATCATCTATTGATTGTTTATTTTCTTGCTTATATACAATGTTCATCTCCTCTTACATCATTTCTTTTTTATTTTCTTTGTTTTACTTATAGTTCATCATCATCTAAATGATGACATGAAGTTTGAGGTGAGTGAATCCTTATGGATAGTAGCTCTTGACCTCAAAAACATGTTTAATAGATGATGATTATAACTTCAATACCTCCAAGGTATTCTTGAAGTTATATTCAAAATAAAAATGAATCTCTCCAATAACATTGGGGGTTCTTGATGATGAGTTTGATGTTGATATTCCAAGAGGTTATAATCTATATTTGATGTTGAAAATATACTTTCAAAACCTCTATTTCAAAACCCCTCTTTAACCCCCCTCATTTTGATCTCAAGAAAGAAAAACTCTAGTTTTTCCCAAAATCTTCAAAATAGTGAGTCAAAACAGTTAGTGATCCGAGTTCAATGATTTCTCTAGAACTCAATACTAAATATATGGATGCAAGACCACTTGAAAAGTCTTCGTAACTTATTAGAGAACGCCCATGATTTTTGGTTTGACTTGGAAACACTTGGAAGGGTTCCATTTTGGCCCAAACATTCACTCCAGATATTCTGCCTTTACTGTCACAACAGCTTGGTTGACTTTCAACTTGTTTTACAGAAACCTTTTCCAAAAGGGTGGTCCTAACTCATTTTTCCCTTGAACTTAAATGTCTTAGGAAATGTTCTGTATAAAATAGGCCCCTAGATCATTTTGTTTCATTTTCTAAGATTTTTTAACATTTCAGTCGACAGTACGGACTCTGTTTCTGAGTAACCTCTATTGTTCATATGATTTCTATCAATCTGTAATAGTTATTAAGGATTGGATTTTTGGGTTGTGTTCTAGACACAATAAGGAAGATCTCCATAAAAAATCATGCATTAAAAACATCCCTAACCCTTCTTTTCAATTTCCACAAGATCAAGTCACTGTTCTGTCCACTATTCACAGCAAACACACTTTTACTTCCATCCATTGATTTGATGCTTATTTGTACTTCAAATTTGTTCATATCTTAAGAAGTAGTCCATACTACATTTGTGCATATCCCATTATGATTTCCCCCATGCATTCATTCATATTTTTAGACTTCTAAGTCACTTTAGAAAGTCCATGTACACAAACACACAACAACCTTCGCACATTCTAGGATCATACATTGCATTCATGCAAGATTTGGGATTTTTGTAACTCCTAATCTAAGAAGATTATGAGGAATGATCATGATCACACGTTCATGCTTCCCCTCGATCTAATCCTCCTTTCTCATCCGTCCCGGGGATTGAGATGTCTTCTTTTCCCAAAGATTAACATGCATCATTCTAGCTTGCTAAGCATATTCCGATTTATTTGTTTATTTGTTTCAAAACAAATTTATGTCCCCTTTAGATTAGGAAAACTTTATTACTTGATATATGATTAGATGATTTTTCTTAGGTTTGTTTGTGTGATCTTTCACTTTGCATTGTGTGATACTTGGCTTAGATCTTATCTTTTGATCTTCCATTTCAAGATTCTTGTGTGATGTAATATACCTATCATAGTATTAATTGTCGAACCAAACATAGTAAAAGATAATTATTTGGATGCTAATTGGGGCCCGTCGAGAGACGAGGCGAGTTGAGGGTGTTTTGGTCGCGACAAAGGCTCCTTCCTTTCTCGTACCAAAACCCCGAGCCAAGTTCTTTGGTTATGAAAGGCCGGTGCCCTTTATCCATTTGGGTGAGTTAAAATTAGGTTTCTTGGTTCCTTAAAGACCAAGTGGAGACTCTGTATCTGTTTTCAACAAACCTACCTTTTCTTTTCCTTTTCAAAACGATTTCAAACAAACAAAGAGGTGGGATTCCGCGTGTCCACAATCTAATTCCGCGTGTCCACAATCTGGCAACTCCACTGGGGATGTTTATTTTCAAAACAAAATAACACAGAGGTTTGACTCATAAGAATCATCCTTAAAATCATCTTTCTACTGCGTCTGGTTCACCGCATTGCACTCTTGCATTTCCCCCCTCCGACTGTGTCTGAAACGCGGCGCTGACATTGTTCAGGTCTTGCTGTGCCAGGGCATAAGTCACTGTTGATATTGTACCTTCCAAGGTATATCAAAAAGAGTAAAAAAAACTTCCGTACTGTCTCTCTGATGGTATATTGGAACTCTCGTCAACGGACCCTCTCTGACTAAACCCAGCCTTTGCATGTAGATTTCTGTAGAACCTTTCATAGGACTGTTCATTTATCTTTTCAGATAGGACAATGTAATATAACTGTTGTATGCCCTGACGGGATTACATGTGCGGTGTAGACGCTTATGTGGCATGAGGCAGAACCTCTTTCTTATGATTCCCAAGGCAATCACTCATATGTGATCACATTGAGTTGACCTGCCTAAGCACCATGACAAGGATGTCTGCTCCATGCTCACAAAGATATACACCACAAACCTTGTTTGTCGGTCCTAAGACATAGGAGTATGAAAACCTGCTAGACAGTATGATCACCATCGTCACATGTTCCTGTCATATACACCTGTTCTCCTAGAAACTCTGCCCAACTCATCCAGATATCCCAGTTTCTCTCAGAAACTTTGTCTAAATTTCCCAAAAATTTCCAAATATACCAGTTTCTCCCAGAAACTCTGCTTAGATTTCCCAAAAATTCCGAAAACACTCAGATATTCCTAGGAATACCAATTTCTCCCAGAAACCCTGTCTAAATTTCTCAAAAATACCCAAAATAACAGTTTTTCCCAAAAACTCTGTCCAGATTTCCCAGATATAACCGCATTAACCAATTTCTCCCAGAAACTCTGTCCAGATATCCCAGATATGCCAGTTTCTCTCAGAAACTCTGTCCAAACCAACCAGAAATGTCCAGATATGCCAGTTTCTCTCAGAAACTCTGTCCAAATCAACCAAAAACGCCTAGTCTCTCCTAGAAGCCTTCATAAAACCCTGAAAACCCTTGTTATCCCTTGGTGATCATACTATAAAGTAGGGTTGGCATACTCTATATGGTTAGGACCTTATTTATTTAACTGCTATCTGTTAGAAATAGGAGCATCATATAGATTAGGGTTTACATCCGCATGCTTGTCTCATTTGCATACACCATTCCTATCAGTCTGCATGCACTGTTTCAGTCAGGCTGTACACGAGTCAGTCCACGTCTGTTAACATCACTATAGTTGTCATCTCAATCATCACTGTTAAAAGTCTGACACAGTCTTTTCACACCTATATGTCAGTACAAGTTTTGAGCACCCAGGATCTGTATTTGTGATTTAGAGGATTAGGGAGTCACCTTGTTAGAATCACTCAGCCGAAAGTCAGCTGTATGGATCCAGAAGGTTTGGAAGCAAGAATGACAGAAATGATTAACCAACAGTCTGACCGGTTGGCCCAATTTTTAGCATTTATGGAAGAACTGAAACAGCAACAACCACAATACCCACCTGGGTTCCTACTGCCACCGGGGTTCCTACCGCCACCGGGGTTTATACCACCACCACCGCCTGGGTTTGCACCACCTCCCAAGAACAATGTAGATGATGATTGGTTCAATGGGGCCCCACCACCTGCACTTAATAAGAAAATTCAAGAAAAACTGGATAAGTTTGACAAGCTTGAGAACATACTGTGAAAGAGTAAGGGGGTCGACGATTACATGTTAGATCTAGAAGGATTGTTTCAGCCCAACAAATTAAAGCTACCTGAGAACTTCAAGATGCCTGAAATTGATCGTTTTGATGGAACTGGGAATCCGAAGAGCCACGTAAAGTTCTGCATGTGTGTTTTCCAATCAATGGGCTGTACCCATGAGCACATTGCAATGTTGTTTCCTCAAACCCTCGCCAAGTCTGCTCTATCCTGGTTTCTGACCTTGGAGGTTTCTAAGACGCGGACTTGGGAAGATATAGTCCAGGTCTTCGTTGATCATTACTCCTACAACCAGGAGCTTGATGTCACCATCCGGGATCTAGAGACTACCCGACAGAACTTCAATGAGTCCTTCATTGCGTTCGTGAGCAGATAGAGGAATAAAGTGGCCCAAATGACCCACCGACCAATCGAAAAGGAACAAGTCCGGATGTTGATCAAGAATCTACAGCTGTTGTACCATGAGAAACTATTCTACCAGTCCATCTCAACATTTAAAGAACTGTTTGAGATTGGGACTAGAATTGAGGATGCAATCAGGGAAGGAAAAATCAAGAATGAAGAATCACAAAGCCAGTCCAAGAGGCCCGACTACTCCCAAAACCCTTCGGATATCAACGCCCTTAGTAACCAAAACATGGCCTATTCATCCCAACCATACCAGCTCATAAACCAAACCAGCTCGCCTAGCCACCCTTACCAAAATAGGGTACCCCGTGAGTTTTCCAAGCTAGATATCTCCCCCTCCGTAGCCTTACGCTGCCTGCTAAAAGAGGGACACCTCTCCAACTCCTTCAGCCTCGTGCCAATCCCCTACCACCTAACTGTGACATGTCCAAACGATGTGCCTACCACCAAGGCCCAGGCCATGACACCGACCGGTGCATACGTCTCCGCCATGATATCCAAGACCTCATTGAATGAAGAATCATTGAGCCACCACCCATTCAACCCCATGTCACCTAAGCCCCTGGCCGGTCCTTTCAAATGATCTCCTTCGCTGAGGCCAATGATTGTTGAAGCTACGCAGTGAGTTGATAGTGTTTGGAACTTCTGCCAATAAAAAAAAAAAAGAATAAGCGAGTCACCGCGACACTCCATTTGAGACCAGGTCGAGTCTGTTCTATGTTTTGAGTATATTACAAGTTTAGCCTTATGGTCAAGTCTGTCTGTCATCGAGTTGTATTAATTCTGTATCGAGTAATGCAATCCTTCTTTTCTGATGGAATGAAGTCTTATTTTGCCTAATCTGATGTGTATATTCATAAGTGCATGAATCGCTGAACTGAAAATGTCACTTTTCAAATTACCATGGACATTACTCTGCTAATAAATTTTTGCATCAAACAAAAAAAGAATCCCAAAAAGGCCAAAGTCGATTTTGCGCTGACCCCAAAGAAGAGTTGAGAATTGAATAGTCTTACTTTAAGAATTTAAAGATGCTTTTGCTCAAATCTCAAAAAGACATACTTGAGACTGATTTGGGGCTTGCCCAACACCCTTTCCACCATTTCAAAGCCTTGGGCCCAACCCAATTGATAGCCATGCGAATCTGTGCGGAGTTGGTCCTTGATGGTAGCCAAACACTTCGATGAGTTTCATCTCCACTTTCAAAAAATAAAAAGAGAAAAAAAGGAAGGAAAAAAGAAAAGCTCGCTAGGTTGAAACCCCGAAAGGGCACCTAGGCAAAAGTTAGAGCTAAAAAGGTATTGATTTTCAAGATCTGACCCTAGCCAGTCAAAATGATTTTACAAATGAGAGAATTGTACGCTTCAAGGTACATCATAAAAACGTGCCTAGATCACATTTCAAAAGGCTCGGAACGACCACAAATAAATCCCGAGAGCTGACGTGCACATTCTGGAATTTTGAGATTATGATTAGAAGATCTCACATGAATCAACTATGTGAAAAGGAAAATTGACTGGCTAGGCGAAAGTGAAAAGGATCAATCCTCAAAACAAAAGAAAAACAAAAACAAAAAAAAAGGAAAAAAAAAAGAAAATGAAAATGAAAAGAAAAGAAAAGGAGATGGAAACTGAATCCTACTCTTCAAGGCTACCACAAGTGACCAAAGTTTGAACTTCTTTGACGATTGGTTTGAAAAACCCTCATACCTCAACCCCTTTTCCTTCAAGCCTTTCCTTGAACTACGCTCGACCTGATTCCCACTCGGGGATACGTAGGCAACCGCATCAGTTCGGTCAACACCATCAATATTAATCCCTCTTCTTTAAAGGTCCTGGCCCGAACTACGTTGGACCTGATCCCCGCTAAAGGGTACGTAGGCAGACTTTCAAAAAGAAAAAAAAGATGGCGTGCTAGGTCAAAAATCCGAAAGGACGCCTAGGCAAAAATTAGAGCTAAATCCAAAGTGAACAATAACAAAAGAGAGAAAATAGCTCGCTAGGTCACCTCACTAGTGCCTAGGCAAAAGTTATGAGCATTTGAGAGATTAAAGTCACGGTCCTTGCCTCAAGCCAAAAAATCACCTTCCACAATAGGGGCAAGCTTCAGCTACTTGCCTCGTTTGCTTGAATTTTACTATCTACCCTTCATACAAGGGGCAAACTTCGGTCACCTACCTCGTTTGCCCAAAACCTCCAATAAACTATCATTCCAAACTAGGGGCAAACATCGGTCACCCACCTCGTTTGCCTATGAATTCCACTTCGTACACCTCAAACTAGGGGCAAACTCCGTTTGCCTAACACGATCCCTTCACACCAAGGGCGAGTTTTCAAGTCACCAAGTTTTGAAATTTTTTGAAATAGAGCATCTTTTATTCTAAAAGCTAAGTCACTAATTCAAAGCACTTCTGAGGAGAAGTAGAGAATTGATTAGATCAATAGGGAGGAATTTTCAAAAACCAAATTTATCAGCAAAGTGCTGTCATACTAAGATGAGGAGTGAACATAAAAGATGAGCGGTACATCATTCATGATGAAGGCATATTGGATCGTGACAATTTGAGAATTTCATGTCCAAGTCAATCCTTCTTTGTTTGAGTCAGTAGTAATCTGATCACAAGTGTGTCAGAGATCGAGGTTTTATACAAACTAACCCAACTTTCCTTGTCGTTCCTGTTATGTCCATTTATCCTGATGGTCTCAAATGTGTGGGTTAAAGGTGATTCCTAACTATAACAAAAAAACTTTGGATACAAGCAGAAGTACCAAACATTATTACTACACCAGTCAAGGTCGCAACATGAGACGTGTCCCAAGTACGAGTGGCATAAACTCGTAAGTGGTTGCAAACTACAAACCGATAGTTATTTCTCAAGGTGGTTGATCGGAGGAAATATCGCCAACACCAAGAAACTATTGCTGATGTGTTGTTGAGGTGTTTTAGGGCTCAGAGCCCAGATGTTTTGATAAGATGCGTTGTTGAGGTGTTTTATGGCCCAGAGTCTAGATGTGTTGATAAGATGTGTTGTTGAGGTGTTTTATGGCCCAGAGTCTAGATGTGTTGATAAGATGTATTGTTAAGGTGTTTTAGGGCTCAGAGTCCAGGTTTACTGATGAGATGTTTTTGTGAGGATGTTTTAGAACACAGAGATTAGAGGAGCATCGAGGAACATCAAGAGAATTGATAAGCATTGTTGGAGCATCAAGGAACATCAGAAGAGTTGACAAGCATGGTTGGAGTATCGAGGAACATCAGAAGAGTTGAGAAGCATTGTTGGAGCATCGAGGAACATCATAACAGTTTAGAAGTA
This sequence comes from Hydrangea macrophylla, assembly GCA_033977485.1. NCBI lineage: Eukaryota > Viridiplantae > Streptophyta > Magnoliopsida > Cornales > Hydrangeaceae > Hydrangea > Hydrangea macrophylla. The sequence goes on from CM066988.1 coordinate 70,204,628, forward strand.
TCGTTGAAGAGTTGAGGAACATCAGATGTGTTGAAGAACATCAGATGTGTTGAGGAGCATCAGATTTGTTGAGGAGTGTCGTTGAAGAGTTGAGGAACATCAGATGTGTTGAGGAGCATTAGATTTGTTGAAAAGTGGAGCAGCATCGTTGATGATTTGAGGAGCATCGTTAAGATTTGAAGAACACCGTTGAGAATCAAGAAGCATTGAGAAACACAGTCAAAGAATTGAGGAACAACATAAGCACCGTTGAGAATTGAGGATCATCATTGAAATTTGAGAAGCACTGTTGAGAATCTGAGAGTCACCGAGTCCATAGCATCATGATTAAGGGGAGCACGAATCAAGTCTAGAGGGTCACTTCACCCAACACAACAAATTGGGCATAACATGACACATAGCTCATCGGTCGCGGCACACACAAATCACAAAGCCCACTAGGAGTGGCAAACACACCACAAGCATTCTTTTGAGCACCACAGTATCACTTTGAGCACCACGCTCTTCCTTGGGTAAGACCTCGGGGTCGAGATCCCTCACAAGTCTATTAGTCGTAGCGAAGAGCAGATCACCAAGCCCACTGAGAGTGGCGAATACACAGAACACATGTGTACTAGGACCACAAGCACATTAGAACACAAATCAGGCATGACACGTATCATTTTAGCTCATCATAACATAACATCATCCCCGCATAGCATCCGCCTGATTGTTGTGAATTTACATGTGTTTGTTTCTTTGTGCCCCGAACTACATCCTGGTCTGATTCCCCTTGGGATACGTAGGCAGCTCACGAAGAGCACGGCCAGCACTAGCCTCAGCATCATCTATGCATCTTTTGTAACACTTTTATCCTAAATCTATAGCCTCCAAAAAGATCTGTCTCTTTAAAGCTTTGGCACTCGCTTGCGACATGCGTTGCTTCGCAAGTTCATGCCAAAGAGGGGCAAACTATAGACACCCCATTTTGTCGGCTAACAGATTTAGGAGGCCATAAGCATGTCAAACCTTGATGATTAGAAAGATCGGATTTTCAGAGATTGCCTCTAACTCTCAAGAAGTCAAAGAATTTGCAGAAATGACCAAAATGCCCCTAAAAGCCCAAAACTCTCCAGATTAGCCCAGAATCTCAAAAATCATTCGATGTTGTTCAATACAAAAAAAGTATTTTAAAAGATGCATATTTGAAATCGTAAGCTCCCAGAGACCCCCGGAAGTTCCCAGAAAGTCTCCGTTGACCTGTTTGACCAAAGTTTGACCAAGGTTTGACCAAAATCATCCGAATTCGCCCAAAAGTTCCGAGATCATCCTAGATCAAGTGAAAAGTCTTAAAATATGTTTTAAAAGAAAATCGGACGGAAACGTCAGTCTTTAGAGGCTCCCAGAACTTCCCGAAATTTCCTGGAAGTGCACTGATTGACTGATTTGACTGCAAGTTTGACCAAAAATCAAAGTCTCCTTTTCGATGTTGAAATATTTTTATCAAATACTAGAAGTCAATAGCTTTCCAATGGTATATCGCACATAATTTCTGAATCTAAAACGAATTTGTTATGAATTTCTGAAGGTAAAAACTTCGATCAATTCGGCTTTTATCGCGAATACCGCAAAACTTTCCAAAGTGACCCAACTCCAAATTATTTTTTATGGAAAGTAGACCTCAATACCTTTCCAACAGTATATCACAATCTCAATTTGGATTTTGTATGAATTTTCTGTGAATATTGGACGAAATAGGGCTGTTTCGCAAATTTCGGGAGTTTTGAGGGCCAAAATGCAATTTCTGGTCAACGGGGGAGTTGACTTCCGCGGCGGTAGTGGTCAAGTGCTGCGGCGGCACTCTGAGTGATTTTTCATTTTTTTTTTTGTAATTTTTGGTTAATTTTTGGGTTTTAATTCAAATTTTTAACAAATAATACAACATGGTTTTGATAATCTGAAGATTTTGGACCAATTTAAGACTTTTTAAAACCCAAAATACCTACCCAAGTTGGCCTATAAAGGAGACCCATTTGCTTCCATTTGGGGGAGAGCGTGGAAGCCATTAGAGAGAGATATAGAGAGTTAGGAAGAAATAGAGAGAGAAATAAAGATTTTCTTCTTCAAATCCAAGCCAAATGTGAGTTTTTATTTAGTTTTCTCAAAACTAAACTAGTATTTACAAAATTTCAATTGATTTTCTTCATCTTCTTTGAGTTTTCAATGAGTTAGACAGCAATCTACACCCACATACACACATATATGAGAGGTTGAATGCTTGTGGTTCCACCATTGAATATCATCTATTGATTGTTTATTTTCTTGCTTATATACAATGTTCATCTCCTCTTACCTCATTTCTTTTTATTTTCTTTGTTTTACTTATAGTTCATCATCATCTAAATGATGACATGAAGTTTGAGGTGAGTTAATCCTTATGGATAGTAGCTCTTGACCTCAAAAACATGTTTAATAGATGATGATTATAACTTCAATACCTCCAAGGTATTCTTGAAGTTATATTCAAAATAAAAATGAATCTCTCCAATAACATTGGGGGTTCTTGATGATGAGTTTGATGTTGATATTCCAAGAGGTTATAATCTATATTTGATGTTGAAAATATACTTTCAAAACCTCTATTTCAAAACCCCTCTTTAACCCCCCTCATTTTGATCTCAAGAAAGAAAAACTCTAGTTTTTCCCAAAATCTTCAAAATAGTGAGTCAAAACAGTGAGTGATCCGAGTTCAATGATTTCTCTAGAACTCAATACTAAATATATGGATGCAAGACCACTTGAAAAGTCTTCGTAACTTATTAGAGAACACCCATGATTTTTGGTTTGACTTGGAAACACTTGGAAGGGTTCCATTTTGGCCCAAACATTCACTCCAGATATTCTGTCTTTACTGTCACAGCAGCTTGGTTGACTTTCAACTTGTTTTACAGAAAACTTTCCCAAAAGGGATGGTCCTAACTAATTTTTCCCTTGAACTTAAATGTATTAGGGAACTTTATGTGTAAAATTGGCCCATGGATCATTTGTTTTCATTTTCTAATAGGTTTTAACATTTCAGTCGACAGTACGAACTCTGTTTCTGAGTAACCTCTATTGTTCATATGATTTCTATCAATCTGTAATAGTTATTAAGGATTGGCTTTTTGGGTTGTGTTCTAGACACAATAAGGAAGATCTCTATAAAAATCATGCATTAAAAATATCCCTAACCCCTCTTTTCAATTTCCACAAGTTCAAGTCACTGTTCTGTCCACTATTCACAGCAAACACACTTTTACTTCCATCCATTGATTTGATGCTTATATGTACTTCAAATTTGTTCATATCTTAAGAAATAGTCCATACTACATTTGTGCATATCCCATGATGATTTCCCCCATGCATTCATTCATATTTTTAGACTTCTAAGTCACTTTAGAAAGTCCATGTACACAAACACACAACCTTCGCACATTCTAGGATCATACATTGCATTCATGCAAGATTTGGGATTTTTGTAACTCCTAATCTAAGAAGATTATGAGGAATGATCATGATCACATGTTCATGCTTCCCCTCGATCTAATCCTCCTTTCTCATCCGTCCCGGGGAATGAGATGTCTTCTTTTCCCAAAGATTAACATGCATCACTCTAGCTTGCTAAGCATATTCCGATTTATTTGTTTATTTGTTTCAAGAACAATTCATGTCCCTTTTAGATTAGGAAAACTTTATTACTTGATATATGATTAGACGATTTTTCCTAGGTTTGTTTGTGTGATCTTTCACTTTGCGTTGTGTGATACTTGGCTTAGATCTTATGAACGATATCTTATCTTTTGATCTTCCATTTCAAGATTCTTGTGTGATGTAATATACCTATCATAGTATTAATTGTCGAACCAAACATAGTAAAAGAAGATTATTTGGATGTTAATTGAGGCCCGTCGAGAGACGGGGCCAGTTGAGGGTGTTTTAATCGTGACAAAGGCTCCTTCCTCTCTCGTACCAAAACCCCGAGCCAAGTTCTTTGGTTATGAAAGACATGTGCCCTTTATCCATTTAGGTGAGTCAAAATTAGGTTTCTTGGTTCCTTAAAGGCCAAGTGGCGACTCTGTATCTGTTTTCAACAGACCTACCTTTTCTTTTCCTTTTCAAAACGATTTCAAATGAACAAAGAGGTGGGATTCCGCGTGTCCACAATCTAATTCCGCGTGTCCACAGCCGTTAACTAGAATTTTCCTTAGAAAGTTCCTTCTATATCGATTAGAGACTGCATTGTGAAAAAATGAAGTATTACGTGTCCCTTCCTTTAACCACTGAATCCTAGATTTTTGTCTCTAATTTTCTACAAACTTCATACAGCTTAGATACACTTAATCTGAATTCCTCCAATTCCACACTATTAAGCTGTGAAACTTCCTGCTTAGCTTCAAGCTCAAAAATTTTCTAATTAAGAATGCGAATTTCTGCCTCCAGATTTTCCCTGCAATTTTTCTTCCAGTTCTGTAAAGCTCCTTTAGTTGATTATAGTTTAGCCACAACCTTGCTTGATCGATCCCTTTCCGATGTCTCTGAACCCCAGATTTCTTTCACGATTTCCATCATTTTACTCTCATCCATCCAATGATCCAAAACTTTAAATGGGATCAGCCCCCAATTTAAAGTATCAAACCCCCAAAACTACTGGATTATGATCTGATAGGCCTTCAGGCAAGCAAAACTGTTTCAAATTAGCAAAAAAACATTTCCCACTCGGCCGAGATTAAGAATCGATCCAATCTACTCTTAGATCTCCCATTACACCAAGTAAACGATATTCCTGACATAGATAGATCCTTCAATTCACAATTTTGAATAAAAGATAAGAAGTCAAGGGACGAAGATATATTAAAAGACTCCCCGACTCTATCACTTTCCAATTTGACAACATTGAAATCACCCCCTAGCACCCACGATACCCGAATTTGCTTTCAACTCTGCTAATTCATTCCACAATGCCCTTTTATCAGCATCCCCAATTGAAGCATAAATATTCCCAATAATACATTCTCTCCCATTTGACTTCAACAATCCTCTTAGAAGTATAAATCAGAAATGTATTTCTCTTTGGACCACAGAGAAAACATTTTCATCCCATATACATATCAACCCACCAGAAGCACCCTCAGACTTTGCGACAGCAATACTACCCAAACTGGACCCTCCCAACCATCAAATTAATCGCAGATCTTCTTCCGATAATTTTGATTCTTGGATTAAGACACAATCAAACAAAACATCAGCTATTAGTCTACGGACATCCCTCTTCTTAGCACTACTTCCCAACCCATGAATATTCCATGACACGATCTTCATAATACCAGACGACACACCCCCGAAAATATAATCAGGCACTTGATTTACTTACATGCTTGGAGTCCTTCCCAATCTCTACCCTCCATAACAGCTAGACTACCAACCATAACCTCTTCATTCTCACACACTCTAAGCCCTAAACATTTTCCCATTGCCCAAGTAGAATTTGCCTTTTCTAAAAAAACTTTGTTCCGATTGATAACATATGCATTCGATACCGAATTTTCAGAGATTTCAAGACCCTCCTCGATTTTTTTGTTTTTATAAACTACTGCCAAAGCATCCGAGCATTTTGATGACCCCGCCTGACAATCTCGACTCGTACCAACCACCTACGCCTTCTGCTTAATAGCCTTTTTCTTTTTAGCATAGCATAATAGACGTGAAGAACTGCCCATACTCACCATTGTCGCCTACAATGATCTAATTTTATTCCTCTTTTTTGCTGTAACTTTTTTATTTTCAAGAACATTAATGAATAGATCATCAAAAGAAGAGAAATCCTTCTAACCATTAAAAATTAGATCATGCCCATCTTCCCCTGCAACAATATGCTCAATTCCATTCTCTTAGGTCAAAGCAATGCCCATGTTATCACGGCTTACTCCCTTCAGCCTTTTATCTTCAAACTCATCCCCATCCCCTACATCCACTCTTTTAATTACCCCACTTCTTTCAATCACCCCACTACTGCACAACAACCCCTCAATTGATATATCAACAATAAACTGAGTTTCTTTCACCACATCCATTTCATCATTCTAAAGAGCCAACCATTTTCTTCTTCTATATTTCAATATTGATTTCCAAGGACTCCATAGGGCCTACCTCTTCCTTACCCTGCCGTCTTGCCACCTCCTTCCCAATACTAACATGATTACTAATTTTCCCAATATCATAATTATTCCCACCATCCTCTTCGCCAACTTCTCAATTTTGGACCCTAAACACTGATCCAACACTTCATTAATATCAACCTCCTTATTGTCCATGTCACCACCTTCTTCCAGCTTAGCCCCTATTTGCTCCTCCACGTCATCAACTTTCTCCACATCACCGTCAGCCTTACAGGATTTTCCTCCGTCCTTCGGATCCACCATCATCGGGGTTCTATCGTTTGACTCGGCATGCTCCTCGTTGCTTCCACCAACCATATCTTCATCATTAAACATCATACAGTAATTGATAGGAGGAACTTCTTCAGCAACCTCAAAATCGAAGACCTCCCCCTCAACGTCAACTCTCATGTTTTTGTTCATTCTTTTATTTCTGGAGACTTCACACAAAATCCACGCCACGTCAACTCGATCTTTCATCGTAGTTCTATCATTACAAGGATGAACTTACCCCAAGCCTCACTTATTTTATGAAAGAAAGACAAGTTCCAAGCAGATAAAGGAAAATCTGTACAAGAAGTCCAAACATAACGAGAATTCTTTGCAATGCTTGATTTCCACGGACCCACCAAAGCAAACAATTTATAAATCCATTGTTGATTCTCTAAAAGAATCTTTTCCATGGCTATTTTTCTACTAAATTCCATCAGGGTTAGCATTGGCCCCATTGATTTAAGGGTACAGTCTAAAGCTCCTAAACTAGAAGCTTGTTGAATTAGACTTTTATGAGAAATATTAAATCTATTCACACCAACAGCACAACGCTCTAACCACTGTTGACTAGCTTCCTGAACCTTATGATGGATGATTACCCCTCTCCAAGCTGATAAAGTCTTATCTTCTATACTGTCAACAATTCTGTTTGGTTCTTTCATCCGTAATTCAGCATTCAAATTGTTCAAGACAGCATCAACATAGGTTTTCCCTTCAAAAACTCTGGTTGCTACATATTGATTAGACCTACTATGCTGATACTTCTTCTCAGGATGAGAATGTCTTCTCAACTCATCAGCCAAAGCACGCCTCCTATTCCACACCAAAGCTGCAAGTTTAGCAAAGATTTTTCTTCCCTAGAAAATTATTCCATTAAATAAATGGATAGCTCATCTTGCTTCACCCAAATTACTGAAACGAACAAAAGCATATCGATCAAACCTATTTTTCCTTAACACTCTTGGTATGAAAGCATCCTTAACCATCAACTTATTCCTGGAAAAAAAGCTCCTCACTTCCACAATCCCTGCTTTTGAGTGCAAATTATCCACAAAAATAGTCACCCATCTATGAATAACACCTACCGACTTCCTTTCCCATCTTCTCTCTACCTTTTCCATTAAAATTCCCCTCTTAAATCGTACACTGAAAATATCACAAACTAAAAAGAAACAAAACGAAAAAATGAAGAAAAAGAAAGGAACGAAGAAACTGACGCCCGCTGCCGATGCCAGCAGCCACCAACAATGAGCGTTCATGTTCTCTCTCTCTCTCTCTCTCTCTCTCTCTCTCTCTCTCTCTCTCTCTCTCTCATAGCTCATCTTACATCTTGATATACATCGTAGCTTAACCTTTTGGAGCAAGTGATGACTTAACAATTTAACCGGTCTATAATTACATGAAAGCATTATTAAAATAAGCATCTAAAATGATCAAAAATCAAAATGTAATTAGGAACACTTAGCTGAACCGTTTAAACTTAAAACACACCAAAGTTCTCTGTCCATAGATTTTCTCTATTCTTTTCTCAAAAATATTTCCAACAACCTATATTCTTTTTTGCGGTACCAAAGATTTAGGTATGCTTCTTTCTATTTTTTGCATTTCTTTAATGTTAGAGATCTTCATCTTCCTTCTTGCTAAGTTCAATAAAATTTCTAAGATATAGTATGAAAAGCCAAGAAGTTGTAGTGTATGAACTTAGGGACTATAGATAATAGAGTATATGTGATTTCAAATTAATGTCTTCTTTGTTAAGTGTGATTTTCCCTCTAGAGTACGAACATAGTAGCTTTGTATTTTAAAGGATAAGTATCAGCAGAGAAACTTCCTTTCAATATATATACATGTATGTTAGAATTTTTATGTACATTCTTGCTTCTATTATATATTTATCTCTCTCATGGGCGAAATTCTTTATTCATTGGAGTTAATTAGCAAGTTATAGTGCAATAACTTTGGAAGTATACATTATAGAGCATTTGTGATTTAAACTAATCTTCTGAAATATTCAAAGCACTTTGAATTTTGATTAATCTTAATTTGCATAAAATACTTCAAATCTTTAATGTCAAGAAAAGAGATGTAAATGTAAAAATAATTTGAAAATTATCTTTGACACCAAAAAGTGGAAGTGAATAAGATTAGATTTAAATAATTTTTTTAAAGTAGGAAAAACTGTAAAAAGTTTGTTAAGAAGTTGTTACGAGTAATGTGTTTAGCCAATTTAATTTTTTAATTTGCTAAAAATATCTAGCTGCTTGTGCACCAATCACGTGCAAGTATGTGTTATATGACTAGTATATATATATATATGTTGGGCCGGAAGCAGTTTTCTAACTAAAGAGCATTTTCTCACTCTATTTTTGCTCACCCTTGTTCACTCAGGCCTCCATTAGGTGACATATGTCTCATTCCAGAAACTATGTTGATGATACAGGAAAAAAATAGAAAGAGAATGTGACATATGTCACTCAGTGGAGGCCAAAAATGTATTCTTGTAACTATGTGCGTCTCTTGAGATCAAATTATGGCTCCACCCATGCATGTGACCCCTATTTTTATTTTTTATCTTATTCCACGGGAAAAGGGGTGGGGTCAAACTATCGATATATATAGTGGAGGGGCCTACGTAAGCTATACTCACTTAGTCACTTTGTTGTAGTCCCTATTTTTAGGTGACTAAAGATCGTCGTAGCACCGATCGTGTGCTGCCAGTACACCCCCTTTTTCTCTTTTTTTTTTTAAGCACTCATTGGTGCTATCGACTTGACAGCACTTTTGGGTGTTGCCGATTATCCTTACTCTTTTTACATAGACATAACAATTAGCTGTTGCTATCAAAAAAAAAAAAAAAACTACCTGTTGACATTAATCATTGTCCATATTTATTGCAGCTTAAAATAAGTTGAGAAACTACAATCTTAAAAACATCTAAAATCCTATTTTTGATAAGTTAGTTTATTTTCCACATTTAAGTTATTTTCTACTTAAAATAAGTTAAAAGCTAAATCATGTTTGATGTAGCTTAAACTTATAATAAGTTGCAATCTGAAAAAAGTCCTTTTATAATCTGCAATGTGCTCTCTTTTCTTAAATATCACATGACTCTTATGTAAGTGGAGTGTTACACCACATTAGCATGATGAGATCATGTGCGATTTTCTCTCAGTCAATAACTTCTCCCAACATCTCTTATCTCTTCCCTCCACCCTCACAAAAAAAAAAAAAAAAAAAAACGCAGAGAGAGAGAGAGAGAGAGAGAGATGAGTTCCACAATTTCCATGTCCATTTCACCAAGTTCTCACCATCTTCTAAAACCCAAACACAATCTACTTCTACTTGGCAGCTCTCTTCTTGCAAAGCCCATACCATATGGAAAAAGAAGAAACTCTTTAACTACAAGAGCTTTGCTGTCAACCACAAAAGAAGCAGTCTTAAAGGATTTCCATGAAAGAAGAGCTCTCAAGGTACTACTATTACAATTGAATTGGGGGTCCCACTTTCTCACTTTTTACTTTCCTCACTATATATCTGCCAATTTTCTTTTTCTTTTTCGGTTTTTTTTTTTTCGGTCTTAGCCAATTTTCTTTCAAAACTCTATTTTGGTGAACTTTAATTTTGTAATTATTGTTAAGTTTATAATTGTTAAGTTTATTGGGCTTTAGAAATCTACTCTGCTTTTCTAAAGAACTGCTCTGTTCCTTTAAAAAAAATTTGTTAATGACTTCAAGTAATTTTATCATTATCCGTATAATTATTCCTAAATGTATTGTAAGTAATTTCTCATGCTTATAGCCTATAGGGTTTGTTTCTCTAAGATATATTAATCTAATTTTTGTAAGCAATCATTTTTTTTTTTTTGACAGATAATTTCAGGTTTGCAGAATTTTGATAGAGAAAATGTTGCTTCTGTTGTTACTGCTGCAGATAAGGTTTGGTTTTTTTTCTTTTTCTTTTTTCTTTTTTCTTGGTTCAATTGTTATTCTCTATAGCTTCTCTCTAGATTTCTAAGACTAGAACATCAATAGTGTTGGACCAATTGGTATATTGGATGGTAATTTCTTCTTCTTCTTTTTTTGAGATATGGGAGAGGGGATGAAGTTCGAACACCGAAACTATGCATTCGGCTAAGCTCTTTATCACTTGAGCTATGCCAACCCATGCGCTTATGTGATATTGTTAAACACATTGTTTCTTATAATTGAAACTATGATATGTTTTTTTATACCATTGATCCTACATTATTTCCAGATATCTACTTATTCATGAACTATTAATAACATACTAAGCAGGCCTAGCCCAATTGGTATGACCTCTCTCCCCATTAGGGGGATTCCTTTGCTTGTCCTCCCTTATATTCGTCAGTCAGAATGAGTGGCCCTTGTTGGGCTTTGTTGTTGGCCATTTTGGGGTTGGGATGGGTGTGTGAGGTGTGTGTATGTCGTGCCATAATCCAGGGTAAGTATCAAAAAAAATTTTAACATAATTTTGTTCATCGGAGCACGGGAAAATACCATTTTATGGGTGTAATTGCCTTCAAGTGGGCTAATTTATCTAGTTAATACAGATCGACCGAGTCCCAATTTTATCTAGTAGTTATTTATGCAAACCAGAATTGTGGGTTGATTTGATAAAGAATGTGTTATTTGAGTGTTTTTAATTAAGTTAGACACAGACCAAAAAGCAGGTATACAAACACCGAGCTATTTAGAACTAGTTCTTTCTTAACAACAGGATGGAGTTTGTATGACGCAAATAGACTCTACAATCCTTATTCTAGCTATGAAAGTTTATAATTTGTGTGTTATTTTGATTACTAAACTTAAGAAACCATATTAAAACAAAAATAAGGGGCTTCTTCCTAAAATTTCATTGGTCCAATGAGAATTCAGTAATATTATTTATATCTTATGCTTTCTTCCTTCTTCCCCATTTTTTATCAGAATACTTATCGGCTTAGTCAGTGTAAGATGCACAGAAAATTTTGTTTCCACCAATCACAAAAATAGTCCTTTTCACCGACCGGTAAAATTCTGATTTTGATGAAACCAAATAGTCCGTATCAACAAATGTAGTTGAAGCTCCAGATCAAGCAGTTGAACAACCAGACATAAGGACGCGTCGATCGAGAGAGAGAGAGAGAGAGAGAGAGAGAGAGAGAGAGAGAGAGAGAGAGAGAGAGAGAGAGAAACTTCAAACACACTTATCTTGCAATTATTGATCTAGCTTGAGAATTACGATTACAGGCTAAGTGTTATCCAAAGCATATAAGGTCAGTCTTTCTATGAAAATGCTTCAGTTGCTACCTATCAGATTAGCAATCTCGGCTTCCTTTATAAACATAAGGCTTGTTTTGTAATGCACTTACTTAAACATGACGTCACACAAATCCGTAAGTAAAAATATGTCTTGGCACCATGGTAAAATTGTTTGTTTTAACTCTTCAAAGTGTGTATGTCTAATCCATTAGTCCAAGAAACATATAAAAATTCTTTGGTTATTCTTTTTAAATTACAAAAACTTTTATAACTCTTCTCTTGCCTTTTTCCCTTTCTTTCTCTTCGACAATCCTCAATACCGACATTAGTTAAATAACCATATTCTGCATTTTTTATCAGCATATTGTCTTCTTTATAAAGCTTTGTTTTACAATTCTTTTTTACCAGCAGGAATGTATTTAATTTTATGTTATATACTGTTACTCATACAGGGAGGTGCAACTCATGTGGATATAGCTTGTGACCCGGACTTAGTAAAGCTTGCCACTAGCTTGACTTATCTTCCGGTAAATTCTAACCCTTTAGGCTTTTTTGGTTTGCAGACTTAGTGAAGTTTTCCGTTGTATTTTCCTCAATGCTTAAATAACATTAAGAGTAAAAAATTTCCGTTACTGTGACCCAAGAAAAAAAGGGAGGAAAGTGACTCACAAAATCCAGAACTTTTAATACGCTTCCAACTATATTTTATTTTGCTTCGTATTTTTCTCATTATATTCCTTGGTAACCAAACAAAGGAAAGCATTTTCCTTTGTGTCTTAATTCCTTTCTTTTCCCTCACTAGATCCATGAACCAAACAGAGCTGTATTCATTATTTGATCATTCTATCTCAAACCATATATTAAGAAAACGGAGAAAAAGTATATGTTTTGACAGAATAGCAGTAGGAAAACATACTTTCTACTGAAATTATTAAAATCCGATGTCAACAATATCATTAGGTGGCTTTTTAGACCTCCATAGTGCGTAAAAATATCTTCAGAAAGAGAACTTCTGAATTGTTCTAATGTGGTTCCAGAAAGCAACCATTCACAAATTGCTACCTACATACTGTGGACCAAGTAATCTGTCATATATATATTTGTACCTGAAAAAATTACACTCAAAGCACTAGGAATCAAATATATTGGAGTAGGCTCTTTGGTAAGGCTCAAAACCGGTTCTCTAATATTCAAGTATTTGGTAGCTGGCTACTTTTATCGAGTATGAACCCGTGTTTGATCTGAAATCAGTTGTAAAAACCTGTTCATTGTCAAACTAACATGATACTAGTTTCGATAAAAACTAGGTAGAAAATGACAGTTAGGTGATGGCATTTAATTCACATCTGAACACTCTTTAGATCGACATTGTAACTCACAACAAACTTTAGCAGCCATGGTTGGATAAGAAATTAAGAATACACTCTGAGTTATGTATACACATTTATTCTATAAACCTATTTAGTTGTATCTATTTCCATGACTTTTGTTCTATCCCTTGCAGGTTTGTGTTTCTTCTGTGGATCCAGCAGCATTTCTGGCTGCCGTTGAAGCAGGAGCAATGATGGTTAGACTACTATTTTGATCTAATTTTATTTAAACATTCAATCCATAAGCTTGAATACGGAATTGAGTTCCTTGTTAATACACTGCTAGATTAACCAGAAAACTATAACACATAATTTTAATTCTTATAATACAGCTGATGGTTGATGCAGGTAGAGATTGGAAATTATGATTCTTTCTATGAGATGGGCGTGATTTTCTCTCCAGAACAGGTATCAAGGATTAAATATTGGGTCACTTTTGAAAACTTTTTTGAAGTTAAATACAGTTGAAAATTGACCTATTTGTAGCATGGTACGGATATAGATACAGATACGACACGATACGATACGGACATGTAGCAGTGTGTCTACTCTTTCGTACAAGCTTAACTGTGTAGGCCAAACGAGGAGTAAATGCCACTCCTATTGGGGAATAAATTTTAGAAGTTACTAGTAGTAGAGTTGGAGAGTGATGTGCTTTGTACTTGGCAATATTTTGGAATATTCCTCAATCTTGTGTGTGTTAGTGAAATCATGGGTGAGTAATTTGAAGATTTTTCTTAGGCTTTGTTTGGTGTGTGTCTTTAGTGAAGGAAAATAAAATGGAGTGTTAAAGAGAAGGAAAATCTTCCTACCATTTTCTCGTATACTCAAACATATTAGAAACTTAAATTTTCCAAAAGATAGTAGAAGATTATATATATATATATATATGAAATTTAAAATCAAAAGAATTTTTGAAATTTGATATCCTATTCTATTTTTCTTCATTTTTTTTTCCCCATTATTTTCCTTGATGACCAAACGGAACAAGAACTTCCAAAGTACACGGATCCTCAATGATTTAAGCTTTTCGTCTCTCTCCAGACTGATTTCCCCACCATAATTAATTTTTCTCAACAAAATTTCGCATTCCAATACATAAAATATATGAGCTGTAGAAAATATATGCACGCAAGCATACGAGTCGGGTTTAGGTCACTTACCTAGCGGAATAACCCGACGGATCGCCAAACGTTGTTGTTACGAGCCCGGCGTCTTCACCCACGAACTGCTGGTCCATGTTGCCTCCGTGTACTCTCTTATGCATCGCCTAGGTCGTAGAGGATGCTTCTTGAGCCAACCCCATGTGAATCACGCGCTAAATCCCAAGCACCTTGGTGATTAGCTAGAGAGAGAAACTGTAGGGAGAGAGAGAGAGAGAGAGGCTACTGTGATGTTAGGGGATATCACAATATGTTGTGTTTATATCATATATATATACACACACATAATATCCAAACCCTAGGGCTCCAAGAGCCATGGCCCATTGGACCCGGTCCAATGTATGTGGGTGCCCGTATGGCCCACATATTTCTTACATCTCCCACTCACCCACATAGAGCTAGTACTAAAACCAATCTCTCGAAACAGAACTTCTCATCTCTTCATACAGGGAAATAGAACGTGCGACCTTACGAAAAGAAAGTACAGCGACAGGAGTGTAATGCCAAATCATCACCATAACCAGCAAGACACATCACTCGGAAGCTTCTCGTGTATGCCTTAGACGATTCAACCACACCGGACACAGCATTCTCAATCCCTCGGTGAAAAGAATTGCTGTACCACCTCAATGTAATGTACTCATGACATATCAGTAACAATTTACGATTGTCGCAGGCCTGCTAATGAGTCACAAAAACATGGTGTGTTATTGAATGGTCTTCCCTGAGCCCACATGTCAATCCGACTAACTTGACCGCTTGCCCAGACACACCCCATAGAACGGAATAATCTCTTCGTCCTAGGATAGCATGCTAAAGTAACTGTCATCAAGCGTCCTCTTCATGACATAGTCTCAAGTCGTGAAGGCAACCTAGTTTGTAGGATAACCAATGTCTTGGATATGCTACATGGCTCACACAGCAATGAAGAGGAATCCATTCACTGCTCCACAGTCGATCGCAAAAGCACATACAGTATGATATGTATGCTATGGCGTTCTTCCATAAAAAAATGGGCATGTCACTCTGTGTTTGGAAAAACAAGTAACGCCATACGAATCTTAGTCTAGACGTTACACAAAACGTCTAACCTGAGTTTCCCAGCACAGTCGCCACTCTTGGCGCCCGTCTGAAAACTCACATTCGGCTATTAACAGGCTACATAGAGTCGTGGGATATCTCTATGTTCGACCAAATATAAAGGTCTCATCTTAGATCCATCTAAGACGACATATAGAAATAATAGGGTTTATATCTAGCTCGCTGTTCTTATACTGCGAAGATATAAGTGTTCAAGCTCGCTTTCTAAGCGCTATGGACACATATGTCCTAGCTAGCTATCTAAGCGCCATGAACACAAATGTCTCATCTTGCTCGCCATCTAAGCGCCATGGACACGCATGTCCTAGTTCGCTATCTCGGCGCCAAGGTGAATCACCCGTGTGAGCAGGTCGATTCAAGCCTGGTGACATATAAGAAATGTGCATTCGTTCCACTTATAACAAATATATATATGGAAACCAACTAGTTTATAAAACTTGAATAATAATGTCAATATCACAATAAAATGTCTAAGCACATCAAATCCCCAATTGGAGATATGCCTCAAGACAAATTCCCTTTGCGCAAACTACATCTCAAAATGTGACAAAAGTGAATGTCTACGTGCTAAAATGATTTTTGAGATCTTTTGCATATGCTCAGGCTTATGTGTTATCACCATAGATAAGCACAACCTCATCACTATGAGATAAAGAGCCTAGCCACTGCAAAAACTCTTAAACCAAAACAGCTTCTCTAACAGCTGCAGAGCACACCACATATTATGCTTCCATCGCGGACAGCATAAGGCAAGGTCCACAGTCCTCCTGCGAACATATCGCAAGATACTCTTCACTACTTTCTAGTGACAGGACCATGGTTGCTACGGCAACGACTAATTAAACCAACCGCATAGCAGACATCTGACCGAGTACACACATTAGCATACTTCAGATTCCCTATTGCGGACAGATATGGCAAACTGGACATTTGTTTCCTCTTCTCATTATTCTTAAGACATTGATCTAAGGTCAAGGTGAGTCCCCCAAAAATGGGATGTCTATGGTTTTTAGTTTTTCATGTGAAAACGTTCAAGAACCTACATCTTGTAAGTCCCTCGAGACAAACAGAGGAGCTTCTGAGAACAATATCTCACAGTCTAAACTTCCAACACATAGTTGGAATCACCCATGTCCTCAATCTCAAATTGAGAGGACAACCACTCTCAAGTGGCGACAATGGAACTCATCTCATTCCTAGCTAAAAGGACGTCATCAACATATAAAGAATTAAAACACTTTCCTTGGACCATTTAATGTACACACATTGTACCACTGCCTAGACGATTTGAGATAATAAATAGATCGTTTGAGACACCACACTTTTGCGCTCATTCCCTTTGGTCACAACACCAATGGGATGATCTATATTTATCTCGTCGTCTTGTTCTCCATTGAGAAAAGAACAGTTTAAACATCCAACTAAAAAGGTTCAAAAACTAAATATGCGACAATTGCTAGGATAAGGCGAATGGAGTCAGATCTCACCCTTTGGGAGAACATGTTTCCATGGTCTATACCCTCTTTGGGTACAAACTATCGCCACAAGGCGCGCCTAATACTTGTCAATTGAACCATCTGCCTTGCGCTAGATTTTGAAAACACAATTGTCTCCAATCGTCTTACGCACCTGCAAATTGTCAACTAACTCCCAGACCTTATTCGCGTCCATAGAACTCATCTCATCTAGCATAGCAACTATCCACTCAGCTTCAACAGACGAAGAAAAACGCTTCAACAAAAGAAGCAGATTCATCCTCATCCACTTGTGCACACATTTGCACACATATGAAAATGTCTTCCTCAATTTCAAAATAGCGATAGAGACTTTTTTCTTCATCACCATACAGTGTACTACCTGAGAATCTTGAGTGCCTAGTGGTGCACTCCCACTATCTGGTACACTCCCACTAGCGTCTAGCGGTGTACTCCCACTCGGCTGGAGACTAGTACCATTTTACAGCGATCATTGGATGTGGATTCTCAATCTCCCCACCCTCGCTTAAAGATGGTATGTTGTCTTCAACATCCTCCAACTCATAGAGGTCAAGATATCTCTTAGTAATACGAATCTGGGGAAGTCATTTTCAATATCATGTGGCACCATTTCTGTCATTCCTATACCCGTTTGTTCTTTATACGTAACATAGGCTGTTGAGCTATTAGAATTCCTTATATAGGTATGCTTTCTAGCTCTCGAGCGTAGTTTCTCGCACTTATGCGAGGTATAGTGAACATAGCCTCCTGAGCTCCACGGGCGCAAATGCTCCGAAATGAGCTTTTCGCCTTTCCACAGCTCATAAGGGGGTAGAAGGAATTGACTGAGGAGAGGCACTCTAGTATGTAGGCAGCAATCAAGAGTACATCCTCCCAAAACAACTTTGGGAGGTTGACTTGAGCCATCATAGTCCTAGCCATATCTAGGAATGTCCTATTCCTTCTTTCTGCAACACTATATTGTTGCTGAGTTTCCGGAACAGAAAGTTGTCTGCGTATCCCCTTTTTCCTCACACAATTCCCAGAACTGATTAGATAAGCACTCGCGATCCTCACATCGCGCGAAATCATCTATAAAAGTGAGAAAATAAGAGGCGCCATAACGTGCCTTTACAATCATAGGTCCACAGATATCTGAGTGAACTAGTTCTAATGCTTGAGTAGCTCTAATAGCCTCTCTAAAAGGCTTTCGGCATACTTTGCCAACTAAGCAAGACTCACACATAGGTAGGTCAACCTTAGCGAGTGGGCCCAAAAGGGCTTCTCGAGCTAATCAAGTCATCCTATCACATCCTATGCGTTCAAGTCTAGCATGCTATGTCTCAGAATAAATTAACAGAGAAAACTAGAATTTATGAAAACAATTCTTAAGCAGTTATCCTTAGATAACCATGTCCTAGTAACACTACCACCCAAAAATGTCCATCCTATTACCACCGAACTGAAAAACGCCCTCGATTGCGCTCTTCCACCTTGTCAGCCTTGGGCGCAAACTTGCTGGCCCTACCCTGCCTCTAGGCGGGTTTACCCTTACCATTGCGTTTAGGCCCACTGGCCTTGCGCTTACTTCCACTTATGGAAGTAGTGGTCAAGAGTGTAGCTATACAGTTCGCCTCACCTTTTTGGCGCTCCGTATTCAGCTCAACATGTCAGAAAATGTCAAAACCCAAAAATTTAACATTTCCGTTGTGGATCATGATTTATTTTCTATGGACCCGCGAATCAGACAAATAACTAATCATAGCCTGAAATTGCAATTCGCCAGTAAAGATGTTCCGAGTATTCTGAAATCACGAATCATACCTGTCATTGACCTTAGATGTCCAGTCATCGTGTACTTGGAACGTTTCCTTTACTTTCCCGAACTTCATAACTAGATGCTTAATCTAGTAGTGAATGTGCCATCGAAAACAAATTTGAGCTGATCTCATAATACCTTGGCTATTGGGTAGTACATATACTTCCCAACAAGATCATGGTGCATGCTGCTTATCATAAAGCGCGTGCTATGATCCTTCTCGAGCCAAGTATTATAGGCTATTAAGGTTATAATGATATTGGGCCGGAGGCCCATTATTCGGTTTAATGGGTTGGACCATAGAATAAGCCTAAATCCCACAAGCTCTTACTCATTCTATCGGTGTGTTACTTTACAGTGCCATATTACAAAAATTAGTTCCTTTTAAACTTGTTACTTTTATAAAGATCGACAAAGTGTGGTTTGGAAAACATTTGTTTTTGTGAATCCAAAAAATTTGAAGAATATTATTTGAGAACATGCTCAAGGGATTGACATTATTATTTGCACATTTCATAAGGTTTGTTTTAAAATCCAATTACAAATGAGTTTTCCCCTTTCTACAATTTAATACCAAAAAATTCGCTATTGCTCATTAATCAAATCTTAATTTTGTAAATTAAGAAAAACTTTTTATAATTGATTTTTCTAAACAAACATCAATTAGATGGTACAATTACCTATCTAAGATCATCCACAAGATATAAAGTGCGCCATACAACAAAAATGCGCATGGACCCCCACGTGGGTCCGAATTGACAACTTAGAGCTCATGTTAAGGTAATTCAAGTGTATGATTTATGAACAAAGAAAACCATCCCTTTACAAGTAGGCTTTTCCAATACAAGAAATGTAAACACTCGTCCTCACATTACATTTATAGCCCATAAAAAATAGGAATGCTTTGTTCATAAACATATACAAGAACAGCCTTAAACATACATCGTGAGGACACAAGCTCCACAAATTGTCAATTATTGTCCATTCATTTAAGCCAGATTAAATTGTATTAATCACACACATCAAGCACTCATGTGGTCTTATTCAAAAAATGAATGGACTCATCCGTCACTCCGCTTAAGGAGGAGGAATTAGAGGTCATAGGGTCAACCAATCACAAACAACAGTAATTAAACGTGACCAAACAATGCAATGAGCCTCTAAAAATAATAAAATGTGCAATAAAATAATTATTGCACAGCCCGGATAGCTCCCATAAGCTAAAGTAAAATCAATGAAAAATCCTGGATTTTTCACTAATTTTAACACAAATTTAGGTCTTAAAACATAATTTAAAACCAATTTATTAAGGGCCCTTTAAATTAACAATTAATTTAAAACCTTATGGAAAGTTTAATTAATTGAAAAACAAATTTTTCATTATAAATTAAAATTTCCGGAATTTCACCAAGGCCCAAAAAACATTTTGAATCAATTTAACGAAATAAATTGATTTAGTTAAACAAAATTAACTATGAGCAACAAAGTTCCTAAAAATACAAAAATTTCAAGGAATTTATTCTCCAAAGATTTTCAGTGGTCTAATATGGTGTTCCAAACACCCCATATTAATTTCAAAATTAATAATCTATTTTGGTTATTTTAAGCAATTAAATAAATGCCCATATGCATAAATTTTATGCTCTAAAATACCAAAACAAAAATGAGATCATTCATAAAATTTTCTCAAGTCTCCAATTAGTGTACAAGAACACTAGACTTCAAATTCAAGAATTAACAACTTTAATTGGTTATATTTTAAGCAATTAATATTGCATACTCAACACAATAAATATGCTCTAAAATATGTCCCAAAGAGCGAGAAAATACACTAAAATAATTTTCTCAAGCTTCCACTAGTGTTCTAAACACATTGTGTTAATTCTTTGAACTAATAATCAATAAAAATATTTTAAGCAATTTAATATGCGTACAAAAACACACAATTTATATGCTCTAAAATATTAATATGATTGAGATAATTTACCCAAAAATTATCTAAAGGTCCCAAAAAATTTTACATGATCTTAAAACAGTGTCCCTTATGTCCCTTATTAATTACAAAAATTAATAATGAATTATGGCTATTTTAAGCAATTAAATAAATGCCCCAAAAGCACTAATTATATGCTCTAAAATACCTTAATACATGATAATTTATCAAAAATTATCTAAGAGTCCCATGCAGTGTACATAACACTATATATTAATTTCAAAAATTAATATTCATTTTTGGATATTTTAAGCAATTAAAAACTCATTTAAAACATATATTTTATGCTCTAAAATACCCAAAATGATGAAATAATTTACCATAAAATTACTTCTAGTCCCACTCAGTGCCCTTAACATAGAAAAAATTAAAAATGTAATTTCCCATATTTTTGAATTGTAAACTATATTAAAAAATCATTTTTCATTAACAATATGGCTGAAAAATTAAATAACAATTATTTAGGGGCTGCATATGTAAAACTCAAATCTACAATGACAGCTAGTAGTGTTTGATTGTACAAAAGTAACAAAAACCCCAACCACGTGAGTGGGCCCCTGAATTACTTGGGTTAGGCATAAAAAAAATATTAAAACAAACTTTGGAAAAATTTGTTCGGCCTATACTCACAGTGATATTGTCGCGTGACTTACACGCGCTTGTGGCGCGACTGGAACAGGACTTCCACTGTTCATCATCTTCCCTTTGGAAGAATTAGCCGCAGCCTAAAGTTCCTTACAATGCCAACTTCACAAGTTTGAATCTTGCCCATTTTTTATCCAAATATTATGCATAATATAACGTTTGAAAAACCTCACATGGCATAGATTAAGATCATAAAAAAAACTTGTTTGGACTTTAAAACAGATTGCAAAACGTGGGCAAAGTTCTGCCCAAAAACAAATTCGTTTTTGAATACCTAGAAAATTAGGGTTTCAGATTTCTCAAACATAAGAGATATCAACCCATAAAAGTTTGTGGGGGGACTCTAGGGATCATATGGGACACATCCATAAAAAAAATTCGCACCCACATTGGAGTTTGATATTAAACCCACTTGAAAATCAACATATCAAAGTTTTGGTAAAAAGCTTGGTTAAGCTTTAATGGCAGATGCGATTTGGGTGATCTACGGGCGAATCAACAACCTAAGGCTCTGATACCAATGTAGAAAATATATGCACGCAAGCATACGAGTCGGGTTTAGGTCACTTACCTAGCGGAGCCAAACGTTGTTGTTACGAGCCCGGCGTCTTCACCCACGAACTGCTGGTCCATGTTGCCTCCGTGTACTCTCTTATGCATTGCCTAGGTCGTAGAGGATGCTTCTTGAGCCAACCCCATGTGAATCACGCGCTAAATCCCAAGCACCTTGGTGATTAGCTAGAGAGAGAAACTGTAGGGAGAGAGAGAGAGAGAGAGGCTACTGTGATGTTAGGGGATATCACAATATGTTGTGTTTATATCATATATATATACACACACATAATATCCAAACCCTAGGGCTCCAAGAGCCATGGCCCATTGGACCCGGTCC
Source organism: Hydrangea macrophylla (assembly GCA_033977485.1). Classification (NCBI taxonomy): domain Eukaryota; kingdom Viridiplantae; phylum Streptophyta; class Magnoliopsida; order Cornales; family Hydrangeaceae; genus Hydrangea; species Hydrangea macrophylla. The sequence continues at coordinate 70,226,793 of CM066988.1, forward strand.
AATGTATGTGGGTGCCCGTATGGCCCACATATTTATTACATGAGCCAATTCACTTATATTTTCACCATCCAATAAAGCTTTTCACTGACAATATTATTGTTCTCTCACTCTGTTGAGTGTTATTGTGCAGATATTAAATCTTACAAAGGAGACTAGGAGACTCCTTCCATCTCTGACACTATCAGTCACTGTGCCTCACACTCTAAGCCTCCCTGATCAGGTTACAAACTATAGATTGGCAGAGTTGTAAATCCTTATGTGCACCGGTTCAGTTCATTTTATGTTTTTCGATAACATATATATATATATATATATCAACAGGTGAAGCTGGCTGAGCAGTTGGAACAGGAGGGTGTTGATGTTATCCAAACTGAAGGAGGGAAATGTTCCAATCCTTCAAAGGCTGGTGTTCTTGGTTTAATTGAGAAGGTAATGCCTATATGATGATATTGTTAGAATTTGGGATACATCAAAATATTTCTTATATTATATTCCAAAGAGATTTCTTACAATATATTTCATATGGCCTTAGCCATTTCTCTTGACACATTACACTAACCATATCATCTTTTTATACTAGTATAAAGAACTTTCTAGAGATATAATTAATTCACCTAGGAAGACTAGTCAACCATAGAAATACTAACCATCACCTTAAAACTATTACTTCACTTAAACCATTCTAGAATAAGTTGGAAATTTCAAATTATATTTCCAACACTCCCTCTTAATTTGAAATTTTCTAATTCCCAAAATTATGTTCCTCTTCCATCTTGAACATGAAAACTTTTGCATTAAACCTTTTGAAAATTGTGACCATCTTTGTCATCTCCATGGATGTGAAGGGCTTCATTTTCACCTTCTTCCTAATGCTCCAAAGTTTCTTCTTCACATGAGCTTGTAGTTGATCTTCATGCTCCTTCAACTTCACTTTGATTATCCTCCGCTTTTTAAACTTTGTATGGTACTTTTCTGCTAGCTCTTCCAAGTCATAGAATTCATCCATGTTCACCCATTTTGTATAACCCACAAACTCTTTACTGCAAATGACCTCACGATACAATTGAAAAACATTTTGCACACACAACAATTTATACCACTTCTCAACTACTTCAATATCTTCTTCTTTTGTACTCTTTTCAACTACATCAATTTCATTTTTCATAATTTTCTTTTCATTTTCATCACATGTCTCTTGTATTTCTACTCCTACTCTCTCATCTTTTTCATCACATATTTTTTCCTCAACTTCTATTGCTTCAAAAATTTCATCAATCTCATCTTTTTCCATCAAACATTCATTTTCATCTTCCCTAAAAATTTCAACATAATTTTCTTCCAAAAATTCATCTTCATTGAAATTTTGAATCCAATATTCCAAAGGTAAATATTCATTTTGGTTACTTAAACAAATAAATTCAAGTTTTCTCCATACCTCACAAGGAGACACTAAATCTTCAACTTGCTTCCAAATTTCTTGATGTACTGCTTTTTTCAAAACTCTCAATGCTTGTTTCTCTTTCTTTTCTTGAATAATTGTTGACTTGCAATTTTTTGGCTTCTCGAAGACATCCCACCATAAATCGCACCCTTGAAGATATGTGCGTGTATTTATACTCCAAAACATGTAGTTGGAGAACACCAATTTTTCTGAATGTATAATCACTTGGAAGAAATCCATTCTTTTCTTCTCTTGCTTGAACTCTCTCCAGCTGCTATTGACTTCTTTACGAAACTCCAATTTTATCGTAACTTGCTATAAATTTTTCCTTCAAAAAACTACGCCCAGTTGCAATCAAACCTGCTCTGATACCATGTTAGAATTTGGAATACTCTCGAAATATTTCTAGTATTTATATTTCAACACAGAGAATTCTTACAATATATTTCATATGGCCTTAGCCATTTCTCTTGACACATTACACTAACCATATCATCTTTTTATACTAGTATAAAGAACTTTCTAGAGATATAATTAATTCACCTAGGAAGACTAGTCAACCATAGAAATACTAACCATCACCTTAAAACTATTACTTCACTTAAACCATTCTAGAATAAGTTGGAAATTTCAAATTATATTTCCAACAGATATGCCGCACACCCAGATTAATATATATATATATATACAAGAGTAATGCTAGGTACACCCAAAAGGGACACCTAAATAATACACCTGCCGATGTGGATTTCCATAATTGTTCATCAATTACCCAACAAAGTTCGAATTAATTTCAAAACTACCACGACACACGTGCACAGTTTAAGTGCACAAAACCGTTGTACTTAGTATTTTCCTATATACAAATGTAGATTCAAACACTTAAATATAATTTGGGTGCCTGCCACCAGAACTCTGATGGCTAGTTATGAAGTGCGAAAATTCTCCTATTGATAAATCCTTTATACTTCATGTGTCTTCTTGGCCATTTCAAGGGACTTAACCTGTTGAATTGGAGCATCTGACACAAAACCAATTGGTCGTTGGTGGAGTAGCCGCCCCTTGAACTTATATATTGAGTAGCTAGGTTGTAAGTCTCCGATGTGGGACAATCTCAACACACCCCCACACGTGAGGCATGACTGAGAGACAAACACGTGGATTACTGAGATAGGGTGACGTGGAGCACACGTGGACAAATTGGGCCAACAATAACCTGCTCTGATACTATGTTGAATTGGAGCCTCCAACCCAAAACCAATTGACTATGGGTGGAGACTGTGGAGTAGCCCCTTGAACTTATAAGTAGCTGGGTTATAAGTCCCCGATGTGGGACAATCTCAACATAACCATTTAGCTCAAGTAATAAACATCACTTGTGCCTATAAAAAATTAAAAAATTAAAAAATTAAAAAATTAAAAACTTCTCAAGGAGATATAACATCTGAGTTGCATTTTGGCTGATGCTAAAAGATGGATTCCCTTTTTAAGAACTGTGCAGAAAACTTTAATTATTGGCATTGCTTACCTTAAGAAAAGTAGGAACCTTAAGAAAATCTAGGAATTAGAAAACAAAAGGTTTGATTTTTTTTCAATTGCTGATGCATTTGTGAATTCTAAATTGTATTCGACACGGCAAATGCACCCAAATGAGACGAAAGCAAATTTTCTTTCACCCTGAAATAAGTATATAACCTTAGATTTGCTCACAACATGATTCCTTGAAAGCTTGTAAACGCTTTTTGGTGGTAAAGAAGTTGTGACTAGTAAAATGGGGCCTGTTTGCGAGTCCTGTGATCTGAGTTGGGCATCAATGATTAAAGCATTCTAATTCAAAATCTATCATGTTGAATTAAGATCATTCCTAGATTTTCTTAAGATGATATTATTGATAATTGTACCATTCCTCTTTTACACAACTGCATGTCTTTTACATAACTTCTCAATGAGTTTCTACATTAAGATGTTCTACCAATTATGAGTGAGCGTAATTGAAATTTGCAGGGGCGCTCAAGCATCCCCATATAATGGTCAATTATATTCAAAATTTGTAACTTTGAAATTGTGGATGAAGCCTTAGTTGAATTAACATAAGGGTTTTACATCATTTGTGATTTTAGGCAACCCCAACACTTGCAGCGGCATATTCTATTTCACGAGCTGTTAAGATACCGGTTATGTGTTCGTCTGGACTAAGTGCAGTTACAGCTCCAATGGCCATCACTGCAGGCGCTGCCGGCGTGGTACGTGACCCAAACACCATTGATGTGCAATGTTTCCTTCTAATCTTGTATAGCTTATTATATATGTGGGTAAATATCATGTATATACCTTGAGGTTTAGCTTTATATCAAATAGACCATAAGTTCAACAAAATTTACTGACCTCCCTTGAAGAATATATTTGTGTTTCAGTCAATTCTTTCACCTAAATGACTTCTAAAGAAATTGACGGTTTACACTAATGTACAAGATCAATACATTTTTTTTTAAATGCCAAAAATTTCTCTTCCAACAATATGTAAAAAGTATGAAGTTACATATAGAGGAGAAGGGGTTAACTGAGTCACAAAATTGATCTCAAATAGAGGTTTGTGATATTTTGTCAAACTTATGGGGCAAGTTGATATAAAAGCTAAACCTGAGGAGAGACCAACCAAAGATATTTAAGCCTATTTATTCTAGACTATGGGAATAAGCAACTAATTATAGCATTTTGTTTGAACACAGGGCATTGGCTCAGCAATTAACAAGCTTAATGATGTGGTTGCCATGATTGCAGAAGTCAGAAGTATTTCTGATGCTTTGGGCATCTCAATTGATAGACAAACTGTTTCTGAAGAGAAATCTTTGACCATGTAGTTCATATTATTTTCATGTTAACCATTTGTACACTCAAAACATTAGGGTTTACATTGGAAATTATATACAATTTAGATCCCTATATGCATTAATCAATTTTTCGTATGATTTTTCGTTTTTTTGTTTTTTTTTTTATTTTATTACTATTGGAGTTAATATAGAACTATAGCTTCATACATGTGCATTGGCTAAGCAAACATTATTGGGATTCAATGTGCCAACATTGGCTAATGTTAGTGCTATTTTAAGAAATTATAATGCTATTTTATGGAAGCTTCGGCTATAACCCCTTAAATAAAACTCTTCCAAGTTAAAATTCATGCTACTTTTCTTTAACTTGTTAGGTCATTTTTATGCCTAAAAAAACTTAAAATTGCTATTAACTTCTATTCCACAAGCATGTTTTTCGTAAAATTTGATGTTTTGAAATCAGCAAAATGAGATATATTAAAAAACTAAAAAAACATACAAATATGGAAGACTTTGTTTTTTTTCGCATAAATATAACAAAAACGTATTCCTATCGTAAAATTGGCATCATAAGTGCGTGGATGTTGAAAAAATACAGGAAATCAAAAAAAAAATCACCCAAAAGCCCAAGAATTGAGAAAGTTATCACAGTTAATATAAACAAATAATATTATGTCTGTTAGACAGATAAAATCTCATGATCAGGCTGCAACGTATCTTATTTTGTAAAATTTCCAAGCCCATTGCTCATATCTCGAAGAAATACAACAAAAACAAAATCATCCAAAAAGGCCAAAAATAAGAAAATTATGAAATGTTTAACTCAAAATTATTTAGAAAGATAAAATCGAAAAACGAGATTCCAAATTACTTCATTTTTTCATACAATTTTCAACTCCAATGCGTAGATCCCAAACAAATACGTGAAATCCAAAAAAAAAAAAAAAAAACCCCAAAAAAAGGCTAAAAAGGTTATATTAGTTTAAAGTTGACAGATATTATCATCTATGGGTAGCGAGAGGCTTTTCACCAAATTGAAAAAGTAATGAGGGGCTTTTTAAAAAATGACCAAATTTGACCAAATCGTGTGAATTTTTTACTAATACACCTAATATTGAGGGCTCTAATATCCCCTATTTTTTACTACTATTTTAATTATCAGTTTTCCAAAAGAAAAAAAAAAAACTTGGGGAGTTCCAGTTGTATAGTTCATTAAAGGTAGTTAATGTTATTGCTCAATTGTACATTGTATTATTAATGTTTGAATTAATTAATAGTCTAGAAAATTCGAGGATTTACAATTAGGGGTAAAGTTTGGGACACACCTAAAACTCACACACCCAAGTCCACATCTTAAGGTGGACCAATGGAAAGAGAGAAAGAGACTGCGAGATCCACTTTCAATGTGAGGTCCACCAGAGTAATGTAAGTGGGGTGTGTGTTTTGGATGTGTCCATAGCATAGCCCATTAATTAGATAGATTCACCAAGGAATATGGCACAGTTAAGAAGGATGAAAAAGTAAAGAAGATATGTATTATTGATTAATTTTATTATTACTTTAAAATAAATAACGTTTTAGGGAAAATTGTCGTGATGACATGGCATAGCTTGTTCCATTTTATTATGAGCAATGCTAGGTGCACAATGAATTGCACAACTAATTGCACAAACGTGCAGTACAAGGTTGGTGTGTACATGTTTTTCAGCACAAAGTCCAACCCTATACTGCACGTTTGTGCAATTCATTGTGCATTTCATTGTGCACCTAGCATTTTTGTTTTATTATATTTGCATAAGATGTTACAAGCATTAAGCAACTTAGTATGAACTACAATTTGGGCACTTTCTTCGGGGCTGTTTGACAAAATAGAATCAGGATTAGCCCATAGTCAGTTTACTTATCTTGTTTAACTGAAAACTGCTTCATGCTGGTTAAGTTTGAACTATATGTAACACTCGGTCCAAAAAAAACTATACGTAAGAGTATGTAATAAAAAGACATCCACCAAATAATCAAAATGTTTACAGACAATTCACTTTCTCAAACTGCCCCTTAGACCAGCATTGAGACTGCTCTGTGCTACATATCTGCTTAAAGTAGGGAAAAAAAATATTTAAGCTTGGAAGGTACCACATGACAGTCTTACGTAGAACATTACAACCATTCACAATAGATCTTTTGAAAAGAACCCACATACCGGACCAACAAATAACGGGACACAACCAGATCCCACCAACTAAAAATACTCATTGTAATTGGTTGTTGAGTACCACATAGGTTTAACACTTGGTACTTTCCAAACACCTCAAATTTCTGGTAGGAAAGCCCTGGGGCAGGAGTTGTCAGCTCGTTTGCATAATCAGCCAATTGAGAACACACTGAACCCTATATATGTACTCCCTCTGTCCTATTTTATGTGACTATCTTCGTATATACACCTTAATAAGCATTTATTTTTTTAATTCTTCCAAATCTGTGTATGTGTTTGAGAGAGAGAAATATAGTAATGATTGAGTATCTCAAGTTCATCAAAAAAAGGATAATAAATTTAGAGAAATTTACAGCAGAAAATACAACTTGAACAATAAAGAAGAACAGCACCTTACTGGAGATATAATCCACAAATCTTTCAGTTAGAAGCAAATGCACCAAACCACTAAAAATCACTTCTTTTTTTCAACAGATCAAATGCAATTTCCAAAGACTAATAATAATGTACAATAAAATTGATACATATTAGGAGTCTGAATGACTAATTTGCTAACCATATCCGCTTAAACAATATACAACTGATTACCCAAGAGCTTCGCAATTCCTATTGAAATCTTTATTCTCTGCAAAAGATATAATCCTAATCCTCCTACTCATCAAACTCAGACTCCTCTTCACTTTCTTGGTCCTCCAAACTTTCCTGCAATTATAACTTTCATCTATGAGACGAAATCGGAAATAGAAATACGAAGGGTAAATATCGGTGACCTCTCCTGCGGTTTGGTCTTAATTTCTATTAGGCCCGAAACTTTGGAATAATGTCACTGACCTTCCTGACTTCGTGTATTTGTTGTAGTTCACCCTGCTAGCTATATAATATGACTACAATGTTCTTTATATATTCTGCAAATTTGTAAATAATAAATTCACAACTTTCCAAAGACGGTATGACGTCAAAAGTAATGCATGTTAAATGAGGGCTTTTGGATTTTTTAGATTTTTTGTTTACAAAATCATAAACTACTCTAGGGCATTATATAGCTGGTGCCTGGTGCGGTGATCAGCAGCACAAATATAAAAGGTAAGGGAGAACAGTGACATTAAGTCAAAACAATTTGGTGCTAACTGATATTAAGGCAGACCTCAAGGGAGGTCACTGATATTTACTTAACGGTGAAATCGGTTAGGTTCGGTTCGGTTCCGTTCGGTCAGTTTTGGCGGAGTTTTTCTTTTTTCATTTTAGTGTAATTTTTTCAGTGCGGTTCGGTTTTTACACTGTGTACATATTATGAAAACTGAACGAACGGATCGGCTCCGTTCGATGGTTCGGTTTTCCGGTTTAATGGTTCACCCCTAATTTACCCATATAAAAAAGATGCACCAGATTGTCATCTAAAACAAAAGGAAAAACAAAGCTCACCTTCCTTTTAATATAATCTGCGGTGGCTCTATCAAACTCTGCGCGTTTCTCTGTGGCTATATCATAATATTTAACCTTCTCCTGTCATTGTCAGATCAACATTTTAACACAAAAATGTCAATTGACAGATCAAGTCCCAAATGTTTGCATGAGCTATTAAAATCATATTAACAAAGAAAAAACTGTCAATTGGCCATCAAATAAAAGAAAACGACAATGTCTCGGATATATACAGGAAACAAAGTCTGAGAGGAAAGAGAGATTGGTCCTCTCCCTTCAAGTTTGAACAAGTCATTAAACCAAAGGACAACACTTCAGTACTTTTCTTCATTCTAATTGGGTTCCTACTTTCCAAAAAAAACACTTCAGTACTTTTCTTTGGGTGCTTGCCTTCCTGTTCTAAATACTATTTACCCACCAGTGTGCCACCTATGTGCCACTGCCACATGGACACGCTTGTATATATACCACTTTTCACCTCAACCCAAAAGTAGTCTGGTTTTGGTCTCGGTCTGAGTTTGTGTTTTACGAAACACTGAATACTCTCCAGTCAACCCAACTGGCCTTGCTTCAAAGATGTCGTTTTAGGCTTTTAGCATATATAACCGTGTTTTACCCAATCCAGATTCATGCATTCGACATGCTGACATATACATATACATAAATATGGAAACATACATCCTTACTCCTTGATGATGCATTTTAGTTCAATTCCTATATCCAGTAAAAACATTAGTTTCATCCACTTGAACCCCAAGTACATCAAAACATGTACCTGATGACAAGTCTATAGCGTCACTATGCAGAATTCACCTAAACACATACAGTTCTAAACTGTCTATATAATAGATCCAAACCAATAAAATAACAAAAGTCAGTCCATGCAATGACTTCAGTCATTGGAAAATAGAACCAAATAAACATCTTATTTACTCAATTACCCCAAGTATTTAAGTCATGTTGTCAAATCAGGAGTCGTATCGTGAATCGAAGTGCCCCTTTTCCTAAACGCGAATCGTAAGAGTCGGTGACATATTGCAAACCACCAAAATAAAAATCAACACTTGTAAAAACACCCAAAACACTGAATCACCTTCTTTCTTTCCTTTTCGTTATCAAAGCCATTTCAAAAGAAAACACCGAAACACAAAATTTCAAACTTAAGAAAATTGAAAAACAAAGCAAACGTATCCCAAAATCGTCCAACTCCAAACTTCTTCAAAGTCTTACTAGATGCCTCATAAAGCTGGAAGAAAAATGGTTTGGTCTTGTTAAAAAAGAAGCTTGTGATTCGACAATATCGTAAGAATTGTAAGATTCAAGTAATTCGGATGTGAATTGCAAGATTCACCAGAGATTATTTCAAGAGATAGACTCGGCTACTTAATCAAATCGCTTTGGGAGTAAATCGAATCGTCTTAAGATTCCAATAGAGAATCATTAGATTCTCATTAGCGATTTAAGCCCTTATAGATATCCCTAGGCAAAGCCACTTCAAACATGCCCCGCCCGCCTAGGCAAGCCTTACTTGCGCCTTTTATAAACCCCAAGGCGCAAAGCCTGTGCCTCAATAAAATTATACAACAATAACTTAATTAAACTAAGGCCCATATTCAGACCAAACAAATATTAACTTACACAAAACTAATGACCCATCTCTTATCATATTAAGACCCACTAGGCCACTACAACTTCCAAAACACAAGCCTCATATTTTTAAAATAGAAGAATATTCTTCTTTGTGGCCAACACTAACTCTCTTATTGGACCCCAAAATTCCAAATTTAGAGAGAGAGAGAGAGAGAGAGAGAGAGAGAGAGAGAGAGAAGCCTAGTTGTACAAATAATCTACATAGGACTTAAATTTGAAATTTTGTAATAGTTTCATACTTGATTAGCTCTTCACTAAGTTATTTTAAGGTTGACTATTTTGTGAAGCATCATAGAGACAACTTACAACTTGGCCAATTGAGCAAATAGGTCAAAATACATTCTTTGATGAGTTTGTAATTTATGTGTATATGTTAATTGTTGAGTTCTTATATTTTCTTAAGCATACGTAATTTATAAGTTCTATTAAAGTGCACCTCACTTCACGTAGGCTCGCGCTTTTTGCCTAGGCCTTGGGAGGTCTTTGCGCCTAATTGCGTCTTGCGCCTTTAATAACTACGGAAATCAAGCATATCAACACAAGTTTTTGAAAAATTTGTGGAGAGATTCATTTCTCCTTGGATAATTTGTTTTTAACCCTCAGTCCACTACAAGTGAAAACCACGGAACTACCACGCAATTTTTAAAACTCTAGCTACCCAAAAGTATAGTATTTCTATCCAAAAATAAAATAAAATAATCGGTTGGCACCGAAAGCCCGTGCAAGTCTATCCCTCCTAAGATTAAATCCTGGCTCTGCCATTGAATGCTCATATCCCTCTGGTTACAAAGAACCAAACTAACATAAGAAATTATATTTTCCCTTCCCGAGTTGCTAAAAGGAGGGCCGGTCCTTGGAATAGTCCAAGAATCTCTCACCCTAAAACAGAAGCAGAACACCGTTGAACAAGCAAGTAAAAGAGAAGACCCGATGGACCAAAACACAAGGGAAGACAAATATAAAGTTTTCTCCTATTTGTTGAGCAGTGGTACCAGGCCAGCACCAGTCAGAGACAGAAGGTGAGGTCATACTTTGTAGCACGGACACTTCAATTGGGCGCCAGACACATGTCAGACAGTGACACGCATTGGATAGGTGCTGGACATTGGACACGCGCCTTTCACGCAGCCGAACAAGAGAGTGGACACGGCACGGTGGCTCCTTTGAAAATTTTTAAAAGTTTCGAGGTTAAAGTCTTATTATAATAAAATGGGAGATAAGTAATGGGTTAATTGTATATTTAGGAAAGGGAAGTGACAACACTTACAAGAAACTCTATGGTACATAATTAAAAAAATCATAGTTTTTTGTTTGTTGGGTCTGTGAAGAATTATTTGGTGAAGCTTAGGTTGCTAACATAAGTTAGAACCTTTTATATTAACCACAAAGAAGAAGAAACAAATATTACACATAGGTCCTTGAACTTACAACAAAATAAAAAAACAAAACCTAACAATAAAAACTCAACACTCCCCCTTAAGCTGGTACAAAAATATCTCTCATTTCCAGCTTGTTCAGAATAGTATGAAACGGACGACTCCCAATGGCTTTAGTGAGAACATCGGCAACTTGATCGCAAGACTTCACAAAGGGAACACAAATAGTACCACTACTGATATTTTCTTTGATGAAGTGTCGATCAATCTCCACGTGCTTTGTTCTATCATGTTGAACGGGTTTATGAGTTATACTGATGGCCCCTTGTTGTCACAATACAGCTTCATAGAACCTGTCAGATCAATTTTCAAGTCCTTCAGCGAAAACTTGATCCACAATAACTCACAAATACCTTGGGCCATAGCCCTAAATTCAGCTTCCGCACTAGACCTGGCTACAACATTCTGCTTCTTACTCCTCCAGGTAACAAGATTACCTCCTACAAACGAGCAGTACCCTGAAGCAGACCTCCTATCTGTAATAGAGCCAGCCCAATCTGCATCAGTGTACCCTTCCACCCTTAGGTGGTCATGTCTCGCAAAGTGCAAGCTTTTTCCAGGAGCAGACTTCAAATACCAAAGAATCTGGAAAACAGCCTCTTGATGCGAGTCTCTTGGGGAATGCATGAACTGACTGACGACACTAACTGCAAAAGCAATATCTGGATGAGTATGAGACAGATAAATGAGCTTACCAACGAGCCTCTAATAACTCCCCCATGTCCACTAATTCCCCACTACTATCATCGCCAAGTTTCTGATTTTGTTCCATAGGAGTATCACAAGCTTTGCTGCCAAGCATCCCGATTTCCTTCAACAAGTCAAGGACAGACTTCCTTTGGGAAATAAAAATCCCATGTTTGGATCGAGCAAGTTCGATCCCAAGGAAGAACTTCAAGGCACCCAAGTCTTTAATCTCAAACTCAGTGGCTAACTGCTTCTTCAACCTTCCATTTCCTCCAGGTCATATCCTGTCAACACAATATCATCAACATAGACAATAAGAGCAGTAATCTTACCCTGCGATGAGTGTCTGATTAACAATGTGTGATCCGCATGACTCTGTCTGTATCCAAACCGAAGCATAGCCTGTGTGAATCTCTCAAACCAGGCTCTAGGAGACTATACAGAGATTTTCTAAGTCTACATACCTTCCCATCTGTCTTGGAGTCCTCGAACCCTGGAGGAATATCCATGTAAACCTCTTCTTCTAAATCACCAAGCAAGAAGGCATTCTTTACATCAAACTGATGAAGTGGCCAATCCTGGTTAGCAGCCAAGGAAAGAAGGATACTAATTGAGTTCATCTTCGCGACAGGAGCAAAGGTCTCCTCATAATCCAAGCCGCAGGTCTGAGTGAACCCTTTTGCCACCAACCGAGCTTTATACCTCTCAATAGAACCATCAGCCCGATGCTTCACAGTGTACACCCACTTGCACCCCACAGTTCTCTTTCCCTTAGGTAACATGGTCAACTCTCAAGTACCAGTCTTTCAAAGAGCTTTCATCTCCTCGATCATGGCATGTTTCTATTTGGGATCAACAAGAGCTTCCTGTACATGGTTAGAACACTAACAGAGGAAATTTTTTAAAGGAAGGCTTTATAGGAAGGAGAAAGATGAGAATAAGACACAAAGTTAGATATAGGATGTTGAGTACAGGATCGAACACCCTTTCGAACAGCAATAGGCACATCTAAATTATCTAAGTCAAGAGAGGGTATATCATAGGAATTACCTGAATCTTCATCACTTAGAGAGGCAGTGGCAGTGGAGGAGCAGTAGAAGTACTAACTTCTGGAGTCTCTATGATTTTTCTTTTACTCCATGTTCCTCTGGAATAAATTCTCAACTCATTCTCCCCTTGCCTCTCAATTTCCTCTTCTTCAAGCTCCCTCTCACTTTTCTCACTCTCTCTCTGGTTCAACTACTTCGGTCTCAACTCTCTCTACCTCAATCATCGTGGGCAAAACCGGTATCTCTTCACACCTCGTCTCCCCCAGAAGAGGTACCGGAGAGTCAAGAAAGTAAGACTGGGAATCATAAAATGTGACATCCATAGTGATGAACCATTTCTTAGACGGAGGATAGTAGCACTTGTAGCCCTTTTGGGTGGGGGAGTAACCCACAAACACACACTTAATGGCACGAGGGTCTAACTTGTCACAGGTTGGGCTATGGTTACGAACAAAGCAAACACAACCAAAGACACGAGAAGGAATAGATGAGGGTAGAGAGGAGTGAGAAAGAACCTGCAGAGGTATTCACTTATCTAACACACGAGTAGGAAGACGGTTGATAAGGTAAGCTGCAGTTAACACCGCCTCACCCCAATAGGAACGAAGAGCTTGAACCTGGAAGAGTAAAGATCGAGCAACATCTAGAAGGTGATGATTCTTACGCTCAGCCACTCCATTTTGTTGTGGAGTGTTAGTGCACGAAGTTTGATGGATAATCCCATGGGAACCAAAATACCTACCTAGACCCGAATCAATATACTCACCACCATTATCAGACCTTAAGGCTTTTACCATCGCCCCGAACTGGGTACTTGCCATTTTGTGAAAATTTTGAAAAATTGAGAAAACTTCCCGTTTTTCTTTCATCATGTACAACCACATAGTACGAGAATAATCATCTATAAAGATACAAATCATCGATGACCTTTCAAGGACACAGTCCGGGAAGGACCCCAAACATCATAATGTATTAATGCAAAAGAAGAATTTTTAATATTACTGGGAGCATAATTCCCAAGTTCACAAGCATCACAAAATATATTAGAGTTGGAGCTACCAATATTACCAACAAGAGAATGAAACATAAATTTAAGTAAAGACAAAGAGGGATGGCCTAATCTCCTATGCCAAAGTACTAAGTCTTCCGCTTTATTTTGCAAAACGACGATATTAGTAGCAAGCTTCACTCCCTCATCCAGATTCTTCTCTCCCTCTTCCAGAATGTAGAGCCCCCATGTGTCTCTACCACTGCCATCACCCTCTTCGTGATAAGATCCTAAAAGACACAAAGAGAGGGAAAAAAGGTTGCAAAACAATTCAAATCCCGAGTAATACGACTCAAGGATAAGAGATTATGAGAGAAACTAGGGACATGTAAAACAGAAGTCAGGGATAAAGGAGTGACACGAATAAGACCTTTCCCCGAGACGGAGGAAAAAGTACCATCGGAAATTCTAACTTTTTCCTAACTTGAACAAGGCTTATAATCACAAAAGAGGTCAGAAGAATGAGACATATGGTCAGAGGCACCTGAATCAATAATCCAATGCGATGATGAAAGAGAAAGAAAAGGTCTTGCAGGCGTGACAATGTTACCTGATTGTGCAAAAGAGGATGAGGTACTAGCGGCTGCCGATGAAATACACCGGGTCATCAGATTCTTGAGAGTGTCAAGCTCGGCAAGAGATAGCGGACCCTGATCAAAGTAAGAAGCAGTATCACCTATGTAGCACGGACACTTCACTTTGGGTGCCATCTCCGTATCGTGTCCGTGTCCGTGTCAGACACCGACACTCGTCGAACACTCGTCACCACGTGTCAGACACGCTATAAAACGTGTCTTAAATATTTTAACATCGGACACACCTTGATCACGTGTCAGACACGCAGCCGACATGGCCGGACACACAAGTGAATGCAACATGGTGGCCTCTCATTAGAAATGCGTTTTAAAACTTTGAGGCAATAATCATAATATTGTAAAATTGGGGATAAGCAATTGGTTTATTTGAGAATTATGGAAACATGAGTAGACATGGAACTGCAAATTGTATATTTAATTCAAAGATATAATGATTTAATCGTTGCATCCTACTATCTATATAATGATTTAATCGTTGCATCCTACTATCTGTATCCTGTGAAATTGTTATGTTTTGTAATCATTTTATGAGTATATGTTTTAAGTTGCTATTTGCCTAGTTTCTATGGGTGAATATTAGAATATGTAATGTAATGTTGATATTTAATCCTCTCTTCTTCTTCATTTACTTCAAACTAAATTATATTTGTTAGAAATATTTTTTTATTCGACGTATCCTAGCCGTCTCCGTATCCTACCATTTTGGAATTTGCCGTATCACCGTCTCCGTGTCGTATCGTCTCCGTGTCACATATCCGTATCCGTGCTACATAGAGTATCACCACTTGGGAGAGTCTCAGTATCAGCAGTAGTATGATGAGCACGAGTGCCACCTCCTCGGCCACCAGAACGACCTCCACGACTGCCCCCGCGACCACCTCCACGACCTCCCCGAACACCAGGGGATGACCATGAAGGCTCCAATAATTGGCTCGAGTATGATGGGGACAATGACAATAATCACAAATCACGACAGGACGATCTGAAGGAGTAGACTGCTGGATCCCCTCTCTAGGAGGTAAAGAAACAAGTGCAGTGCCCAGTGGAAGCAGGTGGAAGCATAACGGAACGGCGACTCTCTTCGTTCTGGACATAAGCAAAGGCCTCCTGAAGAGGGGGAAGAGTGTACATCCCAAGAACCTGACTACAAACAGCATCATAATTGGAATGAAGCCCCTAAAGAAACTTAAACACCCATTGCCTCTCCAAAAATATCCGATACTCCTCTGCATCAGTAGTATAGACTGGCTGGAAAGAGTGCAGGTGATCAAGACAATCCCAACTAGTAGCTAGTGAGGTGTAATATTGGGTGACGGTCATATCACCCTGCTCTGAACGGTCAATAGAGCGAAGCAGCTCAAACTCCTGGGCATAGTTCCCCCGTCGAGAGAATGTAGAGGCAATTGTGTCCTAAATAGCCCTAGCTGTCTTCATGCGATAAAAACTCTCACCAATCTCGGGGACCATGGAATTGATGAGCCAAGACATAATAATGGAGTTCTCAATCTCCCATTTATCATATCCAAGATAAGTAGTGGAAGGGGCGGTAACACGCCCATCAAGATGTCCCATCTTCCCACGTGCCTTCACACCCATTTAGGAACCTCACACCAGACCTACCATGTCAATATGACACATAATGATTCCTAGGGACATACAAAAGATTATAGATGGCTATCTAAAAGAAAAGGCATAGTTATATCCTATGTTACCTGGACTCTCCTACTAACCCCAAGTACCCGATCCCCGTGTCCGACGCCCGTACCCAATTCGGACACTCGGATCCTCCACAAGTGATGTTGAAAAAGGTAAGTAAAGCTCAAAATTGTGGTCAAAGAGGTTTCTAACTATTGATATTAAGAAACATAGTATGTTTATACGTTCAGAAGGTGTCCGCATACCCGTATCCAACGTTTAGACACATGTCTCCGGATCCTAAGATTTGGATTTAGAGGAGGTCCGACACCTAGATACACACCCGCACCCGACACCCATACCCGAGTCTGAGTAACATCGGTTATATCCAACAAATATTTACTACGTAGAAATTGCCACGTGGCAGTCTCTCGTTGGCAGTTTCTTACAAACACACATCGATGAGCATCCTTTATGGGTCCCATTTTTACCGGAAGCGGCCTCAATGGTGGAATCTCTGAATACTATATACTCCCTCAGTCCCTTTTTTTTAGTCCTATATTCCATTTTGGATGTCCCAAAATTAGTGTCTACTTTCCTAAAATTGGTATACAATTTTTACTTACTTTCCAGTACTACCCTTCCTTGAAATCTACACCAAGACAAAACTAAAAAAGCTATTGTAATGATTAGGGGCAATTGTGAAAAGTAGGGGTAGATTCTTTATGTCCCCTTAATAAGTTGAGTTCCCAAAGGTGGACTCAAAAGAAGGGACAGACGGAGTAGTTAATTTCACACCAGATCAAGGAAAACACATGTGATCCCTACCCCTGCTCAAACCAGTTTCGGTTTTACTTTTATTCCCCAAACTTGCTACTCCCATTTAGGAACTCTTCGTACCCGACCTACCATGTCATTATTACACAATGATTCTTAGGGACAAACAAAAGTTTATAGATGGCTATTTAAAAGATAAGGCATAGTCGTAACCAACAAATACTTACTCGGTTCAAGCCATTGCAAACTATCCACAACCATCTTGGTTGCACATAAAATGTAAAGTACTAGATGACTAGGAGGTATCAATTTGTATAGTGAACTTCACGTTGAAGCACAAACCTCATATGTCATAGTTTTCCACTTCTCCCCACAAGCCTTTCCAACCTGGATTATGAGAGTATAGGAAAATTATATGAGCAGAGAGAGAGAGGGAGGGAGAGAGAGAAACCATATCAAGATTTTCAAAAGGGAGGGGAAAAATCTGAACCAACTATGAAGTGTTTTGTCACTTACATCACGCATTGACTTGACATCTGGATTCTGTTCTTGAAATTCCTTGCGAAAATCCTCCCTTCAAAAGGAAAAGTAATGTCATGTTATGTAATGAAACCAATACACATAGAAATTCAGATATATAGCTTTATTACGAATTGCAAGAAGATAGGATTCAATTAGAGCTTAAAATTTAGGTTTAACCGGTGACAAGGGAAAACCAGAAAATATGAGAAACTGGTGTACATATGTGCAACTTATGTATATACTACTTCACCACATCCAACATTGCTAAATGAAAAGAGTGCACAAATTGGAAAGTTCTGCACCTATCCCCAGTTTTGCATGATCTCCATGATCGACCTTCCGTTCTCAAATCAACAGGGTCTAAAATCCACATGGTTACAAGAAAGGGAAGAACCGAGTTTGATTAAAAGTTACTACTTTTTGCCCTAGCAACTCATTAGGCTTTGCAATTCCATTTCCTTGGTAAAATTATACACCGTCATATTTGAAGAATGACTATTTTCGCAACAGTTATAGAGACTTTAAGTCCTAACTAAAAGTGGTAGCCCATCCCGCAATTCCAGCCTATCCCAATCAGGTATGGAGCACCTCATGTCTAAAGAATCCCCTTGCAACGAATAACCAATGTATGTAAATTCAAAACTAGAATCACTATATTCAAACAAATAAGGCATAAAGCATAAAGTATCGAGTCCCAATAGCAATACAGTGTGGAAACATTCCTTCTAATTAACACTTCAGATTAAGAAACTTTCAATTTTTCAAGCACCACCTGCTTCATCTAAAGATGGCCCTTCTTGCCAATTTAATTGTTTAGAGAATACATTGGTCTCATTTGCTTTATCACATCACAACTAGTAGCAAAACCTTTCTCCTTAAACCACATATTTTGTGAAGTAGGAAAGGTTTTTTTATCATACTCAAAACCTACAATATTTGCCAAGAATTTTCATTGGAGGCAACGCTCTAAATAATTGGTAAAGAAAGCTGTGGGGGGCAGGGGGGGAGGATCCTCAAGCCGATCCCATACTGGAAATAAGGATGTCTAGACTTCTATGAACATAGTTGCTTAAACATCTCATACATCTTAAACTTGCGGTTTACGTCTTAGGATATCACACAGATATTGCCAGAAGACAGAGAGAAGAGCATAGAGATCTAACTGAAACATCTTTATATCCTTGTAGTTTGTACACACAAACCACAAGATATTTCAATCCAATTCTTTGGTCAGAGAATGGTCTAGTTCTTGAATAAAGCAAATATACATACAAGAATTTTAGATGCCTCCAAATAACCGGGTTGAGTACATGATAAGTTCAATTAAGTCAACTCATGTACATGGAACACACATAGTTAAGACATTGCATAATAAATTTCTCATCAGTTGTTGGTTAGCTTTCATAAGAGGGGAAAAAGGTATTTAGAATCAATTTTTAGCTTTCATAAGAGGGGAAAAAGTATTTAGAATCAATTTTTAGCTTTCATAAGAGGGGAAAAAAGTATTTAGAATCAATTTTCTCATTTACCCTCGACTAAATATTGATTCTTTATATCATAAAGTATAAATATTTATATATATTCATAAAGAGTGAAATGTCTTGAACTACATTGGTCATTTCTAGAACGTTTATTGACGAACTTTCTCTTCTCCACGAATCTCTCCAACTTGGTAAGGAACAAAAATGGGCTCTTTTCCCTACCCTTTCTCTCCACTTCTCTCCATTAACCCTCTCTTCCCTCCCAATTAACTTGCCAAACAAGAGAAGTGGAAAGAAAGGATTTCTTCCCTCTTCTATTCTCTCTACTTCTCTCAATCCAAGCATAGTGTAAAAGTGCAATTGCTCGAAGGATAATGCTAAAGACTCAGCATTTGAATGCAAATATGACTCAATACTAAAAAATAAAAAAGGCAAATCTCAGTATCACTCGCCAATTATACAATCAAAGAGACCCACTCAAAGGCTGTTCAAACACATTTATTGACAACAAATAAACTATTCAAGCTATATATAAAAACTAAAGTCCTTTACATAAACCTTTTCAGTTTTCTAAATTCGGGGGAAAAAAAATTAGTTTCTGGTTTTTCAGAAAAGCATAAACTGAAAACCAATTCTTTTACCAAACACATTTGAAATTAAATACAAGACGGATGATCCGTACTCTTGTGGTTTTACGGTATCCATACATGTTTTGCCCCATCATTTTTTTCGGATTTACTAACTGAAGCTGTAGTACACCGAATTGGCTCTCCCTTTCTTCCCAGTGTTATTCTGCGTTCAACCATCACATGACACGAGAAATTATTCAGTGAGCCTGTCACACACGTAATCGCGCCGACATAGTTTGACAACTCAATTTTAACCATACACATATCTCCTTTTTTTTGGGGGATCATGACATGTGGTTGGCAATATTTCAAATTAATAATAAATTGTCAATCACTTGTCATGATCCACTAGGAAATAGGGAGCATGTCTATGATTACGATTGAGTGGTTGCATCACGTCATTGAGCAAATATTGGGTATCATGGGCAAGTAGGATTTTATCCCCTCTCACAAGTTTGAAATTGTTGTTGAGTTGGAGGAATTTTTTGCTGGGTTGGAGAAGGATTCCCCTAGAAATAGGGGTTAGATGGATTCATACATACTTCTTGTTGGCTTTTTATACCATGTATAGCTGTAATGAATATTTTCTCACTTCAGCGTGATGATGAGTGACAGGCTCACTGAATAATTTCTAGTTGTTACTAACCAATTGTCATAATCTAACTGAAAATAGGCGACATGTGTATGGTTAAAATTGAGTAGTCACGGTATATCAACGCGATTACGATTGTGACGGCTCACTGAATAATTTCTCGCATCATGTGGTGGTTGAACGGTGTCAGCAGCTGCAGGGAATTAATAACACTGGGAAGTAAAGGAGAGCCAATTCGGTGTATTGCTGCTGCTTCAATTAATAAATCCTAAAAAGATGATGTAGCAAAACATGTATGGATACCGTAAAACCACAAGAGTACGCATCATCCGTCTTGTATTTAATCGCAACACATATTCAATTTGTGTTCTTAAAAAATTAAAAAAAAAAAAAAAAAACTTGGGACACCAATCCAGCCATTACAAGGTAAAACCAACAAATATGAAGAATCAAAGTATTACACTAAAAAAGGGTGAAACGAGTTAAAGAAATACTACTACAAAACATATACTCCTACTTACAAGAAGTAGAAGAAAGCAGTGGGGGGTTTCTTAGGCTTGTTGGCGTCAATTTTCAACCCCTTTTTGGTATACTTCCTCTTTGGTTTCTTTGCTGATTTTGTAATCGTCCTCTTCATCGTCTCCTTTGATCTTACCCTCAGTACCATTTTCCTGGAAAAAAAAAAAACAAAACAAAACAAAACAAAAACCCATATGACAAATTCCGAAAAACAGCACCCCTCCTCCCCTCCCCTCGAAGAGAGAGCATAGCATAACACATTAACATATGTATATGAATCAGCTGAGAAGTTGGAAGAGATTTTTATACCCATCGGGCGTTGTTCTTGAAGAGGCTGAAGCAGATTTTTGAGACATTGGAGCTTTCTTTGCCATTGTGTGTTCTTTTCGCTCAGGTTTTGATATGCTGTGTCGCTCAGTCTTCCGAGTTACTACTAATATTGAGTCAGATTTTGAGGATTAATTATTAAAAATGATAGGAATACACAACTAGGTGGCAATTTTCAGCACCACACGGCAACCTGACACGAACCGACACGAAAATAATAGGGTTTGGGTGACCCGTATAAGGGCACGGGTCATAAACGAGTCGACCCAATTAAGTATTTAAGTACAGTTGGGATATTTTCTTTTTAGTTCTAAAAATAATTTTTAATAATATGGAAGTCTAAAATACAAATAATATAAATAAAAATTAAAAAAATATATTTTTTTAAAACATATTTATTTAAAATTTATATATATAACAACTAAAATTGTTTTTTTTTTTGTTTGCTCACCTAAAAAAAAAGAGCAGTTACCATACAAGTAAATTTACGTATAATAATTAATAACTAATATAATAAAAAATAATTATTATTAATAACTAATAAGGGAGGAAGGAAGTTGAAGCCTGGAAGCATTCATGCATCAAGCATTGTATAAAAAAAATAATCAATGATAAAATAAAATAAAATGGAGGAAGTCCGTCAGGATTGCTGGATTGGGAGGGAGACAAATTAGTCAATTAGACAAATACAATTGTTAATCTTGATTCTTGATGGATGACAAGTGGAGAAATTTCTTTATACAGTTAGTAAAAATAATATTTCTTCTTATTCATTTTGTTTGGATATACTTGGGTGTTAAGTTTATAATAGTTGGATATTGTTATATTTGTAATATTTTGGTATTTAAGATGTACGTTTTAATAATTGATACATTTTATGAAAGACTTGTTTGTGTTCTTAGTAGGACTGTAAGCTTTTTTCGAATAACCGAACCAAGCTAACCGGTCGGTTTTTTTTAAATTACCTACAACTAAAAAACCGATCCGACCACTCAAATTGGCAAAATCGACCGAACCGGTCTCTAGCAGGAGGAGACAAATGGATGATTGAGATTAAATGGTCACACCACATCAATTTGTTGATGTGACATGACGAGCTCACTGAATAATTTCTCCAATAACTCTTTGGGCACATAGCATAAAGGATGCATAGAGATGGATACAAAATGATGTCACATGGTGGGGTCCACCACTTACCCCACCAAACTAACCCAACCTTTTAACTCCACTCTAACCCAAGCAACCATCGTCGACCGATGAAGCAGCCACCACCAGTGACGAAAATCAGCCACCACCAGCCGCCCACAGGTCTCTCTCTCTCTCTCATATTGTGATTGCACTCCAAATTGGTATAACTAGGGCTTAGTTTCTAAAAATCAACCCATTGGTGAACTAGGATTTAGATTTCTACATTCTGGTCTTTAGGGCTTAGAAATTTGAAAATCAACCCATTGTAAGTCTTTAAATCTGTTGATAAATATGTGTGCTTTTATTCATCCTTTCAAAAAAAAAATAGCAATATTATCCTCCGTGCCAATGTTTGAACTATTCATGGTATAATTTGATTGTAGCATTAGGGATAGAAGGTGCATTAAAGTTGGTGAACTAGGGCTTAGATTTCTGAAATGTAGAAATTTTTGTGCCAATTTTTAAAGTTGTGCCAATTTTTGAACTCTTTTTCGTGCACTCTAATAATCTTGTAAATTTGTCTTTTAACAATCTTGTAAATTTCCTGAAGATGAAACCCTTAATAGTTGCTCAAGTGCAAATTAATAATATAGAATATGATAATGAAGTGGAGAATATAGACAATGTGATTGGGGAGAATGTAGAAGAGAAAGATTGAGGAACCTATGGTAGTTATGACTTTTGGTAGTTGATCAATAGTTCAAAGGGAAAAAAAAAAGGTAACATTAATAATTTTCTTAATTTTTTTTTTTGGTACTAGTACTAAATAAATTTTACAAGGGAGTACTGTTATCAAGCATAATGTCACTATTGGAGGTACTTTTAAAATTATAATTGTTCAATTGTGCTTATTAAATTCTTGTGCTCACATTTTTTTTGTAATATATTTTTTTTGTGTGTAATCAGGAATGGGCTGTATAATCAAAGGGACAAAGGAACAACCGGACATTAATCAGGAATGAATATTGATGGTGCAATGTGATCTTGATGCTGCAATGTTATGGTTTAGGAATATTGTATTGTAATGTTAGGACATGAGATGTATTGTAATGTTATGGATTATTGTTACCTAATATGGTTTAGGACCATTGTTGGACATGATATCTTGTTTCTATTCAATGAACAATATAGTCTTTTGGTACATTGTCGGAATGTCATTTTTTGTTTAGGATATGTACCTATTGTCTAGAAACAAAATAATTGTGGCTTATTTCTAATGCAATATAATATCACGAAGAAAGGATCCATTTCAAATAGCATCTATTGGTGGGTCCATTTCAACTAAACAACCAAACCAACCATGAAAGAAAGGAAAGAAAAAGTAAAATTGTCACAACAATATGTAAACATTATGTCACTAGCATTTCTTTTTCAACACAAAAGGGTTACAACATTAGCATTAGTTTTGCCACAACATCATTTTAAACACAAAGGGATACAAAATTAGCACTAGTCTTGCCACTACAAACAACCCAAAATTTATTGCTTTAGTGAACAAACAACCCAAAATAAAATAGAGAATATATTGTCAAGCCGGAGTCGTATGTGTGGTGGAAGGCACAGTGGGTGCTGGAGTGAGTGCCAGAGTGGGCCGTTGAGTGTGTATTGGAGATATTGAAGCCACTCCGGTCATGTTATCAACAGCCCTAAGCCAAGCTTTTTTGCCTTGTCAATGGTATTGTACCTCTTATACCTACAAAAAGGGAACTCGTCAATACAAAAAACCAGAGTTATTATTTGACTACAAATAGGAGAAAGTACAAATGAAATAAGTTAACTACTAGATCAAACTATTACTAAATGGAACATTCTCTTGAGAGCAATGTATTTCAAGCTCTAAAAAGCATGGAGTGGAGCAAATGAGTTTCTCTACAATAACCAAATCCCATTAAATTGACTTCAAGTCTGAAAATGATTGGGTTACTCATCCTAAACTTCCCATTCTTCATCAAAATGTTCAATTTATCAAAATAAACCCTTTATCAGTCTTAGAATGTTGTAAACAATAAGACACAAATTACATAATACAAACAGAGCTTATGCTAATTAAAACTACTTACAAGTCCCAGTAAGTTCAAAGCAAAATCTACGACTCCAAAGCTAAAAACAATAGATTTATTAGAACAGATACAATCTATGGCCCCAAGTAAAATGAAATGTAAATATATATAGGAAGTTCCCAATATGCACAGATTTTTGAAAAATACAATGGGTTGATTTTCAGATTTCTAAGCCCTAAATTTCATAATGTAGAAATCTAAGCCCTAAATTTTGGCATGTAGAAATCTAAGCCCTAGTTCACCAACTGTAACGCTACAATGGGTTAATTTTTATAAATATAAGCCCTATTTCTACCAATTTTGAGAGAGACAGAGAGAGAGATGGGGACTCAGTATAGGGAAAATAGGTTTCGAAAACTTATTTATATGCACAGCGGAAAAACAAAGTTCAAATACTTTTTTGTATGCCCGGATCTACTACTTATCAATTCCATAGATTCGTAAAACAAGAGGGAGAAGAGTTTATACCTAACGGTCTTGAACCCAATTCTGATTCTCTTCTTTCTTGATGGTGCAACAGTCTCCACTAGATGGTCTTCACTCCTATGTCTCCTTTGAACACTTCTGGAGAGGCTAGAGATGGTAGGATCTCTAAAAGGGAGGATAGAGAAGATTTGGGAACCCTAAAATATTTTCTACTGCTTAGAGATGTTAAAAACGATGATTAAACTATTCTGTACGCAGCTGCCCTATTTATAGATTTCCAAACTGACTTTAAGCCTTCGATCGATCGAAGTGACTTCGATCGATCGAACCTTCGATCGATTGAAGAACTTTCGATTGATTGAACTCGTCTTGACTTCAATCGATCGAAACTCTTTAGATCGATTGAACTTGTCTTGACAACATCCTCTTGTGCCTTTCCAAGCATACTATTGGAGCTAAGAGTGGGACCTCTTAGGCTCTTTATTGTTGGCTCACACCAATTGTTAATTCACATGACCAAACTCTTTGATCAGCAAACTAACCAACTGATCAGTTAATGTTTACTTCACTATAAAATGATAACTGAACTCCAACGCGAAAGAACATATCCGAAGCGATAACTAGACTTGTATGGTGTACTAATGTCCCTTTACTATCAGCATTCGTAATCATATTCAGGTAGTAGGACAAGCTGTTACTGTCAACTTGAATCATGATTACTTCTTGTATTCCTTGAGTCTCATTCACTTATCTGATTACCAAACATGTTGACAACTCTTATCAACAAGATAGCAGTTCTTAGTAATCAACTTGGTGACATTCTCAAGGGAATGCTTACTCTTTATTCGATGGTAGATTCTATCTTAGCAATATATGTTCACAACCCTATGAACATAACATACCCAAGATACCCAGGTGTTGATTTTTAAGACCTCACTGATTGGTATGTCAAAGCAGTCATATCCACAGCCTGTGTCCATAATCATCTTAAGATTAAGAACACGTACCTTATACAAGTTATGAGTTCCTATCGACTGTTGACAGTCTTAAGTGTCAATAGGAAAGCTCAGGTCCGTCAATGCACTATAAGCACTAGCACATTAACTAAGAGTCATACTCCAATGATTGAGATTCATCACTCCATCCCATGGTAGTTAATCATGCTACAGTGCAAACCTGATAAGATATCCAGTCTCATCATCCACTGTGACAAATTCTAAGTCAAAGAATACTAATTCGTATCTCACTTGTATGTATCTCATGCATACACGAATTACTTACTACGATACTTAAGGATTAACAATCAACTCATGAAGGAAACATACATAATGAAATGTAAAGCTGATATATATATATATATATTAAAATGCTAATGCTCATACATAAAGTAATGGTTTGAGGGCACAATCCCAACACTGAGACCCGCTGTGGCTACTTCGGGTCGCTTCAGGTCGGTGGTGATATCCCTTCGTCGTCGCCCGGTGGTGGTTGGTGTACTGGTGGCCGGTGGAGAAATGATCGAAGGTGAGAGAGAGGGATTGAGAGTCTCAGTATATCGACGTAGAGAGAGAGAGAGAATTGTTTTGTGTTTTATTTAATGAGAGAGAGAGAGAGAGAGAGAGAGAGAGGGTTGGGTTAGAGTGGAGTTAAAAGGGAGGGTTAGTTTGGTGGGTTAAGTGGTGGACTCCACCATGCCACATCATTTTGTATCCTCCTCTATGTATCCTTTATGTGTCCGAAGAGTTATTGCTAGTATCATTCTGACAAGTGTACTATTTTATTTCCATTTTACTCATATTTCAACTACATAATTACTGAATGGGACTTGACTGGAACATGTGTCAACATTTTGATGGCGGGTGAGTAATGGGTGTGCAAAAGTAGGGTGAGCAAAAATACACCCAATAAACTTAAGCTAAACGTAACTTAAGTTTGTTGTACAGGGTAAGGCACTTGCAATGGTGTAGTGACCAAATGGCACTCCCAAAGCCGTTTGGGACAAAACGACACCGCTTGAAAATCTGTACACCCAAAAAAAAAAAAGCTCAAACGTCTCACACTATGTCGTTTGGGAGTGACACGACATAGTGTGTGCCGTTTAGGAGGTGTATGGAATAAGATGGCTTTTTGTGTCTGTTCTTTGGGAGTTGTTTGATAATGGAACAGCTTTGTGTGTGTCGTTTAGCCTCTCACAACACAGAAATTTGACTATTGGACACTGTTGTATAGCCTATACCATTGTTTAGCATCCAAATGCAAGTTCCACTAAGTTTGTTGTACCAAGTTGCCAATTGTTGATGCTCTAAGTGCAACTCCAACAAGCTCATCAAAATTTTTCTTCAAAGTTGTACTTTGAATACCTATGTGGCACTTTGAAGAGCAAGTTTTTAATCAAGAAGAAGAGAGTTTGTATGTGGTTCGGTCTTGTTAACGAAGGAACCTAGGTTCATGTGTATGTCAGAGCACTTCCACTAAGTATAAGAAACCGCTGCGGGGACCTTGGTGATCCAACAATGGTGACCAGAACTACCAAGGGTTGCCCATGCAGGGATGATATTAGGGTTTCTTTGGGAGAGCCTTGACTATGTGGGATGGTTCTCTTGAACTTGGGATTCGCTCTTAAGGGGATGGGAGGACCCTTTTATAGAAGGAAGAGTCCTCCCTTACAAGGCGTTTGGGTCTGATTAGGTAAGTAGTTGACAGCATGTGATGATTGCTGTATATTCGGTCAGTTTCCTAGTTTGATAAGGAAACTGCTCATTCGCATATGGAAGGTTTCCTAGCTGGTTTAGGAAACTGGTGGTGTCCGAGCAGCTCGAGACGCGCCTCTGGGTATGCCAAGCTTGTCCCGAGCTGTATTGCGATGGGACGTGGCTATCCCAACCCCGCGATCAGTCTTCTTCTCTGACTAGGCCTTGTGTCGCAGGATGAGTTAGCCCTAGATGACCCGAACTGCTGGGGATGATGTTTATTCAAGCAGTCCAGCGTACTTCAGCCCGGATAGAGGCGGGCCACTTAGTAGAATAGCTTGGTAATATAGTAGAACCAATTTTGGGTGTATCATAGGGTTCTAACAATAATTTTTATTAGCTTAATGGACTAGATTGACACACTTTTGAAAGTTTAAGGAACCAAAATGACACCACACCCAAACTGTAAGGGGTAAAATGTATTTTACCCTAAGTTTTAATAACCTGACACCTTAGACAAACATTCCATAATTTTTTTGCAGATAATGGGGTATGGTGACATAGTCTCAAGTTAGAGAATAATTGAAAACCAGTACATGTAAACCAACCCCAAATAATCACAGATAAGAATTCGTTTAGCTGAAGTATTAAAAAAAAAAAAAAAATGGTCCCCGTCTATGTTCTGTTTCGAAAAGTAGTAAGTTACACTTTTAGAGCTTGCAGGAAAGAATTACATTTAGCTTCGTTCCTACGAAAACCCCTCTTTGGAATTACTTCTCCATTGTATATATTTACCTCAAATCTTTCTAGGACTCAAAAGGGAATCAATTAAATATGTTTGATAAATTTTAAGAAACACTTTAGAGTCCAACCAAAAAGCATATTTCGATTCAAGCATATCCAGACGTAATTCAATAAAAAGCAAATTTTGGTTGCCACTAATTAAGGGGGATTTTGCAGAATAAATGACCATAGTGCTCTCGTGACAGTGTGACACGGACCTCAACTTCTTCTATTCCCGTTTGTTCCAAAACAAAAAAGGTAAAAGTCTAAAACATACCCAAGTGGAAACAAAATATCAAATGAAATTGGATAAAGCACTTCTGCACACTGCAACAGAGATCATCCATTATTAATTTATTATTGTTTTTTTAACTCTTGTGTAATGAAGAACCAACAACTTTTAAACTAGTACCATAATGATAATGCAGTATATAGATATAGAACAAAGAAATCAGACCTATAACAAAGAAATCACAAATAGTAGAGAACATTGACACTCCAAGCCTCTATATAGTATAGTATTATCAGATCATGTTCCTCTTCTTCTTGGATGGAGATGGAGGAATGCTCTGTTCATTAGTGAAGAAATTTGTAGGGTCAACCATGGTCTTGACTTTAACCAACCTATCAAAATTACCCAAAAAATATTTAACCCCATAGACTTTACCTTGATTGTAAGTGTCTTTACCACTGTCGGTGGTACCAATGTCGAGGTCTCTATAGTTGAGAAATGCTCCTCTAGGGTTGTTAGACACAAAAGGAGTCATGAAACTGTGTAGCCCTCTAATTTGACTAATAAAATTATTGTCTGCCTGAGTTCCCTCCTCATCCCAGTTGACCGAGTACTGGATCTTGAATAAATTACCTGCTCTGTGTGGGAATGGGGTTTCCGATGGTGAAATTTGGCTCATTTTTCCACCGTAGGGATTGAGAACCAGTCCAGTTTTACCCAGTTCAATCATCTTCTTCCAAAGAGAATTCAACCCATCAATCGAAATCGGTTTCTGTAAGTAATCGGATTTCCTCTTCAAGAAATTGGCGGAATTAAGATTCCTGTTCAGCAGAGCACTGGGGGAAGTTTTGTTGTCGAAATTCCCCCAGTAGAGAACAGACTGAATCCAACTCATTTCCATACACTCTTGTTTCTGCAAACCCAGTTCAGGGAATTCCGAATTCATCAAACCAACAAGTCTCTGGGAATCTCCGAGAAACAGGGAAATGAAGGAAGCTCTTATGGTCTTCTTCTTATTACGTGTCACCGGTTGAAGAAGTAGCCTTACAAATAGATCGTCGTCGATTGATGGCCCCACTGACTGAAACTTGTGAACTAAGGAGGTGGCGTTCTGTTCCAGTGTCCTCTCAACTCTGAACACCGTCACTACCTTTGGGACGGAGACCAGTTTTAGTTTGTACGACAGTATGACCCCAAAACTGCCACCACCGCCGCCTCTAATAGCCCAAAACAGTTCCTCACCCATGCCATTCCTGTCCAGAATTTTACCATTCACATCCACTATCTGGGCGTCCAACATGTTATCAACCGACAGTCCGTATTTCCGGAGCAGATTTCCGTAACCGCCGCCGGTTATGTGGCCACCGGCCCCCACGGTAGGGCAAACCCCAGCCGGAAATCCATGGACTTTGCTCTTCTCCCAGATTTTGTAGTAGAGTTCGCCCAGTGTTGCTCCGGACTGTACCCAAGCGGTCTGGTCCGCGATGTTAACCTCCACGGACCGGAGATTGAACAAATCCAGGACTATGAACCGGCCGACAGTATTAGAGACGTAAGAGATTCCGTCGTAGTCGTGACCGCCGCTTCTGATTTTGATCTGTATTCCTATGCTTTTTGCGCAAATCACTGCCGCTTGGACATGGGTTACACGCTGAGGGGTGAAGATGATGACCGGTTTCGGAGCTTGCGATGTGTTGAACCGGCGGTTTCTTATGTAATTTCTTAAAACTTTTGTGTATGAAGGGTTGGTTTGGCTGTAGAGTATTGATGAGACAGATGAGTCTGAGTTTTTGGAGAGGCATGCAAGGAAGGTGTCATAAACAGGGTCGGAGGCTGCCCATGAAACAGATTGGAGACCTAATAGGAGGAGAAGAACAAAAACGACAAGCTCTGAAGGAACAGAAAAAAGTGCACCTTTGTTCTTCATCATTGTGTCTCTCTTTGGTTGGTTGGTTAACTTGGTTGGGTTGTGTAACTTGTGTTTTCTTTTCTTTTCTTCTTTTTTTTTTTTTTTTTTTTTTTTTTGGGGTGGGGTTAGAGGATGTATCTAAATAAGCTTTATATTGTATATATATAACAAAAGCTTGGCATGTGATCATTTTTTTTTTGAGCCGACCTTTTTGACTGGGAAATTCAGAGAAGATTCAATTGTATCGAATATATATACTGTAATGCTATAAGCACAGAAAAATGCACAGAATTTGTGCATAAAATTGATCCAGACTACTCATTTCGGTGGCCCCTATACCAAAATGTGTGAGGGCCATTGAAATGAGTGGTCCGGATCAATTCTGTGCACAAATTCTGTGCAAATATTCTGTGCACAAATCATTTCTGATATATCTACTATACTATACAAACGAATAAACAAGCACGTCAAAAAATATGAACTTCCTCTTTTGTTCTTCACAACACCATAATTACCCATATATCTATCTATACATCGTAAGGATATATTGATTTGTCTGAGGGTAAATCTGTCATTTTGGACAAATAATTACATTCAAGTCAGCTTTTAAAATTTTATTTAATATAATAATGAGGTTTTAATCAATAATCTTGTGTCTAATTACATTTGGGTCAACAATTTTTGAGATATTTATTATTGACTTCAAAAAAAGTCAACAAAAGTGGCTATTTTTGGTGGCTATTTAGGAATTGATCATTAATATTTATAATTTGGTCAACTTCTTCTCTCAAATGAGGTTTCAATCAACAATTTGTGTCTAATTACATTTGGGTCAATATTTTTTGGGATATTTATTATTCACTTCATAAAAAGTAAAAAAAAGTGGCTATTTTAGTGGTTATTTAGGAATTGGTCACTAATATTTATAATTTGCTCAACTTATTCTCTCAAATTTAGGATTCATAGATTGTAATATGTGTAATTGCATTTAGGTCAGCAAGTTTTGGGATATTTATTATACACTTTAAAAAAGTTTTAAAAAGTGACTATTTTAGTGGCTATTTAGGAATTGGTCACTACTTTCACATTTTGGTCAACTTCTTCTCTAATATTTAAGTTCTGGTATATTTAAAATGTCAAATAAAGTGGCTATTTTAGTAACTATTATGAATTGGTCACTAATATTTACATCTTGGTCAACTTCTTCCCTCAAATTCAGGATTTATAAATTGTATTCAAATATCAATTAAGGCCTACAAACACATTCATGCCCTTTTTTTTAGGAAATACCCTACTTGTGTCATATATTTTTAGTGGCGCTTTATTAGGTACCTTTACTACTCATTTATAAGATAGTCAGAATTATCAACTTCTTCCGTGAGAAGAGTTTTAGATTAAATAGTTACATTTACAATTTCCTATTTAACTGTTTTAACATCTTATTATACATTTTTAACAACCACTTAACCACATGAAATGACACAATTAAATTCCCTGCGCAACGCGCAGGGCTCCAACTAGTATATATATATATATATATATAATGTATTCAATAAGTCTATACACACATTTAGGGTGTGTTTGATAAAACTGAAAATTAAGTGCTGAAAATTAAGTGCTAAATTTTAAGTGCTGAAAACTTTAAGCTGCTGAATTTACAGTATTGCAAATTATGTTTTAAGTGCTGAAAATTAAGTGCTGAATATAATTAGACTGTTTGATAATACTAATATGAAAACACTGAAATCTTAATAGATTACAATTTTATCCTTGGTTGCTCACCATTTATTTAGATAGCATGTAAAAAATAAATAAACATGTTTCTACTGACAATAAAATTCAAAATATGCTCAACTTTGACTGCTTAACAATGCATTTGCAATTTGTTCACGCAAGTTGATCATAAATTCCTGATCTAATTGACTCCTTCCACCTAAATCTCTTGCTTCATTTGTACTTGCATCACTTTGAAGATTTTCCAGGGGAACATTTTCATCTTGATACTGCTCGAACAGTGAGTCACCAAGTGCAGTCTTCCTAATATAGTTATGAATCGCTACACAAGCAATGACGATATTTCTCTGGACAGAAAAGGGATACGATGCCATCTTCGTTAAGATTGAAAAACGAGCTTTTAGAACACCAAATGTTCGTTCAATCACATTTCTTAACCTAGCATGTGCATGGTTAAACATTTCTTCCTTTGTCCTTGGACGACCGCTTTGTCTGAAATCCGACAACCAATATCGTACATTACGATAAGGTGCCATAAAACTGCGAGTGTGAGTGTATGCAGCATCACATAGGTAATATTTGCCTGCATTAGTTATAAATAAATTAAAAATATAACAAAATATCACAGTAGTTAAAATCATTAAAAAAGAAATAAATAAGCATTTTCTTGCCAGGTGGAGGAAATGGGAAGTTGTTTGATGGATCACGCATAGTCTCTGTTAACACTCTAGAGTCATGTGTCACGCCTTCCCATCCAGCCCATATAAATGTGAAAACCATATCAAAATCACAAATACCAAGCACATTTTGGTAGCATTCACCTCTTCCTCTGCCGCGATAAGGTACTTGCTTATCGGATGGTATAACAGCACGAATCAAAGTACCATCTAGTGCTCCCACTGCACCCTTTTTATTGATTTTAAAAAACAAATAATCAAATTATGATATAAAACATTGGTAAATTTAATAAATTCACCAACAATTTCAATTGTTACCTGAAATATAGCTCTGAGACGACGATGCTGGGTAATCTGATTAGAATTATGATTAAACGATGTGGGCACAATTATTTCCTTTGAAAAATATAGCACTGCTTGTAGTACTTCGTGGAAATATCTGTGAATTGTTTGGGTTGAATGGTTGAACCGCCGTTTAACTAAGCGGTGCCTAGTATTATGACTAATAGTCATGATAAATATCGCCATCTTCTCCTCTACAGATATATAACGGCTGTCTTGCAACCACCCTTTAGCTCGAAAATGATTGCACAGGTTCAAGAACACATCTTTTTTCATCCTTAGTATCTCTTCACAATGTGCCTCATTCCCTTCAAGCAATTCATCCACATAGGCAGCTCCACTTAAAGAGGAATTGGTATCTGGTCTTCTTCCTTTACGTCTCATCTTCAATCTCTTTATTATTAGAATTATTGCAATTTTCTTTAATGCCATTTTCCTCAAGGCTGTCTTGTTTTCCAATCTGGGCATGCTGGTGATATCATGAATATTCCAAAATATGTAATAAGAAAATAAACAATACAAATATGCAAAGAGACTAAACCAACAATGTTATTATTTCTAAAATAACAAATCTTTTAAGGAGACTATTCCAAGAATAACAAAAGTTGCAAAGTTCCGAAAATTAAAACCCAAGATAACAATAAACCTAAAACTTAAAGAAATCCTAGTTTTTTAGCATTCATTTGTATCCAATTCACTCGAACTTCTTCTGGCTTCTTAGTAAGCATAATCCACTGCTCTCGGTGTGCCTGACTCTCACAGAAAATACTACAAGCAGCAATATATATAGGATCATCCATTTGGAGCTTTTCCATTGTGTCCAAGATTTTGTTGCATTCTTCGAGCGAAGGTCCATCAGATTTTTCTAAAGTTTTAAGAACTCTTTCAATTTGTTTATCGACTTCACTAGATTCCTTCTTCTTGTGTCGTTTATTTTTTGGTTGAACATCAATAGGTGAGGATGGTGGAATAGGA
This sequence comes from Hydrangea macrophylla, assembly GCA_033977485.1. Lineage (NCBI taxonomy): Eukaryota > Viridiplantae > Streptophyta > Magnoliopsida > Cornales > Hydrangeaceae > Hydrangea > Hydrangea macrophylla. The sequence goes on from CM066988.1 coordinate 70,260,663, forward strand.
GATTCTGAATCAAGGTCAATGTTTATTTCTGAGGACTCTGGTTCTACTTGTGACATTGAAGACAATCCAATATCATCCTTAGGCATCCCTTCCTTAGACGGACCCCACCCTGCTCTTCCAGTAGCTGCTATACCGTCAAATAAAAATTTCATCTCCTCTGCATTTTGTAACCCAATGTACCGAAACTGTTTTGCATCTGGATTTCCCTGTTATAAATTAAATTTAAAAAATATACTTATATTATAATTATAAATACAAAATACTGATAATGTGTAAAGTCAATGATTTTTTTTTCTCTATTACCTTTATATAGTCATCCCATCTTTCAGCATTCCAATTCATGGTATTAGTTTCTGGGTTAAATCCATGACCAATTGCACTTGTCACCAAATTTGACCATATTGTGTATTTCTTCTTTGAGTAATCCCACAAATTTTTCAGTTGTGCCTTGTTAACTTTAACATTTTTTTTCTCAAGAAATAGTCTTTCGATATTTTGCCAAGACTCCTTCTTTAAACTGCCACCGTTTTTGCCTTTATTGCTTACTTCTTCAATGCATAAGTCTAGATAAAATTTCACCAATTCTGGATCCTTCCAGTTAGCCCTACACAAATATTCACTAGCCATCCTACACATATAAGGCATATAAATACATAAGTTGAAATTATAAAATCATATATCATTAATACTTCTCTTTTTTAATCTTCATTTTATGATTATAAGAGGAAAGGGTAAGAGCCGAATATTCGAGATATGTAATTGAGGGGCATAATACCCAACTCGACGCCAAACGAGCTATCACTTTGGTAAAATCTTTTATAACACATATGACAAGATTCAATTGTACTAATAATAAATCCTTACTACTATTAAACAAGAGTATTTCTAGAGTCACAACTTTTTGCTCACAACTCAAAAAAAAAAAAAAATAAATATTTTGCTTACAACTTTTTTATGTGTCTATCTCCCTCCTGATGAGTCCTATTGACACTGTAGGGTCCACTGACACTGTGGGACCCATCAAAAGAGAGCGATAGAATAATAAAAAAGTTGTGAGCAAAAAGATATGCCCAAAGTATTTCCCATTAAACAAAGATCAAACCGAACCCAATTCACTATTTTATTATTTTGTTGGGTATAAAACAATATAGGTATAGATACAGAAGTTGGTTACACAACAGAAACTCAAAATTTACCTACTATTTTGTTCTTCTTTGGTGGATTGAGGTCAGTCTCTCTTCAAGCTCACATTGCATGTGAGTTTTCTCTACAACTGTTAAATGGGTCTTTAGCCAATTGTAGATATTTTTTGCTGATAATGGTGTTAATGTGAAGGTTAAGCTTAGGCAGAGAAAAGTTAAGAAGGTGGCCACTCATCTACTGCCAAGTAACATTGTTTTCCACTTCTGCTATTTGGTTGAGACTTGAGTCCAAGAATTTTTTAAATTATCACATTTTCATGTTTTGATTGAGACTCATGGCTTTCCCTGAAGACCCTGTAGTCCAATTTAGCAAAGTAAAATATAATGGAGCAGCTAAGGAATTAGTTGAAAGAGACTCACATTTCCATTCATTGTCTTACGGATACAAAATAATTTTAAAAAAATAAATAAATTTATGTCTACAGAATTTAGTTTACAAGTAGGAAAAGGGAAATTATAAATTTTTAATGGATAAGAGCATAAAAAAATGTAAAATGTTGTTCCATTTTCTGTTCACACCTTTGATCCTACACTTTGTTCCAACAAATTGTATAAAACAAAATTTGAATTAGTTTTTTTCTAAAGAACCAAATTAAGTGGGTGCTCAGGCAAAGATCTCAGCTAATGTTTACATATACAATAACCTGACACACTCAAAACAAATAGAACATTTAAAACAGAATCGACTGGTCAAAAAAATGTGTGATTTTGAATTGTTTCCTAACAAAAATAGAATTGCTTTACATCTTGTGACTAAGGCGAAGCAATTAATTTAAGTTGTCATCTAAGAAAAAAGGAAAGCTTCTAATGCACAACTCTTATCAATTGAATGGTCACCCCTTGACATCTTTGTAACTTGTTTCCTAATTCTTCAGTAACTAAGCTTCACCGTCGGTTAATGTACGACTCGGGGGGTTGTGGTTGGGTTGTCGTCCCATAGGTAAAATACAGAAATTAATACGCCTTAGTAGATGTCAACTAGAAAACAGTCATTTTTGCATTAGTTTTAGGTTTATGGCAGAAGACAACCTTTCATACGCTTTTTGATACTTCCGCCACTTAAAAGCGAATTAGCTAGGTATCTTCGATTCTCTGTACAAGATGTATCATGATATTGTTGATTATGATTACCAGTGTAAACCTTTAACCAACCTTCTTTCACATTGTCCTGGACTTGGGTAAATTTTTAATATGAACCAAGTAGTATGAAGCGCCCAATGCTTTTTTGTTAATCTACCAAATCCAAGATCCAGATCATATCAACTCTTGTAAAACAAACAATTCAGTCCTATCATTGCTTGGAAGTTGGAACAGAGATGAAGGGAAAGTGAGAAGGACCCCACAAAGCAGAAAACAATGTCCAATTAATTTAGAACATAAACAGAAAAATAATATGTGTGTGTGTGTGTAATCTATGTATATGTATATATCTGTAGAGAGAGAAAGAGGGAGGACCTGATTAAGGAGAATCCAACGAGAGAAATTGAGTTAAACGAATGAGAAGAGGGATGGAAAGAGCTCGCTGTCGACCACCGCCTTCACCGCTTCACCTCCATCCTCTCTCTTCCCTGAAGTTTTCTCACTGCGCAGCTTCCATCTTCTGATACAGTGATAAGTATAATATAGGGTAAAGGTATAATTGTGTAATTAATTGGTGAAGGATAAGGGTATATTTGTCAACATGCAAAAATATTTTACAGCCAAAATCAATGAGCGCTTTCTGTGATTCTTTTCAGTAGGTTTTTTTTACTGAAACTTTTCCATAGTTTTTTTGATTATTTTTCCATGAAATGGTCATTATCAAACCTATTGAAAGTAAAAAAGTGCTGAAAATTTTCATTTTCAGCACTTTTTGGGGTTATCAAACATACCCTTAGTTTCACAACACTTTACACAATAAGGGTATCTTAGCAAAATAAAATTTGTGAGCCCCACACTCTTATTGCAAAACAGCCCCAAATCAAATAATCAAAACATTCCCCCAAATGTGACCTCCCTCACACATTCACGTTAGATTTGGGAGCCCTAGCTGAGTTGAAGAAGGGCAGTGAGGAAGACCACCACCAGCCGCCGGCGAGGAAGACCACCACCAGCCGCCGGCAACGAAGACCATCACCAGGCGCCGTCGGGTTCTCTCTCTCTCTCTCTCTCTCTCTCTCTCTCTCTCTCTCGCGCGCGCGCGCTCTATGTACATATATATATATATCTACATACCTATATATATCCACATGTATATATGCATATCCAGAGATTTATATACATATATAAGATCATTTTTCTATGGAAGTTGCTTGAAATTTTTTTTGTTTTTTGTTCTGTGGATATGCATGTTGCTTGATTATTTTATTATTATTATTATTTTTTATTTGCTGAAAGTTGCTTGATTTTTTTTTCTTAGATATTGGGATTTTAGGATTTTATACAGAATGGGATTCTTCATTACTGGAATCTGTAGAATCTGCAGAATGGAATTTTAGGATTTTATGCAGAATGGGATTCTTCATTACTGGAATCTGTAGAATCTGCAGAATGGGATTTTAGGATTTTATGCAGAATGGGATTCTTCATTACTGGAATCTGAAAGTTGCTTGATTTTTTTGCTTAGATATTACTTGTTTTGTTGCTGAGAGATGTTACATTGTTGACATTGCTTGATTTGAGATGTTGTAGCAAAATGTGAAGTCTTTTCAAACTTAGGCGCTAGCTGATATTAAATCAAACGTAGGGGAATGATGGCGGCGACAAGCAATGCCGTCGGTGACGGCGCTTTCAAGGACGACCAAACCAATGTTGGTGTCAGGTGGGTCTCTCCCTGTCTAAAAATTTCAGCATTCCAAAGAAGCATATAAGCTATCAATTGCATTGCAGTTTGCCCCCTTTCACTGTCAATTGCTATCATAAAAAAAAATTTGTTATTTGCCTACAATTCACTAAAGTAGTAATGTCAATGCATCCACAAAGAAGCACCTACAGACTAGACCACATTAAAAAATGAGAATTTTACCAAAAAAAGTCCCCCACTCCCCATCTTAAATGGTAAAAGCCACTGCAAAATATTTTAGAATTAAGAGGTCCCTCATCTAGGTTTTTAGAATTTTTTTTCGTGACTAATATGCCATTGATTGGCTAAATAAGATAAGAGACAAATCCATTAAATCACTCTTTTTATTTGATAATCCTAGTTCGATTTTATTGCCAATTTAAAAGACTATTATATATACATATACACAATCAGACGCTAAAACATACTGGGTATGCGCACTAAAAGACTCTTAACTAATTGTTACTTGCCAAGTAAGTTGTCCCTATGTGTGTCTTTATATGTATAAATATAATGTTGTACTAGTGTATGGGTATGTTAGAATAAACTATAGTTGCTCTGAATTTTATAGTAAAGTTTTCACCAATTTATTAAAGTTAGGTTACACAAGTGATTTGATAGTATAGTTGAATTTGAGGTAGGATTTAGAAAAGTTACATAAGTAAATAATTGAGGGCATTAAACATTGTTATTTTGTAGATACTTGGAAGAAGAAGTATCAAGTGGGTTTGTGAATATCACCGAGGATGCTATTGAAAACGAGTATGATAATGCCTTAACAATTAATGAGGAAGAAAAAAAATTGAAGAGCCGAAGGAGGGGATGGAGTTTGATTCTATAGATGAACTCATGAGATTTTACGCATTGTATGCCAAGCAAAAAGGTTTTGCCGTGGCCAAGAGAACCTCAAAGAAAGTCAAAGGGATCTTGACGCATGTTCAGATTGAGTGTACTCATGGTGGGACGACAAGAATTAAATCTTCCAACCCGACAAAAATGCGTCCGAATTCAAAAATCAATTGCAAAGCTAAGATTAATGCATTCCATTCGCGCAATGGAAAGTGGTGTGTGAAAGGGGTTGTACTAGACCATAACCATACGATGAGTCCAGGAAATTCCCGATATTACAAATCCAATAGGCTTTTGCAACCATATGTTAAAAGGAAACTCCTTATGAATGATAAAGCTGGAATTAGAGTGAACAAAAATTTTAATGCATTAGTTGTAGAGGCAGGGGGGCATGAGAATTTGTCTTTTATTGAAAAAGATGTCAGGAACTACATCTCTGCAGTTAGGCGTTTACAACTGGGCGAAGGTGATGCTAATGCAATGCACAACTATTTTTTGAAAATGCAATCTAACAATTCCGAGCTCTTCTACATGATGGATTTAGATGACGAAGGTTGACTAAAGAATGTATTTTGGGCGGATGCAAGGATACTAAATAAAATGCAATCTAATACTTGGATTTATGATCCTATGAATTAAACAAACTGTTAATTAAAAGAACCTTAGAAATAAAACATATAAATTGTAATGCAATCTATTCAATCATTTGAGACTTACTAGATATCCCGGGCATGAGTAAAACAAACAATCCTTGCTCCATTCTTTTTGCGAAATTTTCAATATTGCAACTCTACCACATTGACACTTCTTTAATGGCACTTTCACACAATTCAATGGAGGAGCTTTATTACTTGATGAGGACATTGTTCTACATCACATAAATTAGATATAAGTAATGACTTCTCAATTCGATAAATGAATAATATTTCAATTCCCCAAAAGGGCCAGAAAGAGCTTCCAAAGCATTGCAACCTAGAAAGGGCTTCCAAAGCATTGACGACAAAAAGTAAATAGAATTAGGGTAGGAATGTAGGATAGTTAAGCTAGAAGGATGACAAGGTAAGACTCAAGTATTAATGCATGGCAAGAAGCCAAAGGTGGCACCAACCAAGTCCAAATTAGGGAGAAGTCGTCTAAGGAGGTTTTGCATGTGAAACTTAGATCAATGAATCCCTCATAGGAGTATAACAATCCAAAATTATATATATTACAAAAAAGAGTGTTATGATTTAACCCATCATGCTAGTTGATGAACCCATTAACAAGATTTTCTCTGAGTAAGCTATTATGTTATAACACTTTGCATTGAGACTAATTGCCGCAACAATCTAACCGGATAAGTTATTGCCAAGATTTTCATATAGTAGATAAATGCACACCAATTCAACAATAGCCCTATATATGCAATAAACTAGTAACAACTCAAAGACACAGTCCTATATAGTTGAAGGTAAATGTGAATGTAACAACAAACCTAATAAAATTCAAGAACTTATAAATGCATAGTATGGGTATGGGCCAAAAAGATGAGCCATCGAAGCCCCCAAAACAACCTCTAATCAAGCCCAAAGCCAGAATCAAAATCAAACATTCTGCAAATCTAATTCTGCAGATTCCAGTAATGAAGAATCCTATTCTGCATAAAATCCTAAAATCCCATTCTGCAGATTCTACAGATTCCAGTAATGAAGAAAATCCCATTCTGTATAAAATCCTAAAATCCCAATATCTAAGAAAAAAATCAAGCAACTTTCAGCAAATAAAAAAAAATAAAAAAATAATAATCAAGCAACATGCATATCCACAGAACAAAAAATAAAAAAAATTTCAAGCAACTTCCATAGAAAAATGATCTTATATATGTATATAAATCTCTGGATATGCATATATACATGTGGATATATATACGTATGTAGATGTATATATATACACGTACATAGAGCGCGCGCGCGAGAGAGAGAGAGAGAGAGAGAGAGAGAGAGAGAGAGAGAGAGAGAACCCGACGGCGCCTGGTGATGGTCTTCGTCGTCGGCGATTGGAGGTGGTCTTCCTCGCCGGCGGCTGGTGGTGGTCTTCCTCACTGCCCTTCTTCAACTCAGCTAGGGCTCCCAAATCTAACATGAATGTGTGAGGGAGGCCACATTTGGGGGAATGTTTTGATTATTTGATTTGGGGCTGTTTTGCAATAAGAGTGTGGGGCCCACAAGTTTTATTTTGCTAAGATATCCTTATTGTGTAAAGTGTTGTGAAACTAAATGTGTGTGTAGACTTATTGATAATGTATTACCTTTGTTGCCATATGGCAAGCTGGCAATCATCATTATCAGTACCGAAGAAATCATGAATTGGGAAACTGGTAAGTCTAAATATTAATGCGGGCAAATTACATTGACCTCTCTTAATATATGTGACAATTACAAGGATCTTTCCTTGAATTTGAAAAATAACACTCACCTTCCCTCTATCTACTTTTTGAGTGTAAGATTACCAATTTACCTCTTATCTCAGTATATATATGTACGTGTGTGTATTTGTGTGAGTGTGTGCACACATTAGATAAAATTTTATACATTAACAAATTTACAAATTTAGAATTATAGGGTTTAACCCTAATTTTATAAAAAAATGTAGCTCGAAAAAAAAAATTAAAAAAATTTCAAATTTAGGTTTCATAATCTTTTGCCTAACTTAAAATAGTTTACAGATTTAGTTTTTTTTTGAACATTAAGTTATTAACTTTTTGTCCAAGTAGTAGGTGAAAGATATTAAAACATTTATTTAAAGTAATACTGTGCTGCCCAAATTTTCATCCCAAATGATGTTGAAATGGGACCACAGTTGAACCACTTTAACATCACAACCAATCAAAGAGCACTATTACATCCACACACTTTCCTACACACCTTTTGACACACAGCTTTAAAATATATGTACCATGTGTTGTGTGAGTGGTAGACAAAAAAGTGTGAAAAATTCAACCAGCACAAGGTACATGCATTTAAAGCGTAATGTGTCAAAAAGTGTGTAAAAAATTGTGTATACCTAGCATTATTGCCAATCAAAATCAACTGGGTCTACTGCCACATGTGTTGGGAAATACCTTTGGGAAAGAAATTTGGAAAGTGTAGCATTACTCTTTTATTTATAAATATCAATAAATTTAAAAACAGAAAAAATCAGCAAAATTATCTACTACCACTTTAAAATGAAAAGAATAATAACAATATTGAACAATTTTTTTTAAAAAAAGATGAATAATTATATTGTATTTTTGTCTCCTGTATATTTTTAAAATTGTAAACTTGCTCCCAACATTGTGAATGAGCTGCTCCAATGAAACTTAATTAGTACACGCATTGCACGGGCATTGCCCTAGTATATATATATATATATATATACATATATAATACTCCACTAAGCATGTTTTTAAAAAATAAAAAATAAATAGACAAAGATACGATATAACTATTCATTTAAAATTTTTTTTTTTTTTAAAAAAATGAATATTTATATTGTATTTTTGTCTGTTTTATATTTTTAAAATTGTAAACTTGCTCCCAACATTGTGAATGAGCTGCTCCAATGAAACTTAATTAGTATACACATTGCACAGGCATTAACCTAGTATATATATATATACACATATATAAGACTCCACTGAGCAAGCTTTAAAAAAATAAAAAATAAATAAGACAAAGATGCAATATAACTATTCATTTTAAAAAAAAATCTTGTTATTGTTATTATTCTTTTCATTTTAAAGTGGTAGTAGATAATTTTGTTGATGATTTTAATATTTTTTAAATTTACTGTTGATATTTTTTTTATAAAAAAAAATTAGTAAAAGCTTGATTTGGAGTATACTGAAATTTTGTCGATGATTTTTTAATTTTTTTTCATAATTACTAAATTTTATTTTTTTCATTTTTAAAAGATTGGATAGTTTTTTTATGATTTGTCCAAGGGTATAATAGTGATTTTTAAAATAAAAGGGAGGTGAGTGTAATTTTAGAAAATATAGGGGAGGTCTCTGTAATTATCAGATACCTCAGGGGAGGTCAATGGATTTTGCCCTATTAATGCTCATATGAAGCCATTAATATATTTTTAGAAGACTTTTGGAGTTTTGTTGGGGGAGTTTGATAGTGTTAATCCAAAGTTCTATTGTCCCTTCAAAAATTGGGTGATTAACTTGACTCTATTAATAAATTTTTCTTTATATCCTTTGGTTGACTGGTTGTGATTACATGCATGTATATCATTGCAAAAGTTTCAGGGTTTTATTGGATTTCATTATAATTAAGTAGATCTGAGATTTTATAAATAGAAATCTAGTAATAAGTTCCTATGGTTAAATACAATTTACACTCTTGTAGTTTGTCATTTGTATCAATTTAGTCCCTATAATTTAGAAAGTGTCACTTTAGTATTTGTAGTTTCATAAGTGTGTCAAATAAGTCCAACAAGTCCTTTATTGACGAATAATTTTGCCATTGAAAGTAAAAAAAAATTGTCACAAAAAGTGTTTGAGAGACTAAAATGACACACTTATGAAACTACAGTGATTAAAATAACACTTTCTACCCTCTGATATAGAGTAAGCATTCCCTTGAGAATGTCACCAAGTTGATTACTGAGAACTGTAGTCTTGTTGATAAGTTGTTATCAATATGTTTGGTAATCATGAGTGGTGAATGGGACTTAAGGAATACAAGAAGTAATCATGATTTAGGTTGACAGTAATAGTTATTCGTCTACCTGAATATGATTACGAATGATGAAGATAAAGGGACATTACTACGCCATATAAGTCTAGTAATCACTTCAGATTTGTTATTTTGTGTTGGAGTTCAGTTATCATTTTATAGTGGAGTAAACGTTAACTGATCAGTTGGTTAATTTGCTGATCAAAGAGTTTGGTCATGAGAATTAACAACTGATCTGAGCCAACAATAAAGAACCTACAAGGTCCTAATTCTAGTACGACTCTATGTGCTATAAATGAATTCGTGGCTCTAGTATCAAACAAGACTGATGCGCGATTGTTATAAAGGGGAAGCGTAACTTTAAGATTTTGATGTTCAAAGGCATCGAACCATGCTCCTCCTGGAATAATAGCGTTGACACATGCTGGATTAGCTGGGGCTGCTGGTTCAGTCTCTATTTTCTTGCAAAAAAAGTAATCTCTACTGAAATGACCCTTCTTGCCACATGAGAAATAAACAATCTCTTGTCGCTTGTTACTCCTGGGTGCTATGCAATCCCTTGACAAGTGTACTGGTATCCTCCAATTGAAATATACACCAGGATTGAATCCTTGTGCCAGTACTCCTAATGAAGGTACTATGCTAGGCAACTGAGTGTGTGCCGGAGGAGGATTGGGCTCTTGTCCTCTTGGCTCTTCACTCTTATAGTGCGAGTTAGGGTGGCCATGGTTAGGGCAACTGGTTGCCTTGAAGGTAAAATGCTTCGGCTGCTGGCTCCCATACATGGTCTCTAAATTAGAAGCTAGCCTTACTAAATTCTCGAAAGGCTGCATAACAGAACTCATAGCATGGCCTTGAATAGTCATCCCTGGTCTACGTAGATACCTATTGTTCTTCTTCTCTAGAGCATCTACCAGGTGTGGAGCAAAACGAGATAACCTTTCAAACTCGACTATATACTCTTGAACAGTCTTGGTCCCTTGGACTAAATCCATGAATTCTTTCTCCTTGTCTTTGTCAGATGCGGGAAAATATTTTCGAAGAAACATAGTCTTGAACTCTTGCCAACTCAAACGTCTGATAGCTTTTCTCCTAAAGCAGCTATTTGAGCTTCCCACCATTCTGCGGTAGATTAAGTGAGCTAAAACTCTACAAATCTCTTCTTGTCAGCATATGAGCAAAACAAAGCCTTAAAACACAACTGCATATCTCTAATCCACTGTTCGGCTTTCAATGCTCCTGACACACCATCAAACTTCTTTGGGCATAAGGTTGTGAATCTCTCCAACAACTTATCTCCTAAGGGTCTCGGTGGAGGTGGCAGAGGTGGCGACGGATAACGATGCACACCTTGCTGATCGCTAATGTGCTCCAACCATCAGAGAAATCTCTTACAAACTCCAGTAGGGTCTAGCCCTTCAGGTACTGGTTCAGATGGTACGGCTCTATTACGATTATTGCAAGTAACTCTAACCATCTTGATTCTGCGTGCAATCACATGAACATGAGTATTTCTCAAATTAGACTACTGCCTTTAGCAAGTAGTTTAGAGATATTCACTACCCAAAATCAAATATCATTATATACACACACACTATTTATACTCATGGGATGCAATCGCATGCTAGAATGTCGAGAGACAAAATGCTAGTGCAACGACATGCGAATGATGAAAGAAAGGAACAGTAAAGGTTGTGGTACGCAACTTAAGACGTAAAGTAGCTCTAGAAGTCTTCAACGAATCGGCGGTGCAACAACCATAGTGTCATTCTAGCGAGGTAATCTTATGGTTCATAAATTAACGTAGGACAATCACGAGCACAACTAAACCTAGTGCTCTAATACCAAAACAATCCCCATCAGGCCCCGGCATTGCGATAATTAAGGGATGTAAGCTTCCTTATCGGACACGTAGACTCGTAACAAGTAACATATCGCATGATTGTCCAAATACCTATGAAATATAAAATATCAGAGTAATAATAGCAACAGAAATGTTCAAAGTTTAGCAGAAGCAATGTCAGAGCCTTATAATCTCCATTATACATACTTATATTACAATCATCCAAAATTAAAAGAAACAAAGTCTGGGCCAAGCGACTGACAACAACAACAACAACAACAACATACAAGATAGATAATGAATTCCCCAGCGAGAATAAACAACTTTAGCAACACGATCAGTTTCTCAACTGGCAAAGCCCCTGCCTTCCTCATCCACGTTCTAAGAAAGATGATGATCAAGATGATGAACTTGAGCTAAAGCTTGAACTAAAACTCCAAAACTGAAACAAACTCCAAGAATCTAAGCTAAGTGACTTTAAGAATCTTGCAAGAACTCAGATTATGCAATAAGGAAGATGATCATAAGATTTGATGAAGATCTTGAGGACATGCAAGACATGAATGTGTGTATGTTTGTAAATTTGCAAGAACTCTCTGTCACAAACACTATCTGCTGTAACTCTCTGTTTTCAGATGTCCAAAATGAAGAAATGGATGGGTATTTATAGAATTTTTAGAGCCTAGGGGCAAAATAGTCATTTTAACACATTTTCAAGCTCAGCGCTCGCTCCTCCTGAGTGCTGGTACCTCAAGCGCTCGGGTTTGTTAAATAAGCAAAGTCTTGTTTTGTTTGAAAGAATTAAGGTATGCAATGCATGAACACACATGGGATGCCAAGCACATTGAAAATTTGATTTACATATATAGAAAATATTAATAACAAATATCTAGAAATTATATTAGAGATAATAGAAAATACGGGTGTTATAATATATACTTCTGTGCATCAAATATGACCAAACTATTATAATTATCTACAAAAGAATAAACACACATCCACATACATTTAATTATACAAAAATAAAAAATGTAGTAGTAAAATTCAATTAACATCCAATATTGATATTTTCATTGATATGTTTATTAACTTTCCAACTTACGCTTAGATTTTCCGAGCTTATTGTTGGGCCTTGTATTCTTCTAGTGTCCAGGACCTCGGTGTAGCAACTTGTAAGTTTCAATTCCCTAATAATAAAAAAAATGCCAGATTTTATTTTACTAGTACGTATTATTAGTTTTAGTTGTAATGTATTTTAATAAATTATATTTGTGTGAGCATTTATTAATACAATGCCTTTAATTTTGTAACCCCCTAATAGATTTAATTTTATTGTTACTTAAGACACGCCCCTATGATTTGGGATAAGAACCATTAATAAAATATAGTGTCATTATTACTTACATTTGTGTCCCTAATAATTGTGGTTGGGATATTTTCCTAAAGCTAATTGGACCAACTAACTAGCTTAACTGACTAAGCTATATTAGCTAATCAACAGAACTAAACTCAAAGGATTTGAGTGTAATGATGAACAACTCGTGGTGATTAAGTGTGTGCATGGTGTATAGTGTTGAGTCCACAAGTGTGTTGGCCCCTAAAGCTTCCAAAGAGCATATACGGGCATATATTTTATATACGTAGGACTCTCACAGACCCTCAAATGGATATATCTCACAAAACAATTTCCCATTTTCCTCTCACTGTGATCACATTCAAAGCACTCACAGACTCTCACTTCTTTCTCTCTCAATTGCACACCCACACAAATCAACCCATATACATACTGTATATCAAAGTTAGAAAAAAGAAATGGAGTAAGAGAGTTCAAAATCTTAAACTCCATAGCCATTGATTTTATTTACAGAGCTTTTATTACAGCTTCTCGGGATTCTCTCCGCAGCCCAATCCTGCCAAACTAAGATCTAGTGAGTCTTCTAAACTCACTCTCAATGTAATTCAAGTATACAAGAATGATCTGTGGGTGCTAAATATATATATATATATATGGGTATATATGTAGATATATCAATGGTGTCCTAAAAAAAAGTGATACCGAAAATATTAACGAAAACATGATCTGTGAATGAAAAATGCAAGATTAAGACCCATAGAGGCTAGGTTTCAAGTCTTGAATGATAACTCATAACGGTTGCGACGAACGGTCGATTTTAAGTTTTGTCAACCATTGGATTTTCTAATATATGCTGAGCTACGGTCAAATTCAAGTTTTAAACTTAAACATCCATAATCTACGTAGAAAAATGAAGAAAATGTTATACTACAAGCCCTGTTTAGATTAGGTTTGAAAAACTCAAAGTGTAATAGAGATTCCAATAGCTAGAGGTTGAAGATGATGATCAGTAGAGCTAGAGCTCACCAGAAGAGCTAAACTCTTTTGGCTGAGCTGAGCTGAACTCCTTTTGGCCGAGATGAACTCCTTTTCGCAAAGCTGAGCTGAGCTGAACTCCTTTTGGCTGAACTGAACTCCTTTTGGCAGAGTTGAGCTGAGTTGAACTCTTTTTGGCCGAGCTGATCTCTTTTGGCTGAGCTGAGCTAAACTCCTTTCGGCCAAGCTGAACTCCTTTTGGCCGAGCTAAACTCCTTTTGACCGGGCTGAACTGAGCTAAACTCGTTTTGGCTGAGCTGAGCTGAGATGACTTAGCTGAACTCCTTTTGGCAGAGCTGAGCTGAAATCCTTTGGCCGAGATGAACTCCTTTTGGCCGAGCTGAGATGAGCTAAACTCCTTTTGGCTGAGCTGAGCTAAGCTGAGATGAGATTAGCTGAGCTGAGCTGAACTCTTTTGTCTGAGCTGTCCTCGTTTGGCCGAGCTTAAGAGCTCTTGGTGTAACCAACTACTATGTCATTAATACTATTTTGAAAGAAGTTCTATGATAAAAATATTATAACTTGGTTTTGAATAAATTCAACAACACATTTTGTATTAAACTATGCCAATCGTATATAGAATAAGTCATACACTTGCATATTCAAGATGGCATATTGGAAAGGTGTCGTTTGGCTTCAGCACATGTGTCTTGTGAGAAATAAGTAAAGAAAGGGTGTCTTGGGTTGTGTCACCTTAATTATTCTAGGTCGATTCAGATACTGTAGAATAATTAGGAAGGATTGAGCCCAGGCTGACTCGAATACGGTAGGCCAGTCAGAGTCTTGTGTCATCTTAGTTATTCCAGGTCAACTCGGATACGGTAGATTAATTAGGAAGGATTGATCCCAGGGCGACTCGGATATGGTAGGCCAATCAAGTCGTGTCCAGGCCGACTCGGATACGGTAGACCGATCTAAAACAACGGCCTCGTGCCAGATGGTTCTGGCGAACTGAATGAGTCGAGAGATTGTGGTCAAGATAAAAGAGCAGTAAGATGAGATGATTACATTGTTCATGCACGATCTTATATAATTGATTTAACTATTCATTAATTGTTTATATGCGACAACTAGAATAATGGACTAACAATGCTGTAAGGTACTAAATATAATAACGGTCAATGTGCTTTTATATACATTGTTTGTGCGTTCATTATACTCACTCAACTTTCGTTAGTTTATGACTTGATTTTGCCCTTGATACCCAAAATGTCCAGGAAATGGTTATGCAGTGTAATATGATTATGCCATCTAGAGAAGTTTGTAGAGATGCTTTTCTAATTTATTAAAGTTGTAATAAAGGAGATGAATAATGCTTTAATTTGAATAAGGCAGCTTGTGCTTTAAGAAATACTTTTATCTGAGACAATGTAATATTAATTAAGTTTGTAATGTTGATTTATATTTTCTTCCCTGCTACTTTATATACTCTATTTTTCTGGTACATTTTAAGCTAAGTACATGACAAGCAATCCCTCACCTGTCATGACCTACGGGTCCAAAATGGAAATGAAATTTTTTCCTTATTTTGCTATGCTGGGGCATGACAGGATTTTTGGTATCAGAGCCTTGGTTCTATTCTTAGGCTTAAGCCTAGACACAGGTTGTGATAGCAAAAGGATAGGCATAGTCGAGTGTCCTTAGTACTTAGGATCTGTCACGCCCCGGCGTAGCAAAATAAGGAATTTTTTTTTTTCATTTTCCGTTTTGGACCCGTAGGTCATGACAGTTGATGGATCGCTTGTCCTGTACTTAGCTTAACATGTACCAGAAAAATAGAGTATATAAAGCAACATGGAAGATAATATTAAAACATAGTATTTGAAGTTGTACTATGTTTTAATATTATCTTCCTGGGGAACTTAATGGGACCATATACTTTCATTTCCAATTTACAGAATTTGTTTCCGTTAACATTTTTGGTACCGCTAATTTTGGACCTCCATGGCTATATATACATATATAGGCGTCTATACATACTTTTGATACCCCCGGCTTGTGTGTAATGACAAATACTACATTATGAGTGGATTCGAGAGACTCACCGGTCTATAGATAAGGCGGCGCGACTTGCCGAAGAAAGACAGAAATTCCAAAATATAAGTTCTTGGGCTCCTTGACAATGGTTATGGCCTTTGAGCTTCTAAGAGCTTATTGTGATATACTATTCTTGTTGTGGTATACTTAGACTTCCAGCAGATTGTAGGTGTTGTGTATTTGAGAGAGGGGCTATATGTGGGTGTATATGTAATCTGAGAGAGAAAGAGAGTAATGCTAATGCTTGTGTATTAAAATGTATGAGTCTGTGTATGGTTTTGCTCCTTAAGAAAATGTGTGTTGTGTTGGTTGTGTTATGAGAATACTTATAGACTAGTGAACTCATAAGATGAGAAATCAGTGAGGCAACTTGCAAGACAATGATTGAATGAAGATAACATTGCAGCCGGTGATTGATGCGGTCACTTCTCGCATTAATAATTCATCTGGTTTGGTTAAAATCAGTATAGTTAGTTAGTTCAGTTACGTTGGTTCGGGTAGTCTAGGAAAATACCCAAAATAAATATTAGGGACCAAAAATGTAGTCGACGTGATTAATATTTTTATTAATAGTTTTAATACCATATTATGGGGTAACTTAGGGGCGCAGTCTTAAGCATTATTAATTCAAATAAAATTACTAAAAGGGTCACAAAATTAAAGTCATGTAATTATAGTAAATCAGCATAAGTATTTTTAATTTATGGAATTAATACTACAATTAAAATAACACATAACAGCAAAGTAACATGGCATTGTATTAACAACTAATAACACGAGTATTATTTAATAATTAGAATAATACCCCAACTTTAAATTAATCCATAGTAAATAAAGAAAACTGACATTTTATTTATTATTAGGGAAGTGAAAATACAGGTTGCTACAGAATCAGACTTAGTTTACTTTTGCTAGGTCATTATCATGGACCCATATCTTGTTCCAGATGATTTTGCAGGACAAGTTATTGGCCCTAATGGGAAGAGCCACTCGATTGGGAACTATACCTTACTTTGATACGATACTAGGCCACCGTTAGACTGGAGAACCATGTGTGGTAGGAGATTCACGTTCAAGGAGCCGTGTATTTGAGGTGAGTTCAGTTAGAAGCCCTTTACCAGGCTATGACAGATAGACTAATAGCCGATAAGAGGATCGGGAGGATCCTTGACCCTGAGATCTACGTACCCCTTGAGATGGATATAGTCCATGCACATCTACCCTTTTTAACTGCTGCAGTTGTACCACCCCCAGCTATGGCTCCCATGGCCACTCTACCTGTTGAGCCCATTGGCGAGCATGATTATGAGGATGATGAAATGGATGGAGTGGTCCCCATACTGATCGAGGGGATTGAGGTTGAGATAGGCGAGGATGATGAGATGGAGCCTAAGGTTTATATCATCGAGTTACCAGAGCCACTACTAGAGCTACCTATTGAGCTCAATGTTATTATGGAGGATGCCCCACCCTCCGTATCCGACGATGATAGCATCTACTGAGCGGTAGTTTGCCTGACTTATAGGCCCAGAGTTTGGCGCCGATGGCCCGTTGCCTTCGCTAGGTGCTCTTAGGTGTTCTTGTTTGGTCTTGTTGTAAATATTGGACTAGTAGTCCACTTTTGTTATTAACGTATATGTAGGTAGCACTAAAATCCATATAGGGTTATGACTCACATTTTGTATTGGACTGGTAGTCCCAAAATCTCAGTTTTGACTAGATAGAAGCATTAACTTGACATACTTGATGTAACTGCTTACAGATATATATATATAAAGAAATATTTCTTAGAATCTTGTTTTGATAACTGTACTTCTTATTATAATTGTTTAAAATTGTTAACATTTGTACTATCAGGACTTCAGATATAGTATGGCAGAAAGAGTCCCAAAAATCACAGTTTGGTCGAGGGAGCACCCCTAGCTGCCAATCCAACCAGCATGTTTGAGGCATTTATCCTGTGAATTGAACGGATAGGAGACCTGACTGCCCAGAATAACAGAAATCAAAACGATCAAGGGAATGTAATACCACCTGTCAAATGGGAGATAAATGATCGGAAAGGTTCCATGCCTTGCGACTAGAGCAATTCGCCGGCACTGTCGAACTATGGAAGGTCGAACAATGACTAAGGCAGATGGATCACATCTTTAAGACAATGGATTATACCAATCAAGAAAATAAGAGGTTGGCAACATTCCAATTGACATATGCTACTGTGGAATAGTGGGAGGTAGTGAAAGCCACCATGGGAGAAGAATTTGTACAGGCAATGACATGGACTACATTCAAGAGAAAATTCTTGGAGAAGTGTTTCCCAGCAGCCAAGAGGGACAAACGTGAAAGGGAATTTATGGACCTAGTCCAAGGAAACAAGTATGTGCAAGAGTACATGACTCAGTTTAAAATGCTATCTAGATTTGCTCCACATATGGTGGATACGAAGGAAAAGAAAATCGGGAAATATAATTAAGGGTTGGCACTACCGATTCATCATATGACTATTGGGGACTTGGACAAGACATTCGAATTGCTGGTAGAACTGACCACTGAACTAGAAGATGACATACGATCAAACCGCAAGCAGTTTGACTTTCGCCCACTGCAGAAGAATAATTTTGGGAACAAACAGCCATATCACAATCAGGGTCAGAAGAGGACTTTCAATGGAAAATGGAAACATCAGCCAGCCCCTTATCAAGCTCAGCCAGCCCCTGTACACCTAGAAAATCAGAATCTTCCAGCTAATTTGATTATCCTAACAATGAAGGAATTTGATGTGATATTAGGAATCGATTGGCTCACTAAGTATCACGCTAAGTTGGACTGTGTTAAGAAGAGTATTACTTTTTCAGCACCTGAAGGTTAACTTTTTGAATTCCAGTGTAACCCTATGAGTGATACATTCCTCATGAATTATCTAGCTAACATCAAGACTTTCAGTACGGAAGTGGATATCTTATCGATACCCATAATTAAAGACTTTGGAGATGTTTTTTTAGGATATTCCTGGGCTACCACCTAAGAGAGAGTTTGGTTTCTGCATTGATCTAGTGCCGAGCACTATCCTTATATCCAAAGCACCTTACAGAATGGCCCCTACAGAAATGCTAGAGCTAAAGAAACAAGTTCAAGAACTTGAGGATCTAGGATTTGTGCGCCCAAGTACATCGCCTTGGGGAGCACCAGTGTTATTCGTAAAGAAGAAGGACGGATCACTTCAGTTGTACATTGACTACATAGAATTAAATAAAGTCACCATCAAGAACAAGTATCCTTTGCCCCGAATAGATGATCTATTTGATCAATTGCAAGGAGCCACGATCTTTTCCAAGATAGATCTATGGTTAGGATACCATCAGTTACTCGTACAACCCGAGGATGTACCAAAGACAACTTTCAAAATAAGGTACGGTCACTATAAGTCCTTGGTAATGTCGTTTGGATTAACTAATGCCCCAATAGTGTTCATGGATCTGATGAACAGAGTGTTCAGGCCTTACTTGGATCAATTCATCATAGTTTTCATTGATGATATCTTGATCTATTCAAAGACTAAGGAAGAACATGAGCAACACTTGCGAGTCGCAATGCAGACACTTTAGAGTCATCAATTATATGCGAAGTTCAGTAAGTGTGAGTTTTGGCTTCAAGAGGTAAAATTCCTAGGACATGTGGTCGCACAACAAGGAATTGATATAGATTCATCAAAGACTGATGCTGTTTTAAAATGAACTCGAACAACCAATCCTACCGAAGTCAGAAGTTTCCTTGGACTCACGGATTACTATCGGAGATTCGTAGAAGGATTTTAAAAAATAGCAGCACCTCTGACTAGTTTGACTAAGAAAGATGTGAAGTTCTAATGGAATGATAAGCCTGAGCAAGATTTTCAGGAATTGAAAGAAAGACTTACCACGACACCAGTATTAGCAATACCAAGAGATGGCGAGAAGTTTTCTATTTTTAGTGACACATCATGTAGACACCCAATTTTGACCACACTGATAGGATTTAGGGTGGACAATGTCTTGGAGGATTCAATGATGAAAAGTACCCCGTGAAAGGTACTGGATTCCACACAATCGAAAGATCGAATTTTAGAAAGTGACTTCAAGCTCAGAAAAGCCCTTTTCCATGCATAAATCCCATTTTGTCAAAATCGTCTCTCAGAATTCATATTCACTCAGGAATATATGATCATAAAGTGTTCTAAACGCAGTATTCTAGGTATCCAAAGATTCAATTTTAATAAAAAGTCATAAATTGATGCACGTTTAAAAGTAATTTTGAAAAAGATGTCGTTTGATTTCAAAAAGACGATGAAAGTTCCAGAGGACTTTCGGGCTTCAATTGGACTTCAATTTTCATTTCAAAGCCTCCAAGAATATTTTTATACTGAAATTCAACTCGACAGCTTTCCAACGGTATGTAAATGGATGATTTTAGACACTAAAAAGTATTTTTAGGAAAATCTGGAAAAGCAATGCACGTAATATTTGAAATAGGACATACGGGCAACTAGAGGATGAAGAAAATAGGTGGCGGGTCCCACTTATGGGGTGGTGGGTTCCACCTAAGCCACCACCTATATAGTGCCCCCTCCATGGAGCTTTTTTAGTTCCATACCCTTCTAGAAGCCTCCTACTGCGAGAAAATTGCCTGGAAATTGCGTTTAGGCACTGAAATGGCCATTTTAACCCTTTTTTGACCTCTAAAATCTCTATTTTAACCCTGAAACTTAAGAGTTATGTTTTCAAAACTCTATATATAGATCCATATGTGATCATCTTTGATATACAAAAAGAGTATAGAGAAGGAGGTACACACAAGAGAGAAGTACATACAAGTGAATATACTTGCAAGCTATAAGAAGATACTTCTTCTTAGAATTCAAAAGAGATTTCTAGAGAGATGAAGTGAATTATGATTAAAATTTCTTAAACTAATATCAAGATAATTAGATTAGGGATTTGGACATCAATAGCCTCCCTCAACTTCCATTGATGAGTGTTTGAAGAACTTGAAGAACACTTGAAGAAGAAGATCCTTCAAATCAACTTTGAATGCATAATTGAGAATCCTCCTCTAATTCCTACTTTTATATATAGATATATAAGACTTGGATCTAGTTTAGTTTTGTAATATTTGCTAGTACACTCATCTTCTTCCTCTCTTGTTCTTCACATACTCACATGGCTAGATTCAAGTCTCTTTTGATTTTATTGATAATTCTTAATTAGAGATTGATTTTTCACTTTTTACTTTCAATTTTGATTTCATTCTTCTATTTTAGTTTAGATCCATGCATACAAGATTATATATATATATATGTATCTATTTTGAATTCTATGATGGTTTGGAAGTATGATCTATGAGAAGGATGATTCCTATGTTCATACCTATCTCTTGATTATTCCTATTGAATTTCATCTCCCATAGGATATTTGTAAGTCCCTTTGATCCACAATCTAAAGTTTTTCATACAACTCGAGGGCTAAATTGATTGGGAATCATGATAATTAAGTTGATCTATGAGTTTAATCTCTCTAATAAGCTTCAACCATCACCTAAGATGTTTTTCTCATACTTTAAAATGAACTAGATAAAATTCAGCAAAATATATTGGTTTTGTCCATAAGATTTGGTCCACAAAAACCCATAGTTTGATGGATTTCAAATTTTTTTGGGTAAACTTTGATGAATTAGCTTTCATTCGATCCGTTTTGAGAACTTTTAGGATCCATATGCTATTTTTAGAAATTATTGAGAAATCAGTTAACATATTTGAACATAGTCTCTTTGTGTTTGAATTTCAGAAAATCTATATTGGTTATCAATGATCTGCTTTTTGGGGATGATTCCTGACTCATGTATCTATATGCCGATGTAAAATCGTGAGCATACGATCGAGTTAAGATCGTTTTCTAAGCGATTGAAGTTGACACAACTATTCTGGAATTTTTTAAGTTTAACTACAATCATGATTATGTATACAAAATGGTCATACCTTGATCACTCAACAATAATTAATGAATAAAACTAGATTTAGAAGTCATCTAGGACAAATTGATGAGAGATTAAAAGCTTAGATTAACTTGATTAACATGATTCATGAACTTCTATTATGTTTTGCATTCCTTTGTCAAATGATACCAAACTTCCAAAATAATAGAGTCTGTTTAAAATAACTTTTCAGAGACCTTAAGATCATGACATGTCCATGGGATTATTTTTGTCAGAAACTACAATAAAATATCTTTCTTGTGACACCAAATAGAGTTTCATGTGATTTTTGTAGAATTAATTATGATTTTTATAAGAACAGTGGACAGTCCTAGTCCACTGTTCCCGGCCAAAACTCTTATTTCTCGAACTTCAAAAATGGTAAAGAGGTTCTACTTTTTGGAGAAGCTCCCTAAGATATGTATCTTTATGTAAAAGGATTTTAACCGAGCTTATGTTTAAGACCACTTTTGATAGGATTCATTAGAGGTTGCTGAATCTGGAAATTTAATCGATGACATATTTTCCTTGTTTATCATGCATATCATTTGTTTGCTTGTATTTTGGCAATGCTTGGGTATTTCTTGATGTCTTAGTGCAGAGAATTGAATGCCGTGGATTCGGACTTTGATTTGTGGGTTTGCCTCATCTACATGTGGCTTAGTTCCTATGTATCGTGTACTATCTCTATCCTTTCTCTTACAATTTTTTTAGGTTTACAACTTTGTTTTCAACGACATAATTCCTTTAGGATAGTCTCCGTTTATATGCTTATATGTTAGAGACATCTTATCTAGGATTGTTGCATGATTGCATTACATGTTTCTTTTTTTTTTTTTTTTTTTTTTGCTTTTTTGCAAGTCCGCTTGAATCAACCAAATGTAAGTCTTCTCGTTCCCTTTTGCATATCATGATATGTTTCCTTTATTTGCATCGGTCCCGGGTGGGACTAGCCACTCTAAGTATACCTCTCCCTTATATTGCATGTGTCACGCCCCGACGTAGCATAAATATGGAAAGCGTTTAATTTCCTTTATGGACCCGTAGGTCGCGACAGTTTGAAGGATCGATTCCGTCCCAAAACGTCGAACAACATAAAACCATTAATCAGAGTAGGGTAATCAGGGCTCATAAAAATTTTTCTAACTTATTACATCTTATGGTACGGGGTTAACTAAGGCACAGACCGCCTTGAAATAAGACAATAACTTAAAGTCTATTACAGTCATCCTTATTACAAAACTAATCATAACTTAGAGCACATAAACTTAAAGCATATAAAAGTAACATCTCTTCTCAGCAACTGATCTCAATTAGCATAATCATACGGTTCATCCTGATTATTACCTGCAAAGCCTGGACACGAATGTCCAGGACGCATCAACGCCGTCAGCTTCAAGAAGCTGGTGAGTATTAAAAACATAGCTTTGAATGTAAAAACATGCCCATTTACCTTTTTTCCATTTCCATTTAAATACCACAAGTTTATATTTATGATAAAGAGCTTGTTAGAAAAACAACCACAACAATAATTAAAAGATAAATTCACACATATGTGACCGTGTATGAGAACAATGCACCATCTCATCTAACCGACTCTTTTCTCTCGACAAAACCCAACAACCCTCTATCCTACTCCTGGTATCTTTGAAATACTAAGATAGCCACACTTTAGCAACGGGGCGCCAGGGAGTGTCCAGTTTGCCTCACACTTTGGTCCGGGGTACCAGGGAGTGTCCAATGCCTCACACTTTGAATACCCTAACCGCCATGCAAATACCGGGGCAACCCCCACACAGGTATCCAGACTCGAGTCATTCAGGGAGTGTCTATAGGCCACACTTTAGCACTTCCATGGGTGCCAGTGAGTGTCCAAGTTCGGCTTCACACACTTTAACGCTTCCATGGGCGTCAGGGAGTGTCCATTTTTGCCACCTTCGCATTTCAAAGACACCCTCATCCTCTTTTTCAACTCCAACCACAATCACATCCACAACCACAACCATAACCACAGCCACAATTACAACCACAACCACAACCACAACCACAACTCAAACTCATACTCTTTCCACACAATCATTACTCTTTTCCACACTATCATTACTCTTTTACACACTACCAACACTCACCATGCATGTACAACTGACTCCACATGAATGTCATCAAACTTTAAACATAAAGGAATTCACAGAATTAAAGAAACAATACGCGTACGGGGATTGAAAATTCGTAATTCATTGCCTTAATCATTTTAAACATAACTAATAGCATTCTAAAAACTGCTACTGAAATCCTCGTTTTCTGTCCAAACGGTGCAGAATCTGAGAAAATTGCATTAGACGAAAAGTGTGCAGAATCGAGTTTTGCTTGGGACAACGCGGGCAGAACCTTAAATTTCATTCGTTTTCCTAACAAAAATCTGAAAACAAAATTCTGCTACTGTTAAAATTAAAAGAGAAAATATTAGATTGAATTTCTAATATACTTTTTCTGCTACTGTAATCCTCATTTTCTGCCCAAACGGTGCAAAATCTGAGAAAATTGCATTAGACAAAAAGTGTGCAGAATCGAGTTTTGCTTGGGACAACGCGGGCAGAACCTTAAATTTCATTCGTTTTCCTAACAAAAATCTGAAAACAAAATTCTGCTACTGTTAAAATTAACTACCTAAATCAGTAAATAAGGAATGAGTTACATTTGGAGTGAGTTAGTAATACTCACCGTGATGTAGATTGAAGAAGTTGTTGAGAAAGAAATACAAGAATTAAGAATCTCCAATTTCAAGCTTGGCTATGGAGGATTGAGCTCTTCAAATTCTGAAATTATTATCTCTCTATGTGACTCTCTCAAGCTCTCTATGTTAGGAGTGTAGAATGTGTAGTGTGGTTGGGTGTATAAATACTCAAACTCCCACTTAGAAAACATTTGCCTAACATCCCACTCATTCTCCATTAATCTCCACTAATTACAAAGAAAGTGCAGCAATGATGTGTAAATATACACTTGCAATTCATAATGCTCCATTGATAATTGAAAGGGTAGGTGGAGTTGGTGTGGGTCAAGGTGTGTTTGGGAATCAAGCTTATGGCATTAAGACAACACACATACTACAAGCATTTGCCAAACAAGGCCTAAGGGAAAACTTTAGCAATAATAATTGGGTATAAAGAAATTTGTCCAATCAGTTACTCCCAAAATTCTGTGGGAGTTTAACACTGCGCGGACAGTTTTAAACCTAAACTAGTATTTTCGTGACACGGTGTTTATCACAAAAATACAGAAAATTCATTTTAATGTTAGAAATAGTTTTCTGATTTTATAGAAATACAGTTTGAGTTTTAAAAGAAATAATTCCACCGTTTTGAAATACAGATTTGA
Source organism: Hydrangea macrophylla (assembly GCA_033977485.1). Lineage (NCBI taxonomy): Eukaryota > Viridiplantae > Streptophyta > Magnoliopsida > Cornales > Hydrangeaceae > Hydrangea > Hydrangea macrophylla. The sequence continues at coordinate 70,285,894 of CM066988.1, forward strand.
AATTTAACACAGGTATTGCCAGTTTTTATGAAAATTGCATTTTGACCCCAAAAGTAATTTCAATATGAGATTAGTCAAGAAATAAATTTTTCACATAAGGATAAAAGCAGACAAAATATATATATAATTTTAAATATGACAATGCAAGAAAAATGCAGGTTATTACACCCTTCCTCCCTTAAACAGGATTTCGTCCCCGAAATCAAGACTAACTAGTCATGAAATAACTCCGGGTACTTCTTCCTCATATCAGCTTCAACTTCCCACGAGGCTTCATTCTCGTCATGGTGATTCCACTGAACCTTCACCAACGAGATCTCCTTATTTCTTAACTTCTTGATGCTCTGATACCACTAAATCCTGTCACGCCCCGACATAGCATAAATATGGAAAGCATTTAATTTCCTTTATGGACCCGTAGGTCGCGACAGTTTGAAGGATCGATTCCGTCCCAAACGTCGAACAACATAAAACCATTAATCAGAGTAGAGCAATCAGGGCTTATAAATTTTTTCTAACTTATTACATCTTATGGTACGGGGTTAACTAAGGCACAGACCGCCTTGAAATAAGACAATAACTTAAAGTCTATTACAGTCATCCTTATTACAAAACTAATCATAACTTAGAGCACATAAACTTAAAGCATATAAAAGTAACATCTCTTCTCAGCAACTGATCTCAATTAGCATAATCATACGGTTCATCCTGATTATTACCTGCAAAGCCTGGACACGAATGTCCAGGACGCATCAACGCCGTCAGCTTCAAGAAGCTGGTGAGTATTAAAAACATAGCTTTGAATGTAAAAACATGCCCATTTACCTTTTTTCCATTTCCATTTAAATACCACAAGTTTATATTTATGATAAAGAGCTTGTTAGAAAAACAACCACAACAATAATTAAAAGATAAATTCACACATATGTGACCGTGTATGAGAACAATGCACCATCTCATCTAACCGACTCTTTTCTCTCGACAAAACCCAACAACCCTCTATCCTACTCCTGGTATCTTTGAAATACTAAGATAGCCACACTTTAGCAACGGGGCGCCAGGGAGTGTCCAGTTTGCCTCACACTTTGGTCCGGGGTACCAGGGAGTGTCCAATGCCTCACACTTTGAATACCCTAACCGCCATGCAAATACCGGGGCAACCCCCACACAGGTATCCAGACTCGAGTCATTCAGGGAGTGTCTATAGGCCACACTTTAGCACTTCCATGGGTGCCAGTGAGTGTCCAAGTTCGGCTTCACACACTTTAACGCTTCCATGGGCGTCAGGGAGTGTCCATTTTTGCCACCTTCGCATTTCAAAGACACCCTCATCCTCTTTTTCAACTCCAACCACAATCACATCCACAACCACAACCATAACCACAGCCACAATTACAACCACAACCACAACCACAACCACAACTCAAACTCATACTCTTTCCACACAATCATTACTCTTTTCCACACTATCATTACTCTTTTACACACTACCAACACTCACCATGCATGTACAACTGACTCCACATGAATGTCATCAAACTTTAAACATAAAGGAATTCACAGAATTAAAGAAACAATACGCGTACGGGGATTGAAAATTCGTAATTCATTGCCTTAATCATTTTAAACATAACTAATAGCATTCTAAAAACTGCTACTGAAATCCTCGTTTTCTGTCCAAACGGTGCAGAATCTGAGAAAATTGCATTAGACGAAAAGTGTGCAGAATCGAGTTTTGCTTGGGACAACGCGGGCAGAACCTTAAATTTCATTCGTTTTCCTAACAAAAATCTGAAAACAAAATTCTGCTACTGTTAAAATTAAAAGAGAAAATATTAGATTGAATTTCTAATATACTTTTTCTGCTACTGTAATCCTCATTTTCTGCCCAAACGGTGCAAAATCTGAGAAAATTGCATTAGACAAAAAGTGTGCAGAATCGAGTTTTGCTTGGGACAACGCGGGCAGAACCTTAAATTTCATTCGTTTTCCTAACAAAAATCTGAAAACAAAATTCTGCTACTGTTAAAATTAACTACCTAAATCAGTAAATAAGGAATGAGTTACATTTGGAGTGAGTTAGTAATACTCACCGTGATGTAGATTGAAGAAGTTGTTGAGAAAGAAATACAAGAATTAAGAATCTCCAATTTCAAGCTTGGCTATGGAGGATTGAGCTCTTCAAATTCTGAAATTATTATCTCTCTATGTGACTCTCTCAAGCTCTCTATGTTAGGAGTGTAGAATGTGTAGTGTGGTTGGGTGTATAAATACTCAAACTCCCACTTAGAAAACATTTGCCTAACATCCCACTCATTCTCCATTAATCTCCACTAATTACAAAGAAAGTGCAGCAATGATGTGTAAATATACACTTGCAATTCATAATGCTCCATTGATAATTGAAAGGGTAGGTGGAGTTGGTGTGGGTCAAGGTGTGTTTGGGAATCAAGCTTATGGCATTAGGACAACACACATACTACAAGCATTTGCCAAACAAGGCCTAAGGGAAAACTTTAGCAATAATAATTGGGTATAAAGAAATTTGTCCAATCAGTTACTCCCAAAATTCTGTGGGAGTTTAACACTGCGCGGACAGTTTTAAACCTAAACTAGTATTTTCGTGACACGGTGTTTATCACAAAAATACAGAAAATTCATTTTAATGTTAGAAATAGTTTTCTGATTTTATAGAAATACAGTTTGAGTTTTAAAAGAAATAATTCCACCGTTTTGAAATACAGATTTGAAATTTAACACAGGTATTGCCAGTTTTTATGAAAATTGCATTTTGACCCCAAAAGTAATTTCAATATGAGATTAGTCAAGAAATAAATTTTTCACATAAGGATAAAAGCAGACAAAATATATATATAATTTTAAATATGACAATGCAAGAAAAATGCAGGTTATTACAGCATGTGCATCCGACTTCTCTTGAAATGATTTTCACTAGATGCTCTTTTTGACATGTATATATTATCTAGTATGTTTGAGGAAACAACACCAATTATGAATTAAGAGCAAGGATATTTGAATCAAGGCCTACCATTTGGTACAGCGAGGAGGGGGTGCTTTAGTCCCGCTCGGACTCCTTCCCCTCTCGTACCAAGACCCCTGAACCTAGTTTCTGGTAATGACGGGCGAGTAACCTTATTCAATTTTGGGTGAGTTAAACTTGGGTTTCCTACTTTTTGATAAAAATTAAGTGACGACTCTTTGTCTCTAGGATCGCGTGAGGAAGTCCTAGTTTTCCCTGAAGTGTGCTCCTTGGGATCCGTCCCGGGACACTATCAAGGAAAAATGCCAGGACCCACCCCTCATCCACTGATCATGGTCCACACATCATATCAAGGATTGGGATGTGTACTTATGTAAGACGAAAAGGTTATTGCTTATGGTTCAAGGCAGTTGAAGCCCAATGAATTGAACTGCCCAATTCATGATTTGGAATTGGCAGTAGTAGTGTTTGCTCTTAAGATCTGGAGACACTATCTATATGGAGAGAAGTTTGATTTATTCTCCGATCACAAGAGTCTGAAGTATTTATTTACTCAGAAAGAGCTGAATATGAGGCAACGCCGATGAGTGGAATTAACTAAGGACTATGACTTCACATTAGAATACCACCCTGGTAAAGTCAATGTAGTCACACACGCCTTAAGTAGGAAACCTCAAGGAATGGTTGCATCTCTAATGGTTAGAGAATGGAAGCTTTGGAAATGATAGCTGAATTTGATGTTCAGTTGTCTACAGAAGGCGAAGGACAACACTTTAGATGTCTTGTAGTGCAACCAACACTTATTAGTCGTATTTTGGAAGCACAAAAGAAAGACACCGATCTTCAACTATGGTTTAAAAAAATGTCAGCAAAGGACCTAGAGGAATGGAAAATTGGGATGATGGAGCACTTCGGTGTAGGAATAGATTATGTATGACCAACACGGATAGTCTAAGAAAGGATATTCTCGAAGAAGCACATAGGTCAAGATTGATAGTTCATCCAACAGAAACAAAAATGTATAAGGACCTAAAGAGAAATTTCTGGTGGGAAGGAATGAAAAGGGATGTAGTCGAGTTTGTGTCTAAGTGTTTGACTTGTCAATAAGTGAAAACCGAACATTAAAGATTCTTAGGACTTTTGCAACCCCTACCTGCTCTAGGTTGGAAATGGGAGCACATCACGATGGAATTTGTAGTTGGATTATCCAGGACACAACAGTACCATGATGCTATTTGGGTAATTGTGGATCGTTTGATTAAGTCTTCTCACTTCATTTCTTATTATATGACATACCCGGTAGAGAAGATGAGTAGGATGTACATTCAGCAAGTTGTACGACTACATGGAGTACCAATGTCTCTTATATCAGATCGCGATTCATGGTTTACTTCAGGATTCTGGGAAAGTCTTAAAGAAGCTTTGGGAACTTCGTTGAGTTTAATTACTACTTTTCATCCATAGACTACTGGACAAACTGAATGCACCAATCAAGTTATGGAAGATATGCTCAGGGAATGTGTTATAGACTTTGAGAGTTCATGGTAAACACATCTTCCATTGATTGAATTTGCTTACAACAATAGTTACCATTCAAGTATAAGGATGGCCCCATTTGAAGCATTGTATGGATGGCCATGTTGATCCCTGCTTTGTTGGGCAGAGATTGGAGACAAAGAGCTGTTGGGACTAGACTTGGTTAAAGAGACCAACGAGAAGATCACAGTTGTGAAAGACATGATGCGTGCCACACAAAGTAGACATAGGAGCTACGCAGATTAACCTAGAAAGGACAAAGAGTTTGCTATCGAAGATCATGTCCTCTTGACAGTTTCACCAATTCGGGGAGTAGTACATTTTGGACAAAAGAGAGGTAAGTTTGTTAGAGTTTGATAGGATATGCCCTCAAACAAATTAACTATGAACTATCTTGGACATCAGTTTTAGAATATGTTTATGGATATCATTGCTTATATTTCATTATGTATGTCCTTCATGAGATGAATGGTGGTTTGGTATCGTTGAACTTCATTGTATGTGATTCATTTGTGTGAAAGAGTTTTACATGTAGGAGATATGAATCATATGGTCCTTGGAAGTTCTAAACAGTCACAGTAGATGATAAGACTAGATACCTTATCAGGTTTACACTGTAGCATGATTAACTTGTATTTGATAGAGTGATGAATCTCATTCACAAGAGTGTAAGACTCTAAAGTTGATGTGCTAGTATATAGGATACATTGACGGACCTTGAGATTAATCCATTGACAGGAAATGTCAATAGTTAATGGACACTCAAACATGTATGAGACATATGTCCTTAATCCTGAGATAATAATGGACACAAGCTTTAGGCCTAGTTGTTTTGACTTACCAATCAGTGAGGTCTTTATGATCAACACCTGGGTATCTTGAATGATCATGTCTAGAGTATTGGGAACATATATTATCAAGATGGAATCTACCCTCTATTACAGAGTAAGTATTCTCTTGAGAATGTCACTGTGTTAGTCACTGAGAATTGCAATCTTGTAGTAAGCATGTTACTACATGTTTGGTGAACTATGAGCAGTTAATGGGGACTCAAGGATATAAGCTGTAATTATCAACTAGGAGACAATACTGCTTAATCTTAGTGATAATTATGAACACTGAAGGTAAAGGGGCATTAATGTCATTTCATATAGATCTAGGTATTACTCTGTGATTTGGCTTTTCTAATTTGGAGTGCAGTTAATGTCATGTGGTGAAATTGATATTAACTAATTAATTTAGACTGTTTGGCTAATGAGATTAATTGGGTACAATTTACATTAATTTAAGCCAATTAGGAAGAGCCTAAATGTCCCACGTGTAGCTCTTATGAAGTAACAAGTTCAACTAGGTTTAGGAGATGGATTGAGTGTGTATAAATATATGTGTAGAGAGAGTTTTTGGTAAAAAGCTAAAAAAACCCGGACCGAATCTCTCTCTCCCACACATCTATTTTTTCTCTTTCTCTAAACCCTAGAGATCATCACCAAGGTCTAAGGATTGGAGAGCTTCAAGAGTATACGCGTGAAGATTTCTGGACCGCAAAGGAGAAGTAGCATCTGGATCTTTCTTGAAGTGTTCTCGTAAGGATCTAATTGATCATAAAAGGTGTTAGATATGTTTTTGATAATCATACGCATCTTGGTTTTGAGCCGGATCTGTTTTTGAAAAGAGTTTTCAATGATAATCGCTTCTGCAAACCCTAAATATTTAAAAATAGGACCAACAACTGGTATTAGAGCTTGCTCAAACCCTATTCGTATGATTTTTTTGTAGAACACTATGATTTAATGGTTGCAAAACAGATCTAGAATAAAAGCATGTGTAACCCTAACTGAAACATAGCCTCATGTGGTCAATAGGGCTTTCGCACGCAGCTGCCTGTGCGCTACAGTGTGCGCAAGGGCTATCCTACCGTGCGCGAGTACTATGCTACATTTTACGTGTGCTTGTTTTCAACAAAAACTCATCAATTAATATTTAGAATTGAAAGAGGGAAGAAATGTTGGGTTTGTGCCCTCAAACTATTACTTTATGTATGAGACATTGACATTTTAATATATGGATATCAGCTTTACATTTCATTATGTATGTTTCTTTCATAAGATGATTGTTTATCCTTAAGTATCATAGTAAGTAATTCGTGTATGTATGAGATACATACAAGTGAGATACGAATTACTATTCTTTGTTACTTAGAATGTGTCACAGTGGATGATGAGAGTGGATATCTCATCAGGTTTACATTGTAGCATGATTAACTACCATTGGATGGAGTGATTAATCTCAATCACTACAGTTTAACTCTTAGTTAACATGCTAGTGGTTATAGTGCATTGACGGACCTGAGCTTTCCTATTGACACTCAAGACTGTCAATCAGTCGATAGGAACTCATAACTTATATAAGGTACGTGTTCTTAATCTTGAGACGATTATGAACACAGACTGTGGATATGGCTGCTTTGACTTACCAATCAGTGAGGTCTATAGAAGATCAATACCTGGGTATCTTGGGTATGTCATATTCATAGGGTTGTGAACATAAATTGTCAAGACAGAATCTACCCTCTGTTTCAGAGTAAGCATTCCCTTGAGAATGTCACCAAGTCGATTACTGAGTACTGCAGTCTTGTTGATAAGAGTTATCAACATGTTTGGTAATCATGAGAGGTGAATGGGACTCAAGGAATACAAGAAGTAATCATGATTCAGGTTGACAGTAACAGTTATCCGACTACCTGAATATGATTACGAATGCTGAAGGTAGAGGGACATTAGTACAACATACAAGTCTAGTTATCGCTTCGGATATGTTCTTTTGCGTTGGAGTTCAGTTATCGTTTTATAGTGGAGTAAACGTTAACTGACCAGTTAGTTAGTTTGTTGATCAAAGAGTTTGGTCATGGTAATTAATAAACTGGTCTGAGCCAACAATAAAGAGCCTAGGAGGTCCCACTCTTAGCTCCGCCAGGATACTTGGAAAGACACTTGAGGAAGCTATCAAGACAAGTTCGATCGATTGAACTTGTTCGATCGATTGAAGTCATGGCAGGTTCGATCGATCGAGAATGGTTCGATCGATCGAAGGTTCGATCGATCGAAGATCTTCGGTCACTCGAAGTCTAGGTCGGTTCTGGAAATCTATAAATAGGGCAGCTGCGTTCTGGAAAAAGAGTTCGTCGTTTTAGAACGTCAGAACTGCAGAAACTGTTTTAGAGCCCCAAACCTTCTTTTTCCTCTCTATTAGAGATCCCACCATCTCTAGTCTCTCCGGCAAGCATCCGTAGGAGACATAAGGGTGAAGACAACCTAGTGGAGGCTGCTGCATCACCAAGGAAGAAGAAGAAAATCAGAATTGGGTTCAAGACACTAAGGTATAACTCTTGTCCCCTCTTGTGCGCATCTATGGAATTAACGAGTAGTAGATCCTAGGCTACCATTAAGTTTTAAAACTTGACTTTTCCGCTGCGCGTTTAAACTTTTAACTTAAATTGGTTTTTCCATCAATTGGTATCCGAGCCACGCTCGTTTGGATCTATAGATGCGTTTTTGGAACACTATTTTGATTTGCATGTTGTTTTTAGAACTATTTTCGAAATGGAATTGCCACAGATCTGTTTCTGCAGTGTTATCGTAGCAGAATACAAATCTGTGATTGCATGGGATGCAAGGCGGGTTCGATCAATCGAACATGTTTCGATCGATCGAACATCCTCTGTACTCGATCGATCGAACAGTATTCGATCGATCGAAACCTTCTGGTGTTCTATCGATCGAATGAAGTAAGATCGATCGAGACAGATTCTTTGTAAGGCTCTCTGTTTCACAGTTTTAAGGTGTTTTGAAATTAAAAGTTTTTTTTTATAAAGTATTTTTGAAATTTTTTTAAATCATTCTATGAAACAGAAAGTTCAAGCGATTGAACAGAGTTCAATCGATCGAAGGTTCGAGCGATCGAATGGTCTTCGATCGATCGAACTGTGATAGAGAAGTAAGATGCTGTTTTAAGTTCTAATTCAGTATGTAAAGAGTTTATATACTGTGTGAATTAATTAAGTGTTCCAATAGTTACATATATTTGTTATGTATGTATGGATGCGTGTACGACTAACACTTTTGCAGCTAGATTAGTCGCTATCTCCCATGGCACCAAGTCATTTAAATATTTTGTATTTAAATTGTTTGAGATTGGTGCATGTTGTAATTTAAGTTTGGTTTGGTTTTAAGGCATATGTAAAGGGCGCTGCGACTTCAATCCTACGAAAAGGAAAGTCGCACCGGTTTCCCTAGCCTTTTATTGTATTTTGTTGTTGTAATTTCTATTTCTAGATAAATTGTAAGCTTCGAAAGAAGCATAGGACAAATGTAATAGAATTAGAAAATCCATGAAGATGGAGCAAGGAGCTGTTGTCCATGAAGATGGAGCTGGAGGCGATCAAACCAAAAGGAGGTTCTATGGAGATAGAGCCATGGGAGATAGAGGCATTGTTTGGATGTCTTTATTTTCAATTTTAGTTTTTTGTTTTATGTGCTTAGTTTGTGATTGGCATTTAATTATATTGTTACTACTTGCATGCACGTAAAACAAGTTTTCTAAAATAAAATTCAAAAACCATTTCAACGCATTAGTAAACATTGGATGTTTATGGGTAATGTGTGGAAACATTTTTTTTAAAAGCAAAATCCTCAATTTCTAAATCTAGTGGGAGAGGGTCTTATTAATTGACACCCACGATCTTCCATTAACGGTTCACTGTAAGATGAGTAGTGCATTCTGTGTCACCTCGCCAGAGGTAATCATTCCATACGGAGGGTGCATTACTCATTGGTTACTAGATGTGAACTTCTTTTGATAGGATCAATCAGACGTGTTAGAGGGTGACCACTACACGGAGGCGCTACTTGAGACGGTTGTGATTGGATCTTAGTTAATGGTACACACTAGCTAAGCTATGGATAAGGGATCCCACACGGGACATTATTCAGAAACTTAGAGATCAAAAGGGATCGGGAGTCATAACTTGTTTTACAAGAGTTGCATAGCGGACAAGTCTTGATTAATCGAAAAATCGAAAAATCGAAAATTGACCACCACATGGAGGCTTTATTCTTTTGTTTCGATATTCCGGCGACTTTGTTTTAAAATAAGAGTTTTTAAGGATTCTTTTATTTCAAACTGTCTAATTTTGATATCCATATTTATTTTGTTTGTTTGATTTTCAGTAATCATAATGTCTGGATCTGCATTTAGTCCACTTGCCACCATACTCACTCAAAACAAGTTAACTGGAAAGAACTACACTGAATGGAAACGTAACCTTGACATCGTGTTAACTGTGGAGGATCACATATATGTCCTCACCACCCCATGCTCTGAAGAACCCGCGGTAAATTCTTCGGCAGCTGCCAGACGCGAGTTCGACAAATGGAAAAAGTCGAATGGAATGGCTCGTTGCTATATTCTGGCCTCAATGGCTGGTGTGTTGCAACACCAATTCCAATCGAATGATTCTGCCAGTGACATTATCACATCCCTCAAAAAGATGTTCGGGGAGCATGGCAGGCCTGCTAGACAGGTAGCCATGCAAAAGATACTGAGTGCAAAGATGTCGGAAGGGACTCCAGTCAAGGAACATGTTTTAAAAATGATTGGTTATTTAAACGAGCTGGAGACCCTAGGTGCCAACATCGATGCACAGACCCAAGTTGATATGATCCTCAATTCGCTGTCGCCTTCATTCGCTCAATTTAAACTTAACTATAATATGAATCAAATGAATTTTTCAATGAGCGAATTGATGAGTTCTCTTTTGACAGCGGAAGGGGTGATCAAACCTGGGGTCAACTTCTTAAACATTGAGAAAAGCGCTTCCTCTTCCCGATTTACACCGAAAGGAAAGAAAGGGAAGAAGAAGGCTGGCACTGGTGGTCCAAGTGTTGGACCGGTCCCTAAGATTGCAAAATCTAATGGAAAAGGTAAGGGCAAAGGGAAGGTGGGTGGCTAAGGCAAAGGAAAGTGTTTCCAATGCGGTGAGAAGGGCCACTGGAAGAGGAACTGTCCAGAATTCTTAGCTACAAGAGTTCAAGGTATGATTGAATCACATGTGATTGAAGTAAGTTTTATTACGGATACTTCAAACACTTGGTGCATTGATTCTGGTGCGACTAACCATATCTGTAATTCATTGCAGGGGTTCAGATCAACCAGGAGGTGCAGTGATGGGAAAATCATACTTACTCTAGGTTCTAGTGCAACCGTTTCTGCGGTTGCTATAGGAGTCGTAGTTTTAGAATTTCTAGACAATAAAGTTTTGATTTTATCAGATGTACTTTACATCCCTTAAATGAGACGTAATTTAATTTCAGTTTCTAATTTATCGAATAATGGTTATTCTTTTCATTTTGGAACTGAAGTTGTTATTAAAAGAAATAGTTCTTTTATATGTTCTGGTGTTAAATCAAATAGTTTGTATGTGATCACTCATAATATTTCTAAAGATTCTTGCTTGGAACTTAATAACTCAATGGTAACTATACCATCTATAAGAAAAGAACCTTCCACTAATCCAACAAGGCTTTGGCATATGAGGCTTGGCCATATCAATCTAAATAGGATTGGCAGACTAGTCAAAGAAGGGGTCTTAGGCGATTTGGTTCTCAAACCAATGGAAGTCTGTGAGTCTTGTTTAGAGGGTAAGATGACCAAAAGGCCCTTTCCTGCAAAGGGCAATAGAACTAATGCATTGTTGGAATTAATTCATACTGATGTGTGTGGACCAATAAATATTAGAGCAAGGGGTGGTTATGAGTATTTCATAACATTTATTGATGACCACTCTAGGTATGGATATGTGTACCTAATAACGCACAAGTCTGAAGCCTTTGAAAAGTTCAAAGAGTTTAGGGCTGAAGTGGAAAAGCAATTGGGTACACATATCAAGGCCATTCGATCTGATCGAGGTGGCGAGTACCTCTCTAATGAGTTTATTGATCACCTCGTACAGAATGGGATTCTGTCACAGTTGACTGCACCTGGCACACCTCAGCAGAACGGTGTAGCGGAGAGAAGGAATCGGACTCTTTTAGACATGACTAGGTCAATGATGAGTTATTCTGAGTTGCCATTATTCCTTTGGGGTTATGCTTTGGAAACCGCTACTTACATACTAAATCTAGTACCAAGTAAATCTGTTCCAAGGACACCACGAGAGATGTGGATTGAGCGCAAGCCTTCTTTGCAACATCTCCGGATATGGGGGTGTCCGGCACATGTGCTGAAAGGAAAGATGAGCAAATTGGATTCTAGATCGGAAGTATGTTACTTTGTGGGTTATCCAAAGGGTACTTATGGATGGTATTTTTATGATCCAAGGGAACAGAAAGTGTTTGTTAGTACAAATGGTGTTTTCTTGGAGGATGATTATATCATGAACCATAAACCTAAGGGAAGGATAGATCTTAGAGAGATAGAAGGAGAGCCCTCAGTCCAACCCGCAGTTGATAACGATGTAAATCAAGAAAATACCATTTCTTCACACATTTCCGCACCGGTACCTCGTCTTAGTAGGAGGATTATCAGCCAGCCTGATAGATACATGTTCTTAGGAGAAGTTTTTGAAGCTGTCTCCATAGAATCTGAATCTGATCCTGCCACTTACGAGGAGGCAATGGTTGATGTTGATTCAGCTCATTGGATTAAAGCTATGAAGGCTGAATTGGAATCTATGGATTCCAATCAGGTCTGGGATCTTGTAGAACTTCCAGCCAATATTAAACCCATTGGCTGTAAGTGGGTCTACAAGAGGAAAAGAAGTTCTGATGGAAAGGTTGAGACTTTTAAGGAAAGGCTTGTAGCGAAAGGTTATACTCAAAGGGAGGGCATTGACTATGAGGAAACCTTTTCGCCGGAGCCATGCTCAAGTCCATCAGAATACTCTTATCCATTGCTGCATGCCTAGATTATGAGATCTGGCAGATGGACGTCAAGACTGCATTCTTGAATGGCAATCTTGAGGAGGACATCTATATGCAACAACCAGAAGGGTTCATAGATGGTCGGAAAGGTAACTTGGTATGCAAGTTGCAAAAGTCCATTTATGGGCTTAAGCAGGCATCCAGAAGTTGGAACATCCGATTTGACCAAGCGGTCAAGTCGTTTGGTTTCATACAAAATCTGGATGAACCTTGTGTATATAAGAAATGTGAAGGAAAAGTGGTGGCTTTTCTTGTGCTTTACGTTGACGACATTCTGCTCATTGGAAATGATGTAGCGGCGCTGTCAACGGTCAAGGTTTGGCTAGCTAGTACTTTCGATATGAAAGATCTAGGAGAGGCGAGCTATATTCTTGGAATAAAGCTCTTTCGGGATCGCAAGCAAAAGATAATGGGATTGTCTCAAGCTGGTTATATCGATAAGGTGCTAACTAGGTTTTCTATGGATAATTCGAAGAAATGTTTGTTACCTTTCAGGCATGGTCTAGCGTTCTCCAAGGACCAGTGTCCAAAAACACAGGAGGAGAGGAATCGCATGACAGGAGTTCCCTATGCTTCGGCAGTGGGAAGTCTCATGTATGCGATGTTATGCACTAGACCAGATATCTGCTTTGCCGTTGGCATAGTTAGCAGATATCAATCGAATCCGGGTCTAGAGCACTGGACAGCTGTTAAGCACATTCTTAAGTACTTGAAAAGGACTAAAGATTACATGCTTATGTACGGTGGTAGTGAGTTAATTCCAGTAAGATATACTGACTCGGACTTTATGTCAGATAAAGATTCGAGGAAGTCAACGTCCGGTCATCTCTTTACCTTGGGAGGTGGTGCTGTTAGTTGGAGGAGCATTAAGCAGAAATGCAATGCAGACTCAATGTCACGACCCATCCCACTACGCGTGGAAATAGGACACGTGGCACGCCACCAAGGCTCATCCAACATCATCTAATAATACGCAGCGGAAAGAACTTCTATAAAACAACCCTGGTAGTTTAAAACTTATGAAACGTCCCCTCTGTGTTTGTAAAATACATTGAAATTAGAGTCATAAAAAGTTTTGGCCATTGAAAACTCATTCAAAGATAATAGTTTTTTTTTTTGAAAACAGAGGTTCAGTCGACTGTTTTCTGAAACCAGTCGACTGCTATTCAATTGAAGGAGGCAGTGGCTCCACTAAACAGTGTTCAGTCGACTGCCCAAGGGGTCCAGTCGACTGCTTCTCTAGTATTTCCTTACAGTTTCTCAAATACACGAGATCCAGTCGACTGATCAGAGGGTCCAGTCGACTGCTTCTCTGCTGGCAGCCCTGTAATGGAATATTAACAACTCATATTTCTCAATACCCACAATAGGTGCAACCATAACTGATTCCAACAAATAAAAACCCAATTACAGGCGTTCAATTACAAGATTACAATACTGAAAAGCAAATCCATGTTTCTATTACAACATACTACAATATTCAAATCCTTACACAAGTTTAGGATTTAAAACACAAAAACATTTACAAAGGTGATCCCCCGGCGTTCATCGGCCTCACTCCACACACTTCTTCTTGTCTTTCTTCTTACCTGCAATGGAGTACATCTCCACTGCTCAGCTATATGCTGAGCGTACAATTCTAAATGTATGCTTATATGACAGTTCATGGTTTAAGCATCTAAAACACATAAAAATAGTCTCTAGGGTGAGTGGTACGCATTCATCCGGTAGCGGCAAGTCCAAGCCTTAAACCGCGATGTCAATGGCAAGTCCAAGCCTACAACCATTACATCCCACAAGTGCCATGGCAAGTCCAAGCCTACAACCATGCACAGTAGCCGTCGCTACTAAAATTCTCAAACATCGAGAAGCTTACTCCGGCATGAATTTGCACCAAACTCCCCTTTGACCCAAGTAGACACATAACATGTTCACATAAACAGTTATACGTGCTTTTATCATAATTTCACGTGCATAATTAACGGGCCTAACTAACACATGAATTTCGCCCGGATCCAAGAATATCAAAAGTGATGTCCAAAACATGAAAATCCATATATTTCATAGATCTAGAATTCATACCTCGTGCGAATCTCTTCAAACTTTGAAGGATTGACTAGGAGGCTAAATAATCGCTGGATTTCGAATTTGAGAAAATTCCTACAAGTTTATACCTGTTTTTCCCAAAAGTCCAAATTTAGGATTTTTATAAAAACTTGGCCAAACACGGCCCAAGTGGTATCAAAACGTAGGTCTTACCTCCACGAGTTCAAATCTGAAATCTGGAGAAAATCTGACAGACGGAAGGTTGTCAAGCGGCGTCGCAAAGCCCGGAGCAACCAAATCTCCTTTCTCTCTCCTCTCTCTGGATATTTTTGGCAAGTTTGGATGAGAATGAATCTCATCCTCACTATATATAGAAAAACTCTTTGGAGTTTACATTTACCTCCCCACGAGTTTCTCAAACTTCTAATCAGCTCTCGAAACTTCGCACACGTCCATTTTACAACTTTACGAGTGAAAACTATAAATTTTAAAAGTTTTCAACTAGGCTTCGTTTGGATCCAAAATACGTCCGAAAACTATATTCCGTGGAATCTCTACACAACCTACCTTTTTAATTAACGCATCTCTCACGTTCTCACCACAGTTCTCAAAATGATACTATCATATCCAAATTACCAGAATTATACTACACAGGTATAATTACTATTCACAGAAACACCAGATAAGGTCAAATAACATTTAAATCATATAAATGTCATTTAATCATAATTATGCAATATGAACTTGCCATGTTCCCGTGTCCTCACTGACACCTTACCGTTGACCACAGTCAACCACTTATCCTCAATTATCATATATCAATGATAATTCATAAAATTTCATATCATGCATGATTAAACTATGAAATTCTGGAACGGGCATGACACTCAACTACAGAAGCTGAGTATGTTGCTGCTTGTGAAGTCGCAAAGGAAGCTGTTTGGCTAAAGAAGTTCCTTATGGAACTCGAGGCGGTACCAGCGTCGCTGTCGCCTATTACGCTTTATTGTGATAATAGTGGGGCAGTGGCTCAGTCCAAGGAGCCAAGGAACCACGAAAAGGGAAAGCATGTAGAGCGGAAATATCATCTTATCCGAGATATTGTTCAACGTGGAGATGTGACTGTCACCAAGATTGCCACCGCTGACAATCTTGCTGATCCGTTTACAAAGGCCTTGCCACAGAAGGTCTTTGATCGTCATCTAGATAGTCTAGGCCTCAGATGTAATCCTGTATGGTTGTGAGTGCAAGTGGGAGTTTGTTGGGTTTGTGCCTGTGGATATGCCGGCATTTGGGCCCACTTTTAAAATATTTTTCAAATTCAAATTCAAATACGAGTGAGTCGCCACTTAATTTTTAAAAGGAAAATTAAGAAACCATTTTAAAGCAAACTGATCTTTTGCGAAACCAAAGATAAACTGGGTCCGGGGATTATGGAATGAAAGGGGAAGGAGCCCGACGGACTAAAATACCCCCTTTCATCCTATCTCGCGATAGGCCTCTACTCAACATCCTTTTTAATCAAATTAATAATCTAAGAATGCCCTCAATTAATACATATGTACATATACATTACACAAGCATGTTGGAAATGGTGTAAAATTGCTAACGGTAAAATATCATTCATAAGTCACATAATTCAACTAGCAAACATCATGATGTGCAAGTAAGGAACTAGAGAACTCACCCGGGATCCAGCCGCGAAATGGAAACGTGCAATGCATACACAAAATACAAAGCCTAAGAAAAGGTCTCTAATTCACATATTCACATAAGGCAAAACCTAAGCTAAGGTGTCGCACATGGAGTCGAAAATCAATTAAAATCAATGAAGTAAATAAACCAGAGAAGAGATGAGAAATTGTACCTCAAATGCGCTACAAAACAAAGATTAGTCCACATGCTTCACATAATAATATGATATAAAAAAAAAATCAATCCCAATTCTCTAGCTTAGATCTATTAAGCATGAAATCCAACTTTATTTAATGGCTAGTTCTAATCATAAGCATTGATGTACATGAATGAATGAATGTGAATAAGAATAAAACATGGATTTATTCACTAATTTGGATCACTTAGCCTCTGGATTTAAGCTAAATTATCATTATTCAAAACATGATTTGGGTCCCAAGACATTAGGGAACCATTTGAGTTGAAATAAATAAGATTAAACAAAAACAGTAGCAGTTTTTTTTATGAATTACAGAGAGCAGACCAGATCTTAAAACAAATAGAAATAAAATACGTCCAACGGTTGGATCTTAATGATTTTTGGATATATTATGCCTCTGTGAGTCTAGTTTCTAACCCAAAAAGAAAATCGAGGTTTCAGCGGTTAGATCACCGGGAATACGGAAAATACTAGACCTCACTCAGGATTTTACAACTCTCTGTCCAGAGATCTTGTATGATTTTTTAAAACTAGCAAACAAATCTGAATTGCTTCATTCGTTTTAGGGAACCTTCCTAACACATTAAGGTTCTTAAAAAAAATTATTTTGGGTCACAAACACTTTATTAAAATCCCGATTTATTTATTCCAAAAGAGTGTTGCTGTGCTGAAATTCTGGGCAGATTGTTGTTACTTCACAAAACTCATGACCAAACCATTTTAAACGCGAAACTACCTTAAAACAAAAATTACACCGGTATAACATTGTGTTATTAACACTTTGCCGTTGGTTTCACTTGATTTCAACGGTTAGATTTTGAACTAAAAATCTTTGATCAAAAATAGTTTGTGAACTCACTGTTTTCATTTGTCAAGTTCAACTTTATTTGTTAACCCCAACTATTAAATCATGAAGTTGGACTTAAACTAAACCATTTTCTCCTTCCATTTGATGATCATTGGAGACTAAGGACATCTATACGTGTAGGTTTTAGATGAAGTATAGAGAACTTCTCAAAACCCAAGGAAGAGATTAGTCTAAGCCATAGAGATGGACTTAAACTAAACTACTTCTCCTACCATTTGATGGTCATTAGAGACTAAAAAAAACAAATCTACTCTAATCTCCATGGAATATAGTATGAATTCCATAAGATTCATAGTAAAGAGATCCTAGTCATGAGTTGATACTAGAATCTCACCAACTATGTGTAGATTATGACCATGATTCATTTTAATCTCCATATGAATCACAAGGTTATAGGAGAATAAGGAATCAAATTCAAAGAGTTTCAATGAGATATGGAAGATCTCATGAACCTTATGAATGAAATAGAAATAAAGGAAATCAAAGTTTTATTTAGAGAACTAGGAACCCAAATTCTTCAAAACTAATTCATCTCAAACCCAAGGCATTAATTAGATCCAAATTAATGAAATGTTATGAGATTCAATCACAAGTTCTTGGTGGTGTGTGATGAAATGGGGTAAGAAGAGAGGTTTTGAAAAGGTGAAAAGTTCCTAGATCTAAGAACTTGTGATTGAATTAGCCTAACTCTACCAAGGATTAAGAGGTTACCTCTATGACCTCAAAGAATTCTTCAATTTCTTGTGAAGTTCTTCCAAGATCTTCAAATTCTTCTCAAAACTCTTCAAATTCTTCAAGAAATTCTTCTCTTCTTCTCAATTCTCTATATAATTCTCTCTCTAAACTCAAGTATATCTCTTGTATATGTTTGTATATTGATTCAAAAGTTCAAGTCCTCACAATGAAGATGAAGGTCTATTTATATAGGCCATCATCTCAAGGATAAATGGGTAAATTCGGGTGGAGACCCATGTGCAAAGTTTTCTTCTAGAACATGTGAGAAAAGCAGTCTGTTACAGCCAGCGGCACTCAACAGTTCCCGGCGGCATTCGCTGAGTGCCAGGCGGCACTTGCTGAGTGCCGGGCGGCATTCGCTGAATGCCAGGCGGCATTCGCTGAGTGCCACCGGCTTTGTCGCGTGCCGGGGCTAACTGAATTTTGCCCTACTTTTTAATTTTTAACATATATATTAACATAAGCTTAATTATTGACGAATTATGTTAAAATACTTGTATTTGTAACATATTCCATTAAGAATACATCCATAATATATGCTCTAGATGTATTATTCCTCATCTCTTTTTCCTTTTCTTTTATTCCTTTTCTTTTAAAAATTTCCTCTTTATTTTAAAATTCTTTTTCATCATTTTTATTTTATATTTCTTTTCAAAACTCTTCTTTTATATATATATTGAGCAAATTCTCAGACTGATTTCCTCATGTGTTCTTCAATGTTCGGGTTTCTCCCGAATACCCAAATTCTCTCTCTTCTTTCTCCTTTTTATATTTTCTATTTTTAATTTTGAAATTTGTCTTGAAGAATCAATTGAAGATTTTGAATTTCCTGGAAAATCTTCGAATGTCACCGGCCATTGTCATCATCGGTCTTTTGAGAGGTAACCAATCCCTAGATTTGACGTTTGGTCAAAATTGGGGTGTCTACAGTGCCCTCAAACCATTACTTTATGTATGAGACATTGACATTTTAATATATGGATATCAGCTTTACATTTCATTATGTATGTTTCTTTCATAAGATGATTGTTTATCCTTAAGTATCATAGTAAGTAATTCGTGTATGTATGAGATACATACAAGTGAGATACGAATTACTATTCTTTGTTACCTAGAATGTGTCACAGTGGATGATGAGACTGGATATCTCATCAGGTTTACATTGTAGCATGATTAACTACCATTGGATGGAGTGATTAATCTCAATCACTAGAGTTTAACTCTTAGTTAACATGCTAGTGCTTATAGTGCATTGACGGACCTGAGCTTTCCTATTGACACTCAAGACTGTCAATCAGTCGATAGGAACTCATAACTTGTATAAGGTACGTGTTCTTAATCTTGAGACGATTATGAACACAGACTGTGGATATGGCTGCTTTGACTTACCAATCAGTGAGGTCTATAGAAGATCAACACCTGGGTATCTTGGGTATGTCATATTCATAGGGTTGTGAACATAAATTATCAAGACATAATCTACCCTCTGTTTTAGAGTAAGCATTCCCTTGAGAATGTCACCAAGTCGATTACTGAGTACTGCAGTCTTGTTGATAAGAGTTATCAACATGTTTGGTAATCATGAGAGGTGAATGGGACTCAAGGAATACAAGAAGTAATCATGATTCAGGTTGACAGTAACAGTTATCCGACTACCTGAATATGATTACGAATGCTGAAGGTAGAGGGACATTAGTACAACATACAAGTCTAGTTATCGCTTTGGATATGTTCTTTTGCGTTGGAGTTCAGTTATCATTTTATAGTGGAGTAAACGTTAACTGACCAGTTAGTTAGTTTGCTGATCAAAGAGTTTGGTCATGGTAATTAACAAACTGGTCTGAGCCAACAATAAAGAGCCTAGGAGGTCCCGCTCTTAGCTCCGCCAGGATACTTTGAAAGACACTTGAGGAAGCTATCAAGACAAGTTTGATCAATTGAAGTTGTTCGTTCGATTGAAGTCATGGCAGGTTCGATCGATCGAGAATGGTTCGATCGATCGAAGGTTCGATCGATCGAAGATCTTCGATCGCTCGAAGTCTAGGTCGGTTCTGGAAATCTATAAATAGGGCAGCTGCGTTCTGGAAAAAAGAGTTCGTCATTTTAGAACGTCAGAAGCTGCAGAAACTGTTTTAGAGCCCCAAACCTTCTTTTTCCTCTCTATTAGAGATCCCACCATCTCTAGTCTCTCCGGCAAGCATCCGTAGGAGACATAAGGGTGAAGAAAACCTAGTGGAGGCTACTGCATCACCAAGGAAGAAGAAGAAAATCAGAATTGGGTTCAAGACACTAAGGTATAACTCTTGTCCCCTCTTGTGCGCATCTATGGAATTAACGAGTAGTAGATCCTGGGCTACCATTAAGTTTTAAAACTTGACTTTTCCGCTGCGTATTTAAACTTTTAACTTAAACCGATTTTTCTATCAAGAAAAGCAAATGTAACTGGCCTAGGTTTTTACGAGCACGTACTATTGTGTGCGTGCGCGTGCTGTGCATGTACTATGCGCGTGCTATGCTATGCGGCGCACCTGTTACATCTTCTATTTTTCTTGAGATACTCATCAACTAATATTTAGAATTGAAAGAGGGAAGAAAAGGATGTGTAACTAGCCTAGGTTTTTACAAGCACATACTATAGTGGCTGTATGCGTGCTGTGCGCATGCTGTGCGCGTGCTCTGGTATGCGGTGCACCTGTTATGTATGCTATTTTTCTTTAGATAATCATCAATTAATATTTAAAATTTAAAGAGGGAAGAAAAGCACATGTGACTAGCCTAGGTTTTCACGAGCACGTACTATAGTGTGCGTGAGCGTGCTGTGCACGTGCTCTGCTGTGCGGTGCACCTGTTACATGTGCTAATTTTCTACAGATACTCATCAATTAATATTTAGAATTGAAAGAGATAAGAAAAGCACATGTAACTGGCCTAGGATTTTATGAGCACGTACGAAAGTGTGCGTGCGCGTGCTGTGCACGTACTATCCACGTTTTCTACGCATGAAAATCTTTTCTAAAATAATTACACGTGCTGTTTTTCAATAATTTATTTGATTAAAAGTTGTTTTTGTAAAATTTAATATTGAAAAGCATTTGTCTAAAATTGTTTTTGAAATAAGTGTTTTCTAAAAGTGGTTTTGACACGTTTTTTTTGCCGTTTTATTATGAGATGTTTTCCGGGAGCCAATCAATTCACAGCGTTAATTACCTTATGCGATATTTGATATCTTTTATTTATAATATGATTTATAAATTGTGCGGTTTAGACATATGCATTTATGGTAATCATATATATACAACTGGGTGGGATTGGCATATACTAACCTTGTTTTGCAGCTTCCTGATCTCTCATGGCCAAAACATTTACATTTATGTTTAATCTTTGTTTCGGTTTATATGTGGCATTGTAAAGGGCATTGTTGTAATACAATGGTTTTCCTCCGTAAAAAATTTCATTTTAATTCCTAGATCATTATGTAAGCCTCCTTTGGGAAGGTATAGGACTTTGTAAATGTAACATTTGGAAACGCACAAGACAGAACCATGGAGATGGAGCCTGGAGAACTGAAGCCTTGCGAAGATAGACCAATGGAAATAGAGCCATGAGAGAGGGGCCTGTTTATGCATATTTGTTTATGTGTTATTACATGTGATGTGATTGGTTCATAAATTATGCATGTATGAGTTTAAAGCAATTTCTTTTCAAAATGATAATATGGATAAAACTGTTTTCCAAAATTATCAATCTTTTCAAAAGAAAGCCGTTTTGACACATTGGACAAATATGAGATATTTGCGGTTAATATAACAAAACAAATTTTTCCGAAATAAATTCCTAACTTAAAGAATCTAGTGGGAGAGAGCGTTATGTTAAGCATAACCTCACAATCTTCCATCAATGGTTCATTGTAAGGAGAATTGAATATTGCGCATCACAGATTTATTTATAACTGCTCCCCTTGGATAGTCTTCTATTCACCGGTTACTAGATATGAACTTCCTAAGAATAGAATCAATGAGACGTGTTAGAGAGTGACCTCCCCTCGGAGGCACTGCTCGAGATGGTTGTCATTGGATTCTAATTGATGGTGTACTCTAGACTGATAATTTTAATAAGAGATTTCCCTCGAAATTTTATTGAAAATTATTAGAGACCAAGGAATCAGGAGTCATGAATTATTTGCAAGAGTTGAATGGGAATAATCATGATGGTTTTGCCAATTAAGTTATGAGGTCTCGATCTCCCCTCGGAGGCTTGATTTTATAGGCTTAATATTCTGATGATATGTATGTTGAATGTTTTAAAGGAATTTTTCATGCTTTACATACTTGTCATTTTAAATGATGATCCATACTTATACTATAAATTGCATATGTAATTTTTTAGATTTCACTATCTCTCATTTTAGCCCACTTGCAACCATTCTTAATCAAAACAATTTAACTGGAATGAACTATGAGGATTGGAAAAGAACCTTAACATTCTATTGACTACGGAAGAATATAAATATGTACTCACCACTCCTTGTCG
Source organism: Hydrangea macrophylla (assembly GCA_033977485.1). Lineage (NCBI taxonomy): Eukaryota > Viridiplantae > Streptophyta > Magnoliopsida > Cornales > Hydrangeaceae > Hydrangea > Hydrangea macrophylla. The sequence goes on from CM066988.1 coordinate 70,308,480, forward strand.
GCCAACACCTGGTCCTGATACCCAAACTGAAGAGAAAGATAAATATGAACACTGGAAGAGGGCTGATGAGATGGCCCGCTGTTACATATTGGCCTCTATGTCTAATGTATTGCAACACCAACATCAATCGATGACTTTGGCTAGTAACATGATCTTGAATCTTAAGGAGATGTTTGGGGAACAGGGCCGGCATACAAGGCTTAACGCCATGCAACAACTCATGAACACTAAGATGTCAGAAGGAGCTCCGATAAGAGAGCACGTTCTAAAAATGATTGGTTATATGAACATACTGGAGGTCCTTGGTGCTGAGATCGATGGGGAAAGCCAAGTGGACATGATCCTTAACTCATTGCCTGCTTCATTTAACCAGTTCAAATTGAATTACAACATGAACAAACTGGGGTATTCATTGAGTGAACTGGTTAGGTCTCTATAGGCAATAAAAGGGATAGTCACTGGTGGTCATGATGTCATGAACCTAGAGAAGGCTTCATCCTCGAAGCCCAAGCCCAAGGGCAAGGGTGGCAAGAGGAAGAAGGGTCCTAAGGTTTAGGTTGGTGGGCCTAACCGAACAATTGGGAAGAAAGTAAGAAAGGGCAAGAAGAAGGCTGAGGGGAAGCCGAAAGGAAAGTGTTTCAACTGCAGCATCCTGAGACATTGGAAGAGAAATTGTCCGGACTACTTGGACACTAAAAACCAAGGTATGATTAAGTCACTTGTAATTGAAGTAAGTTACTTAACAGATACTTTGAATACATGGTGCATTGATTTTGGAGCAACTAACCACATCTCCAATATATTGAAGGGGTTTAGACTAACCAGGCAGTGTAGTGATGGAGAAATCAAGCTCACCTTGGGATCTAGTGCAACTGTTTCAGTAGTTGCAATTGGAGTAGTAGTCTTAGTTTTTCCTAGTAATAAAACATTAGTGTTAACAGATGTACTTTACGTCCCTTCCATAAGAGGTTTCTCATTTCAGTTTCTAGTTTAGTGGATAATGGTTATTCGTTTCATTTTGGAACTGAAGTATCAATAAAAAGAAATGGTTCTTTTATTTGTTCTGGTACACTATCTAATGGTTTATATTTGATTAATCCTTGCACTCAAGGATCATCTAAAGTGGAATTGAATAACTCAATGGTATCATTACCATCTAAAAGAAAAATACCTTCTTCAAATCCTACAAAACTTTGGCACTTGAGGTTAGGTCATATTAATCTAAACAGAATAGATAGGCTGGTTAAAGACAATGTACTCAACTCTTTAGTTGTAGAACCGTTGCCTATCTATGAGCCCTGTTTAGGGGGTAAAATGACCAAAAGACCCTTTCCCTCAAAGGGCAATAGGGCCAAAGATTTGTTAGAGTTAATACGTAGTGATGTATGTGGACCAATAAACACCAAAGCACGTGGAGGTATCAGTATTTTATTACGTTTACTAATGACTACTCAAGATATGGATAACTTTACCTACTACACCACAAATCTGAAGCCTTTGAAAAGTTCAAAGAATTTAGAGTTGAGGTGGAAAAGCAATTGGTAAAGAATATCAAGGCCATTTGATCTGATCGAGGTGGTGAGTGTCTATCTGATGCGTTTATTGATCACTTGAGAGAGAATAGGATTCTATCTCAGTTGACTGCACTTAGTACACCTCAACAGAATGGTGTAGCTGAAAGAGGGAACATGACCCTTTTAGACATGACTAGGTCAATGATGAGCTATTTGGAATTGCCACTGTTCCTATGAGATTTCGCTTTGGAAACAACATTATACATACTAAATCATGTTCCAAGCAAATCATGTTCCAAGCCTTCTCTGCAACATTTTCGGATATGGGGATGTCCAGCACATGTGCTAAAGGGACGGATGAACAAGTTGGAAACAAGGTCAGAAGTAACACTAGCCCATTCAACTAGTCTCTAGGGAGAGAGATACGCATTCATCCAGTATATCGGCAAGCCCAAAGTCTATCAACCGCGATGCCAATGGCAAGCCCAAAGTCTACATTGCACCCAAATGCTCTGGCAGAGCCAGTTCCCAAACCAAGCAAGTAGCCGTTGCTACTAAAACTCTCAAACATCGAGAGGCGTACCCTGGCATGAACTTGTTCCAAACTCCCATTTAACCCACATAGTCATTAGCATGCTCACATAGTCATATAAACATGCTTTTCATACATACTCACTAAATTTAACGGGCCTAAATTAACACATGAGTTTTGCCTGGATCACAATATCATACACGATATCTAAAACATCCAAAATTCCTTATATCACATGAGTTAAGAATTCATACCTCAAGCTACGGTTCTATAATTTTAGGGGAAGTACTAGTAGCCCGATTAAACGTCGGATCTCCGATTAAAAGCGATTCCTACAAGTATTTACTTGTTTTCCCCAAAATTTTAGAATTAGGATTTTCGTAAACTTAGCCAAATGTGGCCTAAGAGGTATTAAAATGAAACTCTTACCTCAAGGAGTTCGAATATGAAATTTGGAGAAAAACTGACGATCGAAAGTTCATCGTTTGGCGTCGTGAAGCTTGAAGCCCAAATTCTCCCTTTTCTCTCTCTTGGTTTGTGAGATATTTTGAAAATATCTCAACCACATCTATATATAGGCATAACTCTTGAAAATTATTTTTACCTCCCCACGAGTTCTCCAAAACTTCCACTTATCTCTCAAAACGTCTTAAACGTCTAACTTATCGATTCACGAGTGAAAATCTTTGAATCATAAAAGTTTTCATCTAAGTCCTATTTGAGTCCGAAATTACGTTCTGAAAACTTATTTCGTAGAATTTCTAGATAACCTATTCTTTATGCAATGTAACACCTATGTTCTCACTATAACATCCAAAGTGATCTAAAACCAGAGCAAACTATCAAAACAAATACAAAAAAGGTGCATTTACTATTCACATATACCAAATAACTCAAATAACATTTAGATCATGTAAATGTCATTTAATCACATGTATGCCTTATTGAGTATAAAAAATTGTTGTGTCCTCACTTGACACCTTCCGCTAACCCATAGTCAACCACTTTTATATTTATCAAAGAACATTGATAAATTCACCAAAATCACTTATGATTTAAAAAAGAGTGCATTTCCCCGGGACGGGTATGACACTCCCCCTCAAGCTAGTGTGAAGATATCTCGCATACCCAGCTTGTTAAGATAGTAATGATGAGTCCTACTTCCAAGGACTCAAGACCTTTGGTGAGGACATCTGCCAATTCTTCACTAGACTTCACAAATGGGATGCAAATAAGTCCACTGCTCAATTTCTCCTTGATGAAGTGTCTGTCAATTTCAACATGCTTAGTTCGTCATGTTGTACTGGATTATGTGCAATACTGATGGCTGCTTAACCTCATACAATCTGTAGGCTCAAGTCTAAGATCTCTCAATGGAATTTTTATCCAAAGTAGTTTGCAAATTCCCTGAGGCATGGCTCAGAATTCAGCTTCAGCACTTGATCTAGATACCATAGTCTATTTCTTGCTATGCCAAGTGACAAGATTTCCTCCAACAAAGGTGCAATAGGTAGACCTCCTATCCGTTATAGAGCCTACCCAATCTGTATCTATATACCCTTCCACCTGAAGATGATCATGCATACTAAAGAATAGACCTTTCCCAGGCACTGACTTTTAATATCTAAGAATTCTAAGAATAGCACCATAATAAGACTCGCAGGGAGCATGCATGAAATGAATAACAATGCTTACAGCACAAGCGATGTCAGGACGTGAATATGACGAGTAAATTAACTTGCCCACCAATCTCTAGTATCTTCCCGTGTCAACTTGTCACATCCTGGTCCAACAATAGCAGAACCATAGCCCGTAGCACGCCACCGAGGCTAAACCAATTCATTAACGTTCCCAAAAATTAGTTTGAAGAACACACGCTGCAAAACAAAACAAAACAAAACATTTTGAAAAGCAGTAGTCCAGTCGACTGCACCTTAGGCCCAGACGACTGATAGTGGTCCACAAGAAAGTTTGAATTTAGAACACGATCCAGTCAACTGTTTTCTATGTCCAGTCGACTGGGACTCCAAATTTTCAATCGATTGGTACGGTCCGGTTGACTGAAGTCCAGTCTAGACAAAAAATATCTGATTTAAAAACATGACCCAGTCGACTGATCATCTATAAAAAGATGCAGTGAGTTGCTGAAAAAGAGGGTCCAGTCGACTGTTCCACAAATCAGTCGACTGATTTATGGCAGCAGCACACATTCTACAGATTTCGTAAGTTAAAAGCTTTTTCAAATCGTTTAGGGATTAAACACACATTCCAAACTCACTCCAAAGTGATCCTAACTGTATTGAAACATTACTAAAACATAATTACAACATGTTGTAGTCTATTACAACATTTTAGATCCATTCTAACATACTAAGTTAAACATAGGTAAAAACCATAAGAATTCTTATTACAACATATTCATCTCAAAACTACGAGGTTAAAGCATTGAGTCACCTTCTGAGTGAACTCCCAAACCCACTGGCTCATTTATGTGATTCCTCGCTGACATTAACACCTGTAATGGTTATTTGAATAACCACACATATTTTGATTTGTTTAAGCTAACGCTTAGTGGATTAAACATATGCACATGAATGATAAACATGCTCGCATCACATCTCTACATTTCACACTAGTCGCTGGAGACTCACATGCACATTCCATACTCCCAATCCGCGACTCCTCGCCAATAAGTCCACGCGAAAGGATAAGACCCACGATTCTTCTCTTCAAGCATGCGACCTTAATGCCTATATCGGCTCCACAAAATGGCTTAGTGACCACGTGCTCCTTCTGACCCAAATAAGCAACTCAACATGCTCAAATGCATATCACCGTGTCTCAGTAATTAAAACATTTCACCATGCTATTGGGCCTACTTATCAATATAATCGCCCAATATGAACTACACAATATATCTCTATGAATTAACACACGCTATTCAAACATAACATGAATACACGCCAAGCAATCATTCCATTATACAAAGTTAAATCACTCACCTCCGAATAACGCGCTTAAACTACGATCCAAGGAAAACCCGAGTACAAAGAGCGTACAGAAGTTCGTCTAGTATAGTTCCTATGGATCAAAAGTTCAAATATCAACTTTTATGAAAAATTCTAGAAAATAACTTTTCGGAAAACTTGGCCAAACAAGGCCTAATAGGTATCAAAACGAAGCTCTTACTTCAAGGAGCTCAAATATGAAATCTAGAAGAAATCAGACGAACAGAAGGTCGTCGTTTGGTGCCGGAAAGCTCTAAGCTTCAAAATCTCCCTATGGCCCCCTTTCTTGAAACTTAGGTTAGAAGTTATAGAAATATCTCAAGTCATCTCTATCTATATATAGGCAACACTCTCGGGAATTATGTTTACCTCCCCACGAGTTTTCAAAACTCCTAATTAGCCTCTGAAACTTCCTACACAGCTAATTCATAGCTTTACAAGTGAAACTTCAAAATTATAACAGTTTCTGACAAAGTTCTGTTTGGTTTCTAAAACGCAAATTCTTATTTGACTATTCCGAAGTTGCTAATTAGCCTACCAAATTAATAGCGTGCTAATTCGTCCTCACTAGGATACTAAATCTAACAACATAAACATATTCTAAGCTAGAAAATTATACAAATAGTGAAATACACAGGTAAACATTTATTTTTACATAAACATTTCAGTATTCCACAGTGACCGTCTCATACTCGGAGAGACGTCACAACCACAAAACACTCATTCACATCGTCTCAGGGGTTCTCTAACACAGACACCCAAATCGACTTGTGAGTAAAAACTCACTGTCACAGGTGTCATAAGATATAACATATCACATTATCATGCATGACAATGTAATGAGATGCAATAACACAAATGCGAGTGTTATAATTCTCTCCTCCTTAAAAGAAGTTTGTCCCTAAAGTTACGCCATCTCTTAGCTTGACATCCCCCACATGCTTCCCAATACTTGTCTTTTTGTTCACAATTTCCATCTCTCCAATACGATGTTACAACTCATGAGGAAAATAACTCCTCTGAATTCTGTCTATCTCGACTTAAAGTGTCAAATTGAACACATGCAACCAATCAACATTTCTTCCGAGTAAGAATATCAAGACTCAAGTAGAACACGCTCATTCTTTTTTGATAATAGATTACACCACGGTGTCATACTCATTCTATCGTACCTTTTCTGAAGCTACAAACTTCAATACGCAAACTGAGAAGATGAGTCATCTCTCCTTACTTTTCTTTCTTTCCGACCTACAGTCACATACAATCATCTCGGACCGTTTAGCAATTTCTTCTGATCCCATATTTCGAACGAAATTATCATCGAGTACGAACATCCATACATACTGCATTAATACGTTGATTCTTCGACCAATTGTTTGACGCCTTCAGAATTCAATCTCTTATCTTTTTACAACCATGAAATCTTTGTGTAATACTTACACGCTCAAACTTCTTTCTATTTCTCACCATATGTCAACGCTTCCCTTCCAAGCTATTCCACAATAGTAACCCTTGATATCTATAACTATCATTGTGTCGTCTCTTTTTCTTCCGACTTCATCAACTAACTCATCAACATATTCCCCATTCATTCAATATTCTGGATTCCAACTGCAAATCTTTGCTATAATCAAACTTCCACAACTAACACCCTATTTACTCGAGCAAAGTCAAAATGTCGTAATATCTTCTCCAATTATCCTTCCACTTAAACAAGCCTTCGATTTACAAACAAAGAAACGATAAGAATTTTAATCTAAAACTTCCACTAAAATAAATATGTTTTCTTCTTTTTGTTTTAAACAAGCTTCTTAAATTTCTCGTAAGCTTTTCTTGTATATCACCTCACTACCACTCCAACAATGTCAATCGTAACAACCACCACTGTTAACAGAACTTGATTCATCCGTAACTCAACACTCCTCGTAATTCCTTCAACCCATGCTCCTCCTTGTAACATATTGAAGATTACAATACGATCTTTGATATTTTGTCCCTCTTATTGGTGACAATTCGAATCTGTCCTAGTTATGTCCGAGCTATTTCCCCTTCTAACAAGGACTGTTACATCAATCTCAATACCTCAGTTCATTTTTTTTATCTCATAACTCATGGAAATCATCCTTGACTAATCTTATCCCATCTTTCAAATTCATCCATCTAAATTAAATACCGATATAGCTATAATAGTCTCACATTCTCCAGTCCTTCCCTCTACTGAAATCAACATCAAACACCACCCCTGTTCTTCTCAATTCGTTATAAGTATCTCATAACCAATTCGTTTGCATTTTAAACAAAAACAAAACTTTTATTTCAAATCCACTTCCAGTAGCGATTTTGATCATTACCAAAAATATTTTAAAAACTCGAAACTTGTGTCCTTTAGACAACAAATCTATATTCCAGCTAACCATTTCATTCTCCATTTCCTCCTACACCATCTCTTCACATAAACCAAACTCCATTCTCGAAATCCCAATAGTCACTTCCTAGTCTCTTTCCCATCATTCTCATTTCCTCATTAGTCCTTTTCTAACATTAATCCCAATATTCCATCGGTAACTTTCTAACAAGACATTTACCCTCAATCAAGGCCATTACAGTCTCCTCTCTGATTCGACAACTTTCCTTCACATCCATTCTTTTTTTTTGTATCTTTCTTCCAATTATTGCCTTTACGACATCATACAAAAATAAAGTTCTCATGCATATTTTTTTTCTTTAAAACAAATTCATTTAACCATAGTCGAGATCGTAATTAAGTTCATGTACCATCAGCGTCCATTACACTCATGCCGTTCACTTACTCATCAAGTACCATCTTTCCAATTTATACATTCACGTCCTTATAAATCGCCTTTTTCGTCCTCCTCTCCACAGAACTTGCTAAACACATTATCGATCAACATCTTCTACTTACTACTTTGTTCATTCAATTTCTAAAATGTATTCTCAATTCAATATCCACTTACCACATCAATGCCTCAAGTGACAACACGACAATTGTCCCACTACGCACCACTCGCCTCACCTCTAACCAATCTCGTAAATTGTTAAACTTCTTGTCTCACATATTCATTCCTTTGCTCTCTTTTTCGTGGTTAAGGTCAAAACCCCAAATAATGTTTACATACACTTATCTCATTCTCATTCATTGCTACTCTACCAATATTAAATCTACGTTCACGTGAAACTCAGATCTACTTAGGAACATCACAAGAGTCAGGTCTGCACTGCACCCATCACAAATCCCGTCTGGATTGAGTTGTTGGCTCTTGATATGAGCTCACTATCCATGCACCCAATAGTTCTATCAATTCCACATTAAATCAAAATCTTAAAATTCACACCAAAAATTTCGTACTTTGACCTCAACCCTCTTTTCTCTACATTCATTCTGGCATCATCTTACTTCTAAGACCAATTGACGTCGCATAATTCATCAAATCTACGATTGTATTCTCATTACGGCTATTCCCAAACACATATCGACCACTCATAGGAAAAATCGTCTAACAATCTAGAGATAATAGATTCAGTTGAGAGATTCCTCAACATCCCACAATACTGACCATAAGATAGGTTGAAAGATTCCTTAACCATCCACTACTCCAATACTGTATTCAACTCCCAATAGTTACCGTAATATAGGTTGAGAGATTCTTCAACCATCTGATACCCACCGTAAGATAGGTTGAGAGATTCCTCAACCATTCCATACTTCAATACCGTAAGGTAAGTTAAGAGATTCCTCAACTATATACCATACACAAAAATATCTATATGTATACATACCTTTTGACGCTTGCTATTCAATTAATTCTGTCGTCGTTCCTGATATACTCATATCACAATCTCATACACTTACGTCACAATCGTTAAACCAATCCCGAAAGGATAACTTCCCACAATCACTCGTACTACCTGTATACAGAAGGTACTTCTCTTAACATGTGAACCACCATCAAACTTCTTCTATTGTTTACCATTCGAATTCCATCTCCACCTCATACTCAAAGAAAACTCATTCCCATCAATTTTTAAAAACTTGTTATGATTTAAGATTTTGAATATCAAATGGTTACCAAGATGATATCATCTATCACCTTTGATAACTCTATAGTGTCTACAGTATACAAAGTAATCTTATAATCATCCAATCATACTTCATCCCATCTCATCCCATATCATTTATAGAACTGTTCTATAATCATTTGGTACCAGTAGTGCATTGATACATTGAACTTCAACCGGTGGAGCCTAAACATTCATCTAATCTTGTTCACTTATGACTTGAACAAAATTTTCCACCATGTTCACTAATTGGTCCATTCGCGAATGCGATGACAAATCTCTTACCGGCTCAGTCATAATGTTATCAAGCATTCTCCCAAATGAGTACAATGCATAAAGACGATGCATGCTATGCCACAAGATATATATGTGCATAGTTCATCGTCACAATCAACCGATGCTAACATATGAGCATTTCTACAATGATAACAATATTATCGTCATAAACATACACTCCACTCGATATCACTCAACATATAATGTCACTCATTCCTAAGGCTCTAAACCTATTGCTTTTATATCACTAAATGTCATAGCCCGGTCCCACAATAGCAGAACCGTAGCCCGTGGCACGCCACCGAGGCTAAACCAATTCATTAACGTTCCCAAAAATTAGTTTAAAGAACACATGCAGCGGAACAAAACAAAATATTTTGAAAAGTATTTGTCTAGTCGACTGCACCTTAGGCCAAGTTGACTGATACTGGTCCAGCAGAAAGTTTGAATTTAGAACACGATCCATTTGACTGTTTTCTATGTCCAGTCGACTGGGACTCCAAATTTTCAATCGACTAGTACGGTTCGGTCGACTGAAGTCCAGTCTAGACAAAAAATATCTGATTTGAAAACATGACCCAATCGATTGTGTCAGGGACCCAGTTGACTGATCCTCTATAAAAAGGTGTAATGAGTTGCTGAAAAAGAGGGTCCAGTCGACTGTTCCACAAATCAGTCGACTGATTTATGACAACAACACACATTCTATAGATTTCCTAAGTTAAAAGCTTTCTCAAATCGTTTAGGGATTAAACACACATGCCAAACTCACTCTAAAGTGATCCTAACTGTATTGAAACATTACTAAAACATAATTACAACATGTTGTAGTCTATTACAATATTTTAGATCCATTCTAACATACTAAGTTAAATATAGGTAAAAAGCATAAGAATTTTTATTACAACATATTCATCTCAAAACTACGAGGTTAAAGCATTGAGTCACCTTCTGAGTGAACTCCCAAACCCACTGGCTCATTTCTGTGATTCCTCGCCGACATTAACACCTGTAATGGTTATTTAAATAACCACACATATTTCAATTTGTTTAATCTAACGCTTAGTGAATTAAACATATGCACATGAATGATAAACATGCTCGCATTCACATCTCTACATTTCATACTAGTCGCTGGAGACTCACGTGCAGGTTCTATACTCCCAATCTGCGACTCCTCGCCAATAAGTCCATGCGAAAGGATAAGACCCACGATTCTTTTCTTCAATCGTGAGACCTTAATGCCTATATCGGCTCCACAAAATGGCTTAGTGACCACGTGTTCCTTCCGACCCAAATAAGAAACTCAACATGCTCAAATGCATATCACCGTGCTCTCGGTAACTAAAACATTTCACCATGCTATTGGGCCTACTTATCAATATAATCGCCCAATATGAACTATACAATATATCTCTATGAATTAATACATGCTATTCAAACATAACATGAATACACGCCAATCATTCATTCCATAATACAAAGTTGAATCACTCACCTCCGAATAACACTCTTAAACTACAATCCAAGGAAAACCCGAATACAAAGAACGTGCAGAAGTTTGTCTAGTATAATTTCTATGGATTAAAAGTCCAAATATCAACTTTTATGAAAAATGCTAGAAAATAACTTTTCGGAAAGCTTGGCTAAACAAGGCCTAATTGGTATCAAAATGAAGCTCTTACCTCAAGGAGCTATAATATGAAATCTAGAAGAAATCAGACGGACAGAAGGTCGTCGTTTAGGGCCGCAAAGCTCTAAGCTCCAAAATCTCCCTATGGCCCCCTTTCTTGAAACTTAGGTTAGAAGTTATAGAAATATCTTAAGTCATCTCTATCTATATATACGCAACACTCTTACGTTTACCTCCCCATGAGTTTTCAATACTCCTCCTTAGCCTATGAAACTTCCTACACAGCTAATTCATAGCTTTACAAGTGAAACTTCAAAATTATAACAGTTTCTGACTAAGTTCTGTTTGGTTACTAAAACAAAAATTCTTATATAACTTTTCTGAAGTTGTTAATTAGCCTACTAAATTAATAGCGTGTTAATTCGTCCTCACCAGGATACTAAATCTAACAACAGAAACATATTCTAAGCTAAAAAATAATACAGATAGTGAAATACACAGGTAAATATTTATTTTCAGATAAACATTTAAGTATTCCACAGTGACCATCTCATACTCGAAGAGACGTCACAACCACAAAACACTCATTCACATCGTATCAGTGGGTTCTCTAACACAGACACCCAAATCGACTTGTGAGTCAAAACTCACTCTCACAGGTATCATAAGACACAACACATCACATTATCATGCATGACAATGTAATGAGATGCAATAAAACAAATGCGGTTGTTATACAACTACTGCTCCATCTGTGTCATCCCCTAGCTTCTGATTAGCTTCCATGGGATTATCACATGCCTTACTCCCTAGCATACCAGTTTTGTTTTTTTTTTTTGTTGAGAAAATCAAGAACATATTTCCTCTGGGAGATAAAGATTCCTTGCTTGCTTTTTGCCACCTCAATTCCCATAAAGTACTTGAGATTTTCCAAGTCTTTTATTGTGAACTCCTTGGCCAGGTATTTCTTCAACTCCTACATATCTTCTACATTGTCTCCTGTCAAGACAATATCATCCACATACACTATGAGTACGGTGATTTTCCCTTTTGAGGAATGCCTAATGAATAATGTATGATCGCCTTGGCTTTGTTTAAAGCCATATTTCACCATAGCTTGAGTAAATCTTTCAAACCACGCTCTTGGAGACTGTTTAAGCCCATACATGAATTTTTTAAGCCTACAAACTTTCCCTTTAGTTTTAGAATCTTCAAAGCCTGGAGGGATATCCGTATATACTTCTTCTGCCAAATCTCTATGTTGAAATGCATTTTTTACATCAAATTGATGAAGAGCCCAATTTAAGTTAGCAACAAGGGATAAAAGAATTCTCACAGTATTCATCTTAGCAACTAGAGAAAATGTTTCCTCGTAATCTACCCTATAGGTTTGTGTAAAACCTTTTGCAACTAACTGGGTGTCGCGACTGCCCTGAACTTTTATTTTTGGCAGGTCAAAATGGGGTGTCTACACTGGGCCTTGTACCTTTTAGTAGATCCGCCTGCCTTGTGCTTGACTGCAAACACCCACTTATACCCCACTGTCTTATGCCCTCTAGGTAAATCAACCAATTCCCAGGTGATATTTTTGTGAAGAGCTTTCATCTCCTCAATCATAGCATGTTTCCATTTGGGTCATTGACTGCATCCTATACATGGTTAGGTACTGTCACAGAAGTAAGATGGACAAAAAAAAGCTTTATAAGAAGGAGAGAGGCGACTATATAAGACAAATTTAGATATAGGGTATTGAGTACATGACCTAACACCCTTACGAGTAGCAATCAGAACATCTAAATCATCAATGGCAGGAGTAGAATCAATGACAGAAGAATCAATACCAGGAGTAGAATCAAAGTTTCCTAGGTTCTCATTAGGAGTAGGAGAGTGGAGTGGCGGATATGGAGCAATGGTCTTATCTTTCATCCTCCAAGTTCTTCTCTGTTGTACAATATTCTCTTTTTCTGGGTTCCTTCCTCTTTTCCTAGGCTCCTCATCTGCTTCTCTATCTATTTCATTCTCATTGTCTATAGTCCCCAATATCTCAAATTGATTAGACATAAGAACATTAGGCACTGGCACAAGGACATCAAGTACATCACTAGGAGTAAATAACTCATCAGGTAACTCTTCTATATGTCTATTCTCCCCCTGAAAAGGTGTTTGAGGAGTGAAATAAGATTGTTCCTAAGAAAAGGTTACATCCATGGAGACATACCACTTTTGGGTAGGAGGGTGGTAACGTTTATAGCCTTTCTGTGTAGGAGAGTATCCAATAAAGACACATTTGATAGCATGAGGATCAAGTTTTCCTCATGTTGGAGCATGGCTATGAACAAAACATACACAGCCAAAGACTTTAGGCGGAATAGAAAATAAGGTAGAAGAACTAGATAGTACTTAAACTGGAGACTTTTTGTTGAGTACTTGAGTGGGTAACCGATTGATAAGATAGGCAACATTTAAGACTGCTTCTCCCCAGAAAGACTTTGGAGCCTGAGCAGAGAATAACATAGACTTAGCAGTGTGTTTAAGCGATGCCTATTCTTGCGTTCAGCAACCCCATTCTGTTGTGGGGTATTGGTGCAAGATGATTGATGAATTATGTTATGATGCACAATAATCCTCAAGACAAGATTTAAACTACTCCCCCTCCCATTATCTGAACGAATAAATTCATCACGGGCATCAAATTGAGTACAAATCTTTTTATGAAATGTTTTGAAGATGGAGTGAATGTGACAAATCATCAATGAATGTGACAAACCACCTATGACCTTTAAGGGAAACAACACAGGAAGCCCCCCAAACATCAGAATGAATAAGAGAAAAGGGACTAGTACTTTTATTATTGTTGCGATAGAAAGATGTGTCGTGGTGCTTTCCAAGTTCACAATCTTTACACCGAAAGGTGGATACATTTTTATCTGATAATAACGAGGGAAATAAAAACCAAAGTAAACCAAAGGCAGGATGTCCTAGACGTCTATGCCAGAGTATGATATCATAAGATTTAGAGCCAGCTAACGTAGTATGATGTACTAGATGAGGTTGTTCCTGTGGTTCTAAAAGATAAAGACCATTCTCCTATCTACCACTTCCAATTGTCCTCCTCATGACAAAATCCTGAAACACACAATGAGAAAGAAAAAATGAGATGCTACAATTTTGATCATAGGTAATACGACTAATAGATAAGAGATTATTGGTAAAACTAAAAACATGCAAAATAGAAGATAAAGGTAATGAGGGAGAGACACAGACTAAACCTTTGCCTGAATCCGAAGAGATGGTACCATCACCGATCTTGACTTTATCTTGTCCTGAATATGGTTTATACTCAGAAAACATAGGAGAGAAACCGGTCATATGATTAGAAGCCCCTGCATCAATAATCCAAGGGTAACTAGATTGCAAATAGAATGCACTCACAGAAGTGGCTAAGTTACCTGAATAGGCAAAAGATGATGAGGCAGTAGTAGGTGTATCCAGTCAAGACATCAAGTGGTGGAGAATTTCAAATTCTGAAAAACATAATGCAGTGGATGAAGACAGAGATGTATCATCAACAATGGAAGAATCAACAACCTCTGTGTGGTGAGCACGAGAACAGGTAGAATTGCCCTTTCTGGAATAAGTGTTGGCCATGGTCTCCCAAATATCCTTAGCAGTCACTATGTCAAAAAAACCGTCACCAATCTTGGGGATCATACAGTTAACAAACCAAGTCATGACAATGGAGTTCTCCATCTCTCACTTGTCATAAGAAGCATCCTCTGTATTGGGTGCTTTAATTTTCCCATTAATATACCCCATCTTTCCTCTAACCTTTAATGACATGATCATAGACCTAGACCAGGCAAGATGATTTTAACCATTGAAAAGAGACGTAGTGATTTTAACGTTCGGGCTGTCAGTTAGAAGAATAATGAAATTTTCACTCCTAGGCTACTGTGTATTTACGGTGAATTTTTCTGGATCCGCCATCGTGAATCAACACAAAAAAATACCCACAACAATCACTAAGTAAGGGAATAGGAACTGGTGCCAACGGAGTCGAAGCATGCAAGAACAATCAAATCACCATGAGGATGCCAAAGGATCAGTCACCAGCTGATCAAACGTCCATAGAAGGACCCAAAAAAAAAGGATACGAGTGATCTTGTCAGAATCAAGATAAAAAGTATGCTTTACTTTAAAAGATTTGCAGTGTAGAAGTAAAGATCGAACCCACAGAGATTGAAATACTAAGCACTTTAATTTTAAAACCTAAATCTAGTTAATTAAGAAAATCGAATTTTGATTTTGATTTTAATTAAACTAAGAACAATGAAAATAAATCTAAACTATGAAAGCGATTAAAAGTTGTTTTGATAAATATGTGTATTAAACCTAGGATTGCAAATCCATCACTAGCTTCATAATAAGGGTATCTATGCATTCAATTAGCTTATTACATTGGATGATAATGGAGAATTGTAGCTACAAGCCCAATTCCTCCGTCAAGAAGATAACTATGATTCAAGCACCAACATAATTCATCTTCGGTTGGCACGGGGTGTCTCACACTAAACTAGGGTTGCAACACACTCTGTATTCCCTAGGCATGAACTATTCGACTACTTGATATCACAATTCAAATAAGCACCATTACATGTAAATAATCTATACAAGCACAGCAAATATAGATTATTGAGCACATCACATCCAAAATAGATCTAAGACAAGAATAAACTTTGAAAGCAATGATTTAATCAATAGAAGTTTGATTTTATTATAAAAAAATCCTCTAAACATGTAATCATCATCCATACATAATAAAACTAAAAGAAAAACATAAATAACACCATATTACTTGGCTAGGGTTTCATTGAAACCCTAGATATCGATCTAAGCGGCCATAGAATCGATGAATGACAAGAGGTTGATGGAGGAGGCCATGGGAATCCTTGGTCTTCTTGTTCTTCTCCTTGCTTTCCTCTCTTCAATGGCTGAAGTTTTTGTTGTATATGGATGTGTATAATGTTGTGTAACATTGTGTCTAACCTTTCAATTGAATTAGAATAGGGTATATATAGTTTTGGAGCAAGTTTGGAGGCTTATTTAAACCTAATCGTACTAAAACTGCTTTATTTACATTTCTGGACGTAATTAGACAATTTCATTCATGCAAGGCTCTTTAGCACACAGAAATACGTGTTTTCACTTTTTCCGTACAGGTCGCGCGAACGGGCCGCGCGAGCGCGTTTTTGGAAATTCGCATGAGCGGGCCGCTCGAGCGAGGTTCTGATATGTCACGCGAGCGGGTCACTCGCACAAGTTGGCTTTTTCTGCTCCTTTTCTTCTGTTTTTACACCCTATTTAGTCTGGAACCCTTGCTTTCTTCCAAAACCTGCTAGAAAATAGAAAACAAAGTAAAAGTACACAAAAATAGGATAAAAAGTGCTGCAAATGTAAATTAAGGCGTGTAATTCGGACTTGTTCACTCCCGATCACACTCCCAAACCTACATTTTGCTAGTCCTCGAGCAAAAGGAACAGAAAAATAAAATTATTAATAAAATAAAAGTAAAAATATACTCCATTTTCGTATGGATCACGATTGCACGTAGCATATGCAACAAGCCTTTTAAACCTTTAGGTGTCCCTAGTCAGACAAGTGAAGTCTCGTGAGAGTTCTCATCAACAAGTCACCCACAACCATCTTTATTACATTATAAAAAGAAAATTTTAACTTATAATAAGAAAATTTTGTTTAAATTTTCAAAATTCAAAAAGTTTTATTAAAAAGGAAAACAATAATATTCAATACTCCTTATCATAAAACAATGATTCGAAATAGAATAATGAACAAGAAGAAATAGAATCAAACGTCTACCTACGTCCTGAAAAACAATCCCAAGAACATGCATCGTATAAATCAATAGAGTTTATCATAAAATTGCACGAGTGTGATGTGGTAGTCAAATGAACACGCACATGTCATGAACTTGGAATATAACTCTGATAACCATCCAACTATGCTTCGACTACGAATCTCACAATGTTAATTACACTCTCAAATGAAATATTCAGAACATGTGTAATCTCTCTTATATATGGGAGCAAAGGAAATATGTTTTCAAAATGAGAAGCGCTCACATATGACTCGAAAAAGACGCATGACAAAAAAGAATAGTAGTCTCATGGATAGGACGCCAACAGTCAAGAAAAATTAATTGTTACCATGTTTTAATAACCCTCTTCCATCATTTACATATCAAAACCATATTTTCTAAGATCAATTATGAATTTTTCAAAGGTTATAAAGTGTCTCGGGCAATGAAAAAGGATAAAAAGGATTCGTTAGGTAGTTTTAGAATGGTATTGTAAGGTATGTTCGATTTCTTTCATTCATTCTTCTACCAACTTTCATCTTTTCATTATCTTCTTTTCATATTTTTTTTCTTCTTTCAATCTCTTTTTTTTTCTTCCAACCTTATTCTTTTCCTTTTCATTGCTTTTGAAGTGAATATTCATTGAATACCAAGGCAACTATCCCGAACATCATCTTGTTTTCTTCTTTTTCTCAATCAACACACTGCCTTATCACCACTAAAAGTTGACGAATCTCTCAGTGGAGAACTCCAAGTTGGCCAAGTTGGAGCAAAAAAAAGGATAATGGTGATTAAAGAAAAAAAAAGACACTTTAAAGGCTCAAAGGGGCGAACTAAGGAAATTTTTATCATTTTCCTGGATAGGTCAAAGGTCAAAAGGGTGGAAAACAAAGAAGGCCTAAAATAATGTCCGAAGATGATACAATTCTTCAACGTTTACAACGGAAGATTATTTAACATGTGTAGACACCCCAATTTTAACCGACCATCGAATTCAGGGGATGGTTACCTCTCGACCGATGATGACAATGACCGGAAAAATTCGAAGCCCTTCCAAGTGATTCAAATCTTTTTGAAAAATTCTTCAACCCCAATAAAAAGCTTTCAAAAGAAAAGGGAAAAAATCGGATATTCATGGAAACCCATATATGAAATACGTATGAGAGAAACAGTCTGAAAATTAATTTCAAAATAAATTTAAAAGAATTTGGAAAAGAAAATAAAAAAAGGGAGAAGAAAGAATTTCCAAAAAGAAAAGGAAAGGAAAAGAAAAAGAAAATATAGTAGAATGTATTAGTATATAAGTATAAAAGTACGTATTTTGTATATATCTTAAAAATAAAACAAAAAGCGGATAAATCCGTTGGTTGTGGCACGTGGGATGGCCGGCGGCACTCAGCACCGCACCGGCACTCATTGACTGCCGCAGCGGCACTCACTGAATGCCGGAACGACATTCACTGAGTGCCGCAGACAATTCAGTGAGTGTCGCCCGTTGTAACAACTTGTTTTTCTCAAATACGTATGGAATATTCTTGTATATGGGTTTTCACCCGAAATTACCAATTTAACCGTACTAAAAATGGTCTATATAAGGAGGCCTTCACCTCCATTACAAGGATCCTCCTCTCCCATCTTGCAAAAAAAAATTATATAGAAGACTAGAGAGATTTAAGAGAGAAATCAAGAGATTTTGAAGAATTGAAGAGTTTTCTTTGAAGAATTTGAAGAAGAACTTGAAGAACTTGGAAGATCTTCACTAAACAAGAAGAGACCCTTGAGGTTATAGAGGTAACCTTCTAATTCTACCTAGAATTAGGATAGAATTCAATCACAATTCATAGATTTAGGAATCTTTTCACATTTTCAAAACCTCTCTTCTTACCTCATTTCATCACACACCACATAGAATTGTGATTGAATCCTTGTTTGGTTTCATTAATTTGGGTCTAAATAGAGCTTTGGATTTAAGATTAAAAGAGTTTTTGACTAGAAGTCTTCAAATAAACTTTGGTTTCATTTCTTTTGCTTAGATTCCTTTCTTTGGAAATCCATGAGATCTTCAATATCTTATCGGATCTCCTTGAATTTGATCCTCTAGTCCCCTATGATCCTATAATTTATATGGGATTAAGGTTGAATTTGATCCTAAAGGTCCATGACTTGAACCTTCCTACTTGGAATCTCATGGAATCCTCTCTATATTCCATGGTAATTCATATGGAGTAGCTATATCTTGGTCTCCAAGGACCATTAGTTTGAGAGGAGAATAGGATATAATAAGCTTGTGTCCCTCAAGGATCATCAACTATGAGAGAGGGATTGACTTAATAAATTCTATGAATACCAACTTAATATTGGTGCAGTGAACTCATGAACTCACTAAGATCAAAGATTTTTAATTAAATCATGGTCCATGAGAATTGAGTGAGACCAATTGGAGAATGTTCACAACTCATATATGTATCATTAGGATTTTTTTTTGGTGGAATTTTATATTTAGGATGGTTTGACCTTATGATTTATGAGTAGGTTACTTTCTGTCCAAATTTTCAGAATAGCAAGTTCGTTTTAAAATAAGTAAATCAGAGCCTTAACCAAACTCTCTTGACTTTAAATAAATTTTCCTATGAAGATTAATGTGTTAGGAAGATACCATAAAAAGATCAAAGTGATTTTCATATTTTTACTATTCTTAGAAAATCATACAAAAACTCAAGATAGAGAGCTAAAAATTTCTGAGTGATGTCTAGTTTTTACCCAATTCCTAGAGATTGAACCGTTAGATCTTTGATTTTCTTTTTGGGTTATAAACTAGACTCATAGAGGCACAACATACTCAAAAATCATTAAGATCCTACCGTTGGAAGTATTTTATTTCTATTTTTGAAAGTCTAGTCTGCTCTCCGTAATTCTTACAATTTTGTCACAGTTTTAATAAATCTTGAACAACTCTAATCTCATGGTCTTCTAATGTCCTAAAATCTAAATCATGTCTTAAATAATGTCAATTAAGCTTAAATACAGAGGCTAGATGATCCAAACTAATGAATACCTCATAGCTCATGATCATACATTCATTCACACTTATTGATACTTATGAGTAGAACTCATTTTTTATCTAAGATGCACTTAATTGGACCTAATTGTACATGACTAGGGGTTCCTTATGATCATTTTGGGGTTATGGCATCTCTATATGGACATTACGTTGGCTCCTAGTTGAGACTTGTATATCTATAGAGGTGCTATGGTTCCAACTAGTTAAAAGGGATTCAAAGTTATGTCGATTCCTCCTCTATTTGATAGATTTAAGCTAAAAGTTTAGAATTGATTATTTGATATCTTGTTCTAAGATTATGGACTAATCTTTGTTTTGTAGCACTTTTGAGGTACAATTTCTCAAAATTTTCTCTAGTTTATTTTACTTGTTGATTTTATCAAAATTTTGACTCCATGCACGACACCTTAGATTAGGTCTTGCCTTATTTGTATATGTGATTAGAGACCTTTCTTAGGATTTCTATTTTGTATACATTGCACGTTTCTACATCGTCACTGGATCCCAGATAAGTTTTCTTGTTCCTTATTGCATATCATCTTGCTTGCTATTTGAATTATGTGATTTTTGTATCCCTTTTATCATTAGCAAATCTTAAACCCTTTTGACATGCTTTTGTAATGTAAATATTTATATCTATGTATTAGTTGAGGGCATGCCTAGATTATTAATTCGATTAAAAGGATGTTGAGTAGAGGCCTATCACGAGATAGGATAAGAGGAGGTGTTTTAGTCTATCGGGTTCCTTCCCCTCTCATTCTATAATCCCCGGACCTAGAAATCTCTGATTTCCAAAAAGATCAGATTTGCTTTTAAAATGGTTTCTTAATTTTCCTTCAAAAATTAAGTGGTGACTCTTTGTAGTTGAATTTTAAAAAGCGTAGGTAAAACTGCGAGTATCCATAATATAGTAACAAATATTTTAACTTGACTATCGACCAAGGCAAGAATAATGAGACTAAACAACGAGTAGATGCACTATTTCAAATGAAATTTGACAAACACAAAATGTATTTATAACCCTCTAAAAAGAAAAGATAGGCTCAAAAGCTCACTGGGTCTAGTCTCCACACTACGTGTTATCTAGAAATCTGAATTATATTACAATTCACATCAAACATATATTCAAGCGACTACGTGCAGTGCATATGTTTGTGTGCAAATCTATGATATGAAACTACGATTCGAACGATATATATCCTAAAACATCGCATCATGACTTCAGCAAATATTTATCCACATCTTCTCATGTTTACCATTCTATAACCGTCCAAGTTACATAACAAGAAGTATCGACTCGAGATTGCAAAAACATCGATAGCATTGTTTATTTAAGCATAAATATCAAAAAATTTGAAAAAATCGGTGCATAATAATGTGGATGTGAGTGCATACACCCAAACCCAAACCTTTCATTGTCCCCAATGAAACAATAAAACGAAAGAAAGGAGAGTATGTAAGGAAGGAACAATATTACCTCGATCTCGGCAATTACAAACTAGGTGAACATATATGAATATGCCGATAAAAGTTCAATTACTCCAAATGGAGCCTACTAATTCACCTGTCAAAATAATTGATAAAAGAAAATAAACAACAAAATAACAACGATATATGTAATGCAGACCACGACGTGCTTGTTAAGAAACTAAACTAAAACTGAAAGACTTAATGAAAGTCAGAAAGAACAAGCATAAACTAAAATAAAAAAACAAAGAAAGACTCAATCTAAAAGAGACCTAAGAGAGCAAACAGAAAGGATAAAAAATAACTGACTAGGTTTGGGAGAAAGAAGGTAAGAAACAGAGAAAAACACACAATAAAAAACCCCTCGCGCGAGAGACCTTGGCGCGCGCGAGTCCCTCCACGAGGAAAATCTGAGACTGTTTTCAAGGTTAATAAAAAAAATTTCTAAGTCAGCAGATCGCGCGAGCAGGCCGCTCGGGCGATTGGCCCTCGCGCACGTGATTTGAGGCGCGACATGAATCTGAGGCTATATATAAAATTTTGAAAAATTATTCTCTAAGGTAAAACCTCATGCACGTGACATGTCTTTTTTCTCTTTTTTATTCCTTTCAATGTAAAAAAGTTCAAAATAAATTGACCCCGACCCCCAAACCTGTCCAGAACAACCAACATTGACTCAAAATGACCCAAAAGTGTACAAAAATGAGAAAACAAAATGATGAAAGCTTAGGTTGCCTCCTAAGAAGCGCTGTCTTTTACGTCTTCAGCTAGACCATTCTAGCTCAAGACTCATAGAGGCCGTAACTCAGACTTTGTACCATTGAAGGCAGTAGGAAGACTCCGATGGAAAGCAGAAATAATGTCATTATTTGTAAACTCAATCAATGGTTTTCCCTGATCATGTTCAAATCGATTTCTCACCTTTCGAGTAAATTCATCATTAGGATCCAGGTTATTAGGATTTTTCTATTCATTGTGCATAATCTCCTTCCATTTATTCTTGTTTATTATGTTATAGGGTTCATTAGCTTGTCTAACTCCACTCTCTGCCACACATGGGTAATCGTCATCATTGGGAGGTTGGTCAATAGCGTTAAAAACATTTAATTTTAGGTTCATGTTCCCAAACAACACTTTCATTACCCTCGTTTGACAGTTGACACGCGCGTTAGCGGTTGCTAAGAATGGACGACCAAGAATGAGATGAGTGTGTTTCCTAGCATCTATCATCGATTCAGTGTCAAGGACCATGAAATCGATAGGATAATAACATTTATCAACTTTTACCAAGACGTCCTTGATGATTCTTCTAGGGATTTTAACAGAACAATCCGCTAATTGTATGGTAGCGGTCGTGGGATTAAGTTCACCCAATCCTAGTTGTTTGTAAACCATGTAAGGTAAGAGATTAACACTTGCTCCTAAGTCGAGGAGAGCTCGATGAATGATAGTGTCACCTATGATACATGATATCATTGGTGTACCTGGATCCTCATACTTTGAAGGAGCATGTTGGAAGATTGAACTTACTTTTTTTGTGAGGAAGACCTTTTTCAGAGTATGACTACGTAACTTGCGCTTTTGAGTGCACAAGTCTTTTAGACATTTAGCATAACCAGGAATTTGTTTTATAGCGTCGAGGAATGGAATATTGATTTTAACTTGCTTAAATACCTCGAGTATATCTTCAATTTTTGCCCCTTTCTTTGAAAACTGTGATGGTTCCTCAATGTTTGGTGGGAAAGGCAATTTCAAAACATAATTAGTTAGGACCGGTTCATTTTCTATCTTAATTTGACTCGTGTCGTCACCTTTCTCTTGATTTGACCTCATGTTCATGTCTTTCTCACTCTCATTTGAAATTTCAACAACTTCCTCTTCTCTAATAGTCATCCTAGTCGAGACGGCGTTTACTTGCTCACTTAAACCCCCATTCTCATATTGTCCCTTAGGGTTTTAAATAGTTTGACTAGGCAACTTACCCTCATTTCGACGACTCACCGTATTAGCTAGTTGTCCTAATTGGGACTCAAGCTTCGCAATGGATTGTGTGTATGAGTGTACTATTTGTGCTTGTGCTTGCACTTGTATTTCGATAGTCTTAAGGGACTCCAACACCTTTACCTCAAAAGTGTTATCCCTTGGAGGGTTAGGATTAGGAGCGGGGTGTTGGCATTGACTCTGTTGAAATTGGGGTCGGTAAGTATTAGAAAAATTATTCATCATAGGATTATAACTATTCCGTGGGAATTGTTGAATAAAGTGTATATGTTTGGACACGTAGAATTCAGGAATCCACCCCTGTTTTCCTTCCCAGGGTTTCGGAATTGATTTTCTTTTGTTTTGAAATTGATTTGAAAAAGGAAAAGAAAAAGGAAGGTTTGTTGAAAACAAATACAGAGTCGCCACTTGGTCTTTTGGGAACCAAGAAACCCAATTTGACTCACCCAAATGGATAAAGGGCACCGGCCCTTCATAACCAAAGAACTTGGTTCGGGGTTTTGGTACGAGAAAGGAAGGAGCCTTTGCCATGACTAAAACACCCTCAACTTGCCCCGTCTCTCGACGGGCCTCAATTGGCATCCAAATAATCATCTTATACTATGTTTGGTTCAACAATTAATACTATAATAGTATATTACATCACATAAGAAACTTGAAATGGAAGATCTAAAGATAAGATATCATTCATAAGATCTAAGCCAAATATCACACAATGCAAAGTGAAAGATCACACAAACAAACCTAGGAAAAAAATGTCTAATCATATATCAAGTAATAAAATTTTCCTAATCTTAAGGGGACATGAATTGTTCTTGAAACAAATTAATCAAAGAAATCAAAAATTTGTTTAGCAAGCTAATATGATGCATGTTAATCTTTGAGAAAAGAAGATCTCTCAATCTCCGGGACAGATGAGAAAGGAAGTTTTGATCGAGAGGGAGCATGAACGTGTGACCAAGTTTATTCCTTATAATCTTCTTAGAATAGGAGTCACAAAAACCCCAAACCTTGGATGGATGCAATGTATGGTCTTATAATGTGCAAAGGTTGTAGAGTGTTTGTGTACATGAATTTTCTAAAGTGACTTAGAAGTCTAAAATATGAATGAATGCATGGAAGAAATCATTATGGGATAAGTACAAATGTAGTATGGACCACTTCCTAAGATATGAACTAATTTGGAGCGCATGTGAGCATCAAAGAATGAAAGTAAAAGTATGCTTGCTGTGAATAGTGGACAGAACAATGGACTGATCTTGTGAAAATGGAAAAGTAAGGTTAGATGTGTTTTAATGCATGATTTTTTTATGGAGATCATCCTTATTGAGTCTAGAAAACATATCAAAAAACCAATCTACAATAACTATTACCGATTGAGAGAAATCATATAAACAATAGAGGTTACTCAGAAACAGAGTCCGTACTGTCGACTGAAATGAAAAATCTTAGAAACTGAAAACAAAACATCTAGAGGCCCATATTATACAAAAAGTTCCCTAAGACACTGAAGTTAAAGGAAAAAATGAGTTGGGACCACTCATTTTGGAAAAGTTTTTTGAAAGACAAGTTGAAAGTCAACCTAGTTGCTATGACAGTAAAAGAAGAATATATGGAAGAAATGTTTGGGTCAAAATAGAACCCTTCCAAATGTTTCCAAGTCAAACAAAAAATCATGGGTGTTCTCTAATGGGTTAGGAAGACTTTCCAAGTGGTCTTGCATCCATACATTGAGTATTGAACTCAGATAATATTTTAAAGTTGAAGAACTCACTGTTTTGAAGATTTCTTGAGAAAACAAGGTTTATTTCTTGGAATCCAAATATTGGGGGTTTTAGAGGGGTTTTGAAATGGAGATTATAACCTCTTGGAATATCAACATCAAACTCAAGTAAAGAACTTCTAAGATTGTTGGAGAGATTTGTTTTCATTTGAGCATAACTTGAAGAATACTTTGGAAGTATTGAAGTTTTAATCATCATCTATCAAACATGTTTTTGAGGTTAAGAGCTACTATCCATAAGGATTCACTCACCTCAAACTTCATGTCATCACTTAGAAGATGATGAACTAGTAAGTAATCAAAGAAAAATCAAGAAGAAATGGAGGAAGAAGAGATGAACATATATATAAACAAGCAAGTAAATAGCAATCAATAGATGATAATCAATGTGATATTGGACTTGTAGCTTGGTGTTTCACTCATAGATATTGACATTTGGACATAGAAGTAGCTTCAACTTAAGAATGCTCAAGAATGGTGATTGGGGGGGTATTTGAATGTGAAGTATATGAGAGATAATGAAAGAAAACAAGATTATAACTCACTTTCTTATAGAAAATCTTTGGGAGAAGCTTCCTTTCGCTCTTCTAAACCTATCTCTATCTCTCTTTCTCTCTACAACTTTCTCAAGCTTTGCACTTGGTCCCCCCAAAATGAAGAGCAAATGGAGGTTTATATAGGCCAATTTGGGGTGGTTCGGGATTTAGAAAGTGTTCCCATTGGTCCCAAACATCTATGAACAAGAAACTACGTCATTTTGGCTTTCAATTATTCAATTTGGACCCCCAAAATAAATTACAAAAATGGATTCTGCGGGGGTTGAGTGCCACTGCGGCACTGGCCATGTGCCACCATGAAAGTGGCCCGATACCGCCACATCACTACTCCTCAGACGCCCAGAAAATGCTGTTTAGGCCCTCAGAGATTCCGATATTCGCGAAAAGGCCCTATTTTGTCCGAAATTCACAGAAAATGCATACGAACTCCAATTTGAGCTTGTGATATATCGTTGGAAAGGTAATGGAGTCTAATTTTTATAAAAAAAATAGTTTGGAGCTAGGTCACCTTGAAAAGTTTTGCGGCATTTGCGATAAAAGCTGATTTGATCGTCTTTTTCACCTCAGGAATTCATAGTAAATTCGTTTTGAATCCAGAATTTATGTGTGACATACCGTTGGAAAGCTATTGACCTCTAGTATCCATGAAAAATGTTTGAAAAATGACACGCTCGAGTTTCAAAGTCAACTTATAGGTCAAATCGATCAAACTTGGGATCTCCAGGAAGTTCTGAGAACCTCTGGAAGCTCCCAGGGCCGACGTTTTTGTCTGATTTTTTTTAAAAATTCATTTGAATACTTTTCACATGATCTAGTATGATCTTGGAACTTTCTGGAGAATTTGGACAATTTTGGTCAAACCCTGGTCAAACCAGTCAACGGGGACTTTCTAGGAACTTCCGGGACTTCTGGGGGTCTCTGGGAGCTGACGATTTCATCTGATTTTGCTTCAAAACTCATTTTTAGTTCTTTTTTTTATGACGTAGCATGTTTCCAAAACTTTCGGTCCAAATTTGGGAGTGTTGGAGCTTTCAGGGGCATTTTGGTCATTATAAGCATTTTGAGAGATATAACTAACTTTCAGGAGTCCTTTTTGAGTCTTTTTGGATCATTGTGAACCACCAAGCTATGGGTCTCCTAAATCTGATAGCCGACAAAATGGGGTGTCTACAGTTTGCCCCTCTTTGGCATGAAGTTGCAAAGCAACGCATGTCGCAAGCGAGTGCCAAAGCTTTTAAGAGACAGGTCTTTTTGGAGGCTATAAATTTAGGATAAAAGCGTTGCAAAGATGCAATGATGAAAAACATGATACTGAAATGTCAGTGTTGGTTGCGCTCTACGTGAGCTGCCTACGTATCCCAAGGAAAATCAGACCAGGACGTAGTTCGGGGCACAAAGGAACAAACCACATATGCAGAACAAGACAGGCAGATGCTATGCTATGCAGATGATATACAATGCATGGATGTGATATGAACTATGTACTGAGTCCTGTTGTGATTCTATTATGACTATGGTGTATTTGCCTGCTTTAACGGGTTTTATACATGCTCTTTATGGTGCCGATGATCCTAGCATGAACTAGTGCTGTAGGGTATGCCACTCCGTGTGGGCTTGTGTTGTGCTAGTGTTTCTGACTACGATGCAGTGGCCGAACACGGTCTGAAAAACTCTGAGTTTCAGGGCAAACTTCTCAAATTACAGGAAGTGTGGTTTATGAGTAAATAGAATCAGATGTGGGGTCCTTGAGGGCGACAATTAAATATAACCGACCGATATGGAAGTCTTGGATACCAAGCGATGGATGAGGAAGTCAAGATAGGCAACAGGAGAGGGATTTCCCGATAAGAGAGAAAGCTCACGATAGCTGAGGAAGATTATGGTTTATTTTTGAGGAAACACACGATAATCGATAGATAGGTGAGGGGGCTCACTATTTGGATAAAGGAGTGAGGAAGCTCACGATTTTGGACAAAGGAGAGAGGAAGCTCACGATAAGTGATGAAGCTCACAATAAGTGAGAAAGCTCACGATTTTGGACAAAAGGGTGAGGAAGCTCACGATTTTGGATAAAGGAATGAGGAAGCTCACGATAAGTGAGAAAGCTCACAATTTTGGACAAAGGAGTGAGGAAACTCACGATAAGTGAGAAAGCTCATGATAACCAATGGGTAGGTGAGAGAGCAACATTTTTTTGGATAAAGGAGTGAGGAAGCTCACAATAAGTGAGAAAGCTCACAATTTTGGATAAAGGAGTAAAGAAGCTCACGATAAGTGAGAAAGCTCATGATTTTGGACAAAGGAGTAAGGAAGCTCACGATAAGTGAAGAAGCTCACGATTTCAGAAAAAGGAGTGAAAAAGCTCACGAAAAGTGAGCAAGCTCATGATTTTGGATAAAGGAGTGAGGAAGCTCACGATAAGCGAGAAAGCTCACGATTTCGGACAAAGGAGCAAGAAAGCTCACGATAAGTGAGAAAGCTCACAATTTTGGACAAAGGAGTGATGAAGCTCACGATAAGTGAAGAAGCTCACAATAACCAATGGGTAGGTGAGATGGCTCACAATTTTGGATAAAGGAGTAAGGAAGCTCACAATAAGTGAGAAAGCTCATTGGACAAAGGAGTGAAGAAGCTCAAGATAAATAAGAAAGCTCACGATTTTGGTCAAAGGAGTGAGGAAACTCATAATAAGCGAGGAAGCTCAGGATTTTGGACAAAGGAGTGAGGAAGCTCACAATAAGTGATGAAAGCTAACAATTTTGGACAAAGGAGTGAGGAAGCTGACGATAAGCGAAAAAGCTCACAATTTTGGACGAAGGAGTGAGAAAGCTCACGATAAGGGAAGAAGCTTACAATAACCAACGGACATGGAGCCTTGGATTGTAAATAGATAATGCTTGCCCTAGGAATCAGGTCTTTTGACTGTGGGCGGTGTTTTTCAATCGTTGGCCGGTTCTTGCGGTGATCAATCCGGAAAGCCGGTTCGGGTTTCCCGGAGTTGATTTTCTTTATTTTCTTCTACTGGGGATGGTACTAGATTCTCTGAGAATCTCTCTTAACTATTTTAAATTCTTAACCCAGAACCAGGATTTAATGCTGAATCTCTCACGGTTGATCAAATTTTGTAATGGTCGGTCTGAAAAGCCTATTCAGGCCTCCAAGATGATTGACAGACGTGGAAGCACTAATGATGGACATGGAATCCCTAAGATTATTGATGGATGTGTAAGTCCCAGATATCAAAGAGTAGACGGGGTAGCCCGAGATAACTGATGGACGTAAAAGTCCTACCTCAATCCAGAGGGTCTATAATGAAAGATTTGACGTAATTTAGAGGGCTGACTACAACAAATTTGCCTCAAACTAGAGGGTTGATAATGAAGGATTTGCCTCAATCTAGAGGGCTGATGACAACAGATTTTCCTCAATCTAGAGGGCTGGCAACAAAAAAATTTCCTCAATCTAGAAGGGACGATGAACACGACATATTTTGAATGAGAGCGACTATGGATTAACGAACTGACGATGTATAAATCGAGATGACGAGTTGACAGTGGACTACTACGACTGTCATGGATTGAACTGATGTATGAATTGAGATGATGAGTCGACAATGAACTACTGTGACTATCATGGATTAAACCGATGATGTACAAATCGAGATGACGAGTCAAAAGTAAACTACTATGACTGTCATAGATTGAACTGACGATGTACGAATCGAGATGACAAGTCGATAGTGAACTACTGTGACTGTCACGGATTGGATCAACGGTTGGACTAATCGTGATCAGAAGGAATGACAATGTACGAATCGAGATAATAAGTCGACAGTGAACTACTATGATTGTCATGGATTGGATCAACGGTTGGACTAATCGTGATCAGAAGGAATGATGATGTACGAATTGAGATGACAAGTCGATAGTGAACTACTGTGACTGTCATGGATTGGATCAATGGTTGGACTAACTGTGGACACGCGGAATCGGACCACTTCTCTCTCTTGTTTGAGATTGTTTTGAAATTGATTTGAATCAAGGAAAGAAAACGAAAGGTCTGTTGAAAACAGATACAGAGTCGCCACTTGGTCTTTAAGGAACCAAGAAACCTAATTTTGACTCACCCAAATGGATAAAGGGCACCGGCCCTTCATAACCAAAGAACTTGGTTCGGGGTTTTGGTACGAGAGAGGAAGGAGCCTTTGTCGCGACTAAAACACCCTCAACTCGCCCCGTCTTTCGACGGGCCTCAATTAGCATCCAAATAATCATCTTATACTATGTTTGGTTCGACAATTAATACTATTGTAGTATATTACATCACATAAGAAAACTTGAAATTGGAAGATCAAAAGATAAGATATCATTCATAAGATCTAAGCCAAATATCATGCAATGTAAAGTGAAAGATCACACAAATAAACCTAGGAAAGATCGTCTAATCATGTATCAAATAATCAAGACTTCCTAATCTAAAGGGGGACATGAATTGTTATTGAAACAAGTAAGCAAAGAAATCAAAATATGCTTAGCAAGGCTAGAATGATGCATGTTATTCTTTGATAAAAGAAGACCTCTCAATCCCCGGGACGGATGAGAAAGGATGAATAGATCAAGGGGAAGCATGAACGAGTGATCGAGTTCATTCCTTATAATCTCCTTAGATTAAGAGTTACAAAAACCCCAAATCTTGCATGAATGTATTGTATGAACCTAAAAATGTGCAAAGGTTGTAGTGTGTTTTGTGTTCATGGGTTTCTAAAATGACTTAGAAGTCTAAAATGTGCATGAATGAATGGATTAAATCAACATGGGATATATACAAATGTAGTATGAACTACTTCCTAAGATGTGAGCTAATTTGGAATGCATATGAGCATCAAATCAAAGAATAAAAGTTGAAATGTGCTTGCTGTGAATAGTGGACAGACTACATATGGCACTTTGCAACATTATAATGGGAGGTCAAACGTGCCTAGAAAAATGTGAGAAAAATCTGAGATCATTCTTATTGTGTCTAGAAAATAACCCAAAAAGACAAACATCAATAGATATCACAGATTAAAAGAAAAAAATCAGAATATACACATGACTCAGAAACAAAAGCTGCACTGTTGACTGATTTTGTATGATTTTTCATAAATCAAAGAAAAGGTTTATGATGACCCATTATATACCAAAAGTTTCCTAAGACACCCAAGTTTTATAAAAAAAATAGAAAATGTATATGTACAGTGATGAAAATGTCCAGAATAAGTGCAAGAAGTTGGGTGAACATTCTGTGAGAACAGAGGCAGATTATGAATGTGAACTTCTCACATCCAAAACAAATACTCTCATATTTCTATAATTGATGGGAAAAATTAGGGACAAACTATGATGTATTAGGAAGGTTTTCCAAGTGGTTTCATCATCATAACTTGAGTATTTAATTCAAAACAAATCTCTGAATCTGAACAGCTCACTGTTTTGGGTCATTGTTTAGAGATATTGAAGAAAACAAAGTTTTATTTCTTGAAATCAAATGAGAGGGATTGAGAGGAGGTTTTGAAATAGATGTTTTGAAAACATATTTCCAACACTCAATAAGGATTATGACCACTTAGAATACTAACACCAAACTCATCATTTAAGAATCCCCAAGATTGTTGGAGAGATTTATTTTATTTTTGGGCATAACTTCAATACATTCCGAGAATGCCTTGGAAGTATTGAGGTTATGATCATCATCTATCAAACATGTTTTTGAGGTCAAGAGCTACTATCCATAAGGATTCACTCACCCCAAACTTCATGTCATCACTTAGATGATGATGAACTAGTAAGTAAATAAAGAAAATAAAAAGAAATGAGATGAGGAGAGATGAACATATATATAATCAAGCAAGTAGATGATAATCAATAGATGATATTCATGAAGCATGAGACTTGTAGATTGGTGTATCACTCATATGTAATGACACTAGACATGGAAGAAGCTTCCACACTCTTGAATGCTCACTAAAATGGTGGTTGGGAGTATTGAATGTTGAAGTAAATGGAAGTAATGAAGTAAAAACAAAGTTAGAAACTCACTTTTGTTTTGAAAAATCAAAGAAGAAAGCTTCTTTTCTCTCCACTCTAACCTTATCTCTACACTTTCTCTCCCAAACTTTCTCTAAACTTGCATTTGACTCCCCCCCCAAATGAGGAGTAATGGGGTGTTTATATAGGCCAACTTGGGGTGGTTTTGGGGTTTTAAAAGTGTTCCCATTGGCTCCAAACATCTGAAATCATAAAACTATGTCGTTTTGGCTTTTAATTAATCAAAATGGGACCACAAAAATAATTACAAAAACTCACTGTTCTGGGGGAGAGTGCCGCGGCGGCACTGGGCCACTGCCGCGGCGGCAGTGGGCCAGTGCCGCGGCGGCACTGCTCCTCCCTTCGTCTGGATAATGCTGTTTAGGCCCCCTGATGTTCCGGTATTCGCGAAAAGGCCCTATTTCGTCCGAAATTCACAGAAAATGCGTATGAACTCCAAATTGAGGTTGTGATATACCGTTGGAAAGGTAATGGAGTCTACTTTACATAAAAAATAGTTCGGGGATAGGTCACTTTGAAAAGTTTTGCGGTATTCGCGATAAAAGCTGATTTGATCGCCTTTTTCACCTTTTGAAATTCATAATAAATTCGTTTTAAATCCAGAAATTATGTGCGATATACCGTTGGGAAGCTATTGACCTCTAGTATCCATGAAAAATATTTGAAAATTGTTTCGGCACCCCGGTTCCAAAGTCAAATTCTGGTCAAACTGGTCAAACCTGGGATTCCCGGGAAGTTCTAGAAACCTCCGGGAGTTCCCGGGAGTTGGTGTTTTCGCTCGATTTTCTTTTTGGAACTTGTTTTAACACTTTTCCCGTGATTTAAAATGATTTTGGTGAATTCGGACGATTTCGGTCAAACTTGGTCAAACCTGGTCAAACCTTGGTCAAACCTGGTCAAACCTTGGTCAAACCGGTCAACGGGGACTTTCCGAGAACTTCCGGGACTTCCGGGGGTCTCTGGGAGCCGACGATTTTATCTGATTTCTCTTTAAAACTCTTTTTATCGCTTTTCTTATGACATAGTATGTTTTCAGAACTTTGGGACCAAATCTGGGAGTTTTCGGACTTTCAAGGGCATTTTGGTCATTCTGAGCATTCTGAGAGATAGAGCTGACTTCCGAGAGTCCTTTTGAATCTTTTACGATCATTGTGATCCACCAAGCTATGGGTCTCCTAAATCTGATAGCCGACAAAATGGGGTGTCTACAGTTTGCCCCTCTTTGGCAGGAACTTGCGAGGCAACGCATGTCGCAAGCGAGTGCCAAAGTTTTGAAGAGACAGGACTTTCTGGAGGCTATAGATTTAGGACAAACAGCGTTGCAAAAGATGGAAGGATGATGCTGGTCGTGCTTCGCGTGAGCTGCCTACGTATCCCAAGGGGAATCAGACCAGGACGTAGTTCAGGACACAAAAGGGATAAATCACATATGCACATACACAACAATCAGGCGGATGCTATGCTATATGAGGATGATATGCAATGTGTGGATGCGATATGATCTCATACATGAGTCCTATCATGCCTAGTTCTCCGATCCTAGAATGAGCAGGTGCCAAGAGGTGTGCCACTCCGAGTGGGCTAGTGTTGTGCTAGTGTTTGTGATTGTGACGTGGTGGGTGACTCAGATAAGGGCGTTGAAGTCTAGAAGACTCCGGGTTATAGGGGCAAACTTCTGGAAGTACGCTTTGCGAGCGGATGTAATTGGGTGTGGGGTCTCAGAGGACTATGATCGAAGACGTCTTTTGGCAAATAACCGACGGACACAGGGGGTCCGGAAATTAAGAGACTGACATAGAAGTCACGGGACGAATGTGAAATCCTGGGACGTCCTGTGATGAACATGGAGGCACCGACGGTGTGATGAGAGCGATGGACCGACGATGTTTGCATTGAGATGACGAGTCGACAATGGACTAACTGACGGTGTAATAAACCCGCTGAGGATTAATTTGAATCTGCTGGGGATGAAGCGATACTTTCTAGGATCTCCTTTTGATCGAATCTTTCGGGCTTGCCGGGGTCTCTGGGAGCCGGTATCTGTCTGCTTTTGTCCTCGGAGGATGATGCAGGGTTCACGGGGAATCTCTTTTGGGGCTCAATCCAAGAGAGCCTGTCAGGGCCTCTGGGAGCTGGTATCTGTCTGCTTTTGTCCTCGGAGGATGATGCAGGGTTCACGGGGAATCTCTTTTGGGGCTCAATCCAAGAGAGCCTGTCAGGGCCTCTGGGAGCTGGTATCTGTCTGCTTTTGTCCTCGGAGGATGATGCAGGGTTCACGGGGAATCTCTTTTTGGGGCTCAATCCAAGAGAGCCTGTCAGGGCCTCTGGGAGCTGGTATCTGTCTGCTTTTGTCCTCGGAGGATGATGCAGGGTTCACGGGGAATCTCTTTTGGGGCTCAATCCAAGAGAGCCTGTCAGGGCCTCTGGGAGCTGGTATCTGTCTGCTTTTGTCCTCGGAGGATGATGCAGGGTTCACGGGGAATCTCTTTTGGGGCTCAATCCAAGAGAGCCTGTCAGGGCCTCTGGGAGCTGGTATCTGTCTGCTTTTGTCCTCGGAGGATGATGCAGGGTTCACGGGGAATCTCTTTTCTTGATCGGGAACCAGGATCCATCTCTGAACCTCTCACGGTTGATCAAATCTTTCGGCGCTCAATCCAAGAGAGCCGGTCAGGGCCTCCGGGAGCTGGTATCTGTCTGCTGTTGTCCTCGGAGGATGATGCAGGGTTCACGGGGAATCTCTTTTGGGGCTCAATCCAAGAGAGCCTGTCAGGGCCTCTGGGAGCTGGTATCTGTCTGCTTTTGTCCTCGGAGGATGATGCAGGGTTCACGGGGAATCTCTTTTGGGGCTCAATCCAAGAGAGCCTGTCAGGGCCTCTGGGAGCTGGTATCTGTCTGCTGTTGTCCTCGGAGGATGATGCAGGGTTCTCGGGGAATCTCTTTTCTTGTTTATTTGGTGCCTTGGCTAGAAATCAGGATCCGTTACAGGAATTCTCGCATCTGATCGAATCTTGCGACGGTTGTCCTGAAACGACCGATTCGGGTCTTCGGGAGCCGATTTTTCCCAGTTTTTGCCTGCTGGAGGTAGTTCTGACAACTTTTAGTCTGCTTGGGGCAAAACCTCATAGATCTTGACTGGACTGGGCCACAGGGGCTGATCGGGGTCAAAAACGGGCTGAAAAAGGCCAAAACGGGTCAAAACGGGGCGAAACGGGGCAAAACGAAGCGAAGCGGGGCCCACGGGGAGCAGTGCCGCGGCGGCACTGGGTGGCCGGACTTCATCTTCTTATATTGCGGGTTTTTGAGCTCTCCAAGCTCATTTTTGGCCATTTTGGGGTGTTTTTGAAGCCAAAATTCAACAAAACGCAGCTTGTGCGCGCTCAGGTGAGTAATCTTTCCCCGTAGTCGGATTTTTGATTGGTGTTTTGGTTTGCCCAAATTTTTAAGAAGAAAGTTTGAATGTGACTTCCATTTTTCTTGTAGATCCATGGCTTCGAGCTCAAGGAGACCGTCTAAGAAGGCTAAGGGACGGATGAAGGCTGAAATGCAAACCCCGGACTTGATTCTACGGGACCCCCAACGCCATCTTTCGGCCGCGGCTCTAGCGAGCTTGGTATGTGAAACTTTCGACATTTTAGGACCACTTTCATGTATTGCGCTAGTTTTGTGAGCCGTAGTGTGCACCTAGAAATTGTTAGGAACCCGATTTGCGCTCAAATGTTGATTTTGTGAATTTTTGCTCTCGGGTTGTGAATAGTGATTTTGTGCATCTTTTGTCGTCTTTGTTGTGCGCAGGTGCCGGAAGGGGCCTTGAAAGGCCATGGTAGCCTTGCCCACGCCTTCTTGTGGTATACACAGCTTTCGCCCACCGTTAAGAGGATGGTTGATGATGCCGGGTTCGGAGGCTTCGTCCGTCTGGTTTCGAAAAGCAGTAATGATTTGGCCCATTTCTATGCCCTGGCTGAGAGGTGGTGGGATACCACCAATACTTTCCACCTGCCGTTCGGAGAGATGACAATGACGCCCTTTGACTTCTCCATGATTACGGGCTTGAGGGTCGGCGGGAAGCGCCTGATTCTGGATTACTTTTACGAGATCGACCCGGAGGCGGTGGAGATGCTGATTGGGGCTGTTCCCCCTAACCTGGAGAGGCATTGGTTTCCTTGCGGCTGGCTTTACCGGGCCTATGGCAGAGGTAATCACAATCTGAACAATTCCCAACTTTTGAGGGTTTATCTTCTGTATGTCCTCGGGTGCTCAATCTTTGCGACAAGGAACGACCGGGTGAGCTTGAGGCTCCTTTCTTGCCTGGCGACCATTGATGAGATCCCCTCCTATAACTGGGGCGGTGCTGCCCTGTCCCATCTCTACAAGCATATGGGGGAGGTCTCTCGGGGCGATGTTAAATCCACTGGGGGATTCTGGCGAGCTTGGGAGGTACGCACTGTTTCTTCCTTTATTTTCCATCTCTTTGATTTCCATACTTGTTCTGATTTCTCCTTTGTCTGTGCAGCTTTGGAGTTTTGAATACTTGAAGATGCTGGCTCCTTCCCCGGCGGATGAATCAGGCGAGGATGAGGATGGCATGGCTCCTGTGCCTCTATTCCCACGAGGTTTGAGATGGCGGAGGGACGTTGTTGGGGTGAAGAGTGGGGCCCATCGGATTGTTTTGCTTAGAAACTTCCTGACTGAGCTGACGGCCTCTGATATTGATTGGACGCCTTGGGAGGGTGTCGCTTACGCCGCCCCAGAGGAGGTACAAGCAGTTAAATCTCTTACCTCTTGCCGCCTTCTGCTAGAGAGTACCGATTGTAGGCAGTGGTTCCTTGGGGAACGGGTGTCCCGACAGGTGGTTGGTGGTTCCCGGTATCGCGTTCCCCATAATCCTCCTGTGATGGATGCTAGTGACCTCTCTGGTGATGCTCTGTCGGCGGCCTTGGCTGGCACCGACGTCTGGGATCATTTCCTCTCTGAGACTGGGTATGAGGCTTACCGTGGCGGCTCCTTGATGCCCAACTTCCCACTCCTGGAGGTGAGTTTCTTGTTATATTTTTGCTTTTCATTCATTGCCTATGTTTTTGACTTGCCTTTAACTTATTCTGTGCCTACAGCTTCGCGAGATGTACAGGAGACAGGCTCCTCAGGCTCCCGACCCTATCCCTCCTTGGGATTGGACTGTCAATGTTCTAGGCGCTGATGGCACTCCCCAAATGATGGAGGTGCCGCGAGTCACATGTGGGTACCCTACTCAGCCAGCGGGCGTCCTCAATGTCCCTTGGAGTTACGCTGAGGAGGGTCACGCCTTGGCAGCTAGCTTAAGGTCCTTGGTCCTCACACGAGATCACCGGGTACGTCTTTAATTTTGCACTTTCTTTTGGTTATGAGGTTCTAACCCTAGATTTTACCCTTGACAGATGGACGGTATGCGGCAATTTGCCGCCAACCAGATGGCATCCTTGGTAAGTCTCTGACTCGACTCTGTTTTTGGCTTTTCTTTCTTTTTGTTATTTTCTTTACTGATTGCCTTCATTTTCTTGTGTGTGCAGTATCGTGGAGGCGGGGCCGGCTCATCGAGGACTGGTCCAAGATGCAGAGGTGGCAGGAGGAGGCCGTCGCCGACATACACTCCGGGCGGTCCGACAGAGGACGAAGAAGAGGAAGACTGATGCCAAGCGGGCAATATTATTTTATTTTCTGTTTTCGATTGGGTTGTACTGGGAACATGATTATTTGGACAGTGTAGGACGAAGTATGGAACAATTTGTAACCTTTTGACAGAGTATTATGATGTTTTGCCTCCTAGGCCGGATATCTTCCGGTTTAGAGGCGCAGTGGTGTGCTTGTTTTA
Organism: Hydrangea macrophylla; assembly: GCA_033977485.1. Classification (NCBI taxonomy): domain Eukaryota; kingdom Viridiplantae; phylum Streptophyta; class Magnoliopsida; order Cornales; family Hydrangeaceae; genus Hydrangea; species Hydrangea macrophylla. Next base: position 70,346,195 of record CM066988.1, read on the forward strand.
GCTGATATATGTACACTGTGACTGTTGAATGCTACTGCGATGGGCAGTTTTGTGATGGTGAGTGCTTTTTGCCTTGCAGGTGGGATAGTCCGTGAAACGGGGAGGTGCTGCCGAAATTTCGAATTTTGCTAGAGCCGCGACAGAAAGATATGGCTTTGTATGATCCCGCTCAACTCACAGCCTGGCTGAACATTACGGATGGCGTGGAGCGGATCAACCTCTTCAGCTATGGCTTGACCGAGCTGTTTTCTCTTCGCCAGATGACCCTGAATACGGAGTTCTTGCGTGCTGCCATTGCTTACTGGGACCCAGTGAACCATGTCTTCAACTTCAACGGCCTGGAAATATGCCCCATGCTTGAAGAGTTCTGCGCTATTCTCGGCTATGATTCTGACTCGGACTTGATTCTCCCTTCTGTTGATACCCTCAGCCCTACGCGAGCCTTGGCTGAATACCTGAATTGCTCTGTCACTATTTCCCGCCGGCTGATTCAAGGTGAGGTTCTCAACATTGCTTCCATTATTGCCCGGTATGCCAGTCCTGGGAATCCCAGCATGTATGATGCTTCCCGTGGGGCCGCTTTGATATTGTGCATGACTTCGCACTTCCTGTTCTCGAGCACTTCCGTTGACTTGGTGCATGTGTGCCTCGGGCTGAAACTTAGCAGGAATCCCATGGCCATGGTTCTAGCTGAAACTCTGAACGGTTTGGATAATGCCTTCAATCAAGGGACTCCTCTTCTTTCTGGGGCGCCTTTGGTGTTACAGGCTTGGCTTTACGAGCGCCTTCAGCTGTGGACGGGCCATATACCACCAATTTACTTTCGTCGGGCCGTGCTTCATTCTCACTATACCTTTGCCGATTGGGTGGGCATGATGAGCACCTTATCTGAGGCTGACATTTGCTGGATCGTGAGGCGTTGGGGCCTCTATGCTATCACCACGAGCCTCAGGGGTCACCAGAGAGTGTGGTTGATGGGTCTGAGAGAGACTTCTTTCTATCATCCTCGCCGTTTGGCCCGACAGTATGGACAGGTTCAGGAGGTTCCCCGGGGGTTTACTGAGAGGGTCTTTGCTTCCAGGATCAGAGCTACCACTATTGCTGCTTTTATTGATGGTTGGACTGACCGAGTAAAGGCCTACCTCTAAAGACCTTTGAAGAAATAAAAGACACTAAGACGAGACTAGTCCTGACTGATTTTGCTCATTCCTCCAAGTGTCTTTGAACATGTGGTTGCTTTTTTTTGAAAGACTTTTATTTCTTTGATTATTCCTGCTTATGTAATATTCAAAGTCTGTTTATCGGTGAACCTTGGTTATTTTGGGAATCTCATTTTATGCATTTTAGCTTTCTGAAAACATGTTGTAACTTGAGATTTCAATTTAGTTGTTGCTTTTGGTACTTGCTTGAGCATGCCGGGGTTGTTAGAGGCAAACGAGGCGGGTAGCCGAAGTTTGCCCCTAGTTTGGGATATATATGGTTGTGAGGCAAACGAGGTAGATGACCGATGTTTGCCCCTAGTTTAGAAGAGGTTCAGGCAAACGAGGCGAGTGGCCGAAGTTTGCCCCTAGTGTGGAGGGTGGTTTTTGGGTTATGGTAAGGACCGCGACTTTATTTTTCTCACGTGCTCATAATTTTTGCCTAGGCACCAAGGAGGTGACCTAGCGAGCTATTTTCTCTCTTTTGTTATTGCTCACCTCGGATTTAGCTCTAATTTTTGCCTAGGCGTCCTTTCGGATTTTCATCCTAGCGAGCCATCCCCTTTTTTTTTCTTTTTGAAAGTCTGCCTACGTACCCCCGAGCGGGGATCAGGTCCAACGTAGTTCGGGCCAGGGTTTTGAAAGGAAAGGTTATTTTTGTTGGTGGAGCGACCGAACCGATGTGGTTGCCTACGTATCCCCGAGTGGGAATCAGGTCGAGCGTAGTTCAAGGCAAGGCTTGAAAGAAATGGTTATTTTGGTGAAGTGACCGAACCGATGTGGTTGCCTACGTATCCCCGAGTGGGAATCAGGTCAAGCGTAGTTCAAGGCAAGGCTTGAAAGAAATGGTTATTTGTCAAGCATAGTACTTTTTGAGGCGATCCATGTTGATTGGTTCTTTGAATTCGACACCATCGAGGTCCATGAGGTAAGTTGCTCCTCCAGAAAGGATTGTTTTGACGATGTAAGGGCCTACCCATTTAGGTTTGAACTTCCCACGGGGATCAAAGATCGGAGCTCGCAACTCCTTAAGGACAAGGTCGCCCTTGACAATCTTCCTTGGGCGAACCCTTTTGTTGAAGGCACGGGCTATCCTCTTCTGATAGATTCGGACATGGTCGACTGCCGCCAGACGCTTTTCATCTATGAGGGCCAATTCTTCATACCTTTCTCTCAACCAATCTGATTCAGAAATTTCACACTCTGCCATCACGCGTAGGGATGGTAATTCTATCTCCACCGGCAGTACCGCTTCCATCCCATACACTAGCGAGTAAGGAGTCGCTCCTGTGGACGTTCTTATCGATGTTCTGTATCCCCAAAGTGCAAATGGTAGTTTTTCATGCCAGTCTTTGTAGGTATCCGCTGATTTTTGCAGTATGGCCTTGACATTCTTGTTTGCAGCTTCGACTGCCCCATTGGTCTGTGGTCGGTACGGCGATGACTTGTGATAGGTGATTTTGTATTCCTCGAACAGGTCCCTGACTTCTGCCTTGAAATGACTTCCGTTATCCGAAATAATCTCATGAGGAACTCCATAACGGCAGATGAGATTTCTCTTGATGAATTTGGCCACTTCCTTGGCCCCCAACTTGGTGTAAGATGCAGCTTCTACCCATTTTGTGAAGTAGTCTATGGCCACCAGAATATACCGATTTCCATTTGAGGCTTTCGGAACGATCTCGCCAATGATGTCGATTCCCCAGGTTGAGAATGGCCAAGGCGAAGTCATGCTGTACAGAAGGGATGGTGGTGTATGCATCATGTTTGCATGAATCTGGCACTTGTGACACCTCCTCACGTACTCACAACAATCTTTCTCCAATGTTGTCCAGTAGTACCCTTGTCTTATGATTTTCTTAGCCAGCATGTGACCGTTCATATGTGGACCGCATACCCCCTCGTGTATTTCTTCCATCATTCTTTTGGAACCCTTTCCGAACAAGCAGGTTAGGTTGTGACCATTATATCCTTTCTTCAGCAATTTCCCACCGCAAATGACGAATTGTGCGGCGAATCTTCTAATGGCCCTTTTGTCTTTCTCGGTGGACTCTTGGGGGTATATCCCCTTTTCTATGAAATCCCAAACATCCCGATACCACGGCGTTTCATTCTCTTCTTCTTCGATTGCGGCGATCATATTGAACGAAGGCTCGTACCTCTGCTCTATTACCAAAGGCATCATCTTGACCCCCACAGGAATCTTGATCATGGAGGCTAAGGTAGCCAACGAATCTGCCAACTGGTTCTCTTCCCTGGGCAAGTAGAGGAATGTGATATCCTTGAACTGCCTCTTGAGCTGGTCGAGACGATCATGATAGGGCTTCAACCTTTCTTCTTTTACTTTCCATTCTCCTCTAGCTTGAGATATGATGAGGTTTGAATCCCCGAAGACGTCTAACTTCTGAACCCTCAGTTCTAAGGCTGCTTCCATCCCCAGAATGCACGCTTCATATTCGGCGGTGTTGTTGGTGGAGTTATAGTTGAGCTTGACCGCTAATGGAGTATGATCCCCGCTTGGTGATACGAGAATCATCCCTACTCCGTATCCTTTCATGTTGGCCGCTCCATCGAAGTACAACTTCCACTGTTCTTCCTTGATTTCCATGATATTCTCGTCCGGAAACGGAAAGTCCCCACTTTCTTCGGAGTCAACGGCATGCTCTGCGAGATGCTCAGCTACGGTCCTCCCTCTTACTGACTTGCTCGTAACATACTTGATATCGAACTCGGATAATAGAAGTAACCAACGGGATATACGACCGGTCAGGGCGGGTTTTTCGAGAAGGTATTTTAGAGGATCCATGCGGGATATGAGCACAACTGGAAAGGCCAGCATGTAGTGCCTTAGTCGGCGGGTGCACCAAACCAAGGCCCAACAAGTTTTTTCGAGGGTAGAATAGTTGAGCTCATACCCAGTCATCCTCTTGCTGAGGTAATATATGGCTTTTTCGGAGTGGCTTTCTTCTCCTTCTTGGGCTAGCATGCAACCCATGGCATTTTCGGAGACAGACAGGTAAAGGAATAAGGGCTTACGAGGAGTGGGTGGTGAAAGGACAGGTGGATTCTGAAGGTAGGCTTTTATTTTGTCGAAAGCGGCTTGGCATTGGTCATCCCATTGGAACTTCTCCCCTTTTCTCAACAATCGAAACAGAGGATCGCATGTAGCTGTGAGTTTAGAAATGAAGCGGCTGATGAACTGGATTCTTCCGAGGAACCCCCGTACTTCTTTTTCATTCCGTGGTGACGTCATTTCGAGGATTGCCTTGATCTTAGAGGGGTCCACCTCTATTCCCCTTTGTGTGATGAGAAAACCCAGGAGTTTACCGGAGGTTACGCCGAAAGTGCATTTCTTTGGATTCAGCCTCATCTTGTATTTGCGCAACCTTTCGAAGAACTTTTCCAGCGCTACCAGGTGCCCTTCTCTATCCTTGGATTTTACAATCATGTCGTCTACATATACTTCTACCTCTTTGTGAATCATATCATGCAGCAGAGTGGTGGCAGCTCTTTGGTACGTTGCCCCCGCGTTCTTGAGCCCAAAGGGCATTACTCTATAACAGTAGGTTCCCCAAGGGGTGGTGAACGTCGTCTTTTCCCGATCTTCTGGCGCCATTAGAATCTGATTATACCCTGAGAAGCCATCCATGAAAGACAGTAGCTCATGTCCTGCGGTGTTGTCTACCAAAACGTCAATGTGGGGAAGCGGGAAATCATCCTTGGGACTGGCCTTGTTTAGATCACGAAAGTCGACGCACATACGAACTTTCCCATCCTTCTTCGGGACTGGCACGATGTTGGCAACCCATTCTGGGTATTCGGTGACAATGATGAACCCTGCCTTGAACTGCTTTTCCACCTCTTCTTTAACCTTGAGTGCCCATTCCGGTCTCATGCGCCTCAGTTTCTGCTTGACAGGTTTAGAATTAGGGAGGAGAGGAATATGATGTTGGACAATGTCGGGATCGACCCCAGGCATGTCTTCGTAAGACCAAGCAAAAACATCTTTGAATTCTTTTAGCAAGAGAGTTAATTTTTCTTTTTCTTCTTTATTAAGGGTTGAGCCAATTTGCACAATCTGTGGATTATCTATTTCACCTAAGTTAACTGATAAGGTATCTTCGATTATTTCATAAGCAGGTGGTTTTTCAATTAGTTGCTTTAGTTCGATTGGGAGATCCTCGGAGGGATCTGTGCATTCACAAGTGTCAGACACAGAGGAGTAAGCAGAATCGTCTTTCATTTCATTCATGATAGGTGAAGTGATTACATTGGATAGTGGTGGGCTTACAGTAGCCGACTCCAGTACAGACTCGATAACTGGTAGTACAGACATTGGGGGGATAGGGGATTGGGAGACACAGACAGATGACTCTACAGCCCGGTTGCTCAGACCCTCCTCAGCTGGCTTGTTCTGATCATCTTGGCTCTTGGCCCTCTTCTTCTCTTCCTCTTCAGCGGATTCTTCCCACATCTTCTTGATCGCCTCAGTGTCAAGGTATTTTAACCAATCTTCCTCTGGGGTCTTTTCAACTTCTTCGAGGTAGAACGGGTCTTGATACGGGGGCCTCTCGCAGTCAGCGAAGATTTCAAGCCCAGGGTGCCTTCTCCCGGTGGTTTGATGGATCCATGGTTCAGGGAACCCGAAGTAAGGGAAATCATCCCCTTCCTTGACGAATTGTCCATTTAAAGTCTTGCGGTATGGCGGGAGACCCTTCACCCTCTTCTTCCATGGCCTTTGTAGCTCGACGTCCTCATCAGTGGGCTTGTACCCCAATCCGAAAGTGCCTTGTTGCCCTTTGATCTGCGGGAATTCCCGAATTCCTTGCTGGCGCCGACCCAACCCCATTCCGGGGAAGTAGTTCATCTTGCGGACAATGTTGACGACTGCAGAGTGGACCTCAGGGAATCGGTCTTCGTCTTCGATCACATGAACTTCTTCCATGAAAAATCCTCCGATTTCTCCTTCTTCCAGTTCAGGTATTTGGACTTCAAAAATGGGAGCGTAATTTGGGAAGGCCTCATTACCCCAACTATTACCGAGGATGATCTTTACCTCCCTCTCGTGAATGTACTTGATCATTTGATGCACAGTGGATGATACAGCTTTGTTGGCGTGAAGCCAGGGTCTTCCAATTAGCAGATTGAACGAGGCAGGTATGTCCATGACTTGAAAAATCTCGGTGCTCATCAAAGATCCCACCCGGATTTGGAGAGAAACAGTTCCCATCACATTTCTTCTAGTGTTGTCATAGGCCCTCACGGATTGCACAGATGGCGTAATGTCGAGGATACTGACCCCCAAAGCAGTGGCAGTTCTTAAGGCACAAACATTCAAAGCAGAACCTGTATCGACTAGACAAAACGGCACCTGTTGCTCCTTACATCCCACAGTAATGTATAACGCCTTGTTGTGCGCGGATCCCTCTGGCGGCAGGTCCTCGTCGGAGAATGTAATGATGGGGTCGGGGGTAAGTGCACCCAAGAAAGTTACCATGTCCTCCGGCGCGGCATCGATGGGGACTTCAATCCCAGCCAAGGCATTTAACACGGCTTGCCTGTGCTTATAAGATGTCACCATAATATCCCACATCGAGAGATGCGCTTGGGTTTTCTTTAGCTGCTTGATCAGTTCATTGTCTTCTTCGATGACCTCATCCATCTTGCCCTTCCCCTTGTCTTTAACTGGACCTTTTTCGATGGCTTCGGTGGCAGGCTGTGGAGGCTGATAATGGCGGCCTGACCTGGTTAGGTGATCAATCTCAGCAGGAGTAGGCCCTTCTACAGTCTCATCCTTTTTAAACCAATCACAATCCGTTCCCACAAATGGCTTTTCTGGCTCGTTCCAGATGGAAGCATCACTCTCGTCGTTAGGGTCATACCATTTGAGGTCTACCGCCCCTAGGTCATACTCTTCCAGGAAGAACAAGTCCTGCTCGTCGTCAAGCTGCTGCTGCCACTCGTCATTCTCTCCTCCGATCAGATGAATCCCCTCAGAATCCGGGATGTCAATGTAAAGCAAGGGTTGTCCTAGGGAGGTGATATAAGTAGCAGGGTTGAAGGGTACGGGACTGGACTCAATGAGGTTGACATTTTGGTGGTTTGGTAGGGGATTTTGGGTGATATGAGGCTGCTTTGGTGGCGGCTCGATGATATTCTGGTCGATGAGGTCTTGGATGTCGTGGCGGAGGCGCACGCAATCATCAGTGTTATGGCCGGGGGCTTGGTGGTAAGTACATCGCTTGGACATATCGCAGTTGGGCGGGAGCGGGGTATTTCGAGGCTGGAGTAATTGGAGATGGCCTTTTTTTAGGAGGCGATCCAGGGCTGAGGAGAGAGAGATTTCTAGCTTGGCAAAACTGCGAAGGGGCTTTTTCTGGAAAGGGCGGTTGGAGGAATTTGCCTGGTTGGAGGGTTGGTATGGCCTTGGAGGATATGCCATGGGTTGGCCGCTAAGGGCATTGACATCCGGGGGATTCCGGGGGTAGTTGGGCCTTCTTGGCTGACTCGGAGGGTCTTCCTTTTTGATCTTCCCCTCCCTGATGGCATCTTCGATTCGGGTTCCGACTTCAAACAACTCCTCAAAGGTGGAGATGGACTGGTAGAATAATTTCTCATGATAGAGCGGCTGCAGATTTCGGATGAGCATCCTTACCTGTTCTTTCTCGATTGGCCGGTGGGTCATTTGGGCTACCTTGTTCCTCCATCTGCTCAGAAATGCAGCAAAGGATTCATTGTTGTTTTGCCGGGTTGTTTCCAAATCCCTGACGGTGACGTCCAGCTCTTGATTGTAAGAGTAATGATCGACAAAGACTCGAACAATGTCCTCCCAGGCCCGGGTTTTGGAGGCTTCCAAGGTTAGGAACCACGATAGTGCAGATTTTGCCAGAGTTTGCGGGAATAGCATCGCGATGTGCTCGTGGGTGCAACCCATGGACTGGAAGATACTCATACATAGCTTCACGTGGCTTTTCGGGTTTCCCGTTCCATCAAAGCGATCGATGGCAGGCATTTTGAAATTCTCTGGCAGTTTCAGCTTGACAGGCTCGAAGAGGCCTTCCAGATCCAACATGTAATCGTCGATTCCCTTGCTTTTTCTGAGTACGCTTTCCAGTTTATCGACCTTATCCAACTTTTCTTGGAGCTTTTTCTCATACGTAAGCGGTGGGACCCCTTGAAACCAGTTTTCCTCCCCATTATTCTCGTGTAGAGGAGGCTCAAACCCTGGTGGCGGGAACTCGGGCGGAGGTCGCGGCTGTTGCTGCTTCAGTTCTTCCATGAATTTTAGGACTTGGGCTAGACTGTCCGATTGTTGGCTTATAGTCGCTCCCAATTCAGTAACCTTGTTTTCCAACTCTTCCCTATTCATGCTGACGTAAGCTGTCGGACTGATTCTGATTAACCGATTATCCGCACTTCTGACCCACGAATAAGACCCTGACTGCTGACCTTGGGAATCTATACTGACCTGACAGATTTTGAAAGGGCTAGATTAGATCTTTGACAGTGGTGACTTTAGGCAGACAGGGATAGCGATGTGGACCGACTCGAAACAGTGCGTGCAAATTGATGGGGAATGGTGCATGCAAATGGGACAAACATGCGGATGTAAGCCCTAATCTATATGATGCTCCTATTTCTAACAGATAGCAGCTAAACAAATAAGGTCCTAGCCATACAGAGTGTGCTAACCTTACTTTCTAGTATGATTACCAAGGGATAACACGGATTTCCAAGATACCCTGGAAATTCGGACAGAGTTTCTGGGAGAAACTGGTCAATGTGGTTATATCTGGGATATTCGGGCAGAGTTTCTGGGAGAAACTGGTCAATGTGGTTATATCTGGGATATTCGGGCAGAGTTTCTGGGAGAAACTGGTCAATGTGGTTATATCTGGGATATTCGGGCAGAGTTTCTGGGAGAAACTGGTCAATGTGGTTATATCTGGGATATTCGGGCAGAGTTTCTGGGAGAAACTGGTCAATGTGGTTATATCTGGGATATTCGGGCAGAGTTTCTGGGAGAAACTGGTCAATGTGGTTATATCTGGGATATTCGGGCAGAGTTTCTGGGAGAAACTGGTCAATGTAGTTGTATCTGGGATATTTGGACAGAGTTTCTGGGAGAAACTGGTAAGTACGGTTATAGTGATCATACTTTCTAGCAGGTTTTCATACTCCTATGCCTTAGGACCGACAAACAAGGTTTGCGGTGTATATCTTTGTGAACATGGAGCAGACATCCTTGTCATGGTGCCTAGGCAGGTCAACTCAATGTAATCACATGTGAGTGATTGCCTTGGGAATCATAAGAAAGAGGTTCTGTTCTATGCCACATAAGCGTCTACACCGCGCAGGTAATCCCATCAGGGCATACAACAGTTATATCATGTTGTCCTATCTGAAAAGATAAATGAACAGTCCTATGAAAGGTTCTATAGGAATCTATATGCAAAGGCTGGGTTTAGTCAAAGAGGGTCCGTTGACGAGAGTTCCAATATACCGTCAGGGAGACAGTACGGAGGTTTTTACTCTTTTTGATATACCTTGGAAGGTACAGTATCAACGGTGACTTGTGCCCTGGCACAGCAAGACCTGAACAATGTCAGCGCCGCGTTTCAGACACAGTCGGGAGGGTAAAATGCAGAGTGCAATGCGGTGAAACAGACACAGTAAAAAGATGATTTTAAGGATGCTTCTTATGAGTCAAACCTCTGTATTATTTTGTTTTTAAAATAAAAATCCCCAGCAGAGTCGCCAGATTGTGGACACGCGGAATCGGACCACTTCTCTCTCTTGTTTGAGATTGTTTTGAAATTGATTTGAATCAAGGAAAGAAAACGAAAGGTCTGTTGAAAACAGATACAGAGTCGCCACTTGGTCTTTAAGGAACCAAGAAACCTAATTTTGACTCACCCAAATGGATAAAGGGCACCGGCCCTTCATAACCAAAGAACTTGGTTCGGGGTTTTGGTACGAGAGAGGAAGGAGCCTTTGTCGCGACTAAAACACCCTCAACTCGCCCCGTCTTTCGACGGGCCTCAATTAGCATCCAAATAATCATCTTATACTATGTTTGGTTCGACAATTAATACTATTGTAGTATATTACATCACATAAGAAAACTTGAAATTGGAAGATCAAAAGATAAGATATCATTCATAAGATCTAAGCCAAATATCATGCAATGTAAAGTGAAAGATCACACAAATAAACCTAGGAAAGATCGTCTAATCATGTATCAAATAATCAAGACTTCCTAATCTAAAGGGGGACATGAATTGTTATTGAAACAAGTAAGCAAAGAAATCAAAATATGCTTAGCAAGGCTAGAATGATGCATGTTATTCTTTGATAAAAGAAGACATCTCAATCCCCGGGACGGATGAGAAAGGATGAATAGATCAAGGGGAAGCATGAACGAGTGATCGAGTTCATTCCTTATAATCTCCTTAGATTAAGAGTTACAAAAACCCCAAATCTTGCATGAATGTATTGTATGAACCTAAAAATGTGCAAAGGTTGTAGTGTGTTTTGTGTTCATGGGTTTCTAAAATGACTTAGAAGTCTAAAATGTGCATGAATGAATGGATTAAATCAACATGGGATATATACAAATGTAGTATGAACTACTTCCTAAGATGTGAGCTAATTTGGAATGCATATGAGCATCAAATCAAAGAATAAAAGTTGAAATGTGCTTGCTGTGAATAGTGGACAGACTACATATGGCACTTTGCAACATTATAATGGGAGGTCAAACGTGCCTAGAAAAATGTGAGAAAAATCTGAGATCATTCTTATTGTGTCTAGAAAATAACCCAAAAAGCCAAACATCAATAGATATCACAGATTAAAAGAAAAAAATCAGAATATACACATGACTCAGAAACAAAAGCTGCACTGTTGACTGATTTTGTATGATTTTTCATAAATCAAAGAAAAGGTTTATGATGACCCATTATATACCAAAAGTTTCCTAAGACACCCAAGTTTTATAAAAAAAATAGAAAATGTATATGTACAGTGATGAAAATGTCCAGAATAAGTGCAAGAAGTTGGGTGAACATTCTGTGAGAACAGAGGCAGATTATGAATGTGAACTTCTCACATCCAAAACAAATACTCTCACATTTCTATAATTGATGGGAAAAATTAGGGACAAACTATGATGTATTAGGAAGGTTTTCCAAGTGGTTTCATCATCATAACTTGAGTATTTAATTCAAAACAAATCTCTGAATCTGAACAGCTCACTGTTTTGGGTCATTGTTTAGAGATATTGAAGAAAACAAAGTTTTATTTCTTGAAATCAAATGAGAGGGATTGAGAGGAGGTTTTGAAATAGATGTTTTGAAAACATATTTCCAACACTCAATAAGGATTATGACCACTTAGAATACTAACACCAAACTCATCATTTAAGAATCCCCAAGATTGTTGGAGAGATTTATTTTATTTTTGGGCATAACTTCAATACATTCCGAGAATGCCTTGGAAGTATTGAGGTTATGATCATCATCTATCAAACATGTTTTTGAGGTCAAGAGCTACTATCCATAAGGATTCACTCACCCCAAACTTCATGTCATCACTTAGATGATGATGAACTAGTAAGTAAATAAAGAAAATAAAAAGAAATGAGATGAGGAGAGATGAACATATATATAATCAAGCAAGTAGATGATAATCAATAGATGATATTCATGAAGCATGAGACTTGTAGATTGGTGTATCACTCATATGTAATGACACTAGACATGGAAGAAGCTTCCACACTCTTGAATGCTCACTAAAATGGTGGTTGGGAGTATTGAATGTTGAAGTAAATGGAAGTAATGAAGTAAAAACAAAGTTAGAAACTCACTTTTGTTTTGAAAAATCAAAGAAGAAAGCTTCTTTTCTCTCCACTCTAACCTTATCTCTACACTTTCTCTCCCAAACTTTCTCTAAACTTGCATTTGACTCCCCCCCCCAAATGAGGAGTAATGGGGTGTTTATATAGGCCAACTTGGGGTGGTTTTGGGGTTTTAAAAGTGTTCCCATTGGCTCCAAACATCTGAAATCATAAAACTATGTCGTTTTGGCTTTTAATTAATCAAAATGGGACCACAAAAATAATTACAAAAACTCACTGTTCTGGGGGAGAGTGCCGCGGCGGCACTGGGCCACTGCCGCGGCGGCAGTGGGCCAGTGCCGCGGCGGCACTGCTCCTCCCTTCGTCTGGATAATGCTGTTTAGGCCCCCTGATGTTCCGGTATTCGCGAAAAGGCCCTATTTCGTCCGAAATTCACAGAAAATGCGTATGAACTCCAAATTGAGGTTGTGATATACCGTTGGAAAGGTAATGGAGTCTACTTTACATAAAAAATAGTTCGGGGATAGGTCACTTTGAAAAGTTTTGCGGTATTCGCGATAAAAGCCGATTTGATCGCCTTTTTCACCTTTTGAAATTCATAATAAATTCGTTTTAAATCCAGAAATTATGTGCGATATACCGTTGGGAAGCTATTGACCTCTAGTATCCATGAAAAATATTTGAAAATTGTTTCGGCACCCCGGTTCCAAAGTCAAATTCTGGTCAAACTGGTCAAACCTGGGATTCCCGGGAAGTTCTAGAAACCTCCGGGAGTTCCCGGGAGTTGGTGTTTTCGCTCGATTTTCTTTTTGGAACTTGTTTTAACACTTTTCCCGTGATTTAAAATGATTTTGGTGAATTCGGACGATTTCGGTCAAACTTGGTCAAACCTGGTCAAACCTTGGTCAAACCGGTCAACGGGGACTTTCCGAGAACTTCCGGGACTTCCGGGGGTCTCTGGGAGCCGACGATTTTATCTGATTTCTCTTTAAAACTCTTTTTATCGCTTTTCTTATGACATAGTATGTTTTCAGAACTTTGGGACCAAATCTGGGAGTTTTCGGACTTTCAAGGGCATTTTGGTCATTCTGAGCATTCTGAGAGATAGAGCTGACTTCCGAGAGTCCTTTTGAATCTTTTACGATCATTGTGATCCACCAAGCTATGGGTCTCCTAAATCTGATAGCCGACAAAATGGGGTGTCTACACTAACCATGATTAGAAGGAATGACGATGTACGAATCGAGATGATAAGTCGATAGTGAACTACTGTAACTGTCATGGATTGAACCGATGATGTACTAATCGATAAGCCTATTGGGGATAAAATTGAATCTACTGGGGATGAAGCAAATCTACTGGATAAGATTTACTCTGCTAGGGAAGAAGGCAATATGCCCGCTGATGGGAGTAAATGTATGATTCTATTCATAGATGATCTGTGGGGCTATGGATTTGAAATTGATGGAGGATGATGATCAACAGCCACTCATGGACTTTTGTTACATGGATGAGGAAAGATGATCAATAGCCACTCATGGACTTATGTTGCATGGATGAAGGAAGATCAACAACCACTCATGGACTTATGTTGCATGAACGAAGAAAGATGATCAATAGCCACTCATGGACTTATGTTGCTAGGAGATGATGGTTAACTTTTGGCGGCTTGGAAAGGGATGAAAGTTTGGGCACTTCTCATACTGACGTCTTGATTGGTGCAGTGATAGTGTTTGGTTCTCCTACTTGCATTGTCCTTAGAATGCTCTTAAAAAATTTTATAATTTGATTTTGAAATATTCATTATTAGTCATTGTTGACTTATACATTTGAGACTACGACAGACTCAAAGACTGACAGACATCGATGCACGTACGAGGGCGACACATTTGACACCAAATTGGAAAAAGCTGAACTTGCCAAGATTTGATGTGCATTTGTCATATATGATACCATTTCACTCCTCATCTTAACATGGTAGCACTTTGCTAATAAATTTGATTTTTGAAAATTCCTCCCTATTGATCTAGTGATTCTCTACTTTTCCCAGGATGTGCTTTGAATTAGTGCCTTAGCTTATAGAATAAAAGATACTCCATTTAAAAAATTTTCAAAACAACTTGGTGACTTGAAAAATTGCCCTTAGTGTGAAGGGATTGTGTTAGGCAAACGGAGTTTGCCCCTAGTTTGAGTAAGAAGTAAAATTCATAGGCAAATGAGGTAGGTGACCGAAGTTTGCCCCTAGTTTGGATGATGGTTCTCTGAAGGTTTTGGGCAAAAGAGATAGGTGACTGAAGTTTGCCCCTTATATAAAGGGTAGATAGTAAATTCAAGCAAACGAGGCGGGTAGCTGAAGTTTGCCCCTAGTGTGGAAGGTGATTTCTGGCTTGAGGCAAGGACCGTGACTTTAATCTCTCATATGCTCATAACTTTTGCCTAGGCACTGGTGAAGTGACCTAGTGAGCTATTTTCTCTCTTTTGTTATTGCTCACTCTGAATTTAGCTCTAATTTTTGCCTAGGCCTCCTTTCAAATTTTTGACCTAGCGAGCCATCCTTCTTTTCTTTTTAAAAAGTCTGCCTACGTACCCCCGAGTGGGGATCAGGTCCAATGTAGTTCGGACTAAGGCTTTGAAAGAAAGGGGGGTTGATTATGATGGTGTCGACCGAACTGATGCGGTTGCCTACGTATCCCCAAGTGGGAATCAGGTCGAGCGCAGTTTAAGGCCAGGACTTGAAAGAGATTGTTTTGATTATGATGGTGTCGACCGAACAGATGCGGTTGCCTATGTATCCCCGAGTAGGAATCAGGTCGAGCGTGGTTCAAAGCAAGGTCTTGAAAGAAATTGGTTGAGGGTTTTTCAAACCAATCATCAAAGAAGTTTAAACTTAGGTCACTTGTGGTAGCCTTGAATTAGAAGATTCAGTTTCGGTCTCCCTTTCTTTTCTTTTCTTTTCTTTTCTTTTTATTTTGAGGATTGATCTTATTCACTTTCGCCTAGCCAGTCAATTTTGCTTTTCATGTAGTTAATTCATATGAGGTCTTTTGATCGCAATCTCGAAATTACATAATGTGCATGTTAGCTCTCAGAATTTGTTTGTGGTCGTTTGGAGCTTTTTGAAATATGATCTAGACACATTCTTATGATGTACCTTGAATTATACAATTCTCTGCATCACCGAAATTTTCTTTCTTTCTTTTCCTCCATCATTTTGACTAGTTAGGGTCAGATTTTGGAAATCAACACCCTTTTTGCTCTAACTTTTGCCTAGGTGTCCTTTTCGGGTTTTTAACCTAGCGAGCTTTTCTTTTTCTTTTTTTTTTTTTTAAAAGTGGAAATGAAACTCACTAAAATGTTTGGCTACTATCAAGGACCAAGTCCGCACAGATTCGCATGGCTATCTATTGGGTTAGGCCCAAGGCTTTAAAATGGTGAAAAAAAAGGTGTTGGGCAAGCCCCAAGTCCCAGTTCCAACTATGTCTTTTTGAGATTTGAGCAAAAGCATCTTTAAATTCTTAAAGTAAGACTATTCAATTCTCGGCTCTTCATCAGCGTTAGCACGAAATTGACTTTGACCTTTTCAGGATTCTTTTTTTTTGTTTGATGCAAAAGAATTTTTTTTAGCATAGTAATATCCATGGTAATTGAAAAGTGACACTTCAGTTCAACGATTCGTACATTTATGACTAGACACATCAGGTTAAGCAAAATGAGATTTCATTCTATTAAAAGAGGAGGATTACATTACTCAACACAGACTCATAACAACTAGATGACAGACAAACTCGACAACAAGACTAAACTTCAAAACATATAACAAACTCGACTTGACTCGACCTGGTCTCAAATGGAGTGTCACAGTGACTCGCTTATTCTTATCATTATTTTTAGCAGCAGTTCCAAACACTATCAACTCATCGCGTAGCTTCAATAATCATTGGCCTCAGTGAAGGGGATCATTTGAAAGGATAGGCCAGGGGCTTAGGTTCAATGAAGCTAACATTTTGGGTGACATGGAGTTGGATGGGTAGTGGCTCGATGATTCTTCGGTCAATGAGGTCTTGGATATCATGGCAGAGACGTATGCACCAGTCGGTGTCATGGCCTGGGCCTTGGTGGTAGGAACATTGTTTGGACAGATCACAATTAGGTGGTGGGGGATTGACACGAGACTGAGTGAGTTGGAGGTGCCCCTTTTTTAGCAGGCGGCCAAAGGCTACGGAGGGGGAGATATCTAGCTTGGAAAATTCACGGGGTACCCTGTTTTGGTAAGAATGGCTAGGTGAGTTGTTTTGGTTTGTGACCTGGTATGGTCGGGGAGAATAGGCCATGAGTTGGTTACTAAGGATGTTGACATCTGAAGGGTTTTAGGAGTAGTCAGGCCTCTTGGACTAGCTTTGTGATTCTTCATTCTTGATCTTCCCTTCCCTGATTGCATCCTCAATTCTAGTGCCAATCTCAAACAGTTCTTCAAATGTTGAGATGAACTGGTAGAATAGTTTCTCATGGTATAGCAGTTGTAGATTCTTGATCAACATCCTGACTTGTTCCTTTTTGACTGGTCGGTGGGGTTTTTGGGCCACTTTGTTCCTCCATCTGCTCAAGAACACAGCGAAGGACTCATTAAAGTTTTGCCTGGTAGTCTCCAGATCCCGAATGGTGGCATCGAGCTCTTGGTTATAGGAGTAATGATCAACGAAGACCTGGACTATATCTTCCCAAGTCTGCGTCTTAGAAACCTCCAAGGTCAGAAACTAGGATAGAGCAGCCTTGGCAAGGGTTTGAGAGAACAACATTGCGATGTGCTCATGGGTGCAGCCCATTGATTGGAAAACACTCATGCAGAACTTTATGTGGCTCTTTGGATTCCCAGTTCCATCAAAATGGACAATTTTAGGTATCTTGAAGTTCTCCAGTAGTTTTAACTTAACAGGCTCAAAAAGGCATTCCAGATCTAGCATGTAGTCATCGATCCCTTTGCTTTTCCTCTGTACGCTTTCTAGCTTATCAACCTTGTCCATTTTTTCTTGGAATTTCTTCTCATACGTAGGCGGTGGAACCCCTTGAAACCATTCTTCTTCTCCGCTGTTCTCATGTACAAGTATGGTAGGTGGTATAAACCCCGACGGAGGTGGTGGCATGAACCCTAGCGGTGGTGGTGGGAACCCAGGTGGGTATTGTGGCTGTTGCTATTTCAGGTCTTCCATGAATTTCAAGACTTGGGCTAGGCTATTGGACTGCTGATTTATGGTTACTCCTAACTCGGTGACCTTGTTTTCTAACTCATCCTGATTCAAGCTGAAATAACTTGGCGGGATGATCCTGACAAAACGGTTGTCTGAATTTCTGACCCAAGACGAGGATCCTAGTTGCTAACTTTGGGAATCTATAGTGACATACAGATTTGAGAGAATTATATCAGATTCTGACAGTGACAACTTTAGATAGACAATGACAGTGATGTTATCAAATGTGGACTGACTTGTGTATAGACTGACTGAGACAGTATGTGTAGACTGATCGGAATAGTGCATGCAAATGAGACAAGCATGCGGATGCGGGCCTTAATCTATATGATGCTCCTACTTCTAACGGATAACAGTTAAGCAAGTAAGGTTCTACCCATATAGAGTATGCTAACTTTACTTTCCAGTATGATCACTATGGGGGAAAGAAGAATTTCCAGGATATTTGGGAGATTCTGGGGATTTTCTAGAATTTCTGAGAATTTGGTCAGAGTTTTTTTTGGGGAAAATAGGCATATTTGGGAAATTTGAGAGATTTGGACAGAGTTTCTGGTGCATTTAGGAAATCTGTGAGATTTGGATAGAGTTTCTGGGAGAAACTGGTCATATCTGGATAATCCGAGGGATTTGGACAGAGTTTTTGGGAGAAATTGGTCATATCTGGGTAATCCGGGGGATTTGGATAGAGTTTCTGGTAGAAATTGTTTATGTCTGGGGAGAAATTGGTGCATTTGGGAAATCTGGTTATGTCTGGGTATTTCTAGGATATTTAAACAGAGTTTCTGGGAGAAACTGGTCAATCTGGGAAATTTAGACAAAGTTTGTGGGAGAAACTGGGATATCCGGATGAGTTGGGCAGGGTTTCTAGGAGAAACATGTGTATATGACAGGAGCATGTGATGATGGTGATCATATTATCTAGCAAATTTTCATACTCTTGTGTCTTAGGACTAACAAACAAAGTTTATGGTGTATATATTTGTGAGTATGGAGCAGACATCCTTGTCACGGTGCCTAGGTAGGTCAAGTCAATGTGATCACATGTGAGTGATTGCCTTGGGGATCATAAGAAAGAGGTTCTATTCTATGCCACATAAGCGTCTACACCGCGCAGTTAATCTGTTAGGGCATACAACAGTTATATCACATTGTCCTATCTGAAAAGACAAATGAACAGCCCTATGAAAGGTTCCATAGGAATCTATATGAAAAGGCTGGGTTTATTCAAAGAGGGTCCGTTGACGAGAGTTCCAATATACCGTCAGAGAGACAGTATGGAGGTTTTTACTCTTTTTGATATACCATGGAATGTACAGTATCAATGGTGACTTATGACTTGGCACAACAAGACCAGAACAATGTCAGCGCCGCGTTTCAGACATAGTCAGAGGGGAAATGCAGGAGTGCAATGTAATCAACCAAACGCAGTAAAAAGATGATTTTAAGGATGCTTCTTATGAGTCAAACCTCTCTATTATTTTGTTTTGAAAATAAAAATTCCCCAGTGGAGTCGCCAGATTGTGGACAAGTGGAATCCAGAAATCCACCCTCGTTTTCCTTCCCGGGGTTTCGGAATTGATTTTCCTTTGTTTTGAAATTGATTTGAAAAAGGAAAAGAAAAGGAAGGTCTGTTGAAAACAGGTACAGAGGCTCCACTTGGTCTTTAGGGAACCAAGAAACCCAATTTGACTCACCCAAATGGATAAAGGGCACCGGCCCTTCATAACCAAAGAACTTGGTTCGGGGTTTTGGTAAGAGAGAGGAAGAAGCCTTTGCCACGACTAAAACACCCTCAACTCGCCCCGTCTTTCGATGGGCCTCAATTAGCATCCAAATAATCATCTTATACTATGTTTGGTTCGACAATTAATACTATGATAGTATATTACATCACATAAGAAACTTGAAATGGAATATCTAAAGATAAGATATCATTCATAAGATCTAAGCCAAGTGTCACACAATGCAAAGTGAAAGATCACACAAACAAACCTAGAAAAAAAATGTCTAAGCACATATCAAGTAATAAAGTTTTCCTAATCTAAAGGGGACATGAATTGTTCTTGAAACAAATTAATCAAAGAAATAAAAAATATGCTTAGCAAGCTAATATAATGCATGTTAATCTTTGAGAAAAGAAGATCTCTCAATCCCCGGAACGGATGAAAAAGCAAGTTTTGATTGAGAGTGAGCATGAACATGTGACCAAGTTTAATCCTTATAATCTTCTTAGATTAGGAGTCACAAAAACCCCAAACCTTGCATGGATGCAATGTATGGTCTTATAATGTGCAAAGGTTGTAGAGTGTTTATGTACATGAATTTTCTAAAGTGACTTAGAAGTCTAAAATATGAATGAATGCATGGAGGAAATCATCATGGGTATGTACAAATGTAGTATGGACCACTTCCTAAAATATGAACTAATTTGGAGTGCATGTGAGCATCAAATCAAAGAATGAAAGTAAAAGTATGCTTGTAGTGAATAGTGGACTGATATTGTGAAAATGGAAAAGTGAGGTTAGATGTGTTTTTAATGCATGATTTTTATGGAGATCATCCTTATTGTGTCTAGAACACATATCAAAAAGCCAATCTACAATAACTATTACAGATTGAGAGAAATCATATAAAATAGAGGTTACTCAGAAACAAAGTCCATACTATCGACTGAAATGTTGAAAAATCTTAGAAAATGCAAATAAAACATCTAGAGGCCCATATTATACATAAAGTTCCCTAAGACACTGAAGTTCAGGGGAAAAAAGAGTTGGGACCACTCCTTTTGGAAAAGTTTTATGAAAGACAAGTTGAAAGTCAACCTAGCTGCTATGACAGCAAAAGCAGAATATATGGAAGGAATGTTTGGGTCAAAATGGAACCCTTCCAAGTGTTTCCAAGTCAAACCAAAAATCATGGGTGTCTCTAATGGGTTAGAAAAACTTTCCAGTTGGTCTTGCATCCATACATTGAGTATTGAACTTATAATAATATTTTAAAGTTGAAGAACTCTCTGTTTTGAAGATTTCTTAAGAAAATAAGGTTTATTTCTTGGAATCCAAATATTGGGGGTTTTAGAGGGGTTTTGAAATAGGGTTTTGAAAGCATATTTTCAACATCAAATGGAGATTATAATCTCTTGGAATATCAGCATCAAACTCAAGTAAAGAACTTCCAAGATTGTTGGTGAGATTTGTTTTCATTTGAGCATAACTTCAAGAATACTTTGAAAGTATTGAAGGTTTACTCATCATCTATGTTTTTGAGGTTAAGAGCTACTATCCATAAGGATTCACTCACCTCAAACTTCATGTCATCGCTTAGATGATTATGAACTAGTAAGTAATCAAAGAAAAATCAAGAAGAAATGGGGGAAGAAGAGATGAACATGTATATAAACAAGCAAGTAATAGATGATAATCAATGTGATATTGGACTTGTAGCTTAGTGTTTCACTCATAGATATTGACATATGGACATGGAAGTAGCTTCCTAACTCAAGAATGGTGATTGGGGGGGGTATTTGAATGTGAAGTATATGAGAGATAATGGAAGAAAACAATATTAGAACTCACTTTCTTATAGAAAATCAGTGGGAGAAGCTCCCTTTCTCTCTTCTAAATGTATCTCTATCTCTCTTTCTCTCTACACCTTTTTGCACTTGGCCCCCCCAAAATGAAGAGCAAAGGGGGGGTTTATATAGGCCAATTTGGGTTGGTTTTGGGATTTAGAAAGTGTTCCCATTGGTCCCAAACATCTGTGAACAAGAAACTACGTCGTTTTGGCTTTCAATTATTCAATTTGGACCCCCAAAATAAATTACGAAAATGGATTCCGCAGGGGTTGAGTGCCGCCGTGGAACTAGCCATGTGCCACCGCGACAGTGGCCTAGTGCCGTTGCGGCACTGCTCCTCAGATGCCCAGAAAATGCTGTTTAGGCCCCTAGAGGTTCTGGTATTCGCGAAAAGGCCCTATTTCGTCCGAAATTTGCAAAAAAATGCATAGGAACTCCAATTTGAGCTTGTGATTCAGGTTAGATTCAGGTCACCTTGAAAAAAATGCAAAAAAATGCATACTGGAAAGATAATGGAGTCTACTTTTCATAAAAAAGTAGTTTAGATTCAGGTCACCTTGAAAAGTTTTGCGGTATTTGCGATAAAAGCCGATTTGATCTTCTTTTTCACCTTCGGGAATTCATAGTAAATTCGTTTTGAATCGAGAATTTACGTGTGATATACCGTTGGAAAGCTATTAACCTCTAGTGTCCATGAAAAATGTTTGAAAAATGACACGATGCTCCAGTTTCAAAGTTAACTTTTAGGTCAAATCGGTCAAACCTAGGATCTCCAGAAAGTTTTGGGAACCTCTGGGAGCTCCCAGGAGCTGACGTTTTTGTCCAATTTTCTTTTAAAACTCATTTTAATACTTTTCACATCATCTATTATGATCTCAAAACTTTCTGGATAATTTGGACGATTTTGGTCAAATCCTGGTCAAACTTAGGTCAAACTGGTTAACGAGGACTTTTTGGGAACTTCCGGGACTTCCGGGGGTCTCTGGGAGCTGGCGATTTCATCTGATTTTGCTTCAAAACTCATTTTTAGTTCTTTTTTTATGACATAGCATGTTTTCAAAATTTTCGATCCAAATTTGGGAGATTTTAGGCTTTTAGGGGCATTTTGGTCATTTTGAGCATTTTGAGAGATAGAACTAACTTCCAGGAGTCCTTTTTAAGTCTTTTTTGATCATTGTGAACCACCAAGCTATGAGTCTCCTAAATCTGATAGCCGACAAAATGGGGTGTCTACAATGTATTGCTCCATGAATTTCGAAAATTGAGACACGAATGGGTATGTAAGTGTAGAATGTGAAGGATCGGAACATATTTGACAAATTTCATAAGAGGGTGAACCCGACATTTGATTCATTGTCATAAATCATTCAAGTTTTTTAGATAGTTCTTGTATTTCGATTGAATGACTTTACTCGAAATGCTCCTTTGGCTTGGGTTTAGGTGAAG
The DNA here is from genome assembly GCA_033977485.1 of Hydrangea macrophylla. Classification (NCBI taxonomy): domain Eukaryota; kingdom Viridiplantae; phylum Streptophyta; class Magnoliopsida; order Cornales; family Hydrangeaceae; genus Hydrangea; species Hydrangea macrophylla. The sequence goes on from CM066988.1 coordinate 70,368,518, forward strand.
ACACCCCTCAGGGGATACCGACACGGCTTGATGCAACAAATTATCACTTAATGTTTCAAAAAAATTTATGCCTACGGTGCTTTTATGTAAGAAGGTACCTGCATAAATGACATCGACAATATTACGAAGTGAGGGAACAAGTCCCTCGTAGAAGATTTGTACCAATTGTTACTTGGGAATTTGATGATGTGGGCAAGAGCGCAATAGTTCTTTAAATTGTTTCCAAGTGTCATAGAGCGTTTCCCCCTTCTTGCATCACAAAATTCATTATAGATTTTCTTATTTGATTAGTTCTTGTGATGGGGAATTTTTTTTGTAAAAATGCGGTATGTAATGCTTCCCATGTTTTAATAGTGTTTGGCTCAAGAGACTGGAGCCAATGCTTAGATGTATCCTTTAAGGAGAATGAAAAGAGATGCAATTTTAATTCATCATTAGTTAGATTTTGGATTTTCAATGTAGCGCATATGTCTTGGAACTCTCCTAAGTGATGATAATGATCTTCTTTAATACAGGCATGGAATGAAGGGAGGAGCACGATGGTAGATGATTTATCTCAAAGTGAGATACCGTCACCTCCGGGAATTCAATACCTGCTTGTGGTGTATAGGCCGTAGGAATGAAATAATTCATAAGCGGAGGAGGTGGAGGTACATTAAGGTTATTTTCATTTTTTCCGTTGTTTCCAAAGTTGGTCATTGGAATAGGTTCGTGTCATATCTGTTCCAAAATTTCATAGTTTTAAAATACATGATTTGAGGTTTTGTGAAATTATTAATGTTTATTAATAATTTGAGCTGAAGTTGACTGTGAGTCAATGGTGAGGTGTCAGTGGAGACACGGAAACTTGAAAGTTCATATTTCATTGGTATGACTAAATGACATTTATGTGATTTAAATGTTATTGATATATCTGATATTTTAGTGAATAGTAAATATACCTGTGTAGTATAATTTTTGGTAATTTTGATATCGTGATATATCATTTTGAGAACTGTAGTGAGAACGTGAGTGACGCGTTATATAAAAGGTAGGTGGTATAGAGATTCCATGGATTTTAGTTTTGGATCCTTATTTTGGACCCAAACGGAACTTAGTTGGAAACTTTCATAAATTTTAGTTTTCACTCGTGAAATAATAAAGTAGACATATAAGACGTTTTGGGAGATAACTAGAAGTTTTGGAAACTCGTGGGGAGATAGACATAATTTACGAAAGTTGTGTCTATAAATAGAAAGGATAAGATTTCATTTCTCGCAACTTTCTAAAAATATCTTGAGAGAGGAGAGAGAAAAGAGAGATTTGGTTGCCACGGGCTTTGCGACGCCGATTGACGACCGTTCGTCTGTCAGATTTTCACCAGATTTGAGATTTGAAATCCTCGAGGTAAGAGCTTCATTTTGATACCTCTTAGGCCTAGTTTGGCTTAGTTTTATGAAAATCTCATTTCTAGGAAGTTGGGGAAAACCCAATAAAACTAGTAGGAATCGCGTATAATTTGAGATCTGACATTCATTCGGGCCTCTAGTGCATCCTTCAAAGTTTCAGAAAGATCGCATGAGGTATGAATTCTAGATCTATGAAATACATGATATTTTCATGTTTTGACTATCGACTTTGATATTTTGGATCCGGGCAAAATTCATGTATTAGTTAGGCCCGTTAATTATGCACGTAAAATTATACGAAAATCATGTATATATATTTATGTGAGCATGTTATGTGTCTACATGGATCAAAGGGGAGTTTGGTGCAATTTCATCCGGGGTTGTAAGCTCCTCAAACCTTGAGGATTTGATGAATGTGATTATGGTTGTGTCTAGTATGGAGGAGGGCCCAACCAGGACACGGTACCTGGTATGGAGGAAGGCCCAACCAGTGTACGGGATGCGTGGGAGAGGAGTGCCTTCCACAACATGGGTTTTATTTACCGGATGAATGCGTACCACTCACCCTAGAGACTATTTCTATGCGTTTTAGATGCTTAAACCATGAATTATCATATAAGCATACATTTAGAATTGTACACTCAGCATATAGCTGAGCAGTGGAGATTTACTCCATTGTAGGTGATAAGAAGTGAGGAAAGAAGAAGCGTGAGGAGTGAGGCTGAAGAATGTCGAGAGAACACTCTTGTTTATTCTTTTGTTTTAGTTTCCAACATGTAATAAGAATTGGAATTTGTGATATGTTGTAATCGAATCTTGTTATGGGTTGGATTAGTACTTGTAATCCCTAGTAAATGTGTTTGTACATGTGTTGAATCGTGAATTATAATCGTGTTGTTGATAGGAATTAGTTTGGAGACCTTTGGTTTTGAATGCTGCAGATTTGAGTTTTACTTAAAGGAATCAGTTGACTGGTCAGTGTTTCAGTCGACTAGACCTCTGTGTGCTTGAGATAATTCTTTCTAATTTTGAAGGCTCTAGTTGAATTTGTGTGCCTAGCGAGAAGGAGTTAAAATGGAACATCCTAGAGGAAGCACATAATACGAAGTATACCGTTCATCCGGAAAGCACCAAGATGTATAGAGATTTGAGACATGTTTATTGGTGGCCAGGAATGAAGAGAGAAATAGCACTTTATATTTTGCGTTGTACTAGTTGTCAACAAGTAAAAGCCGAATGCCAAGTACCCTCGGGATTGTTACAACCGTTACCGATAGCCAAGTGGAAATGGGAGCACATAACAATGGATTTTGTTAGCGGGTTTCCAAGGTCGAAGAGATCGAACACTATTATTTGGGTGATCGTTGATCGTTTGACGAAGTCGTCGCATTTCCTACCAATTCGAACAACTAAGCCAATGACGTTAGCTAAGTTGTATATTCGCAAAATTGTGAGACTACATGGTATCCCAGTTTCTATCGTTTCAGATAGGGATAGTAGTTTTACATCGAAGTTTTGGAGAGCCTTGCAAGAAGCAATGGGTACCAAATTGCACTTTAGTACCGCTTTTCATCCTTAGACCGATGGCCAATCAGAGAGAGTAATCCAGATTTTGGAAGACATGCTTCGGTTATGTGTACTTGATTTCCAGGGTGATTGGGAAGACCACCTACCATTAATTGAGTTCGCATATAACAACAGTTTTCAGTCGAGTATTGGAATGGCTCCTTATGAAGCTTTATATGGTCGTGTATGTCGTTCACCGATTAGTTGGACAGAGGTGGGAGAAAGAATGATTGAAGGGCCAAAAATTGTACAAGAAACGACGGATAAGATAAAGGTAATTAGACAATGGTTACTGACAGCCCAGAGTAGGTATAAGAGTTATGCCGACAAGCGCAGACGGCCGTTGGAATTCGTTGTAGGAGACTTGGTGTATTTGAAGGTGTCACCTTCAAAGGGAATAACCAGATTTGGTAGATACGGGAAACTCAACCCGAGGTATGTAGGACCTTTTGAGATTATTGGGAGAGTTGGGTTCGTAGCTTATCGTTTGAAATTGCCGAGTGAGTATGGTCAAGTGCATAACGTGTTTCACGTGTCATTGTTACGTAAACACTTAGTGGAGGATAGAGATCAAGTTATGACTCCGATATCGAATAAGATTAGGAGTGATTTGAAATATGTTGCGCATCCAGTAGAGATCTTGGATCGGAAGGATCAAGTCTTACAGAACAAAGTAATATCAAAAGTGAAAGTGTTATGGCGTAGCCAAACTACGGAAGAGATGACGTGGAAAATAGAAGATGAGATGCGTACTCAGTATCCGTACCTTTTTGAGACATGAGGTACAAGTTTGGGGACAAACTTCTTTTTAAGGGGGAGAGTATTATAACACCCGCATTTGTGTTATTGCATTGCATTACATTGCCATGTATGATAATGTGATGTGGCGTGTCTTTTGGCACATGGTTGAGTGAGTTTTGACTCACGAGTTTGTAGACACCCCAATTTTGACCGACCGTCGAATTTAGGAGAGCGTCACCCCCACGTCCGATGATGATAAGGATCGAAAAGATTCGAAGTATTCCAAGCTCTTCAGAAAGTTCTCCAAACGCGATAAAATTTCACAGAAAGAAGAAAATACCAGGTATTTAGGAGAATTCAGGTGTAAAACACTATTTTTGGAAAATATCTTCAAAAATAAGTTTCTTTAAGAAAAAAAGGAAGAAAGAAAAGACCTAAAAAGGGAAGTGCTGCAGAAAACGGCACACGGCAGAATACCGCGGCATTTAGTGAATGCCGCGGGCACTCACTGAGTGCCGAACGACATTCAGTGAGTGCCGGCCCGGCACTTACTGAGTGCCGCCGACATTTTCTGACTGTCGTTTGCTTTTAAAGTCCATATTTTGTGGTACAATACGTATGTGTATGCGGATAAAAACAAAAAACTGATAAAGTAAGGTTGACGAAAATACAGCAATCAATAATTTGGCGCGGCACTTACTGAGAGCCGCGCGACAGTCACGAAGTGCCGCGACGGCAATCACAGAGTGTCGCGGCGGAATTCACGAACTGTCGCAGATGATTTTTGACTGCAGCCCTGGGTAGCAGTCTGTCTAATTTCAGGAAGTACGTATTGTACCACCAAATGAGATGTTTACACCTATATTTCACTCCGAATCCACTGAAAAAGCTTGGTAATTTTGTCTGTAAAGAGGGAGGATCTTCCTTGAGAAGAAAAAAGAAGAGGGGGAAAGATACAACACAATACACAAGAGAAAACCACCACATACCAACTTTCTTTGGGAGAGAAAAGAGAGAGTTTAGAGAACTAAGGAGAAGAGCTTGGAAGATCTTCAAAGAAAAAGAACTTTGAGGATAGTTTGGAGGTGACCCTCTAATCTTAGTTGTATTTTCTTTCTTTTGAGCTTCTAATCTTCAAGTCATTTTTAGTTTTTCTTGATTAAGTTTTAGAGTTTGTTAAGTAAACTTGGAAGTCCTTGTTTCTAATTCCTTGGTCTTTCTTCTATTTCATTTGTTTATGTTTTTCTCTTGAGATTCTTGGAGATCTTCAATATTTCTCTTGACATCTCTTGAGTATGATCCTTTGAATCTCATGTAAGCTTATGCTTTACATGGGAGTCAAAATTTGATCATCATTTCATTTTATAAGCAAATAGATGGATCCAAGTCCATACTCATGACTTGAGTCCTCTAAACTTGATGTTTCATGGAATCCTTTCTATATTCCTTTGAGACTCATGAAATATTAGTCATGTCTTCATCTCCAATGACCATCAAATGGTAGGAGGAAGTGGTTTTGAGTCTAAGCCCATCTCCATGGTTTAGAGTCCTCATCTTGAGATTTCATGAAGTCTATTCATACTTCATTTGAAATCTACAAATATGAAGGTCTTTAGCCTCCAATGACCATCAAATGGTAGGAGAAAATGGTTAGTTTAAGTCCAACTTCATGGCTTGATAGTTGGGGTTAACAAATAAAAGTAAACTTGACAAATGAAAACAGTGAGTTCACAAACTGTTTTTGATCAAAGATTTTTAGTTCGAAATCTAACCGTTGAAATCGAGTGAAACCAACGGGAAAATGTCAATAACACAATATTCTACCACTGTGATTTTTGTTTTAAGGTGATTTCATGCCTAAGATGGTTTGGTCTTGTGATTTCGATACATGCAACTCTCTGTCCAAAATTTCAGAACAGTAAATCTATTTCGAAACTAATAAATCAGAATTTTAACAGAGTTTCTGGGGTCCCTAATAATTTTTTCTAAGTATCTTAGTGTGTTAGGAAGATCCCTTAAAAAGATCTAAGTGTCTCTCATCCTTTTGCTATTTTTAAAAAATCGTACAAGATCTCTGGACAGAGAGTTGCAGATTCCTGAGTGATGTCTAGTTTTTTTTCATATTCCCGGAGATCTAACCGTTAAAACCTTGATTTTCTTTTTGGGTTATAAACTAGACTCACAGAGGCATATTATATCCAAAAATCATTCAGATCCAACCGTTGGAAGTATGGTTTTTCCATTTTTTAAGATCTGGTCTTCTCTTTGTAATTCATAAAAAACTGCTACTGTTTTGTCTAATCTTATTTATTTCAACTCAAATAGTCTCCTAATGTCTTGGGACCCAAATCATACTTTGAATAATGATAATTTAGCTTAAATCCAGAAGTTAAGTGACCCAAATTGGTGAATAAATCCATGTCTTGTTCTTGTTCACATTCATTCATTCATGTACATTTAATGCCCATGATTAGAACTAGCCATTGAATAAAGTTGGATTTCATGCTTGCTAGGTCTAAGCTAGAGAATTAGGATTGATTATTTGATATCATATTATTATGTGAAGCATGTGGACTAACCTTTTGTTTTGTAGCGCTATCAAGGTATGGTTTCTAGGACTCCTCTTTAGTCTATTTCAATTTCTCGATTTTTATTGATTTTTCAATTTCATGCGTGACATCTTAGACTAGATCTTACCTTATATGTAAATGTGATTAGAGACTCTTTCTAGGATTTTCTTTTGTTTGTATGCATTGCACGTTTAAATATCGCTGCTGGACCCCGGGTAAGTTCTCTTGTTCCCTATTGCATGTCATATTGCCTGCTAATTGGCTTATGTGGCTTTTGAATGATATTTTATCAATTGCAATTTTACACCCCTTTAGACATACTTTTGTGACGTATATCTATAAATATGTATTAGTTGAGGGCACATTTAAATTAATAATTCGATTAGAAAGATATTGAGTAGAGGCCTATCGCAAGATAGGATGAGAGAGGGTGTTTTAGTCCGACGGGCTCCTTCTTCTCTCATTCCATAATCCCTGGACCTAGTTAATCTCTGGTTTCTAAAAGATCAGTTTGCTTTTAAAATGGTTTCTTAATTTTTCCTTTTAAAAATTAAGTGACGACTCATTTATTTTTGAAATTGATTTTGAAAAGTTGTGGGTAAAAGAAAGAAAACCTGCGATATCCACATAGTCATTTTGGGGTGTCTGTGTTAGAGGACCCTTTGAGAATTTGTTGGTGAGTGTTTTGTTGTTGCGACGTCTCTCCGAGTGTGAGACGGTCACTAGGGAATACTTTAAATGTTTATCTAAAAATAAATATTTACTTGTGTATTTCAATATCTGTATTATTTTCTGTTTTAGAATTTATATCTGTTGTTAGTTTTAGTATCCTGGTGAGAACGAATTAACACGCTATTAATTTGGTAGGCTAATTAGCAACTTCGGAAACGTCATGTAGAAATTCGCGCTTTAGCGACCAAACGAAACTTAGTCGAAAACTTTCATAATTTTGAGGTTTCACTTATAAAGCTATGAATAAGCTCTATAGAAAGTTTTAGAGACTGATTAGGAGTTTTAAAAACTCGTGAGGAGGTAAACGTAATTCCCGAGAGTTTTGCCTATATATAGATAGAGATGACTTTGGATATTTTCATAAAGTCTTAACCTAAATTCCAAAAAGGGGGCCATAGGGAGATTTTGGAGCTTAGAGCTTTGCGACGCCAAACGACGACCTTCCGTCAGTTTGTTTTCTCCCATATTTCATATTCGAGCTCCTCGAGGTAAGAGCTTCATTTTGATATATGTTAGGGCTTGTTTGGCCAAGTTTTCCGAAAAAGTTATTTTCTAGAATTTTTCATAAAAGTTGATAAATGGAATTTTGATCCATAGGAATTGTACAAGACGGACTTCTGCACATTCTTTGTACACGGGTTTTCGTTGGATCAAAGTTTAAGAGCGTAAATCAGAGGTGAGTGATCCAACTATGTTTTGGAATGATATCTTGACGTGTATTCATGTTATGTTTGAATAGCATGTATTAATTCATAGATATATACTGTGTAGTTCATATTGGGAACTTGTATTGATAAGTAGGCCCAATAGCACGATGAAATGTTTGATTTTCGTGAGCATGGTGATATGTATTGAGTATGTTAAGTTGCTTATGTGGGTCAGAAGGAGCACGTGGTCACCGTACCATTTTGTGGAGCCGATATAGGTATTAAGGTTGCACGATTGAAGAGAAGAATCGTGGGTCTTACCCTTTCGCGTGGACTTATTGGCGAGGAGTCGCGGATTGGGAATATGGACGGGCACGTGAGTCTCCCACGACCACTACACCATATGGCCCGATTTGTAACGGGAATATCCGCTACAAATAATTTTTGTAACAGATATACCCGTTACAAATATGGCGTTGCAAATTTGTAACGGATTTTTGTAACGGATATACCCGTTACTAATATAATTTTTGTAACGATTATACCCGTTACAAATTAATTTAGCAACGGATAAATATCCAACTTTTTTCATTTTTGAAAAAAATACTAACGTTTTGTAATGAATTAGTAACGGTTATATCCGTTACAAATTTCCAAAATGCATAAAATTAGTAACGGATATACCCGTTACAAATTTGAATTAAACAAAAAAAATATTTGTTTAAAATGTTCCCCAATTTTTTTTCCTACCTGATTAACAAGCATTATAATCCATATGAAACACAAAAATAACAAAATCAAATCAATACCAAACAACGACAAAATAATCCGTAGTATTAATAACAAATACATAGTTTATCTATGTCTAAACAACAAGAAACTACACCAACAAGCTTAATCTAAATTTGAAATTTAAAGAGTTCATCCATCTAAACCTAAACTAACAAATAAAAATGAGCAATTTTAAAAAGTTGCAACAATACAAAGTTCTTATAACACGAGCGAGGATGTCTAATTGAGATCCAAACTTCTCCTCTGCAACGTTCTCGACGTTGGTTCTCAGTTTAGTCCATTGCTTCTTCCTGTCAAGGAGGAAAGGCCAAACCTACACCAAAATTTAGGAAATAAAAATTCTAGTCATTGTGACAAAGATACCAAAAAAAGAAACAGAAAATGGGCTTACTTATGCGCTCACTTATCATACCTTATCCTAACAAATCCCTTTGTTATGAAAATGTGGTGTTTTTCTTTTCGCAGCTTCTTTTTGTTTCTCTCGCTATTTTTCTGCGTTTAAAAGAGAAAGAAAAATAAAATAAAATCATGTGCAACAAATGAGTACCATAAATCACCTTTCCACTAAATATCCAGGATGATGGTTTCCCCTGATTTGCTATATCGATAATTTCCTTCCAAATTATCAAGTGAAGCTAAGGAAACTGAAAGGAATTTTTTTTTAAAACACTGCAGCAAATAGAAAAAGGTTGAAGTGCTGACAAGAAAGTTTTACACAAATTGTAGCAGAGACAAGGAAAAGATTAACGTTATACTCAGTAACAAAATGGGAGAATAGCATCAAACAATAGTCAATCTAGGCAACCACAAAGGGATACTTCTCTTTCTCTATCCTACACACACATGCACGCACCCATAGAGAGAAAACCCAAATTTACTTCTCTTTTGGTTTTGATTAAAATAGGGATTAACCATGTTTGCATAAAATCTGTCAAGAAAGTGCAGTTGTATTCTTGGTTTTTTTATGTTGATGATGATGGAAAAACCGGTTTAAGTTAAAAGTTTAAACGCGCAGCGAAAAAGTCAAGTTATAAAAACTTAATGGTAGCCCAGGATCTACTACTCGTTAATTCCATAGATGCGCACAAGAGGGGACAAGAGTTATACCTTAGTGTCTTGAACCCAATTCTGATTTTCTTCTTCTTCCCTGGTGATGCAGCAGCCTCCACTAGGTTGTCTTCACCCTTATGTCTCCTGCGGATGCTTGCTGGAGAGATTAGAGATGGTGGGATCTCTAATAGAGAGGAAAAAGAATGTTTGGGGCTCTAAAAACAGTTTCTGCAGCTTCTGACGTTCTAAAACGACGAACTCCTTTTCCAGAACGCAGGTGCCCTATTTATAGATTTCCAGAACCGACCTAGATTTCGAGCGATCGAAGATCTTCGATCGATCGAACCTTCGATCGATCGAACCATTCTCGATCAATCGAGACTGCCAAGACTTCAATCGACCGAACATACTTCAATCGATCGAACTTGTCTTGACAACTTCCTCACGTGTCTTTCCAAGTATCCTGGCGGAGCTAAGAATGGGACCTCCTAGGCTCTTTATTGTTGGCTCAGACCAGTTTGTTAATTACTGTGACCAAACTCTTTGATTAGCAAACTAACTAACTGGTCAGTTAACGTTTACTCCACTATAAAACGAAAACTGAACTCCAACGCAAAAGAACATACACTGCACCAAATTGGCCGAATTGTCACCCTTTTTTTCGCGTCATTTGTCACCGTTAAGAACCGTGACAAAATTTGTCACGGTTCAAAACAGTGATAATGTGGTTTGTCACCGCTATAAACCGTAACAAATTTAGTCACCGTTGTTAACAGTGACTAATTTTAAATTAGTCACTGTTCAAGACCGTGACAAATATGTCACTGTGTTTAGCGGTGACAAAATACAGTGACCAAAATAGTCACCGGCATGAGCAGTGACAAATCACTGTGACAAATGTCACTTTTTACCCTAAAAAACCCTAAAAAGCTCTCTTAACCCTAAAAGCTCCCTTATTTTTTTTGTTCGAAAAAAAAAAAAGACTCTAAAAAGCTATCTTTTTTTTAGCAAGGCTAGACACACTTCTCAAACCACACCCTTGCTTTAAATGCATGTATCCTGTGCTGTGTATGTGGTGCACAGAAAAGTGTTAAAAATTCAAGTAGCACAAAATACATTATTTAAAATATGGGGTGTAGTTTGGAATGTGTGCCTAACAATTTTTTTTTTGCTTCGAAAAATAAATAAATAAATAAATAAGGGAGAGCGATTTAGAGTTTTTTTGGTTCGAAAAAAAAAAAAAAAAAAAAAAAGACCCTAAAAAGCTATCTTTTTTTTAGCAAGGCTAGGCACACATCTCAAACCACACCCTTGCTTTAAATGCATGTACCCTGTGCTGTGTATGTGGTGCACATAAAAGTGTTAAAAATTCAAGTAGCACAAAGTACATTATTTAAAACATGGGGTGTGGTTTGGAATGTGTGCCTAATATTTTTATTTTTTTTGTTGCTTCAAAAAAAAAAAAAAATAAATAAAAAAGGGAGAGCGATTTAGGGTTTTTTTAGGGTAAAACTTTCCCCCCTAAACACTTTACAGGCGCCCCCACCCCAAATCTCACTCACTCTCTCTCTCTCCCGCCTAAGCAGCCTCAAACCCCCAAAATCTCACACTTTCTCTCTCTCTTGAGCATTCCCCCCCAAACCCCCCTCTCTATTTGCCCCACCACCAGTCCCCTCTCCATCGCCCCCACCACCACCACCTACACCCCACCAGCCCATCCCGCCGGAAACCCCACACCCCAAACCCCCATCGGTTCCTCTACATCTGCTGCCTCTCGGTAAAACTCTCTCTCTCTCTCTCTCTTTCTCTCTCTCTCTCTCTCTCTCTCTCTCTCTCTCTCTCGGGGTGTATATGTGTGTGTGTGTGTGTGTGTGCGAGTTTGTGTTTGTGTGTGTGTCTGTGTACGTGCGACTGTGTCCGATTGTGTGTGTGTGTGTGTACGAATTTGCGTGTGTATCTGTGTATGTGCAACTGTGTGTGTCCGATTGTGTGTGTGTGTGTACGATTTTGCATGTATGTATCTGTGTGTGTGTGCAAGTGTGATTGAGATGGGTTTCCCATGAAATCTTCAACTATCTTTCAATCTACATTAACTCCACGATGAAACTGATATTTGTCCTTTCTTTGTAGAAATAGAAATAGAAACAAGTTTTGGGTTTCTTCCCCAACAATTTGCATCCCAACATGTAGTATCCTCATCATCTCCTTCACTCCAAGCGACTCAACTCCCTACACCCGCTTCATCGCCAAGTTGTAATATAATTAGTTTGACAAATGCAAAGAAGATTGCAACTAGGGTGATTATTTTGACGGCACCTGGAACAGTGGTGCATGGTCATGTACTAGCGGACTTTGAACGTAAAGTTCAAGTTGTTGACATCATTCCGGGAGAAGAGGAGCAGAGTTTGTATCTAGGAAGCCAAGGGTGCGCCTCAAATATTAAGGAAACTGAGGGTGGGTGGGTGTTTTGGCCTATATGGTTGCTTCACTGAATTTATGTGGTTAAGTAATACTTTTGTTGGTCTGACATAGTTTGTTATATTTTTTTCTACTTTGTTATCTTTATTTCTACTTTTAATAGATTGTGGTTTTTTTTTTTTGTGTGTTGCAAAATTGAACAAATGGTGTTTAGCAACTTCTCTAGTTTATATGTAAATTGTTTTGGATTGCATGGATTGCAAAATGGTGTTTAGCATTTTGTGTAGTTTATATATGTAAATGGTTTTGTATTGTATGGATTTTAATTGTACAGGTACCCCAAAAGAAAATAATATTTATTTTTTTAAAAATATTTTTGTCACTGTTCTGAGCGGTGACAAATTTTCTACCGGATCACCGTCATTTGTCAGGGTTCACAGATGTGACAAATGCAAAAACAATAAGTCATAAATTATAATAATTGTCACCAAATATGGTCACTGTTCATATCTGTGACAAGCTTATAATTTGTCATTGTCTAGGGAGGTGACTACTTTATAATATGGTCACTGTTATCAGCAGTGACAAATGTAAAATTGGTCACCGTTTATGGAGGTGACTAATTTTTAATTGGTCACCGTCTAGGGAGGTGACTAATTAATCTTTGGTCACTGTCTACAGAGGTGACAAATATATGGCAATTACCCCATTTAGGGGTACAGAAAAGAACGGTGACAAACAAATTCGTCACCGTTGGTGGAGGTGACAAATATATTTGTCACCCCCGAAAAAGTCACCTCTCTGGGCAGTGACAAATAGTGTTTATCACCGCTACAAGCAGTGATAAATCGGCCAATTTGGTGCAGTGATATCCGAAGCGATAACTAGACTTATATGTTGTACTAATGTCCCTCTACCTTCAGTATTCGTAATCATATTCAGGTAGTCGGATAACTGTTACTGTCAACCTGAATCATGATTACTTCTTGTATTCCTTGAGTCCCATTCACCTCTCATGATTACCAAACATGTTGATAACTCTTATCAACAAGACTGCAGTACTCAGTAATCGACTTGGTGACATTCTCAAGGGAATGCTTACTCTAAAACAGAGGGTAGATTCTGTCATGACAATATATGTTCACAACCCTATGAATATGACATACCCAAGATACCCAGGTGTTGATCTTCTATAGACCTCACTGATTGGTAAGTCAAAGCAGCCATATCCACAGTCTGTGTTCATAATCGTCTCAAGATTGAGAACATGTACCTTATACAAGTTATGAGTTCCTATCGACTGATTGACAGTCTTGAGTGTCAATAGGAAAGCTCAGGTCCGTCAATGCACTATAAGCACTAGCATGTTAACTAAGAGTTATACTCTAGTGATTGAGATTAATCACTCTATCCAATGGTAGTTAATCATGCTACAGTGTAAACCTGATGAGATATCTAGTCTCATCATCCACTGTGACACATTCTAAGTAACAAAGAATAGTAATTCGTATCTCACTTGTATGTATCTCATACATACACGAATTACTTACTATGATACTTAAGGATAACAATCATCTCATGAAAGAAACATACATAACTAAATGTAAAGCTGATATCCATATATTAAAATGTCAATGTCTCATATATAAAGTAATGGTTTGACGGCACAAACCCAACAAATGATATCATCCAACTCATTAAGAAATAAAAATTAACACATGACAGCAGCCCAGTGCAACCAGCCCAGCCACGCACAGTAGCCCAGTGCCAGCACAGAAGTGAGACCCTCCCCCGTGCACATCATTTTTAAGACCTCTCTTACGTGTTTTTTTCCCGAGCAAATGTGTTTAAATATATTCACATGCCTAACCGTACGATAAAAGCACATGTCGCAGCTCCCAAAACAGCCATGGCATGTGACGTGGCACGTAGCCGCGTGCATGCGATACGCAGGAAGCACGTGCACAGCATGCGCATATGAGACCCTCTCCTGTGCACATTGATTTTCAGACCTCTTTTACGTGCTTTTTTCCGGGCATATGATTTAAAATGCACTAGTTTTATACATTACAAAATAAAATTATACTACTTACCCTGCCACAATGATAAAACTTCAGTTACGATGTTTACTTTAAAAAGAGGAAAATTTGGAAGTCTTATCATGATTGGGATATATGGTACTGACGTGCACATTTCTGACACATTAACTTCTCTTAGAAACAAAAGTAGAGTTTAAGCTGCATTAAGAAAATCAAAACATACTTATAATTAAAGTACTACCTCAACCAGATGAAGGTTAGACGCACGACTTAGAAGAACAAATGCAAATTCTCCAATTTGTGCTAGAGACATTCCAACCTACAGAAATACATTTAATTAGGCCTCTCTGACAATGAAAATGAAATAAGAATAACCAAAATATATTCAAGGAGTTGGCCAAAATTCTTACAAGTAGTGAAGTCCTGTTACTGTATCCGAATCCTTTGACAACCATGGCAACCACCACAGTTTTCATAGTGATCACCAATATAATGGCTACTAGTAAAATGTCTATGTGATTCCATAGGAAATGAACATTAATAAGCATCCCAATGTTGGCGAGGAAAAGAACAGCAAAGAAGTTGCGAATTGGCTCAATCTAAAGGACAAAGAACTCCAAGTTAAGAGCAACTACTGGAGGCAACCTGACAAGTACCAGTCAGAACTCAAAAGAGAGCCAGCAAATAAATGAAACACGTCGAATACACATGCTTTTCTATTTAAAATCAAACCAATACCATAGTCAATTTTGTTCTTGAGACAGTTCCTTTAAAATTCGCTAATATGAGATATTTTGGTTATTCCAAATACTAACATTTAACACCTTTCGTAAGGGGGAGAAAACACTCAAAATCACATTCAGAAGCTCTCCCTCATTATGTGAAACATATATGCTGCCCAAACACCCATACACCACATAATGATTAAATAAAAATAAAACAAAAAAGGCATTCGATATCATCACTCCAACAGCTCATAGGTCGATATGTAAAATTGAGTTGACAAACCTCTAGCTCCATGAACAATAGTACAAGCTAACCTTTGTAGTGGAGAACTCCAGGCCCAACACAAAAAAGAAGAAAAATTACACCAAACTGAGTGACTATTTCAACCTGTATACATATGTCGATGAGAACATGGAACTGACACATTAAGTTCGAAAAGATAATAAATAAACTTGCAGGTACTTTTTCTGGTAAACAGCTAGGCTACAGAATGAAGATGTAAAATGAAGCTAAAACATGAGCATATGACAATTGACTCATACTTCGGACAATTTTCACTACATACATATAACTCTAGATATTCAAAAGTTTAAAATCTCAACTTTATAATTAGAAGAAAGTTTTAGCAGAAGTAATACGTTATACATATCTTCATTTCAGGAGTTTGGAGAGAGAGCTCTTGAGAACACTTGCATGAATGGCAACTAAAACTGATATTCCAGAATCAATACGTATAGGGGTAAGCTACATCACTTTTCCTTTCTATCACAAGTTCATAGAATTGGAAAATAGTAGCAAATTTGAGTTTAGAGTTATAAGGTGGTTTTAAGAGATGAAACTTACGGAAGAGCATAAGAAAGAATGGCTTGGTAGATTTTCAATATCATGTTGATACCTATGAGGATTGGAATATACACAAAAGTTAGTACAAGGTTAATATAGATCATAAGTAAAATGAATTTAGTACACAGAATATATAAATGTAAATGGCCAAGTTTCACAAGAATTTATTGACCATTTTTGAATCTATGAGGTATCAAGCTATATTCTTTGTTTTTCAATATCAGAATGTTCAGTTTCTGATTTTAATAAGTAAATAAAAATATCATAAGATCGAACCAAAACAGTGCTGAACGAAACTTTTTCTCTTAGGTTCCAACTACACTAGAACATTAAAGCAAATTATCCATAGGCATAAAAAATAAAAGGTAAATGAATTATATTACTGTAATTTGGTGAGTGATTAAAGCAACTAACAAGAGAGATGTGAAGTAGATTATGATATAATAAGCATTCCTAAAAGCAAGAGACCCACTTGGCCTTATTACATTATTACACCTTTTTCCACTAAGGCTAGTAAATGACCAAATAGGACATAGACTTATAAACAATTACAAGAGACCCAAATAGGCATTACTAATATTTTAACAAAGCATAAGGAAAGCTATTGTCAAGTCATAAAGCAAAACCAATTACAGTAAGGGGTTGTAAAATATGAAAAAATAAAAAGAAGAAACTTATTCGTCTTGTGGACTTGCTTGGCTTCCTATAAAGTATAGTGTTTTACTTCAAATTAAGATTGTATTAGATAAATATCAAACTTGGTAAGGATAAATGAACAGATGGCATATCAAATAGCTTAAACAAATACACGAATTTGAGACCAAATACGTAAATTCAATAGAAGAACCAAAGATTTGTTAAAAAGAAACATTAATCCTTAATTAATTTTGATATCAAAGATGAGGCAAACATAAAAAAGAGAGAACATAACCCCAAAATCCACTAAAATTTCTTGATCCCTTAAGGCTTTATCTGGTTCGTGGATATAGAGAAGGAAAAGAATAAGGTAAGGAATATAAGAAAGAAAACTATTTCCCTTCTGTTTTCCCTAGGCTTTTCTTGGTTCATTGATTTAGTAAGGGAACAGAAAGAAAAATACTACAAAGAACATTTTAGAAATTTTGAAATTTGTGAGCTACTTTCCTTCCCTTTTTCTCAGGTACTAATAATATTTTTTTTATGACTTTAAACTTTCAGCATTATTCGAGTATGGAGGAAAACACTAGAGATATGGTTTTCCTTCTGGTTTTCCTTTATGTATTCTTTTCCTTCAATGAATGAGCGCACCAAACAAAGCTCTATTGTTTTCCTCCGTGTTTAAATGACGTTCAAAATTAATAGTTTTGATCAAGATATGATGGTAACTTAAGAAAAGAGGAAGGGAAGTGATTCACAAATACTCAAAATTAATAGTTTTGATCTAGATCCACTAAAGTATCACTAGTGCTTCTTTTAGGAAAGTCAAATGAATTATAATAATAAAGACAGGGGAGATAACTGTTTAATGCCTCAATCCCCGCAAGATGGTTTAGTTGTAAATGAATGTATGCTGTATGCACATCAACTAACATTATTAATGAGTCGGGTACTACATAATTCCATCATATAGCTTTTAGTGCTATTTTTTTTTTTATCAAAACAGAGGAAAAAATATATCAGAATGCTGACTCATTTCCATAAGTATTACCAAGCTCAACCAAAACCCAAAAAATCATAATGCTTTATTTATTGCTTACCCAATTTTATTTTCCTCCTACCTTACTCATTATTTTCCTTCCTCACCAAATATATGACCATTGGCCTCTGACTTCATTGTTAGGATTGCCCACGTTGAATATATGACCATTGGCGTTGGCTGGATTTTCTTGAGAAAAAAAAAGGCCAAGACTCATTTACTACTTCTATAAGCCAACATGAAAACTGACAGAAGGATAATAATCACAATCATCAACATAACAGCCTCAATCGCATCCAAGAAAGAAGCCATGCAGATTTGGGGATAAAATTTTCCAATGAATCCCTAATAGACTTGGTTCATCTCTTTGCAATTCAATTAAAACACAACCCAAAAACACATAAATTTCAAGTTGCATAATTCCTAACCATAGTAGTCAAAGATAAGAGCAGATGAAATAACTAGTCAAGAAATAAGAAATCTTCAAATGCATTAGAACCCTAACCTGTTGAAGATTCAACAATCTTTCAACCACTGTACGTGATGGAGTGAACACCCCTCTCTCTCCTGTCAACAACCCATTCAATCCTCCGTAGCCATAGGCTAAATCTGAAATACCAACAGATTAGGTTAAATTTGATAGAGACCTATCTAAACATACAAAAGCCAAATCTAAAAACCATTCAAGTACCAACAATCAGATCTAGGGTTGGGAATTCCTTGAATCCTACCCCAAAAATCAGATCTAGGGTAGAGTGTGTGCCAAAAGATAGAAAGAACAGAGAACGGAGAATAGAGAAAGAAACAAATGTGTGTGTGTGTGTACATACAGAGAGAGAGAGAGAACCAGGAGGAAGTTGAAGAGAGATAACACCAATGGTGCTTACCCGTGATCGACGGTGGTGGTCTGGTCGTGCGGCATCGGACGGTTTTTACCCGTGGCATCGTGCGGTGATCTGACTAGTGGAGGTTTGGTCGTGCAGCGTCAGACCTACTTGTGGTGGTCCGGTCTGGTGGTGGTGCGATCGGACTGGTGGTGGTCTAGTCTGGTGGAGGAGGTGCATCGGAGTGGAGGCTGAGGGAGGAGGCGGTGGGTTAGGTCTCACCATTGCAAAGGAATAGAGAAGGAAATTGAGACAGACTGAGAAAAGAATAGAATGGGTCGCGACTTTTTGTATACCCTACTTCTCAAAATTCTTTTATTATTATTATTATTTTTCCAGATTACAATTTGTAACGGATATAAGTGTTAAAAAATTAATTAACCAAAATAATGCAAATTACTAATGGTTTTTTACTATTTGTAACGGGTATACCCGTTACTAATTAGTAACGGATATACCCGTTACAAATGGTAAAACCTGTCTATTACAAATTTGTCCATATGGTGTAGTGGACTAGTATGAAATGTAGAGATGTGAATGCGGACATGTTTATCATTCATGTGCATATGTTGTTTTATTCACTAAGCGTTAGCTTAAACAAATCAAATATCTGTGGTTATTCAAATAACCATTTCAGGTGTTAATGCTGGCAAGGAATCGGAGAAGTGAGCACGTGGGTTTAGAGTTCGCTTTGAAGCCAACTTGAATGTTGATCTTGTAGTTTTGGAAAAATAGGAATGTTGTAATAACGATTTGAATGTTTTTAACTTATGTTTAACTTAGTATGTTAGAATGGATCTAAAGCATGGTAATAGTTAGTAACATGTTGTAATTATACTTTGGTAATATTTTAATACAGCTAGGATTACTTTGATGTGAAGTTGGAGTGTGTGGTTAACACTTGGTTGTTTTAAAAAGCTTTTGAAACTTGTTTTTCTGCAGATTGGGCTGCTGTCAGGGGAGCAATCGAATGGTCCAGTGTTCAGTCGACTGGACCCTTGTGCCTGCTAGCTACTGCTTTTTAATATGGCAAAAGCAGTCGACTGGGCCCTTCCTCAGTCGACTGGACCTCTGAAGGTTTATGTGATTTTTTTGGTTCTGCTTACTTTAGTCGATTGGACCCTAGCCTCAGTCGACTGGAAGGGCTGTAAACAATTTTTGAAAACTCTCTGCTCTCTTCAGTCGACTGAGGTCCCGACCCAGTCGACTGGACCCCTAGTTTTAAAATGTATTTTATTTTTCCGCTACGTGTGTTCTTCAAACTAAATTTCGGGAATGTTAATGAATTGGTTTAGCCTCGATGGCATGCCACGGGCTCCAGTTCTGCTATTGTGGGACCGGGCTGTGACAAAAGGGCATACCCCAAGATAAACAATAAGCTCAACCAGGAGGACTGTGGCACAAAAAGCCACACCAAAAAAAGTCCAAAGCCTAACCTAAGAAGCAAACATGAAACCAAGTAGAAAAGCCAAAACTAGAAACCATACAACAAAACAAACAAGGAGCCACAAACCAAAACAAACAGAAGGCTAAACAAAACCAAAGACAGCCAACACACCACTTTAGGTCCAATTACTAATAATTACATCAAGTTGGCTATGTCGTTTCCATTTTATTCAGATTTGGGCATTGACTTGTGAGAGCAAGGTCTTCAACATAATTTCTTTTGGATTGGTAGTATTCTTGAAAGATCTAGAGTTTCATTCTCTCCACAACTCATAAACAACAACTCCAATGCAAATTTCAGGAATAGCATTCTGAGGCTTCACCCATTTCTATTGTTGTGACATCCACTTTTCTCTCTTTCTCATTATGGGTCATGCTTTTTTTACACCACTATCTACGCTATAGGAAGATTAGTACGTACCCGTGCCCGCAAGCACTGTGAAAAAAAAAATTAAATAAATAAAACAACAAGCCACAATCTAATCATATGACCATTCAAGAATTTATTTTCAAGTAAAAACCTTTAGCAATGGACCGTGCCCAGGTGCAAAAAAAGAAATTAAAAAATGTAAATGAAGCTTTGCTACATCAAAATTTATTTTCAACTTTGCAAATCACAGGACCATTGAATCAAACCATTAGATGAAAGCAAACAAAACAACCCAAAATCTAATCAATCACACGGTTTTAATTCATATGTATTTTGTGTAGAAAAAATAAGAGTTTGTGAATTATTTGATACACCAAAATTCCTTACGATTGGCTTCTCTTGCAATTCATAATTACAATATCCAGCATGAATGCTCAAAACACATTCATAGTAACTTGATCAAGAGGAGGAAAGTAGTAAAAATTACATAAATCTATCTAGTAACACAATCAAACAGCTATAACGTGTTTTTCACCTCTTCCTTCACTTAACCTCAAAATTCATCATAGACATCTTCAGTCCACCTCCAAATCCTGAATATTTTGTCGACAAAAATTAGCGTTATATTAGTTAGATACAAAAGACAAAAACCTTACAAACACAATACACACGCTCAACTTGAAAATTTTCTATTTTTCTTCATTTAGAGATTTATGTAAACAAACAAAAAAAATTGAAGAGTAGAAAAGTTAGGAAAAGTGAAACAGGACATATTTTTATAGTAAGAAATGTTGGTAGTTTTTTTTGTGCATGGCAGATAACATTTTTGGTTTTAAATAATTAACAAATGAATACCAAAGTATTCAGGCCCATCAAAGCTCAACTACTTGTTTACTATCTCCCGAGTGTCAATTTAATGCCGAAACAAATGTCCATGACTAACTGCCTATCCACTTTAATAATTCCATGACTCCAGGGGCAATGATTATACAATTTAGCTCTTATCTACTTCTTTTTATCATTGGCAGCTTGAAAGTACTACATGGAGACGCAAATTATATGTACTTGCATTGACTTGAGAAGCAAGAACTTTCTAAAGCATACATAAAAGAAAAGCTTAACACCCTAGGCTTCCGTTTCCTTCAAAAATTTCAGTGGGAAAGTCATAAAAATCATTATTTCCTTCAACACTTCAAATATGGATGCCTAACTATCCATTAAAGAGCCATTGCCAATCATACTACATTGACATTTGAAAAACTGACAGAATACAAACTACATAAACATAAACTCAATAAGGCCTGTTAATGAATCGGATACAGACCGTATTCATAATATCCAAATCAATTTACTTTGATCTGATTGCGAAGTTCATATCCAGTTCTTCTAGGCATGGAGTACGTAGTCCATCATTATTAGTTTCACCTTGAAAGCCTACAACCACAACATCAACACAAACTAATACATCGTCGAGATCAATTTGTTTTTTCTTTATCTCTTTTGTATACAATAAACAATTTCAACAGTTTAGTCATAATGCAAAAAATAAAAAAAATAAAAGAAAAGAAAACAAATAAATGAAAAAGAAAGTCTGAGACCTTAATGGGTCCTGGTTGTTGCTTCAACCCTTAGACTCTTAGCACTCTAAAATGCGTCCACTTCCTTTAACAAAACAAATTCCACACTCTGTTTCTTCACTTCCTCAACATATTTGGCCAGAAGATTTCCAGTTACTTGTCGTACACTTGCGATTAGAAAACAGAAATAAGCAAAATATGTATAATATATCAAACAAACCAAGCATTTAAAAAAATCTGGAGGAATAAAAAAAAACCCATGAACTGATTTTCTTATCAAAATATAGATTGAAAAAATCAAGCACATACCCATTTATGTTTTTGATTATTATCTTATTGTTTACACCCTAATTTAGGTTTTCCAAGGCATATGATGATCACGTGGCTTGATGACGTCATCATAGGAGCAGGTACGCAGATGAACAGCTGATAAGGCTGATGACGGAGGAAAGAATGATGTCAGAGACAGTTGCTGGCAAGACGTCCAATACGTGAAGATCGGTGTTAAAACTAAGCAGGGTGATGCCAAGATATAAATGACACCTCAACGTCAACGACTAAGACCAATGTTTTAAAGCATGAAATGACAGCTATGGCATCGGTAAAGACACCTCGGCCTCAGTAAGAAAGGCCAAAGTCCATCAAGATGGTTCCATAAGACCCAGGAGCAGTGATCAACAGAGTAGAAAAGTGAAGAGCGTAAGATCGAGTTTGGATAATGACTTACGATTCAGAGGGTGGCTACTTGAAAATATCGGTCATACAAGACCGATGACCTTGATGACAAACCAATGAAGGTCCTAAAGTGAGAAGACTAGAAGAAGTATAAAAGGAGATGTGATATTGGACTTGGGAAATAATGGATAGGTAATCTATAAAACATCGGTCAAACAAGACTGATGGGCATTGTTAGACTTCCTACAGAGAATAAGACCAAGGGAAGGATGTTATCAGTCAACTGGAATATGCTCATAAAGTGGTTAGGCAGTTAAACATGGGTGAGAACGTGTACTTTAGGAGATGTTGAGCTGGAAGGAAAATAGTTACATAAAAGAGAAACGTGGCATTGGTAGGATCATCAAATAGATCGTGGAAGTTATTTATGGGACATAGTGGGAGCAGTAACTTGGCCACACCTAGAAATCAGGGGCCACTAACCCCACTAACCCCACTAATCCCACTAATCCCACTAATATGAACAGTTATGTACTCAAGTCTATAAATAGAGCAGGGTGGGCAACATTAGAAAAGGGCTAACACACACGCCACTTCTGCGCTAGCAGACTTTAGTTTCTCCTCATAACAATATTGCTTTTGTTCTTGAGTGATTTGCGAGTTTTCTTTACGAGTGTTTTTTTATTGTTCCTTGAACGTTTGTAATCACTGCTTATTCAATCAATGAAGATGATGATGATTGTGGAGGTATTCCGAATCTCAGTTTGATTTGTTTTTTTTTCTTTCTTTGTTATTTGTAATTACTTACTTGCATCAGAGTAGAGTAAAAACCCACATTTTTGTTAAAATGAGTATTTGAACAAGTCGCCCAAATTAGAAGTTAGATTGGGTTATCACAACCCCTTTTGAGTCCACGCGGATTCTGGCACGCCCGACGCACACAACACTAGAAATTATTATAAACAATTTTTGGCACGCCCGATGGGACCAGTGTCAAATGGCAGGAAAGGGAACACGATATAAGGGGATTTCCCAGGAGATAGGCTCACGCGAACCTGTCTGAGAACCCATCATAGAACTAGTCTTGGAACCGGTCATCAGCTCAATAGCTAGACAGGCAGACTTATCAAACATGAGCAATCACTTGATGGAAATGTTCAACCAACGCTTGGCTGAGATGTCCATTAGGCAGGATCAGACTTTTACCCAAGTGAGGGAAATGTTCTGTGAGATAAGGGAGTGGAAGGAACACCAAGCGGGTGACCCTCCACAGCCATCTATCCCACCAACCTCCCTGTCTCAGGTTGGGTTGGGGGCAAGTCAAAATGCCCCTTCTTCTCCCCGGACTGAAAAATACATTACACCTCCAAAAAGGGATGGCAAGGAAATTTTAAGAGAGACCCTGAACCCTCCTCGAGTTAACGTCCGACAAAGCACCCCCATCAGGGAATCATTGATCGGTCTAAACAGGCAAGATTCAGACCGTAAGTGGGGAAGAATTAATCCGTTGTTCAGAGACAACCCAGTCACCGAGGACAAACCCATGGGGAATGATATAATCTTTCCAGAACATGAGACCAGCATGGGAAGGGGGGCCCCTGTCCAAACAGCTAGGGTAGATCGAGAGCAGATCACCGAGGTCATTTGCCAAGACTTTGGTGGCCTACTCTGTAGAACCCACATGCCCGTCTATCGGAGGCCGCATACCGATGCCATTGAAAGAGTGCCTTTTCCCCGAGGATATAAGGTGCCCAATTTCACAACATTTTCTGGTGAGGGAGACCAATCGACCGTGGAACACATCGGTCGATTCCTGCTTCAGAGCGGAGAAGTGAGTCACCGAGGAGATATGCTACTAAAATTGTTCCCTAATTCCTTAACTGGGGTAGCTTTCAGTTGGTACGTCAACTTACCTTCGAACTCATTCCACACCTGGAACCAAATGGAGGAATCATTTCATGCCCAATTTTATCGAATTGAGCCCGAAGTCTCTATGGCCGATTTAACTAGGCTGTATAAACTGCCAAGTAAATCAGCTGAAGTATACATTGCCAGGTTTAAACGGGCTAAGCATTAATGCAGGGTCATGTTACCCGAAGAAGAATTTATCAACATAGCCCTTGGGGGACTTACCTTTGAACTAAGGAAAAAGTTTGAGGGCATGGGTTTCCACGATCTCTTTGAGTTAGCAACTCGAGTTGCCCGATATGAGCGCATGCTCGAGGAAGAACAAGAGAGAAAAAATTCATCAAAAGAAACCTATTACAAGGATCCCAATTATGACATTCATGCTACTGAGTGCGAAATCAGCACCGAAGTGGACGTGGTCGAGATTGTATCAAAAAGGCCATATCTTTGCTAGCCGTTGCCTAAACCAACTAATGTGCAGTTGTGCTCAGTCATAAAATAGCCTTTTGAGGCCGACAAGCAATATTGATTTAACATTGCTATGGCTGACCAGATTTTTGACTTTATGATGGCCGATAGGCAAATTCGGCTTCCATACGACGTGAAAATACCTTCGGCTAATGAGCTGAAAGGAAAAGAGTACTGTAAATGGCATAACTCTTGGCACCATACCACTAATAACTACCTGGTGTTTTGAAATGTCTTGCAGGATATGATCGATAAAGGGAATCTGAAGTTTGCCAAAAAAGAGAAGGAAATAATGGGAGTTGATAGCAATCCATTTCCGGAGATAGTGGGGGTAAACATGGTGGCACCTGTTTTTACCATCTTACGCAGGCCAAGAGAAAATATTGGCCTCAAAGGAGCTGAAGTTGCTGAAACAAGTACAAGAGTAAACCAACGGGCGAAGGCAAGATTGGCTTCTAGTATGGTGTCAAACGTGGCCGATCAAGAGGAGAGTAAGGTTCCAACTCTGCAATTGATGGTTGATTTGATCGAACAAGGGCTATGTCCTAAATACAAGGCTGAGGTAATCAAACCTCCCGAGCCAAAGAAGGAAAGCGTGTCTTAGCCACCAAGTCCGAGAAGGCTGATTCAAAGTCACCTCACATATCCAAACCAAGAGTACCGCAAGAAGCCCAATTTTTAAGAGCGTGAGAATTTTCGTGATGGACCAAGGCAAGAAAATAGGGACGTGAGAAGGAAAACATACCAACGCCAAGACCGATCCCCACAGATGATTGTTCCACCATAAGCTGAAGTGAACCATTGGAAAAGGGTGGAGCATCCCAAATTCCCAGAGTATGCATACTTCAGCAAGACTCAGAAACGGAGAATGTAGAGGCTGAGGCAGTCAGCTCGGGACTGGGAAGCTAGATACTACTTGGAAAAGAAGCAGGTAGATCAACAAAAAGACATGGTGCCAAGGGCGATCCTAAGCCTTAAAGGAAAAGAAAAGATCGATGTAGAGAACCAGGATACAAAACTTCAGAAGCTTGGAACACCATCAGTTCTGGAAGTGAACGAATCGGACTTAGACGTGGCAGATATCGATTTGGATGATGAAGAATCATTGGACAAATACATCCAGTTTGGAAGTATTCCAAAAGATTTCTCGGTGAATATGGTGTACACGTTGCCGATGTCTTTCGGAGCGAAGCCCGACCAAGAATGCAAGATGGAGGGTGATGTGCATGAGAACAAGAGTCCATCAACTCCAATATTTGTCAACCAGGAAGTAAAAACAGAGAAGCTAAAGGTATCAGTAATTAGACCGAAGATCGAAGATGAAAAGGGAAAGAAACCTGCTAAAGTAGTCTTTGAGAAGCCGGCAGAAGGAATGTCGCAACATTTGAAGTCATTATATGACAAGCTGGGGTATTTGTAAAATACAACCACGCTAAAAGAAGAAAATGTACTAAATTATTTCACAATTCCTTTATTTATCTGCAGTTTAAATTACAATGCCAATTTGTGCACGATTTGATTAAACTATGATAAGTTGTTTGTTTTAGCTGTAGTTTGTGCAGATTACTATTACTGTGTGAAGAATTGGATGAGAAAGATAAAAGGAAGTGCTGAATTGTAATGAAGACAAGTAAAGAATGAAAAGTGAACCTCGATCGATTGAAGAACATTCGATCGATTAAAGGTTCGATCGATCGATATTAGCTCAATCGCTCGAAGACCCCAGAAGTTCAATCGATCGAAAGATGTTCGATCGATCGAACATGGCTTTTATCAGATTATACGCGCACGCATCAGAGTCGGGATTTTAACCCTAAGCATTAGGTTTTTAGTATAAATACTCATATTGTATGCGTCCATAGGGACGCCCACAATAGTTTTCATCAGTTTTTAGAGAGGGAGATAGAGAGTTTACATGTTTTTGTAGGTTTAAAAGCTTGGATATTGCCTTTGGATTGGTTTTTCTCTAGTTTAATCAAAGTTTGTCTTTCCAGGTTACTTCTTTATTGTTTATTTATATCCTGCACGTAGTTTATAGTAGCATAATCTGTTAAATTCATAGTTTTGCATGCTAAATAAGTTCAAACCATTAGTTTACATAATTTTTATGTTGAAATCACAAACAAACAAGACTTTAATGAACTTTTACGTTAAAAACACATCTGTGATACTCCAGACTATGTCTGAGTAGTCCCTAGGTTGGGAGATCATGATGAAACCGTGATCTCAAGCCTCTGCCATGCAGCAGAATAATTCCTGTGTTCGATCGATCGAAATAGTTTGATCGATCGAACCAGAGACATTGTCGAACGATCGAAGTCAGTTCGGTCGATTGAGAGATGAAGAAGTCCGATCGATCGAAAGCGCATCGATCGATCGAACCTTCTGATTTTTGAGAACATTCTATGCGGTATTCCTAGACTTTCTACTTTACTGATTTGTTATCAAATTGTCCCCAAATGCTCAGTTTGTCAAAACAGTCCGTAAACTTAAAGCCTTGAGGCATTTTTCTTCAATAAACTTTGCAAACCACCCTCAATGCTAACACCATTGTAGTTGCGAGTCTTAACTATTGTTTTAAACTGCTTTTATGTATTTCAAACTTAAATGCGATGACATAGTCCCGATCATGAAAGGACTATGGACTCTTTATCCTAAGAGAGATACAGAATACTATAGAGAATGTGCTCCGTTGAGCTTCAACGTAATTGCATGGTAGATGGCTAGGTCGTGGTGGATTCGTGTAATCCCAACATTCCCTTTTAGTAAGAAAAACACGTTTAAAAATATCGCTTTGATTTGTTAGTTAGTTGCTAGATTAATTTAGTTTAATTGCTTCATCTTTAGTAGTTGATAAACTGTGGGACTTTGTGTTCTGCATTCCTTTAAAATTTTGATTTTTATTTTCTTGTTTGGGATTAATCTAAGTTTTTAGTTTAACACCTTCCCTGTGGGATCGACCTGGACTTAACCAGAGTACTACTTGCCCGATTACCTACACTTGGGTATAGCACACAAGTGCACACAGAATAATTCTCGTGTCAAGTTTTTTTGGCGCCGTTGCCGGGGACAGACGACAAGCTAACGCTTCGATTGCCTCAATCTATCTTTATCTCTTTCTGTTTTTCTTTTTCTTTCACTTTTTTTTAGATTAAAAACTACTTAGGGTCTTTCCCTTTATGTTCGATAATTCCATCGAAGGAATTTACGGAAACCCACTCTATTCATCTAATTCATCTAGTTCTATTAACCCCATAGTTACACCTATTGATTCAATGGCTGATAATCAAAGTGAAAACGGTGATAATGTGGTTGTACCAATCGACGATTCACTTCGTCCTTTGTGCGATCTAATGACACCTGAACACGCGCCTACACCTTCTTGTATTGTCATTCCACCTCATGCAGGCGAATTCCAATTTCGCAATGGAATGATTCAACTCCTTCCTACCTTTCATGGAATGGAGAGCGAGAAGGTGTATCTACATGTCAAGGACTTTGAGGATGTTTGTAAAACTTTCTCACAGAATTGTCCTGTAGACGTGACACGTCTAATGCTATTTCCTTTCACTCTGAAGGATAAAGCAAAAGCGTGGTTACTCACCTTGAAGCCAAACTCCATCTATACTTGGCATGCGATGAACACTGCTTTTCTAAAGAAATTCTTTCCACCTCGCATGACCACTGAGCTTAAATGACAAATAAACTCTTACAAACAAAAGAGCAATGAAACATTCACCCAAACTTGGGAGCGTTTCAAGGATTTGCTACTCTCATGCCCACATCACGGGTACGAGAAATGGCAAACCATCAGCTACTTTTATGAAGGATTAAATGGTGAAACTAAGAAATTGGTCGAGACCATGAGTTCAGGGCCATTTCTTCGCAAAAACACGGAAGAAGCTGAAGCTCATTTCGAGTGGTTAGCTGAACACGCCCATGAGTGGTCAAATTTAGACGATGTCCCACGCTCACAGATATCCTGTGTGGAGGAGAAAAGTCTATACCAACTAAAAAGTGAGGATCATCTGATGAACAAGTATGACGAACTAGTGAAGAAAGTCGAGGAGTTGGGAATGAAAGGAGAGAGTTCTAGGCAGTTTTTGCCTGAAGAACCATGCGACACATGCAACATGCTGGGACATACTAATCAATACTGCCCTAATGTGCCGTATTTTCAAGAACAACCCCCCATGGAAATGAATGCCATGCAAGGGTATAGGGGGGCGGGGAATTCCTACAACAATTATAATTCACAAAATAATAATATTAGATGGAATCACCCCGGGTTTGATTAGAAAAATAATGCTGGAACCCAAAACCAATATCAACAACAACAGCCCTATAATAACAATAATCAATATCAAGGGCAATACAATAGGCAGTCCCAGCCATTCCATCAACATAGAGCAAATAACTACAACCAAGCTCAACCCTCTAATAATCAACAAGCAAATGTTTACGTGCCACCTCACAAAAAGGTGCAAGAGGAAGATCCACTCTCTAACCCGAATTTAACACGACAGTTAATTCAAATGATGAGTAAAATGTCCGCGACATTAGAGAGAATGGATGCAAGTCAAGAGGGGTCGAGTGGAACATTTCCTTCTCAACCACTTCAAAACCCTAAGGGATACAACAATGGTCCCCCTAATCCTGAATAGGCAAAAGCCGTGACAACTTTGAGAAGCGGCAAAGTCATAAGGCAAAACACGCCTCTCTCTACCCATGAAGAGTATGAAGAGGATGAAGTGGTGGATAAAAGTAAACCATCTACTCAAAAGGAGGAGCTGTCTACTAATAACAAAGCATTAGAATCAAGTGAGAACACTCCTAAAGAAGTAGAAGAAGTTGAGAGAAGGCCTGGAAAGGAGCCTATCAAGGACGAATTACCTAAATGTCCTTTCCCCGCGCCTTATCCTCAAAGGCTCAAGAAACCCCAAAACGAAGTAAAGAATTAGGAGTTTTTGGAGTTGTTCAAACAAGTCAAAATTAATCTCCCGCTCCTTGATGCAATCAAGCAAGTGCCAGCCTACGCTAAGTATCTAAAAGACTTATGCATGGTAAAGAGGAGGCAAAGTGTGAAGAAACACGCTTATGTCTCTTTCCAAGTAAGCGCAATCATTCAAAATGAATTGCCTCCAAAGCTTAAAGACCCTGGCACCCCAACTGTTTCGTGTAGAATTGGGAATCAAAGGATAGACAATGCACTCCTTGATTTAGGAGCTAGCGTAAACTTGCTGCCATATTCAGTATATAAACAATTAGGGTTGGGTGAACTCAAACCCACCCGAGTTGCATTGCAATTGGCAGACAGGTCAGTCAAATATCCTAGAGGAATACTAGAAGACGTTCTGGTACATATTGATACATTTGTTTTTCCGGTCGATTTTGTGATTCTGGACACTGAACCTATGTCTAATCCATGTTCACAAATCCTGGTGATTTTTGGACGTCCATTCCTCAACACTATTGATGCCACAATCAAAATAAGGAGTGGCATCATGACCATCTTATTCGGGAACATGACTTTAAATGTCAAGATTTTTTCAAATCCCCGACCCGAAGAATACGAGGATGAAGAAGAGGTTAACTTCATCGAAACAGTCATCGAGGACGAGGATAATCTTCTAGAATACAAAGATCCTTTGGAGGTAGTTGTGTCACAATTCGATGCCACTTATCAACCTAACGATTCTACCCCATTGGACGCTGCTCTAAATCATGACTACCTCATGATGGAAACTAAAGAGGAAGATAGAGATGAATGCATGTGGGTCACACCATATGAACCCTTACCTCCAAAAATGAAGTAAACCATGCCTTCGAACTTTCAGTTTCCTGATTTGGAATTAAAGGAGCTTCCAAAAGAGCTCAAATACGTTTTTCTAGGGACTGAAAAGACTTATCCTGTGATAATCTTATCCACATTGAACTTTGAACAAGAGGATAAGTTAATTCAAATGCTTAAACAACACAAGGGAGCATTAGGGTGGACTATTGCCGACCTAAAAGGCATAAGCCTATCTATTTGCACCCATAAGATATATCTGGAGGAAGACGCTAAACCTTCACAAAAATGCAAAGGCGTCTGAATCCTAATATGCAAGAAGTCGTGAAAAAGGAAGTCTTAAAACTTCTGGACATTGGGATTATATATCCTATCTCTGACAGCTCTTGGGTTAGTCCAACCCATGTGGTGCCCAAAAAGGCGGGTATAACAGTTATCCCAAACAAAGATGGCGAGTTAGTACCAACACGCATCCCCACTGGATGGCGGATGTGTATTGATTACCGAAAGTTAAATATTGTGACCCGGAAAGACCACTTTCCATTGCCATTCATGGATCAAATGCTAGAAAGAATGGCGGGTCATAAATTTTATTGCTTCTTGGACGGATATAGTGGCTACAACCAGATTGAAATTGCTCCTGAAGATCAGGAAAAAATGACTTTCACTTGTCCGTTCGGTACATTCACCTACCGTCGTATGCCTTTCGGTTTATGCAATGCACCTGCCACTTTTCAGCGGTGCATGTTAAGCATATTCAGTGATATGGTTGAACAGACACTCGAGGTCTGTATGGACGACTTCTCAGTGTTTGGCCATAGTTTTGATAACTGCCTAGAAAACCTTAAGAATGTGTTAGCGAGATGCGAGGACAAACACTTAATACTAAACTGGGAAAAGTGTCACTTCATGGTGACCAAGGGAATTGTCCTCGGCCACATTATTTCTGACAAAGGTATCCAAGTCGATAAAGCAAAAATCGATATAATTTCAAATCTACCTGTCCCTCGTACAGTCAGAGACATCCGATCTTTTCTGGGACATGTTGGATTCTATCGTCGCTTTATCAAGAATTTTAGTGCTATCTCCCGACCACTGTGTCAACTGTTGGCTAAAGACATGCCATTCGAATGGTTGGAGGACTGTCAAACATCTTTTGATGCACTAAAAGAACACCTTACCTCCGCACCGATAATATAGGCACCCGACTGGAGTTTGCCGTTTGAGTTAATATGCGATGCTAGAGACTATGCCATTGGCGCAGTTCTAGGACAGAAGAAGGATAACAAGCCTTATGTAATCTACTATGCCAGCCGAACACTCACCGAAACTCAAATGAATTATACGACTACCGAGAAAGAGCTACTGGCAATAGTCTTCGCTCTGGATAAATTCTGGTCTTATCTGATTGGGTCCCCAATAGTCTGTTTTACAGACCACTCGACCCTCAAGTACCTGTTATCTAAGAAAGATGCGAAACAGAGGCTTATCCGCTGGATAATACTACTTCAGGAATTTGATATCACTATCAAGGATAAAAAAGGAGTAGAAAATGTGGTCGCCGATCATTTGTGTCAATCACCGATCATTTGTCTCGATTGACATTTACTGACAACACTGAGCCCGTACCAATAAAAGATGACTTCCCAGACGAGCAACTGATGGCTGTCTCCAGTTTTCCTTGGTACGCAGATATAATAAATTACCTTGTTACAGGGGAGACCCCAAGTCATTGGTCAAATCAGGACAAGAAAAGGTTCCTTTCGTTTGCACGCCATTTCTTTTTCGATGATCCTTACTTATTCAAGTATTGTGCTGATCGGGTCATCAGGCGTTGCGTTCCGAATGAGGACATAATTGTAATTTTGGCTTCCTGTCATTCTGAAGCCTGCGGTGGCCATTTTGCCTCCCAAAAAACTGCACACAAAGTATTGCATAGCGGCTTCTATTGGCCCACCGTGTTCAAAGATGCCTACGCTTTTTGTAAATCGTGCCAGCGATGTCAAAAGCTTGGTACAATTTCGAAAAGGAATTCGATGCCCCTAACTCCCATAATCACAATTGAAATATTCGATTGTTGGGGCATTGTGGATATCGCAATTTTCTTACCCACAACTTTCTTTTTAAAGTTCTTTTAAATTCAAAACAAATGAGTCGCCACTTAATTTTTAAAAGGAAAATTAAGAAACCATTTTTAAAGCAACTGATCTTTTGCGAAACCAAAGATTAACTAGGTCTGGGGATTATGGAATGAGAAGGGAAGGAGCCCATCGGACTAAAACACCCCTTCTCATCCTATCTCGCGATAGGCCTCTACTTAACATCCTTTTAATTGAATTACTAATCTAAGGGTGCCCTCAACTAATACATAGGTATACGTATACATTACACAAACATGTCAAAATGGTGTAAAATTACCAATTTACAAAATATCATTCAAAAAGCCACGTAATTCAAGTAGCAAGCAATATGATATGTAATAAAGAACGAGAGAACTTACTCGGGATCCAGCCGCGAATATGAAACGTGCAATGCATGCGATTAAATAAAACCTAGGAAAAGAGTCTCTAATCCACATATATACATTTAAGGCAAAATCTCAATTCTAATGTGTCGCGCATAAATGTCAAGAAAATTGATAAAATTAAGAAATTAAAATAAATTAAGAGGGGTTCAAGAAATCATACCTTAACAGCGCTGCAAAACAAAGGGTTAGTCCACATGCTATACAAGATACGAAGTTAGAAATAACAACCCTGAATTTCTAGCTTAAATCTATCAAATGTAATTAAATCTAAAGCAACCAAGTCCTAATTATAAGTGTCAAGCCATATGGATGAATATGTACATGAAAAGAATAAATTATTGAAGTACTCAATGATTTATATCACTTAAACTTTGAATTCAAGCTTAACTAATCATTATTGAAACATGGTTTGGACCTTAACTCATGAAAATATCATCTAAACCACTACTCATAAGATTGGTTAAAACTTGCAGAATTCTGGAAATTGCTGAGAGCAGATCATAACTTTAAAGAAATACAAAGCATGGTTCCCATGGCTTGATCTTGATGAATTTTGAACACAAGATGCCTCTGTGTGTCTAGTTTTTAACCCAAAAAAGAAATCAAGGTTTCAACGGTTGGATCTCTGGGAAATGGACAAAAACCAGACATCACTCAGCATTCTACAACCTTCTGTCCAGAGTTCTTGCACGATTTTCTAAAAATAGTAAAAAGATCAGAAATACTTTGTTCTTTTTAGGGTGACTTTCTAACACATTAATCTACTTAGAAAAAATTATTTTGGGTCACAAATACTTTATTAAGGTTCTGATTTACTTATTTCAAAAGAGTGTTACTGTTCTGAAACTCTGGACAGATTGTAGTGACTTCACATAACTCATGATCAAACCACTTTAAACATGAAATCTCCTTAAAAAAAATTATAGTGGTAAAACATTGTGTTATTGGCACTTTCCCGTTAGTTTCATTTGGTTTCAACGGTCTGATTTCGAACTAAAAATCTTTGATCAAAACCGGTTTATGAACCCACTGTTTCATTGTCAAGTTCAACTTTTATTTGTTAACCCCAACTATTAAACCATGAAGTTGGACTTAAACTAAACCATTTTTTCGTACCATTTGATGGTCATTGGAGGCTAAAGACCTTCATATTTGTTGATTTCAAATGAAGTATGAATAGACTTCATGAAATCTTAAGATAATGAATCTAAACCATGAAGATGGGCTTAGACTCAAACTACTTTCTCCTACCACTTGATGGTCATTGGAGATGAAGACATGACTAATACTCATGAGCCTTTAAGAATCTCAAGAGAGAAGTACAAACAAACATAGCAAACAATCATAGGTTCCAAGAAATATGGAGGGGATTCCATGAAATCTTAAGTTAAAGAATCCTAAACCATGGTAGGGGTTTAGATTCATTTACTTGCTCTTATATAAAGGGTGATCAACCTTGACTCTCATGGGGGAGCACAAGCTCACATGGAATCAAGGGATCCAACTCATGAGATTCAAGTGAAGTATGGAAGACTTCCAAGAATCCCAAAGAGAGAAGTATAAACAAAGAGGAAGAAAAGAAAGAACTAAAAGAAAAGGCAATTAAAGTTTGCAAGTTCCCTAATAATACTTCTAACAAGGAGTTAATCAAAAGACCAAGTAGTGTTAAGAAGTTCAAAACAATGAAGAAAAAAGAAAAACAATTTATGGTTAGAGGATCACCACCAAACTATCCTCAAAGCTTCTCTCTTTTGAAGATCTTCCAAGCCCTTCTCTCTAGTTTTTTTTTTTAAATCTCTCTCAAATATATGTTAGTGTAATGGTATCCACTTCTTGTATATTTTTTGTATATCCTCCCAAGGAAGATCCTCCTTCTTTTATAGACAAAAATACCAAGTATTCTTAGTGAATTTGGAGTAAAAGACAGGTGTAAATGTCTCATTTGGTGGTACAATACATACTTCCTGAAAATAGATAGACTGCTGCAGAAGGCGGTAGTCAAAAATCTTTTGCAGCAGTCAGTGGATGCCGCTGCGGCACTCCGTGAAGTCGCGGCGGCATTCCATGACTGTCGCGGGGCTCTTCGTAAGTGTCGCGCCAAATTATTGATTGCCGCATTTTTGTCAACCTTACTTTATCAGTTTTTTGTTTGTATTCGAATACATATACGTATTGTACCACAAAATACGGACTGTTAAAGCAAACGGCAGTCAGAAATTGTCGGCGGTACTCAGTAAATGTCAGTCCGGCATTCTGTGACTGCCGTTCGGCACTCACTGAGTGCCGCAAACAACTGCCGTGTGCCGATTTCTGTTGAACCTCCCCTTTTTAGGTCTTTTTCTTTTCTCCTTTTTCTTAAAAAAAAAAACTTATTTTCGAAGATCTTTTCCAAAAGTGACGTTTTATACCTGAATTCTCCTAAACACCTGGTATTTCATTCTGTGAAAATTTTACTGCATTTGGAGAACTTTCTGAAGAGCTTGGAACACTTCGAATCTTTCGGTCCTTGTCATCATCGGATATAGAGGTGACACTCTCCTTAATTCGACGTTTGGTCAAAATCGGGGTGTCTACAGGCATAGACTTCATGGGTCCGTTTCCTAAATCTAATAACTGTGAATATATACTTCTGGCTGTGGAATATATATCAAAATGGGTAGAAGCGATACCGACGAGACGCAATGACCATAAAACGGTAATGTCCTTCCTTAAGGAAAACATCTTATCGCGTTTCGGAACCCCAAAAGCTTTAATAAGTGACCAAGGTAAACACTTTTGCAATAGGCCTTTGGAATCACTACTCAAGAAATACGGGGTGAATCACAAGATCGCTCTAGCCTACCACCCACAAACAAATGGGCATGCAGAGTTGGCTAACCATGAAATCAAGCATATATTAGAAAAGACGGTTAGTTTCAACAGAAAAGATTGGGCTTATAAACTGACTGATGCTCTTTGGGCGTACCGTACTGCCTACAAGACAAATCTGGGAATGTCCCCATATAGGCTAGTGTATGGTAAGGCATGTCACCTCCCCGTTGAAATTGAGCACAAAGCATATTGGGCGACACGCTCATTAAATTTTGACATTAAAGAAGGAGGTCATCTCCGAAAACTCCAGTTGGCGGAACTGGAGGAAATCCGTCAAGATGCATATGACAATGCTAAACTTCATAAGGAAAGGTTGAAGGTTCGCCATGATAGAACAATTTTTCGAAAATCTTTCAAGCCTGGACAGAAAGTTTTACTATACGATTCGCGCCTTCATCTTTTCCCAGGAAAACTCCGATCTCGGTGGACATGACCCTTCACAGTCAAATCTGTCTTCCCACATGGGGCCGTTGAGTTAGTCAATCCTAAGAACGACGGATGTTTCAAGGTCAATGGCCAAAGGTTAAAACCGTTCTTAGAGGATTTCCAACCAGAGGTCGAGCACATCCAACTGGATGAGCCCGACTATGCCTCAACCTAGAACGCTCAAGTGTGTTTTAACAATGTTGTTGTACTTTTTCTTTTACTGTTTCTCGTTGTGTTTTGTTCTTTTGTTTATCTCTATCTTTTTTAGTGTGACCTTGATCGTAATTTGCTATTCCATTTCTATCTCCTGCAGGCTGTCCAACATGAGAGATGACGGTGTTCACTCGATAGGGCCATGGGCTGATTCAGAATATCAGAACCCACCATGGACTGCCGATGAAATAGCATTCTGTTTATCTCCATACCAAGGACCAGAGACGGAAGACGTCATTGACCTAACCCACGGATACATCCCATACGATCCTGCTCTCCTCCAGATCAACCCATTTGAGCACATGGAACTCCCTAAAGAGGAGGGAGAACCAGAAGGATATGCTGTGTGGGAAGTCGATGACGCTCTAATGGAACAGTGGGAAAATGACTCAATGTGGGAGCCATGGGAAGAAGAGGAATTATAGGATGTGGTGCCAGAACGCCATAATGTTGTATTCACATATGTTGACGACTACCTGGTCATCCAAGTGGTTCCCTACATTTGTGTGCACTTGAGTTATTTGTTGTTCTGGCTTCAATGCCCTCTACCTGCCAGTGCACCTGGGAATATCATGCCAATAGCGAGGTTAATTCTTGGTCACATTCCTTTCTTTTTCTTTTCGCTTTGTTTATTTCTTTCTGTTAGTTCTTTCCCTTGTTCTGGTTTATTTATTTCTTGTTTTCCTTGTTGTTTTCCTTTGTCAGGAATATCACTATGAATCTAACATTTCCACCGTTGTTCCTTCCACATCAGTTGTTCCATGGGATTGGACCATACGTCCAGCCCCCGGGTACTCCGCCGCAAGAGGAAAGTCCAATGCGAAATCACACGCCGTTATTGCTTTCTCCATCCGGATCACCTCCGACACGTGCAATCAATTCTTTGGATAGTTCAGACTTGCTTAATGATGCCCTGGATGCCTTCCGATTATTCTGGAAAAGGGAATCAGCAAATTTGGACCCCACATTTGGAGCCTTGGCAGAGACAGACATTGTGGAAGAAGAAATCTTCATGCTTGAACAATAGTGCTACACTTCAATTGTATTCCGTCATTTTCATCTTTCTTTCATCAATTGAAGTGTATTCCTAGACAATGTTTTTTGTAGTTTCAGTTTCTTTTATTTTTTCTATTTCAATAAGGTTTTACATACCATGCGGGGACAATAATATTGCAAGTGGATGCTATTATAAAGATTTATTTATATAAATTTGCAATTTTCTACTATGAGAATGATATTTTTGGCTTACATGTTCTGTCAATGAACTGCTTTTATGCTATTCTGTATGTCCAGACATATGTGGGTTAGTTGGTGGTGTATAATTTCTTAATTCAGGGAAATTGTAAAATTTCTAAGTTCAATCGATCGAACGCACCTCGATCGATCGAGAGTATCATAACCTCGAGCGCTTCAGCAGGGTTCAATCGATCGAAGGTTCGATCGATCGAACCATCTCGAGCGATCAAGATCTATTTTTAAACGAGGCATCGTTCAGAAGCTTCTTCAGTCTCTCTTCATCTCCCTAACTCTCAATCGCTCGAAGACAGAAGGAGACTCATGCGATTTTGGACCCCTCACTTATAACCACATCAATTGAGGAGTACCTGGTCCCCTGATCATCATTGGCATCACCGTCATCCTCTACTCGGCGCGTCTCTCGAGGTTAGGCCCCGAGGACCCCCTCGTTGTTCTTTCCACTTCAAATTTGTATGAGGGTGCCCCCCATTGGTTATTTTACTCTTTGTCATCGTTGTCTTGTTGTATTTTATGTTTGCGGGCCCTTTTCCGTTCTCAATGCTCGAGACTGCCACTTCGCTGTGTTCGATCGATCGAACTAGGTTCGAGCGATCGAACCCAACATCCTTTCAATCGATCGAACAAGTCTCGAGCGATCGAACCTGCGATTCTCTCGAGCGATCGAAGTGTGACAGTTTCATTTTCTTTACTATTTTTCCTGTTTCTAATGCTTTCACTGTTTATTTCTTCTGTTTCAGGGCTTTACGATGAACCCTATCACAGGGTATCACAAGTTCAAGCCTTTTGACCTAACCATGCCCGACCCTATACCCGATCACGGGTTCAGAAACAAAGAAGACAGGGTATGGTTCACTAGATACTTCCAGTCGTGTAAGGTTATGATCGAGCGACCTCTTGAGACTACCTGGCTTTCTACTCCGTGGTATCTTGCCCGGATACACGCCATGCCACAGTGGTACACGCTCCTTTCCCAGCCAAAGCAAGTTAATCTATGCTAGATTCGGGAGGCGTGTGCGACGATGGTCAGGGATCCAGTTGCTCCGTTCACTCTTCGATCATTTTTCTGAGGTCGGGAGATCATTTTTAGTCTGGCCACTGTCTCCGCTGCTCTTGGGGTACCTAAGGTACCTAATTGTGTTTGCCCACATCGCCCCGACACACCGCTGCTCTCCCCGACTATTATTATCCGAGAGATCACTGGGGGTGCTCTTCCTGGTTGGGATGGCGAGGCCCTTATTCCTGACTTCTACCTTACGGATAATTATCATATGCTGCACCTCGCCCTCAGCAATTGCCTCTTAGTGACATCTTATCGGGAGAAGATTGCAGCATGGTATGCACGTGTGTTATATGCGATCGGGACACGGCAGCTAGTCTATTTACCTTGCCTTTACATTAATTTCATGAGGCACCCCACACAATACATTCAGGCCAAGAAGCATTTGAAGGGTGCTTAGGCCATTCATCGAGTCATTGAGCAGGCAGGACTACTTCCATTGGTGGATGATGTGACTGCCCAGTCTCGCAGTCGTTTTGGCGAGATTGCTTCCCGCCGGTCTGATGCGCAAAAGAGAAAGAGGCGGGGTAAAGGCAAGGCGAAGGTTGGCGAGAAGAGGAGGAGAGGAGGAGGCACCGATACGGAGGGTGCTACTTCTGGGATGCCCACAGAGGCTGAGGAGCATGATTCTAAGGAATAGATGGATCCTATTGAGGAGGTGGCGAGATTTGAGTTGAGACAGACGTCTCAGGCTCGTGCCCAGGGAGAGTCTTTTTCTGCGCCTCTCCCGACTATTCACGAGTTACTATTGAAGGAGAGAGAGGCCCGGATTAGACTTGAGGGCAAGGTAGATCAGATGACGACTCTGCTGGAGGTGATCTTGATCCAGATTGGAGTCGACCAGGCAGTTCACGCAGCTTCTGCACCACCTACAACTACTCCAAACACTTCCACTGTCCCACCTACTACACCTGCTATTCCACCACCTACCACCGGACCATCATCTTCAGCCCCTTCTTCTCAGGTTGATCCTACAGCTTCATCATCATCGGCGGCACTGCTTGCTGCTAAGACACCGCTTCCACCACCTCCGGTTGTGGCTGACACATCACTAACTACTCCAGATGCCACAATCGTGAGTGACCCGGCGGCGGCACCGACTGTTGCTGAGGGTGGGGTTGCGGTTGCTCCAGATTTACTGATCGAGATATTATTTGATGTTCCTAATGATGTGTAGTCTGTTGGTTCAGTTTCATGGATTTTTGGACATTGTTGGTTGGTTTGGTGGATATTTTGGACACTGGTGGGATATTTTGTTTATTGTTGGGTATGGTTGGTTATGTTGGATCTTACTTTTTATGCAGTATATTATCACTGTTATGTTCTTTCATTTTATTATCTTTCCAGTGATACGTTCTGTTTTATGTATGGATCCCTTGCTTTATAGTTCATTCATGTTTGATCTTTTCTGTTTGGAGTATGTATGCTTTCTGTACAGGTTCTTACACTTGCAATTCTTACAATGCCATATCAGGTGATATCTCTCTATCTCTTTTTGAAAATCAACTGCTGAGGACATTGCAATTTTCAGTTGGGGGTGGGATGTAGATAGATTGGGATGTAGATAGATAATCACTTGTGCATATTGTTACATCAATCTGGACCACTCTATCTATTGCTTATGTCATACAATCTCCATTCGAAGTTTGTAAATTAACTTAAATTACAAAAATTTCAAAATTTCAAAATTTTCAAATGATTAAGTAAGGTTTGAATTAAATTGGTAGAATAATTTGGAATATTCACTTCTATTTACCTGTTGTCGAGCAATGACACAACCATTTTATTCTCATCCTTTTATGAATTAAGTTCACGCGTTTTTCTAGTTTCGCTAGGATAAATGCATATGTTGACCATTCTTGTATCCAAATCATTTCCACGTGTTAATAGCTATGTAGAAAACTTAAAATAAGAGTTAATACGACTTTCGTACTTTAAAGAATGAAGTAGTGGAAACTAGTTACCCTTAGTGAGCTTTTGAATCCAATCTTCAATTCTGAGGGAATTATCACATTAAAATTCGAATTGTTTTTCTTGAATATGCCGATTAAATTCGTTGAATAGTCTCTAATTCTTCAGTTTGACTGCTTATTAGAGGAGAACGTTCAGGATTTACCAACTAAACTCAATGAACATTGACGTGTAAAAATTAAGAAGTTGAGAAAATGATTTAAGCCATCGTATTTGCTCCTTGCCTTCTCCATTTACCTATATCGATATTTCCGAATATGCATTGTTCTTAACCCCACACCTAGTAAATACTTCCAAATCTATTGTGAAATTCTAAATTCCTAATTTTATACTTTGACCTCAATATACCCTATTGCACACCCAAAGTGATTAAATTATTGAAGTATGGGGAGGGAGTAGTAGTGGGAACGGCTGCATAAAAGAAAAGAAGAGGAAGGAGAAATTCCAGGTTAAACAAAAATGATGATATATATTTATATGTATGGAGAGGATGGTTGGAATGAAGTGAAGAGGAAATTATTAAACTAAATCACATGACGAGGTGCAATTTCTTACCCCTTTCATTTCTACCCTACTAAATAAAAAACCATCAAGTCAAAGTCTTAATGATTTTTAACAACTTAGTTAAAACACGAACGTGTAATTTGAGTTATCCACGGTATTTCGCTCCTCTGGTAAGTAGTATTCCTTTCGTGAGACTATACACTCTAAAATGTTCGTCTTTTATAGAGTCAAGTATGGAAGCATTAGTATCCAAAAAATCACTCCTACCAAAGCTTCCATATCTTGTGTGATCATTATTAACCAAGTTTCTGTGAGATATTCATTTTTGAGTGTAGTAACCATGTGAGAATTGAGTTGAAACTACAAGTTCTGAGGGTATGATAGTTTAAACAACTCTAGATAAAGTTTGATGTATAGCTGTAAATTTCACACACACACACAGATACATGAATGTGATGCATATGTTATGTTTATATTAGTGACATGAGGAGCATGTGCATTTCTTTCATGGTTTGAATGAGGATGATATGTTTTGTAGAGCTAAATTAATAGTTGAATAGAGGGGAGTGTTTAAAAAATTTTCTATATCTTGTTGAGCTTAAAAATTGCAAGAACTTTGTGGGTACATTCATTGCAAACCTCACGAGACAACACTCGTCCACTAGGGGGAACCTAGGGGTCTAACGGCTTGTTGCATTTGCTAAATGCAATCGCGATTCCTACGAAAGTGAGTTAGGTAGTTTTCTTTCTTGTTATTTTAGTTTAGTTAATCTGGGTCTAGTCTAATTTAGTCATTGTAGTATTAGTTTAGCTTGTTTTTATTTTCGCTTTATTGCTAGGGACTAGCAAATCGCTAGTTGGGGGTTGTGACAAGCGGGGGTATTTGTAAAATACAACCATGCTAAAAGAAGAAAATGTACTAAATTATTTCACAATTCCTTTATTTATCTATAGTTTAAATTACAACGCCAGTTTGTGCACGATTTGATTAAACTATGATAAGTTGTTTGTTTTAGCTGTAGTTTATGCAGATTACTGTTGCTGTGTGAAGAATTGGATGAGAAAGGTAAAAGGAAGTGCTAAATTGTAATGAAGACAAGTAAAGAATGAAAAGTGAACCTCGATCGATTGAAGAACATTCGATCGATTGAAGGTCCGATCGATCGATATTAGCTCAATCGCTCGAAGACCCCAGGAGTTCAATCGATCGAAAGATGTTCGATCGATCGAACATGGCTTTTATCAGATTATACGCGCACGCAGCAGAGTCGGGATTTTAACCCTAAGCATTAGGTTTTTAGTATAAATACTCGTATTGTATGCGTCCATAGGGACGCCCACATTAGTTTTCATCAGTTTTTAGAGAGGGAGATAGAGAGTTTACATGTTTTTGTAGGTTTAAAAGCTTGGATATTGCCTTTGGATTGGTTTTTCTCTAGTTTAATCAAAGTTTGTCTTTCCAGGTTACTTCTGTATTGTTTATTTATATTCTACACATAGTTTATAGTAGCATAATCTATTAAATTCATAGTTTTGCATGCTAAATAAGTTCACACCATTAGTTTACATAATTTTCATGTTGAAATCACAAACAAACAAGACTTTAATGAACTTTTACGTTAAAAACACATCTGTGATACTCCAGACTATGTCTGAGTAGTCCCCAGGTTGGGAGATCACGATGAAACCGTGATCTCAAGCCTCTGCCATGTAGCAGAATAGGTCTTGTGTTCGATCGATCAAAATAGTTCGATCGATCGGACCAGAGACATTGTCGAGCGATCGAAGTCAGTTCGATCGATCGAGAGATGAAGAAGTCCGATCGATCGAAAGCGCATCGATCGATCGAACCTTCTGATTTTTGAGAACATTCTATGCGGTATTCCTAGACTTTATGCTTTACTGATTTGTTATCAAATTGTCACCAAACGCTCAGTTTGTCAAAACAGTCCGTAAACTTAAAGCCTTGAAGCATTTTTCTTCAATAAACTTTGCAAACCACCCTCAATGCTAACACCATTGTAGGTGCGAGTCTTAACTATTGTTTTAAACTACTTTTATGTATTTCAAACTTAAACGCGATGACATAGTCCCGGTCATGAAAGGACTATGGACTCTTTATCCTAAGAGAGATACGGAATACTGTAGAGAATGTGCTCCATTGAGCTTCAACGTAATTGCATGGTAGATGGCTAGGTCATGGTGGATTCGTGTAATCCCAACATTCCCTTTTAGTAAGAAAAACAGGTTTAAAAATATTGCTTTAATTTGTTAGTTAGTTGCTAGATTAATTTAGTTTAATTGCTTCATCTTTAGTAGTTGATAAACTGTGGGACTTTGTGTTCTGCATTCCTTTAAAATTTTGATTTTTATTTTCTTGTTTGGGATTAATCTAAGTTTTTAGTTTAACACCTTCCCTGTGGGATCAACCTGGACTTAACCAGAGTACTACTTGCACGATTACCTACACTTGGGTAT
Organism: Hydrangea macrophylla; assembly: GCA_033977485.1. Lineage (NCBI taxonomy): Eukaryota > Viridiplantae > Streptophyta > Magnoliopsida > Cornales > Hydrangeaceae > Hydrangea > Hydrangea macrophylla. Next base: position 70,412,128 of record CM066988.1, read on the forward strand.
AGCACACAAGCGCACACAGAATAATTCTCGTGTCATTATACATCAACGCGGCTATTGATGGAGTGCCATATTCGAGGGTGCTGATCGATAATGGAGCTGCGGTGAACTTCCTACCATCCATTTATGTTACTAAAGTTGTAGCATGAAGAGAAAGAATTGATCCCAACTGAGCTCACAGTCTGTGAGTTCACAGGGACACTAGCGAAGATGAAAGGGATCCTCCTAGTACAACTTACTGTGGGAAAGAAGACCACCATGATAGCTTTCTTTGTCGTGGATTCTAGAGCCTCATATAATGCCTTGCTCGGTAGAGACTAGATCCATACCAGTAGGTGCATCCCTTCAACTTTGCATCAGTTCCTTATTTTTAGGAACGGTGATGTGGTGGAAGTAGTCTGGGCTGATCACAAGCCTTTCGTTACCAGAGTATATTGCTCTGAGGCCGTTTTATATGAAGATGATATCGGCCCTGTCAAATTCATTGGAACAGATAAAAATGGTAGGCCGAGATCGGCCACCATGGTGAAGGATCAAAGGAATCAATTGATTCAGGTGTACAAACAACTCGATCGGCCATCAATCGTGATTACACTGATCGACAATGATGTAGAACTTAGCATCTCGAATGGACCAGAACCCATCATCAGTGAAGCATAGAAGGGCACTGACCGTGCAGGCCAGTGTTGCTAGAATGCAGGCTTTCCTGGTAGACAGGCAAGCACAGATATCATCGACTGACATCGTCAATATTATTGAAGATTTCTAGGGAAAAATGACGGAAGATTGCATAAAGATAGAGGAGTTATCATTGGCCCCAGCAAAGCTCGATGACTTAAAAGATGATGTACAAGATCCTCTCCTTGAGGTTGATTTGGGGGCAAGCGGAGAATACCAACCCACTTTTATAAATCAGTTACTCGAACCCGATTTCCAGGCATCATTGATATCTCTACTTAGAGAACTTAAAGATTGCTTTGCCTGGGACTACCATGAAATGCCTGGGTTGGCAAGGGAGCTCGTGGAACATCGATTACCGATCAAGGAAGGGTATATGCCATTCAAACAATTACCCCGAAGAATGTCCCCTGAGGTCATTCTTAAAGTCAAAGAAGAAATTGAACGACTGCTGAAGGCTGGCTTTATCAGAACAACCAGGTACGTCGATTGGATTTCCAATATTGTACCAGTAGTCAAGAAAAATGGCAAGATAAGGGTCTGCATAGACTTTAGAAATCTGAACATGGCAACCCCTAAAGATGAATACCCAATGCCGATGGCCGATCAACTCATTGACGCCGTGGCCAAACATAAAATTTTATTCTTTATGGATGAGCATTCAGGATATAACTAGATATATATAGCCGAAGAAGACATCCCCAAGACCGCATTCAGATGTCTTGACACTATTGGAACATTTGAATGGGTAGTTATGCCGTTCGGGTTGAAAAACGCTGAAGCAACATATCAGCGAGCCATAAACGCGATCTTCCATGACATGATTGGGAAAATCATGGAAGTTTACATTGATGATGTTGTCATAAAATCGGCCACGCAGGAGAAGCATTTGGCCAATTTAAGAAGATCTTTTGAAAGAATGAGGATCCATGGGCTTAAGATGAACCCCTTGAAGTGTGCTTTTGGAGTATCAGTAGGGAACTTTCTTGGTTTCCTAGTGCACCAAAGAGACATTGAGATCGATAAAAACAAGGTCCGATCCATTCAATCAGCGAAACCCCCAAAAAATAAGAAAGAACTCCAAAGATTGCTCGGGCAAATCAACTTTCTACGACGGTTCATCTCAAACTGCGCAGGACAAACACATGTTTGGTCCCCCATTACTCAAACTGAAGGCCGAGGAAGAATTCAAGTGGGAGAATCGGCATTAAAAGGCATTTGAAGCTATCAAACAATATTTATCTGACCCACCAGTGATCATGCCTCCGAGGAAGAAGAGGCCGTTAAAACTGTACTTATCAGCCTTAGATGAATCAATAGCATGCATGCTAGCACAGGACAATGAGTGGGTAAAGGAACAAGCAGTGTATTATCTAAGTAGAGTTCTAACTTCTGTCGAGCGTAGATACACCCCGATAGAAAATTATGTTTAGCCTTGTATTTTGCTTCACAAAAACTAAGAGTTTATATGCTTCCTACTTTGGTTTATTTGATTTGCCAAACTGACATCATCAAATACATGCTGTCCAGACCGATAATGTGTGGACGTATAGGAAAGTGGACTCTAGCTATGATAGAGTTCACATTTTAATTCGTTCCTCAGAGATCAGTAAAAGGACAAGCCCTCGCCGATTTCTTGGTCGATCATCCTTGTTTGGATGTCGGCCCAGAATTAAACGAAGCAATTGATTCTACTCTTTTATCAAAAATTTCTTTGACCCCTTGGACGTTGATATTTGACGGATCAAGAAATGTTGACGGAGCAGGAGCGGGAATAATTATGATATCGCCAAGAAAAAGAAAGACTGTTTTCTCATTCAAACTAGAATTTGAGTGTTTAAGTAATCAAGCTGAATATGAAGCATTAATCATCGGTCTTGAAATAATGACTGAGTTAGACATATCGGCGATTCATATTATCAGCGATTCAAATCTTTTTATTAACCAGCTCAGTGGTGAGTATCGGTGCAAGAGTTGGGAGTTATTGCCTTTCAACTCAATTTCCCTCCAACTATTACGTGAGTTTGACGATGTTAGAGTCCAGCACGTTGCTCGAGCCTATAATTCCGAGGCTGACAATTTAGCACAAGTGGCATCAAGAACCAAATTGGAAATAACCGACAATGAAAAGTTGATAAGAGTGCAAAGAAGAATCTTGCCATCGGTAAGACAACGAGAAATGACAACAGAAGTTTTCTCGGTTGTCATAGATGATCAGGATTGGAGAGTCCCAATAATAAGATGCCTCATGTATCCAAGTGGATAGATCGAAAGGAAAACAAGATTAGCTTCGATTAATTATGTCTTACTGAATGGGGTACTATTTAAGAAAAGCTTTAAGGACGAAGTTTTATTGAGATGTCTGGACAAGCTCGAGGCCATGAAAGTAATGGCTAAGGTACACGAAGGTATTTGCGGTACACGCTAGGTAGGTACAAAGATGAAATAGCTTCTTAGAAGATACAATTTTTATTGGCCGAGTATACTAAAAGACTACATTGATTACACAAAAGGATGCCAGGTGTGCCAAAAGCATGGGCCAATACAACGAGTACCACCTACCGAGATGCAGGTGATCATAAGACCGTGGCCATTTCGAGGCTGGGCCATGGACCTAATTGGGAAAATATACCCACCATCCTCAGGTCAACACTACTTCATAGTGGTGGCAACGGATTACTTTACGAAATGGGTGGAGGCAGTACCAGCCAAATCGGTGAATCAAGAATATGTGATCAAATTTATTAACGAACACATAATTCACCAATTCGGGCTTCCAGAAATGATTACAGCAGATCAAGGATCGGTCTTCACGGGAGATGAAGTTAAGGCATTTGCTGAAAGCTGAGGTATCAAAATCCTTAATTCAACTCCATATTTTTCCCAGGGAAATGGGCAGGTAGAGTCATCAAACAAAACAATCAAAGGGATAATAGAAAAGATGGTGGAAGGTAATCCTAGGGTATGGCATGATTTATTGTCTGAGGCATTGTGGGCATATAGGACATCAAAGAGGTCGACCGCAAACATCACTCCATTCATGCTTACCTATGGTCATGATGCAATGTTGCCTATGGTAGTTACAGTCCGGTTAGTGAGACGAGCATTCCAACTCGGCCTTGAATCAGCTGATTACACCGAGGCAATGTTGGCCGAGTTGGAAGAACTTGATGACGTTCGTCTTAAAGCATTGGATTGTATTAAGGCACGGAAGAATGGAGTTACTCAGGCATACAACAAGAGGGTCAAACACAAGTCATTTGGCGAAGGAGACCTAGTTTGGAAAGCTGTATTGCCGTTGGGTGAAAAAGATTGTCGATATGGAAAATGGTCAGCTAAATGGAAAGGTCCATATCAGGTAATATCGGTCATTGCGGGAGGTACGTATCGGTTAATGGATTTGGATGGTGAGATGCATGCTAGGTCGATAAATGGAAAATATTTAAAGCAATATGTACCATCTTTTTGGGAGTCAGCAACAATGGATGAATTATAGAAAAACTTCATTTTCATTGATGTTAAAAAATTTACATGGTATTAGCCATATACAGAGTAGAACGGCTAGAAGAAAAAAAAAATGTATATATATAGAAATACATTATTTCTTTGCAAATCTCAACCTAAGCTCCTCACAAGCCTGGTCCAGGTACTCCAGTTCCCTTTCAGCACTAGTCTTGTCGGCCTCCCATCTGCTTGCAGTTGCTGCAGCTCTGGTCAAAGCCTCCACATGTTCCTGCGCCGTGCGCCCAACATCAAGGATGGCCCTTTCGGAAAGTGCAAGGCCTGCATCAGCGTTCTCCAGCTCGGCCTGAAGCTTGGCCATCTCAGCCTCAAGCCTAGCCTTTTCTTGTAGGATGCGCTCCTTCATGACCTTTGAAGCTTGATATTGCTGCTTGCATTCACCCAGATGTTTGACTCGGGCTTTGCGTTCCCTGGATTTTTCTTCGATCTCGGAGACAAGTTTGGTGGCTGACCGATGTCGGTTCAAATAGTCTGGCAGTCTTACTTGCAGATCCCGAAGATCAGCTTTCATTTCTTCAGGTATGTCCAACCAGGAAAGCAAGAGGCCCATGACCGAGTGACACTCGTCAAAGTCAGGGAGATATGAGAGTTTACGTTGGACCGTAGTCCTAAACCACTCCTCGGCCCTTTGATACTCAGCTGCAGAGGGAGCAGCACTGGCTTGAGCCACCATCGTTTTGGCTTGAAGGAGCTGCTCAGGATTCAGGAGAGCGAAGAAGGCCTTGACGGAAGAGATCGAGGAGAAGTCAGGAATGGGGAGAGAGCTGGAAACCTGCAAAAGGAGATCCAATAAGCATAAAGACAATAAGAGAGAGCATGCAGAAAAAATCAAACGATAAAGCCAGATTACCTGGACCGATGGGGAGCTAGTCGAAGAAGTTGCAGGTGGCGGTGGCGGTGCAGTGGGCGCCTGCGTATGAACCGGCGCAGAGATCGATGCCTCGGTGTGAAAACCACCAGTAGAAGGAGATTGAACGGGGACTTCATTTCTCACCCATGATCTCGGTGTCACGAGGGGATCCAGGGTCACTAAGATCAATGGGATCATTGTGATTCGATTCAAAGGGCCTCTCATCCTCAGCAGTTACCGAGGTGTCAACTGCGCCAGTACTATCAGTGATAGGTGACAATACCTTGGCCGCACTTGTTAGGATAGCCTGCCTGGCTTTATCCAGTCCTCTTAACCGTTGAAGCTCGGCCATCAGTTGTTCCTCAGTCATCTGAGGAGCGGCCTTAGTTGGGGCGGTTGGGGAGGAAGCTAAAGCAGGAGGTTTGAGAGGAGATTTTGGAGGCGGCGGTATCTTTGCCCGAGAATATGGACGCTTCATTGTTGCTTGTCCAGTCTTCTTGGGAGCAGTACCACTGACCCCCTGTTTTCAAGTAAAAGAAAGATTTAACCTCAGCCCATTCATAGAAGAGAAAATAAACTAAAAAAAAATCGATACCTTGCCCGATTTAACGGTGGCTGTGGCTACGTTGCGACGTTGATGAGTGGATAGAGGTACATCTTCGTCCGACTCCACATCGGTCACTCCAGATGGGTTTTCCCTTGGAAGGGCTTCTGAACAGGAATTAGAAATGAAATCAGTTAGAGAAGTGGAAGGCAAAATAAAACATAAGGGGGAAATACCTAAAATTGGTGCTCCAGTTTCTATAACCCAGATGGCCGACAAGTGATCGACCGTTCCCAAATCATGCAGCCCGGTATAAGTGACTCTTTCCCAAGGTTCCATTGATGACGATGTCTATTTATTCATCATCGGCACGGCAATTGCAAAATCGGCCTCGGGCAGCGGAGGAGGCCGACACTCAAAAGGTTTGAGGAACTGTTTGAAAGGGATTACCGATGAATAATCAGTCGTTTGCAAGTAGTTTTTATACACTCTTGCTGCTTTTTCCTTGTGTTCCTGCTCAAGCGCTCTCAGATGCCACTCCATATCGGACCGCTTGATCTCGGGCAGTCTGGGATCAAACCTGAATTTTAAAAACTTTTTAAAGGCAAGAACGGCTTGGTAAGGGGATTTACCTTTAGATATTTGGGCCTTCCTCTTTTGACTTGCAGCCTGAACCACAGAGGGGTTAGTAGAACAAGAAAGTTTCTCGGTAACAGGAGGACAAACACATTTAAGAACAGAAAAAACGGGATCAGATCTTAAGCCCGAAATAATTTTGGACCACCAAGTGTCAAACTCGGTGGATGTTGAAGGCAGCTCTCGAAATGGAATAAACTCTAGGCTAGCCCGAGCAGCCTCATTGTTTCACGCACATTTCTCAATCCTGGCCAGATCAGAGAAAAGAGATCGTCCGGCCATGGATCTGTTAAAGGTTCTGAATGGAAGAAGAGGGATTAGCTGCCTGAGCCTGAATTGTCGGGCTAAGGCCGGAGCATTGTAGTATTCCACCCTACACTTATTGCTATCCTGAGGGATGGTAGGGCTATATAATAGATCTTGGCCAACGAGGAAACTGGCCCAAATATCTTCATGTTCATCCTGCTCGGCCTCAGGAGCGTGGCCTGGACTATGAAGAAGCCAGCTCGGACACCGGAGTCGAGGGTGAAAAGGAAGGAATTGTTGGGGCAACCGGTTTCCCATATGCTCATAAAAGGAAAAAAAAAAGATGATCAAAAGAAAGACCCTTCGAGCCAAATCTGGAAAAATAAAAAGCAAAGGCCGAGGAATGCTCTGGCAGAGTGGTGGGGTCAAAGGTATCAACCAAGAACTTCTCGGGGAAATAAGATTGAAGCCAGCATTGGAGAAGCCAGAGGGCTCCCCTTGAGGTTTTGAAACCTGAAAAAATGAGTTCGAGGATGCCACAGTAAAGATGGGAAAGGACGAGAGGAGCAAGTGCAAGTCTTCAGCCCTCGGCCAATGCAAGGGCAATGTGATGGTATTCCTTGGTTATGCCGTACGAGGCCAAGTAAAAGACAAAGCGGTTCAGCCAATAGATCAAGAAGGCAACGTGCTCTTGCTCAGTGACCTTCCCTTGTCTCATACTGGCCGAGATAAAAGGACCAAAGCCAGTGATGCCCCAAGAACCCTTGCCCGTATTGGTCCTAGGGTGTTCGAATTTAAGGAGGGAAGAAAGGTTGGGAGTATTCTCTTCACCATGGGCTGGTAGGCCGGTGAGGAAGCAAACATCTTGGATTGTTGGGCTCATCGGGCCACAACGGAAGAAAAAGGCATTGACCGAAGTCGACCAGAAAAAGAGGGAGGAAAAGAAAAGAGGCTTGTCAAGAAAAAATCTCTCTCGGCTAAGCATTATTGCGTCATATATGTCCAAGGCCCTCCAAAGGTTTTTTTCACCGCAGATACTTGGTCTACCCAAGAAATCCAATCGGCAGAAGGGATAGGCTAATTTCTTAAAGGATTTGAAGGGGCATATTGGGAACCCCATTCAAAATCAGGTGATTGATAAAGTAACTCATTGTCTTCTATAACTAAAGGAAAATAGGGGTTCAGAGAAGTTGGAGGAAAGGAAGTAAGAGAAGGACCAAGCCTAATGGAAGTACCAGAAGGCATCGAAATCAATATCTGAGGGTTTATCAACCCCGGAGTGGCGTCAATGGCGTGTTTAACAGCAGTGGCGTCCGTTTTGTCCACCGGCGCGGTACCAGTGGCAGCAGGGGAAGAAGAGGTAGCACCGGTGGATTGGGAAGCACTAGAGGCAGAGGATGAAGCCATGGAAATTTAAGAAAGAATTTTTCGGGAAAGTTAAGAGAAAAAGAAAGTGAGAGTAAAAAGAGGGGTGATTGATTTGGCTTATATAGGAAGAAGAAAGGGGGTCATCATGATTTGGGAACGGATTCCCAAGAGGCACGCCTTGTTTCTAGAAACAAGGCAAGAGGAGCTACTGGGGAGATACCACGTAAAGCCGTACGCCGCCAGTTACAGTTTGGCATTAAATTTGAATTTCAAACATCTCATCAAACTAATAAGCGTAACGTTTGACAAGACATTTGGGGGGCATTGTTTACACCCTAATTTAGGTTTTCCAAGGCACATGACGATCACGTGGCTTGATGACATCATCATAGGAGCAGGTAAGCAGATGAACAGCTGATAAGGCCGATGACGGAGGAAAGAATGATGTCAGAGACAGTTGCTGGCAAGACATCCAATACGTGAAGATCGGTGTTAAAACTAAGCAGGGTGATGCCAAGATATAAATGACACCTTGGCGTCAACGACTAAGACCGATGTTGCAAAGCATGAAATGACAGCTATGGCATCGGTAAAGACACCTCGGCATCGATAAGAAAGGCCGAAGACCATCAAGATGGTTCCGTAAGACCCAGGAGCAGTGATCAACGAAGTAGAGAAGTGAAGAGTATAAGATCGGGTTTGGATAATGACTTAGGATTCAGAGGGCGGCTACTTGAAAATATCGGTCATACAAGACCGATGACCCTGATGGCCAACCAATGAAGGTCCTAAAGTGAGAGGACTAGAAGAGGTATAAAAGGAGATGTGATATTGGACTTGGGAAATAATGGATAGGTAATCTATAAAACATCGGTCAAACAAGACCGATGGGCATTGTTAGACTTCTTACAGAGAATAAGACCAAGAGAAGGATGTTATCGGTCAACTGGAATATGCTCATAAAGTGGTTAGGCAGTTAAACATGGGTGAGAACGTGTGCTTTAGGAGATGCTGAGCTGGAAGGAAAACAGTTACATGAAAGAGAAACATGGCATTGGCAGGATCATCAAATAGATCATGGAAGTTATTTATGGGACATAGTGGGAGCAGTAACTTGGTCACACCTAGAAATCAGGGGCCACTAACCCCACTAATCCCACTAATATGAACGGTTATGTACTCAAGTCTAAAAATAGAGCAGGGTGGGCAACATTAGAAAGGGGCTAACACACACGCCACTTCTGTGCTAGCAAACTTTAGTTTCTCCTCATAACAACATTGCTTTTGTTCTTCAGTGATTTGCGAGTTTTCTCTACGAGTGTTTGTTATTGTTCCTTGAACGTTTGTAATCACTGCTTATTCAATCAATGAAGATGATGATGACTGTGGAGGTATTCTGAATCTCAGTTTGATTTGTTTGTTTTTTTTTCTTTATTTGTTATTTGTAATTACTTACTTGCATCAGAGTAGAGTAAAAACCCACATTTTTGTTAAAATGACTATTTGAACAAGTCGCCCAAATTAGAAGTTAGATTGGGTTATCTCAACTCCTTTTGAGTCCACGCGGACTCTAGCACGCCCGACGCACACAAAACCAAAAATTATTATAAACACTTACGAATATCAATTGGACGAAGATCAAATTGAATCAATCAAGAACATTAAGCAAAGATACATGTAGTCCAAGTTATCCCGAAACCAGAGGCATTCTGATGGGTTTCAAGAGGGAGGCTATTACGATGGTCTCTCTTTCTCTCTTACTTTTTCTTTCCTCACATAGATTCCACCCTATTGTTTTTAGTACAGTCTAAGATTAAGTAGTAGGGATCAACCTGTCAAAACAATCTAATTCCTTTATTGGCAGCTTTGCGTGAACGAAAATTTAAAAGGTTTCAAACAGATTCATGCAATTTTTATTAGAGTAAAATTTCTGGCACACCCATTTTCACAACTTCACCCCCACAACCTGATGTGGCAACCATGTAGTGGGAGTATCATATATGAGGTTGTGTTAAATGGTGGCTCACATCCTACTAAATGGTTGACACATCAGGTTGTGGGAGGTGAAGTTGTGGAAATGGGTGTGCCTGAAGTTTTACTCTTTTTATTATCACAGACGTGTGTAAACTTACCATTTCATTGTATGACCAATCCCAATAAGTCTACAAATAAGTACTAAAATTAATCAAAGAAAAATGATGAAAAATTAAATAAATGGATCACATAAGAAGTAAAAATAAGTGGTAGACCAGAAACAAAATCAATAGAGAGAAACTTATATAATACCTCTTATGTCCTGCTAGGCACCCTATTCTTAGAGGATACTACCATTCAAGCAAGACGTAGTCAAAATCTAATAACCATTCAAGCATCAATTCGACCACTTTCAACAATAAAAAAAAATTAAAAGGTATGAAAAAATTAACATAGACCCAACTCAAATTTAGGTTGAATTCGAAATCAAACATGAAAATCGAAAATAGAGAGAATTAATACCTCCATTTGTAAAAGAGAGGGGGTTCGCAGAGAGAAGTTGTATATGCATGTGTGTGTACAGACCTGTGCCAACATAGAGAATCTTTTTTTTTCCTCAGAAGAGGAGAGTGATTTCATTTGAGAGAGAGAGAGAGAGAGAGAGAGAGAGGAATAGAAGGGATGGATTGCGGTAGGGATGGAGGGATTTGAGGAGAGATCGAGAGAGACATGGGAAAGAGATGATTTGTTTTTGTGCCTACATGGGGATTGTATACAGTGGGTTAATTGTGTACTTGAATTTTTCTTTTGATCGTTGGATTAAGTTGATCCAACGACTGAGAATGGATGTAGGGTAATAGGAGTAAAGATCCAAAGTTGAAGAAATAGGCAACTCTGGACCTTTAAATTGGTTTTTTTTTTGGACCATATACTATTGTCCAATATAGGATAGATTAGACTAGATTGACATACAAATAAAGCACTAGTGTCAAATATGTCAAAATTGAAAAAATAAAGACTAAAGTGTCAAACTACAAGGATGAAAAGTACAAATTTACCCTAATATGTATGTGTATATATATAATATTTTTAAATTTTTTTTTTTTAACTTTTCAACTAAATTTCTCTAGTAGAGGTTTATTTTCTACGGAGTATATTTTTTTGGTTAAATAAAGATTTATATTTTATTTTTTTTTCTTTCAAAAAAACTAAATAAATTATTGCACTGTCACCATTTTAATTAGTGCACCAAAGTGTACCTAACTTAAAGACCACATCCTCATCGGTCTCATCGAAACATCAGTTTATTTGGCCCCCTTTCCCAGTTTCCCCCCCACCCCTACATTTCACGCAAACACACACACACACACACACTCTCTCTCTCTCTCGCTCTCTCCCTCTCTCTCTGGGCAATCACCACCATGCAAGCCCTTCACTCTCCCTCTCCTCGAGCTTCCCCTCTCGACCCACTTCGCAAACACTCCCCACAACCCCAAATCCCGACCACCTCCACCAATGCCAGACCACGCGCCACCACAACCCGAAGACTATCTCTCATCTCCGCCTCATCAACCGCCCCGAAGAGAGAGAAGGATCCGAAGAAGCGGGTGGTGATCACGGGTATGGGCCTCGTCTCCGTGTTCGGCAACGACGTCGAAGCCTACTACGAGAAGCTGCTCTCCGGTGAGAGCGGTATCGGACTCATCGACCGGTTCGACGCGTCGAAATTTCCGACCCGATTCGGGGGCCAGATCCGAGGGTTCAACTCGCAAGGGTACATTGATGGGAAGAACGATAGGCGTCTCGATGATTGCCTTCGTTATTGCATTGTTGCTGGTAAGAAAGCGCTCGAGAGCGCTGATCTCGGCGGCGATAGGCTCGGAACGGTATGTCATATGTAAATTTCGCTTCAAATTTTACTCTTTTTTTTTTTTTTTGGGTGTGGTTTCAATTTTAGTGGTATTGCATTAATTTTTTTGAATTTTATTGTTGTGGGTTCATAGGCATTTCTTGGAATTGATGGGTTTGTGGATCCACATTTTGCTTTGTATAATAGATCCAAAGGGTGTTCCTTCAGTAATTTGTGGTGAAAATGAAAATGCATGACCATATCACATGCAATGACCAAATGATTCAGATTTCAAATTTGTTCCTTCACATATATGGATGTGTGTGTGTGTGTGTTTTTTTTTTATAATTTATTTTGTAAGTTAATGGAAGTTTGGAGATGCTCATGTGTGTCACGTGAAGATCATAAGATATTTGGTGAGGAGGCTTTTGAATGATACTTTTAACCTTAAAATATTATTGTTAATGGGTTTTAAGTGTGTTTGGCCCAGTTTGGGATTATATAAAATAGATATGTGAGGTGTATGCTAAAGCTAGAGAAAGAATATTTGGGATAATCCCAAATGGTATAACTGAAAATTTTCACTTCTACTGGTGACATGCTAATGTTGAATTGCTTGCTTTTTTTGGGTTTCAATTTTGGTGTTTTTGCATTCTTATTTCCAAGTTTGTTGAATATGCTGTGGTGGGTTATAGTAATCTCTTGGATTTGATGGGTTTTTTAATTCATACTTAGATCTGAGCGATAGACCTAAAGAATATTACTTCTTCTATTTTGGTGAAACTGAACTTGCAGGATCACATTAAATGATTTCTGTGGATTTAATTTTGGTGCATTATAGAACATTGTAAAAATAACATGCAATGACGAAATAATTCAAATTTGAAATTCTTTCGTTCTCATATCTGGATTTGCGTGTTCAAACTTATGGAAGTACTACTTCTAAGATGCTCATTGTGCCACGTGTACATCATTATATATTTGGTGACAAGGTTTTTGAATGAATACTTTTTTCCTATTAAAAATTAATTACTGAGATGGGCATTCGGAAATCGCACCCATACTTTGAACCTTAGGATTGGTTTGGGAATGCATAAAATAGGATCAGGTTCAATCATATTCTCATCTTCTAACTAGTTTTTATGAAAACTATATTGTGTTGGTTTGTCAAAGAATCTGTTTAGAGGGAGTTATTTTAGAACATATAGCTACATTATATATTCTTTAAATCAACGTGGCTACATTTAAACCAGGAAATCTGCGTCATAATTTGAAGGGGATTGAATGGTATGAGTGGAGATATGCAGTATTTTTACCGTCATTTAAGCATTGTCTTTCTTGAAATTTGTGTAGCCTATCTAGGTTATTCCTCATATGCCCTATTACAAGTTGCATTCTTGAACTGTATAATATGTTTGAAACTGTACTGAATTGTTTGCTTTTTTACATTCTTTGCAGATTGATAAAGAGCGAGCTGGTGTTCTTGTTGGAACAGGGATGGGTGGTCTAACAGTGTTCTCTGATGGTGTTCAGGCTCTCATAGAGAGAGGTTACAGGAAAATCACCCCATTTTTCATACCTTACGCCATTACAAACATGGGGTCCGCCTTGCTTGCAATCGAACTCGGTTTTATGGGACCCAACTACTCAATTTCAACTGCTTGTGCTACCTCGAATTATTGCTTCTACGCTGCTGCCAATCACATCCGCCGAGGTGAGGCTGATATGATGATTGCCGGTGGAACGGAAGCTGCCATTATTCCTATTGGGCTCGGAGGGTTTGTTGCCTGTAGAGCTTTGTCTCAGAGAAATGATGATCCTAAAACTGCTTCTAGGCCATGGGACAAAGATCGAGATGGCTTTGTTATGGGTGAAGGTGCTGGAGTATTGGTAAGTTTTGTCCTAGTCATGTACTAGAATGTAGAGCTGATTGTTATATTTGTTGGTTGGTTTTGTATTGATTGGGCAGTTTACTTTCTAGTTTTTATATTTGTCTGGGAAAAAAAATGAATGTATTGCTGAGTCGCTGACTATTAGGGCCAGTTTCGGAATGCTTAAAATAGGATCTGGTTGGTTATAATCTCACTTTCCATCTGGTTTTCATGAGAACCAAGGTTAAGTTGGGTTGATAGTGAAATTCAGTTTAACAGAGATATCAGGGCTTGTTTAGGAGTGCTTAAAATAGGATCTGGTTTAGTCCGAGTCTCACTTTCTATCTGGTTCTTATGAGAACCAAGGTTGTGTTGGTTTGACAAAGAAATGGCTTGAAAAGATATGTTAACTAGGCACAAAACGTTCACAAACACTTGAATTTACAGAATCAGTTCATTTATAAACTACAAAAATTGGTTTTTTACCTTCCTAAATGGGCCGTTAGGGTAATTCGTAAATTGGATCCCGTTCACATTTGCTATATGGTTCTTATAAATTTTGATAATGAAGGCTATGTTGGTTTGATAAAGAACCAGTTTTTAGAAGAGATATTAGTCGGGGCACAGTCTTGTGCAATGTTTTAAAAGGCATTTTGAGGCGTGTCTCAAGGCTCACCTTAAGGCGAGGCAAGGCCAAATTGTCTCAAGGCTCTAGATTTTTAAGTTGGAGTCTTCAAAGGCATTAGCTTTTCCATGAGGTGTCCAAAAAAGCCCCAAAGGCTCACCTTTTAAGCTTTATGCATTGTGGTGTGTGCCTCTTGGGGTTTTTCCAGAATTACTTTCCCTTGTTTTTAATGTTATTTATTTATTTTTTTTTTCTTAATTTTAGAATTATGGTTGGGAGCTAATTTTATATGTTTGTTTGGTTCCTTTGTTATTTGATATGTGAATCTACCTTGGAGTTGGTTTGTAGGACACATTTTTTTCTTTGTTTATGGTGTTAAATTTTTTTTCCTTATATAATGCAAATAAATTTGCAGTAACAAGGGGAATTCAGAGAAATAAAGGAGAACTAGGGTTTTGGGAAACAATCACCATTAAAGAGCTTCAAAGCTCATTTGGTTTACAAACCAATATCAATATAAAATATCCCAAAACTAATTTACCCTAACCCTAGCCTACTATTTATAGCCTATTTAACCCTTACTAATGTTACATGCTTGTGACCAACACTAAATGACAACCAATACAATTAAGATAAAAGACACTACTAGTAAAGCCTAAAATACAACAAATAAAAGTATTACTAATAAGAATATATAGTATTACAAATTACTAAATCAAACTCTCCCTCTAAAGAAAACTTGTCCTCAAGTTTAAAAACCAACTTCCTCATTTGCATTTCGGCAGTAGTTTTTCTCTTGAGATTAACTTTTGAGAACATCATGATTACCACTCTATGTTCAATTGTATCTTCAACACTTGAGATCGGAAACAAGATGTAGCTCTCGTCTTCAAAGGCCCAATTCTCTTTGCGGTCCATAAAATTTTCTATAGATTCATCATCGTCAAATCCTTTATCAACCCCACCATTACACCACACAAATTCCCAATCATCATCCCAAGTAGGCACCTCGAAGTCATTGCATTCAACAAGCTCTTCAACATATACTCCCAAATTCACCTTCTCCCCATCATCAATAGAAGGAAGAACTTTGAGAGAATCAATGAAATTGTCTTCTAGGCCTTCATTTTCATATCCACATTCCTCTTCATTAGTCATTGAAGCAACTTCAATCTTCTTTGGAGACCAAATAAGTTCAATAAGGTCCATTTCCTTATCCTCAAACTCACTATCATAGCAATTATCAAATAGTGGCTCATTTTCCATTTTCTTCTCATCTACTTTGTCTAGGTTTTCTTCAAACTCACTTTCATCATAATAATCAAATATTGGTTCCTTATACAACCCTTTGTCATCGTCTTGGTTTAATTCTTCCTCAAACCCACTTATATACCAATAGTCATATATTGGTTCTTCACTCAACTCTTTGACATATTGTTGGAGTGGTTCTTGATCAAACCCATTTTCATACCAAATATTAAATGTTGACTCCTCATCCGAGTATCCATCAAACTTTGGTTTACAGTCAAGGTCCAATGTATAAAAATTGTGTGTCAACTCCACACTTTTGATTGGAGGATAACTAATGGGTGGAAACTTTTCCACAAACTTCTTCTTCATTTTGTTCCACTCCTTGATTTTAGGTTTTCCCATTCTCTTTCTAACAAATTTGATGTGTTGCCACCAACCCGCAACACTCCCTTTCAAACACTTTTCCACCAATTTCACTTTTGTTTCTTCAATTACATTATGATAATTGAAGAGTTCTTCGACTTCCTTCAACCAATCATCAAACTCCGATTGATAACCATATAATTCCAGAATTCGGATTTCATTACAAGGAGGTCGCAAACGCTTTACCATAAGGGTTAAGGCAGCGATTTGCCTTTTTAATTCCTTCATTTCATGATGTTGGATACCCTTGGTCCCAAGTGATGGGCTAAATCAAATTCAGCCCCATCCTCAAAATACATGGCGTTTCTTCGCCCTCTACCCGTTCGTTCTCTTCCTCTTTGAGCCATATTAACTTACAATCAAATTGGTACCAAAATTATGGAAAATTGAAGTGAATCTCAAACCACAAGCAATAATAATCCAAACAATATCAAATCCACAACCCAATAGAGTCAAATTGCCCGATCACAAAGCAATAAAATGCCACAATTGCCAAATTCACAACCCAAACCAAATTACTTGCTAAAATTTCAACCTCAGCCAAGTAGACAACCCAACAAGAAATAAAATCGAAATCAAGAACCCACTCAAAACCAAACCTGACTTGCCAACCGAAGAGCAAAAATTGCTTTCACACAAGTCGCAATTCCATTTTGCAAGCCCTCAAATTTCGTAAGTCAACCTTGTGTCCAAGTGTGTGCCGCAACACTCATGCAAGACCAATGTGTGCCGCAACACTCATGCAAGACCCAAATATGCTTCCAGATGGTTCGGCAACTGAAAAGAGATAATGTTTGGGTCGGAATGTCCGACCATGTGTCTGATGGTTAAAAATGGTTCGTAGTAGGTTTGATTGGTTCGAGATTGGTCGCAATGCAAATGCGAACTGGGTTTCTTGTCACCGACAACCAGATGACCTGTTTGGGAGTTGCTTTGGTTCGATTCGGTAGAGAAACAAGTTCACGACTCCAAATCTGAAAGTCGCAAAGCTTCAAAACTGGTTCGACTTGAGCAGGCGTAGGTCACAAGGTCAAAGCTTAGTTTGCTTCGAATCTGGTGTTCGGTCGAGTCACAATGGAATTGCTATTCCAAATCTCTGTCGGTTGATGACTTGGGTTGGAATTGTGACTAGAAAGTCTAGTTTGGTTGAGAGATTTAGGCCCAGTAACAGCCGCGACTCACTTGTGAAGTTGCAAGAAACTGGAGCACCAACGCTATATCACTAAGCTGATTGGCTTTCTTTGGTTGAGATTTGTACAAAATTCAGTTGGGTTCTTCAATTCTTAGGTTTGGATGTAGGCTCTCATACCAAATGATGCAAATAAATTTGCAGTAACAAGGGGAATTTAGAGAAATAAAGGAGAACTAGGGTTTTGGGAAACAATCACCATTAAAGAGCTTCAAAGCTCACTTGGTTTACAAACCAATATCAATATAAAATATCCCAAAACTATTTTACCCTAGCCTACTATTTATAGCCTTTTTAACCCTTACTAATGTTACATGCTTGTGACCAACACTAAATGACAACCAATACAATTAAGATAAAAGACACTATTAGTGAAGTTTAAAATACTACAAATAAAAGTACTACTAATAAGAATATATAGTATTACAAATTACTACATCATTATATTTTAGTTAATCCTATCTTTGATTTATCATTATTCTTTTGAGTTTTTTTTTTTTTTTATCATTAAATTCGAAAAATCAATAGGCTTGCGCTTCATGCTTCAAGAGTGGTGAAATGCTCACCTAGTGCTTTGGCCTTTTGAAAATTTGATCTTGTGCAAGAAATGGACATTCACCAAACACTTGATTTTAAAAACCGGTTACTTATGAATTATAGAACCGGTTCTTTACCTTCCCAAATAGCCTATTTAGAATGGGTGCGGTGCGGATTTTTTAGCAAGAAAATGGACATTCACCCTTAGACTTAAAGTGCTTCTTAAGTTACCTTAAATAAGTTGTGGACAATGCACTATAAATTGCGGGTTGGCCCCTCTGTTTTGCCTTAGAAATGAAGCTAGTTAACGGTGTCGCTGCAGTATATTGATTGTGTACTTAACGACGGGGCCTGAAGGACAGGCGAACAGATTTTGTATAGATTGTTTGGAGAATTAGTATTATGGCCTATAAATTTCAATTGTTTCTATCTTTACTAGTTGCTAGATCACATTTGCATCTCGTAGCCACATCTTGTAACTCATGTAAAGAATTTTGATAAAAATCTGAAATGCTCCTCCCCGCGCCCCCCGCCCCCCCCCCCCCCCCCCCCCCCCCCCCCCGTTTGTGAAGAAAAAACTAGAGTGAAAGACTAAAAATTTCACCTTCGTGTACTTTTAGGTGTTGTTTGGTGTACAGATTTAGATGTGGAAAAGAAATAGAAAATGGGAAGAATTTTTTTTTAATTGTTTGGCTACCATGAAAAAAAAAGAGTAAATTGAAAATATGAGGGATGAAGAGATTTTTATTTTTTATTTTTTGAAAAGTTAGAAAAGACTATTAAAATTGGAAAGTTACAAAGAGAGAGAGAGATGCGTTGGGACATGGGGGGAGGTACAAAATTCGAATTTTTGCTTTGTAATTCAGAGATTTAAATATCAATTTTAAAACAAAAAGAGAAAAGAAAATTTGAGAAAATGCCACGTGGCATACTGCAGGAGAGTTTTTTTGCTTTGCCTTTTATATGATGTATAGATATCGGTAGATATCATGTTATTCTTGGTGACGGTTTACTACATATTGGTAGGTAATGGAGAGCTTGGAACATGCAATGAAACGTGGTGCTCCAATTATTGCCGAGTACTTAGGAGGTGCAGTGAACTGTGATGCGTACCATATGACTGATCCAAGAGGTGATGGACTGGGTGTTTCTTCTTGCATTGAGAGAAGCCTTGAAGATGCTGGTGTGTCACCTGAGGAGGTACTTCATTCAGTGTCCTTGAATCAACTCTCTCATCATGTACACTTCTTTTTAATTCTTCTAAATGGTGTGAGTTTCTTAGGTGGGCGTGGCTTTATTGGATCTCTATTTTTTTTAATTTTTTTTTAAAAAGTAAATTCCCATTTTCTCATTTTGCTGAAACTCTCATATTATTTGCTTCGTGTTTATTGGACACCGCCTCACATTATCCTGTCTGAAATATAAGAAGAAGACACATCAATAATCGAAAGGGAAAGAAAACAGGATGAAAGTGAATAAGAATTTTGAATTATTTAAGGCACTTCCCTGCCTCTTTTTATTTATTTATTTTAAGTACATGTTATTTCGAATAAATTTTTTTTCTAATGTTACTTAAGCATGACGGAAAATGCTGTGAAAAACAGCAGAGAAATAGTTTCCTTTTCCTTCTCTAAAACCGCATACCAAATATGCATCAGTTCGTTCTTTTACTTTCTCAGGCTGATATTGAGACAAGAAAAAAAAAAAAATTCATTGCTATGGTCGGTGCTTTTTTACGTCAGTTAATTTAATTATGGGGGTTCATTGATTCCATAGAATCTAGTTGCAGGATAATCGAAAAATAGACACGAAAATACCATCTCATGTTGTTTCTTCGTAATTGGTTTCTTTAAGAAATTCTTCTTTTCAGGTTAACTATATCAATGCTCATGCAACTTCCACTATAGTTGGTGACCTGGCTGAGGTGAATGCTGTGAAGAAGGTTTTCAAGAACACTTCAGGGATCAAAATTAACGGAACCAAGGTGCTCCTCTCTCTCTCTCTCTCTCTCTCTCTCTCTCTCTCTCTCTCTCTCTGTGCGTTTGCCGAATTTCGAAATTATGTTATCTTGAATATCTTCTCATTTGTTTTAATTTATTTGTTTTTATTCTTCAGTCCATGATAGGCCATTGCCTTGGTGCTGCTGGGGGCTTGGAAGCCATTGCTACAATCAAAGCCATTAACACAGGATGGCTGCACCCAACAATAAATCAATTCGTATGTGCTACTTGACAGTCACTATCTATCTTTTTATTTCAAGTCATATGTCTGAATATCTTCGTGTTAGGAAAGAAATATGTGCTAATATTGATGTTAGCCGATAATTTATTTTGTTACAAGACCACGACCAAATGACTGTCGGTTATCTTTTATTTTTCTACATCTATTAGCGTTAAATATCAAAATTGCATATTTAGAGCCCGTATCGTATGGTATTGTTATGGGAATAGGAGATTTATTTTACAATAGATTTTCAAAAAAGCAGCAAATTGCAGCGTCTGATTTAAACTGTTTTTCAGCTTAAACGTGTATTTCATTTTTGAAGTAGTGAAAAGGTTTTTGCCAAGATGACTCAAAATTTCTCAATAATCCCAGATAAGTGTATCCAAATGGGCTCTTAATCGGTAATTGCTATTTGGGAAGGTAGTGATTATTTGGGTCCTTGTATCCCGATGCACCGGCTGCGCAGAAAATCAAAATGAAAAATTTTAGTACACTTAGAATGCTAGATTATAGATCATAGGTAGCTATGGAAACTCGGGGGTTTTTCATTTTTCAAGTTGTCTTAGTTCTACTGCCAAAATACGTTGAATGGAAACATCAGGAAAATCTGGTTTTACAACTAATATTCCGAGTTCATAGAGTAAAATCTTCAATTCTACAGTTATGGAGTAGATTACTTGCATTTTGAGAAGAAAATAGGTCTCCTGAAGCGGATACATTAAGAATCATATGACTGCCACTAGCCTGTTATTTCCCTTGTCATTCACTCATTTCACTTTCTCGTTTTGATTCTTGATGTGTTATGTTTGGTAAATGCAGAATCCAGAGCCGTCAGTGGAATTCGACACTGTTGCAAATACAAAGCAGCAGCATGACATTAATGTTGGTAAGATATGCTTTGCAGACCCCATCACCACTCTTTTTCGCTTAGGCTCTGTTTGGTTCATGGATTTAGTGAGGGAATGGAAAAGAAAAGCTGAGTAATAAACTTGTGGTCATTTGGTTAATAGGAAATAGTGTGAAAAATATGACGGAAGAGAAAATAGAGTTAAAAACCACTAATGCCTACTGAATTTCGTGAGTCACTTCCTTTCCATTTTTCCAGAGTTCCTACTTCGTTGTGGATTTTTTTTAAATTTATAACGTGATTTAAGAATGGAGGAAAACACTAGGAAAACATTACGGAAAATAGTTTTCCCTCTTTTTATTTTTACATTCTCCTTTTAGGTCAAGTTCACTTCAGTACACACTAGTTTCTTACAAATTTTATTTATAATGTTATTTAAGCATTTATGAAAACATTAGAGAAACCATTAGGGAAATAAGTTTTTTTTTCCCCCCTATTCCTTTTGGGTGAAATGCACTTCATTACCCTTAATTTATTTATTTTATTTATTTATTTATTCATTATTTTTTTTTGGAAAATTTCATTTTAAGCCCTCTATTATAAGTTCTATAACTTAAGACCGTCGATTTTTCAATGACGACATTTTAAGACTATCGATGTCAATGGACTACCATTATTTAAGGCCCTTAATGGCCATGTACTGTAAACGATTATTATCCTCAATTCAAAGAGGTTTAAAAATCAAGGGCTTGAAGCAATTGATGACAGGGTCCACTCTGAAATTTTGTAGAAAATAGAGGGTATCTACGTGTATTTGATGCTTTTCTTTTCCTATTGTACATCTGCAAACCAAGCGGAGCCCTAGGATGATGAAACCAATGGCCAAAAAAAAATTGAAAAAAGAATAATCCTGCATCATCTTTAGCTACTTGGATTAGCTGAGCACTCGGGGTTTTTGACGTGGACTTTTACCATAATATGCAGCTATTTCAAATTCATTTGGATTCGGTGGACACAACTCGGTTGTTGCATTTTCTGCATTCAAGCCTTGAAGTAGTTTTATATGCAATTTGTTTTAGCCGGAGATTAATCTTTGATTATTGAGGTTCAATTTAAATTTGTCACAGAGGCTGCTTTGTCTTCCTTCTCCAAGTTTCTGCCAGTGTACTTCGAGCATTTATTGTTGTTTATTTATGTAATAGTTTTAAGTTTGAACCCTAGCTTTTAGGATTCTCTCATTTTCTCTTTTAGATCTATTGGAAGCTGTGGGATTTGAAATTTTGTTTTCGTTAAAATCATGTAGTGTTTGGAATCAGTGTTGGTCTTTGGTTCAAGTTCTATCCTATGGCAATTGTTTTACTATTTGGATCTTGCTTTTTTGATATTTGGTGATGGTTCTCTCTCTCTCTCTCTCTCTCTCTCTCTCTGTACATACTTTTAGCATGCAAGTTGTAGTCTGATTGTAGTTAAGTTGATAACTCTCTCTCTCTCTCTGTGTACATACTTTTAGCATGCAAGTTTTAGTCTGATTGTAGTTAAGTTGATAACTGTGTGGTTTTGATGCAAAAATTGTGTAGTTAAACAACTTTTTTTTAGTAGTCGTTTGGTGTAGTGGTTTTGTGCGATGACACAAGTGTCGGGGCTCGTGAGAGAGGGAGGGCGGAGGGGTTCAAACCCCATTAAACGTGGCATGAAGTGCTCTTTAGCCAACTGGCTAATCCGTCGCAAGTGGTGAACGTTTTAGAGATTATTTAAAGGTTCAAATACACTTGGTCACCTTTTATTTTCTCCAAAGTTTGTTTGTAGACTCTTTATTATCAATTGTATGCTTTAAAACCCTTGATCTTTAACTCGATTACAGTTGAATATAATCGTTAACAGTAATGATGATTGAAGTTCTTCGTTTGTCGTTCTTTATTGAGAGCCATGTCGAAGTCAAGAAGTTAGACAGTTTAAAATTAAAATTTTAGTAAAGTAAAGTAAAGGGTATCAAAGAATATTTGACCTTTACTTACAATATCATAGATGCCCAAGAAATTAGTGGTTTCCGCTACTGCGTATCATTCATCTCTTTTAATGATACATAAGCAAATAAATGTAAACTGATGTGCACATCATTGGTGGCAAGCAACACAAGTGGTGGCGACGACAACGATGGCACTGGTGGCTTGCAGTGAAGATAGCCTCGAGGACTTCCTACGGTGAATTTCGATTGAGGTTAAGCTTCCTCTTCTGGTATAGGATTGGGAGTCCTAAGCCAAATGAGTATTTTTTAGAGAGCCGATAAGCAATTCCATTAATAACTGGCCCTTTTCAATTCTTTGGCGCTCTTCTTGGTAAATTTAGTATGTCCTTTTAAGAGGTCCCCTGTGAAGATCCCACATAGGCTAGGCATAGGCCTAGTTGGTGGGTAATAATCCCCCGGACACTCTCCCCTTATAAGCCGGTTTTTCAGGGGTGAGTTCTACCTTGGGGTAGTTGCTTACATCCCCACAATCAGTGAAGCTGAGCTAAGAGAGAGAAGCGACACGGTAGCAGCAAGGAGGTGGGTTCTTGTTGGTGGGGACAGTAGTGGTGCAGAAGTTGAGGCTGCTTATGTTTCATGGAGGTTTAGCAATCTGGTTTGTTTTTAAGAGAGATGGAGAATATAATGAATGAATTTGTCACAAAGAAAATGGCCAAGTCAATGAGTCAAAGGACATATTCTAACTAATTTTCACTTTCCAAAGAACTTTTAAAAGATTGCAAAAACAATGGAGAACTTTATAATACATCCTTTTGGATGTATCATGCATCTTAAAGATTTTTTGAATTTAAAGCTTATCATATGTTGGGAAGGACCTACTTATAACATTCTGTGTATAGATTATACTAATTATTTTAGGGATGCTTAATTATCAGTCCATTATAGCAGCCAAAATTAGAAATAGGACCCTACTAAACCAAAACCTAGGAAATAGTCCTCACCTATCATGAATTTGCCCGTTAAACTAATTAGTAATATCCTAAATTGACTAAACTACCCTCAGAAACTCGTTTCGCTCGCTTAAAATACACCACCCGTATAATATCAAATTTCAAAACTAATGATTCTCTGTATTTAAAATCCATCAAATCTACGCGACAATCTAAGAAATCAAATGACATCCAAGTTTATCACCGAAATCCTATCGTCAATTGAGAATTGCCGTTTCATATTATTATCGTTCAAACAAAAATTTCTCTCCAAAAACTTCACTCCTATCGCAATGCAAAGCTCTGCGATTCCATATCATCTGAGTTTATCTGCGAATCATTGGAATTTATCGAAGATTTTGATGCGGCCAGTTAGGAGCTTACGGTTTTTGCAATTCCAGATCATCTATGGGGAAAAAGGTGAGAAAATTAATCAAACTTGTTCATAATCGCTAAAAACTTGACAAATTTGTTTCAAAATGTATACAAATCAATATATGGTTTCCCATCTTAGACGTTTTTTAATTTGGTTTCGTTTCGATATTCATTCTGCAAAATTTGATATTTTAGGGTTTACTTTAAAATTAGTGAGGGTCTGTAAAAATATCTAAACAGAACATCAATGGTTAAAAACTGTGATATATTTCTTCAACGATGTATGCAAACAATGGGATCGTGTTTACAATTGAATTGTACTTCTTTTTTTAAAATCGCCACTGTAAAATACGATCTTGCATTACCAGTGTGAAATATATCACTCACCTAGCAATTTTCATACAATATGATGAAAGTTGAAATTTTGATATCTTAAATACTCATCGATTTGCTAGTGTAAAAACTTTGAATATGTAAAATCCACCACGGAGATAAGTGTTAGGGATATATACTAAAAGTCATGCTTTATGTAGTTGATTTATTATTTATTTAATAAAATCAGTTAATCTATTTTTTATGAGAATCTGTGTGGGCAATATTTGTATTATATTGTTTATTTAATATTATGCATGTGTGTCTTTCACTCTACATAGTAGGTGGTTTGGTGTGTAGAGTTCGGCTTGCACAGGGAAGATCAGACCATCGGATCTTGTAGAATGTAAAATTTTGGTTTACAATCTTAGATGGATTGGACACACCATCGGTAGGACTACGGCATGGTGTTGTAGTAGGTTTGTCTTGACTGCGGGAAACGGTATAGTTTCAACTCACCATGCTGGTACATTTTGTGTATTAAACGGGACCGACTTGGGGTAATTATCTTTATACTGACTTATAAGATAATTAATACCTCATGACTATTATGAGTGCTTATGCTCTAAATCCTAAGTTATTTTATGGACACGTACATTTGATATTTACACTTTGATCCTTAAAAGGGTGAGATCCTTAAATGGGTCAATATCTCATTGGATTGGGTGACAATATTAATTGTGTGGTGGATATTAATTAATGATGGAATCCATGTCTCAATTTTGGGATTGATGATATCCCCTTGAGAAAGCTTATTAGTTTTGATTATGTCAAACCTTGCAGGTGGATTTTGTATCCGACATATCAGATAAGCTAAGCAGAGGATCTCAAGGATTTTTAAGAGATTAATTAAATATGATTGTCAGTAATTATATTTAATTAATGGATATCTGTAATCTTAACATGGGGAGATAATAAGCATTTAATAACATGGAGCTCGAAATATATTTTTGAGATAAGGGTAGGAGTGCAATTATAATTCTTTAGTGGTATAAATTTTAATTTATGGAAATAGGAATCTGATTCAATTCGAATTAGGGTTTCATAATTCCATAAGGAAGCCTATTCCTTATTGACTTCTTATGGCCCCTATCGTAGCCTATATATATGCTGCTTTGGCTCTCTCCTCAGTTTGCGTTTTTCCATCAAGAGTATTATAACTCGGATTAGAAAAGAGAGCGCAAAAGAGAAAGCAGAAACATAAAAGATTTCGAAGGAGCACACACTCAGTTCAATATTCTGGCAGCAAAGGAATACGGTAGAAGATCGTGAGCTGTTATCGAGCCCGTGTTCTCGATTCGTCTACTACAGCAATCCGTTTTAGCAGTTTAAGGTAACCCTAGTTCCGCCCTTCTAGGGTTAATGTAGTTTTCACGTAATTTTTTTAGCAGTACCAACTTATACGCGCTGTCAATGGATTCTGGGAACGCAGTTTCATAACAATGAGGTTACTATAATATCTCACTTCAAACCACTTTATTAGCAATGTTAAATTTATAACTCATGTAGTAAAAATTCAAGATCAATATAAACGTAAAAGTTTAGATTGAAAACTCCACACTCAACTTGGCAGAAATTTCTCACTGAATTTGGGAGTGAAATTTAATAGTGAGAAATTTCTCACTTATGATGGGGGTGAAACTTCTTATATGGTATGACATTACTCCCTGTAATTTCCACACTCAACTTGGCAAAAATATCTCACTGAATTTGGGAGTGAAATTTAATAGTGTGAAAATTTTCTCATTTAATATGAGGGTGAAATTTCTCACTCAATATATGGTATGACATTACTCCCTGTAATTTTTAACACATGGTCTTTACCCTGCAGTTCGTTCAAGCAAAGGGAAAAGCATCCAGAAGAAAAGGCTTCCTGATGGGAAAAAATTTAGATGCATTATATGTATTTTTGGACTACTGGATAGTTTGTTCATGTTATCACATATGGAAATTTTTTTTTTGGATCTAAGCATTTGGGTCTGACCTTATTTCATCGATTTGAACTACATTTAACTATTGTTCTCAGATGTATATAATAAATGATATGTCAAGAAATATTCTGCGATTCATCAACCGCCACGTGTTCGGCCAATGGCCGGGAAAACCGGATTTGAGGAGTGGAGCCCACGCTCCCGAGGTGTCCTGCCGTTGCCGACCGGGATACCCGGGCGTTCGTGATGAAGTCCCAAGAGATGCGGCATCAGTTATGTTTCCAAACTGTTTCCTTATACAGCCATGACTCTATCAAGAAGAATCAATGGTTTCCTAAACCACTTAGGAAACTTTCCAACATGGTACAAATCTATTGCGATTAGATTAGGCTTCCTAATCTGACAAGCTTACCATGTAAAGGTGGACTCTTGCACCTATAAAAGAGTCCACCTGCCCTATCAAAGGGGATCCGAATATCAACTCTCCGAGCATATAAGCACACCTCAGAGAGCTCACCACCATATATGCATACACCCGGCCGGTATTACTGGTAGTGCCGCCCACCATTGTTGGCTCACCAGGCCCGCCGGTGATCTGCTAGTGAGACGCGTACAGACGCACCCGTGGACGTAGGTCACCTCGTTAACGGGACCGAACCACACACAAATCTTTTGTGGCTTTATTTTCTGTCTAAATTACCCTTACTAATTTTCGGCATCATCAGTTTGGCGCCGTCTGTGGGAAACGACACAGTCTTCTCATCAACAAAAATCTTTGACTGATCGATATGCCGCCGAAGAAGGGTAAGAAAACCGCCGATGCAGCCGGTCAGGAGGACCTGCAGATCGAGCCGCGGGCTACCTCCATGACCACTGACCAGGTCACGGCGGCGCTGGAGCAACTCTTGGAGGGCCAGCACCGAACACAACAGCAAATAGAGGCGCTTATGGCCCAGCATGAAAAGGCGGTTGGGGACCATGAGAAAAGCCCTTCGTCGGAAAAGCGGCCCGAAAAGAGCGCTCCCAGTCAGGGGCCCGTTCGGACGAAAGGAAAAACCCGATCTGCTCCAGTGTCCCAACCAGATCGCGAGCGTCAACCGGAGGGAGAACGTAGCCATGCTACTAAGCGCTCGCAGAGAGGACCTCGATACGTTCCTCGCCGAGCGCGCCGAGTGGAGGACGCCAGGATCCTCATTGAGCGGAGACGAGCTGCGAGAGGAGAAGCGCCAGGACGTAAAGCCCGGGAGTCTGTCAATGATCCACCCGTCTTGAGCCGGGGGGATCTGAGGCATAGACTATCCCGGACACACAGCCGAGTGTTATCCCCGAGGTCGACGCGCTTTGAGGATGAGGCCTCGTCATCTGATCCTACCTACCACTCGGATACAGAAAGAAGGACCGGGCACACCGACGTCAAAGCCCAGGTCGAGGAGTTACAGCAACAGATCGAGAGGTTGAACCGCAAGTCCGGTCATGACCTCACGAATACCAAAACGGAGTCGCCCTACACTATCCGGGTGATGCAATTTCCAATCCCGCGGAAGTTCAAACCCCCTCACCTCAGCTCGTATGACGGTAAGGGGAGTCCGGTGAACCACATCCGTACCTACAAGGCGCAGATGGCACTGGTAACTACAACGGATGAGTTGTTGTGCTTGGCATTCCCCAGTACTCTAAAGGGATCAGCCGCGCTGTGGTTCCACGCCCTGAAGCCCCGAACGGTTGACAACTTCAAAGCCCTCGGCAAACTCTTCATCAGTCAGTTTGTCGGGATGCTAGACCGATCACAGCCGGACACCCAGCTGCTAGCCATCAAGCAGCAAAAGGGCGAATCTTTAAGGGAGTACGTGGATCATTTCAACCAGCAAAGGCTCCTGATCCGCAACCTCAATGAGACGGCCGCGATCATGGCCTTCTGTTCAGGAGTTCAACACACCAAGGTGGCCACGTCTTTTCATCGTAATCGACCGGCCACCCTGGTGGAGCTCTCGGAAAGTGTTGGGAAGTATATAGACACCGAAGAGTTTTTGAAGGCAAAACGCGCCAGCCAGGCGGGAGACGAATCCCCGCAAGCCAAGCGCAAGCGCGAGGGATCAGAGAAGGGTCCGGGAAAGAAGCCGAGGCAAGATCAGCGGGATGTTAGGGGCCAGCCCCCAACAGCTTTTACTCCCCTTTCCCGACCCATACATGAGGTAATGGCCGCTGCAGAAGCACAGAGGCTGCTCCCGCAGCCAGCCAAACTCAAAGCCCCACCCGGTAAGAGAAACCGGGAGAAGTTTTGCCGTTATCACAGGGATCACGACCACGAAACGGAGGATTGCTTCAAGCTGAAGATAGTGATTGAGAAACTGATCGAGCAGGGGCATCTTGCCGAGTTTATCACGGCCGACAGGCGCCCCCGTCAGGATGCTCAAGCTCCCGGTCAGCCCCCTCCACCACTCGGCCACATTAATGTGATCTCTGGAGGAACATCTGGCGGAGGTGATTCTCAGTCGGCGCGGAAGAGGCATGCCCGAGCATCCCGAGCGGATGTATGGCAGGTCCAATCCACCGGCCCCTCACCAGCCAATGTTTTGACATTCTCGTCCGACGACGTACAGGGCCTCCACTGCCCCCATGATGACCCGCTAGTAGTAACGCTTTCTATAGCTAACTATATGGTCCAGAGAGTGCTGGTGGACACAGGCAGTTCGTTCGACATAATGTTTATAGCGGCGTTCGACCAACTCGGGATTGACCGGGATTGGCTCCGGCCAGTTGCTACACCCCTAGTCGGATTCAACGGCTCCAGCACTCAACCGCTCGGCACGATCAAACTCCCAGTTCTCATGGGGACCTACCCACAGCAGGTTTCCATGCTCACCAATTTCGTGATAGTGGAGGCCCCATCGGCCTACAACGTCATTCTCGGGAAGCCGACCCTCAACAAAGCCCGAGCAGTTGTCTCCACATACAGCTTGATCGTGAAATTCCCGACTCCCCAGGGACCTGGATGCTTGCGAGGAAACCAGACCACGGCTCGAAGTTGTTATGTCAGCTCGTTGCGCCGGGGGGCAATCACCGAATCACTGAACGTCCAAGAAATGGACCCCCGGGACCAGAGGGACGTGATCGGGCCTATGGAAGAATTGGAGCAAGTTGTGCTAGATCCAGAACACCCGGGTCACACGGTCTGCATAGGCGCACTACTGGAGCCCGCCTTGAAAGAAAAGTTGATCCAGTTCCTAAGGCAAAATCAGGATGTTTTTGCTTGGAGTCATGAGGACATGCCCGGAATTGATCCCCGAGTAATGTCCCATCGTCTCAATGTCAGCCCAGACTGCCGTCCAATAAAGCAGAAGCGAAGGGGCATGGCCCCCGAAAGACAAAAAGCTGTAAGCGAGGAGGTCGCGAAGCTCCTGAAAGCTAACTCCATCCGAGAGGTCCACTACCCCGACTGGTTGGCCAATGTCGTCCTGGTCAAGAAGAGCAATGGCAAATGGAGGATGTGTGTGGACTTCACCGACCTCAACAAGGCCTGCCCCAAGGACTGTTATCCGCTGCCCAGGATAGACCTCCTTGTCGATTCAACGGCAGGCCACTCACTCCTCTCGTTCATGGACGCCTACTCGGGGTACAATCAGATCAGCATGTACCCCGGGGATGAAGAGAAGACGGCGTTCATCACCGACCAAGGCACGTACTGTTACAGAGTTATGCCCTTCGGCCTTAAGAACGCCGGGGCTACATACCAACGCCTGGTCAACTTCATGTTCAGAGACCTCATCGGAAAGTCCATGGAAGTATACGTGGACGATCTCCTGGTCAAGAGCCGAGATGAACCCGATCACCTGGAGCATCTGGCCGGGGCCTTCATCATTTTGAGAAAGTTCAGGATGAGGTTGAACCCGGCCAAATGCACCTTTGGGGTCTCATCCGGAAAGTTCCTCGGTCATCTAGTCAGCAGACGGGGAATCGAAGCAAACCCCGACAAAATCCAGGCTATCATCAACATGCGGTCTCCCAAGTCGACAAAGGAAGTTCAAAGCCTAGCCGGACGGGTGGCCGCACTGAACAGATTTGTCTCCCGAGCTACTGACCGGTGCCTCCCGTTCTTTAAAATCCCCCGTAAAGCTTTTCAATGGTCGGAGGAGTGCGAGGAGGCATTCCAGGACCTCAAGAAGTACCTGGCCTCTCCTCCTCTACTGACGACACCTACAGCCGGAGAGGAACTATTCCTGTACCTGGCAGTGTCACCATCGGCGGTTAGCTCGGCACTTATTCGGGAAGAGTACGGGATACAGTTCCCCGTGTACTACACCAGCCGGGCGCTGCAAGGGGCGGAGAGCCGATACTCCCGCATCGAAAAATTGGCCTTCGCCCTCATTACCTCTGCCCGAAGGCTCCGACCGTACTTCCAGGCCCATGCCATTGTAGTACTCACCGATCAACCACTCCGCAAAATTCTCTCCCGGCCAGACATGTCCAGAAGGCTCGTTAAATGGGCTTTGGAACTGGAGGAGTTTGAGGTGACTTACCGGCCGCGGACGGCCATCAAGGGACAAGCCGTCGCAGATTTTCTGGTCGAGTTTACATATCCCGAAGACCCGGTAGAAGAACCCGAGCCTGCGGCCTTACCGCCTGGGTTGCAATCCGGCATCCCTACTTGGGTACTGCATGTCGATGGTTCTTCTAACCAGCAAGGAAGTGGTGCCGGGATCATCTTGACTACCCCCGACGGAATCCAGCTTGAATATGCTTTGAGATTTGGGTTTCGTGCCTCCAACAATGAGGTCGAATACGAAGCCCTCCTGGTCGGGTTACAATTAGCCATTTCAATGAGTGCACAACAAGTCGAGAGCTACAGCGACTCTCAGCTCGTGGTTAATCAGGTAAACCAGGAATATGAAGCGCGGGAAGACAGCATAATAGCCTACTTAGCCCTCGTCCAGACGGTTTCCAAACAGCTCCGAGGATTCTCCCTCACTCGGATACCTAGAGAAGAGAACACCAGAGTTGACCGGCTTGCTCGCCTCGCCTCATCGTCAAAGTCCGACTTGCCCGGGATAAGGATACAATTCCTGCCCGAGCCAAGTGTGATCAACTCAGAAGGCATGGAGGTCGACCCGGTCACTCTGGGGCCCAGTTGGATGGACCCGATCGTGACATTCTTGACGACCGCAGGGCTCCCAAACGACAAAGAGGAAGCAAGGCGGGTCAAATACCGGGCAACACGATACCATATCCTCGATGGTGTCCTCTATAAGAGAGGATTCACTATCCCGTACCTCCGTTGCGTTCATCCAACGCAAGTTCAAGCCATATTGTTTGAAATCCACGAAGGTGTGGCCGGACACTTTCCAGAAAGGCCCTACTGCAAGGTTACTACTGGCCAACCATGGCCCGAGACTCGCAGGAGTACGTTCGGAGGTGTGACAAGTGCCAACGGTACTCTCCAATGATAAACCAACCGGGAGAACTTCAGACCCCGGTCCATAGCCCCTGGCCATTCGCCCAATGGGGGATCGACATCATTGGTCCCTTCCCGACAGGAAAAGGGCAGGTTAAGTTCGCCGTAATAGCCGTTGATTACTTCACCAAGTGGGCAGAAGCCGAGCCCCTGGCAACGATAACCGAGCGCAAGATGGAGCATTTTGTGGAGAGAAATATCCTTAGCAGGTTCGGCATTCCACGAGTCCTAGTCAGCGACAATGGACGACAATTCGATACACCTATCTTTAGGCAGTTCTGCTCGGACTATGGGATCCTGAATCATTACTCTTCTCCCGAGCATCCACAAGCTAATGGTCAGGCCGAAGTAACCAACCGCACTATCTTGCAGTCGATTAAAACGAGGTTGGAAGGTGCCAAAGGCCTATGGGCTGATGAACTCCCAGCCCTCCTGTGGGCCTACCGCACCACACCCCGGGCAGCTATGGGTGAAACCCCATTTTCCTTGACTTATGGTTTCGAGGCAGTAGTCCCCACAGAGCTCGGGTTGCCCACATACCGAGTGGCTACCTTCAAAGACCCAGATAATGGAGAAGCCCTCAGGACAGAATTAGACCTGGTGGAAGAAAAAAGAGACCAGGCCTATCTAAAAGTGGCAGCTTACAAGCAGAGGGTCTCGCGGTATTACAATAGTAAGGTGAAGCATCGTAGTTTTCAAGTCGGGGACCTTGTCCTTAAGGCAGTAAACCAGTCCACCCGAGTCCCAAGCCATGGGAAGTTGGGAGCAAACTGGGAAGGTCCGTATATAGTAACTCGGGTCAACCGACCGGGAACCTACTGGCTACAGAGCATGAACGGGCACGACCTCACCCATCCATGGAACGTGCAACACCTCCGCAAGTATTATCAGTAGCAACTGGCTACGGGAGTTTAGTGTTATAAGGAAAATTCTTTTCATGTAGTCCTGATGGGACCATTGTTACAGATTGTTACCTTTTAAATAAAATTGGAAAGTTTGAAAACTTACTCCTGTCAGTACATCGTGTAATGCACCAAAAAAGACCTCGGGCCTAACCCCGAGGCATCACAAAGACCTAGGGCCTAACGCCGAGGCACCACAAAGACCTCGGGCCTAACCCCGAGGCACCACAAAGACCTCAGGCCTAACCCCGAGGCACGGAAAAGACCTCGGGCCTAATCCCGAGGCGCAAAAAAAGACCTCGGGCTCCGAACCCAGGCACCAAAGGACCCTGCAACCACCCATGTTCCAGGTCAGTTTCCTATGGTCGATCCCCAGCACGCCCCCGCCTTAACAGGAATCTCGGGGGCAAGAGGGTTCCGCGCCAAAACAGGAAATTAACTAAAACTTCGCCTAGGTCCAGCCGGCGATGGGGCCAAACCCCTAGGTGGCCAACGATGGCAAGTTTCAAATGCTCCTGCAACCACCCATGTTCCAGGTCGGTTTCCTATGGTCATTTAGTTCCGAGCTCCCGCACACCCGCCTTAGCAAAACGCTTGGGGGACAGGGGACAGAGGGAAACACTAAGGCTAAAACAGGAAATTACAATGCTCGACTAGGTGTTCTGTGGGTTACGGTCCTAAAGCATTTGCTAAGGCAGATGTTAGGTTGGCCAAAGCCATACGGATACTAGCAAAAGTTAAAACACAGTACATTTGCTAAGGCAGATGTTAGGTTGGCCAAAGCCATACGGATACTAGCAAAAGTTAAAACACAGTACAACAAAGTTGGTGGAAGGATGACCTCAAGGGCCTTTTCATTAGCTAAACAAATGTACAAAGCTTGGGGGGCATTTGTAGTAGCCTCCCCGAAAAATAGAAATCTACAAGCAATAAAAGCAAGCAGCAGGAAGGAGGGACCGGGGAATTAGTTTTCCACACTGACCACGTTCTCGGTCTCCCCGGTCTGCTCCCTTGGTACGGCAGGTCCCTCTTCCCCCAAGCCCCCGTCCGGGGCGAGTTCTGTGACCTCAGCAGTAGCCGCAGGGTCTTCACCAATCACAGGAGCTTCACCAACTGCAGGGTCTTCTCCAAGATCCTAGTAGTCCGAGTCAATCCCCTCGTAGGCCGAAAGGACCCATTCGGGGTGATCCCGGGCTACCCGCCGCTTCAGATCGTCATAGCCTTGGAAGAAGCCGTCGTCAAACGCGCCCTCCAGGGCCTCTGCAGCAGGTGTCTCGGCTGCCGCCTTAGCCCGGAAAACCTCCAATTCGGCCAAGGCCGCTGCCAGGTCTGCCTGAGCCGCCCCAAGCTCAAGGCCAGTGAGTTCGCCTTGCTTGTCTCCACGGCTAGGGCGGCTTTCGCTACTTGCAGCTCTTTCCGCTCCTTCGAAAGGAAGGCCTCAGCAGCGCTGACCTTCTCGGTCAGAGAAGACATGACGGACTCGGATCCCGCGGCCATGCAGCCAACCTACAGCAAGAGGATGAAAATCAGTTAGGCAAGCGAAAAGGGGAGCAGGCCAATGTTAAAAAAGAAGGGGACAGGACACTTACCAGATGGGATATGCTATACAGCCACCCTCGGAAGCCTTGGGGAGACAACCCGGCACATGCCTCCACTTGACTTGGGACAAGGACAGACTTCAGCCTTTCCTGAACCTCCTCCGGCCCGCCCAGGGGCAGACCTGACGGAATATCAGCCCTGGGCACGGGCTCGTCAGCAGCGGGCCTGCGGGGAGCCGATGTCCCCACAGGGTCGTGTCGGGTGGTCGTCCCGTGGCGAATGCGCCTGAGTGGGCGCTCGCCGCCCAAAGCCTCGGTGGCTGGTCTCTTCCCTTGAGCAACCGCCGCCCGAGCGGCGGTAGTAGCGGCGGCGGCAGCCTGCCTCTCCTGCAGCTGGTCTAGATTGCGCTTGGGGGCCATTTCTGGAAAAAAGCAAAGCGAATTCACAAGATCAGAGGTACGAGAAGCGACAACAACGATGGCCGGACCAACAAATGAGAGGGTCCGGATACTCACCAGGGATGATCGGTAAGAAGCTGGGGGCCGGAACGGGCTCCTGGGGGGAGTAGGTCTCGACAAAATTCCCCGTTCGGGACAACACGTTCCCAATGCTAGTGGGCAGCCCTGCTAGCCTCAAGATCCTGGCCCGGCACGATTCAGGGATTTTGGGGGGTTTAGTTGATCCCGCTGTGGACAGATAAAAGAGATTAGTCAGTAATCCACTGTGTTTCAAAAAGACTAAGATAGCAGATGAGGTCAGAAGGGCGGTCTTACCCCTCAACTCCTCGGCCCAGGATGTCCTCAGCTGGATCCCCGGAGCCATGTCACAAAGGCGAAGGGTAGACGCTTGAAAGAATTTACCTTTCCACCCCTTGTTATTGCTAGGGCAATCGTCAATAATCTTCCTACCCAGACGGGCAGAAAAGGAGAAAAACCCCAATTCCCGATGCACGGGGAATGGTCGGTAGACCCAGAGAAACTCCTGGAGGGTAAGCTCGTACCCGTACGCTTGGGGCCACAATGATATACACCCCATCAGGAACCTCCACCCGTTGGGGGCCAACTGCCCGGGAGCTATGTCAAGGTAGATCAGGACATCCCGGGCTACGGGGTGAAGGGGTAGCCGAAGGCCCGCCATCATGGCGTCCTCAAACAGGGTAACAAACCCCGACTGGTAAAGGTGCGCGCCGCCAAGGTTTACGGCCAAGGCACAACCATCAGGAAGAGAGTATCTCTCCCTGATCCGGAGAAGATCTTGCGAGCACAGTACAGAAGGAATGGACTCACAAGCGAAAACCACACGACCGGTCTCCCTGGACAACTCGTCGCCTGAACCTCTCGAGATGGAGGCCACGGGGGCCTCCTGGGTAGACTCACTGTCAGACACACGAACGGGGATCCTGGCCCCACTCTGGTGGTCAGATAGGGACTCGGGAAGCCAGGCCAGGCTGGCATCAGGAGACCCCGACCGGTAATGCTCACTCTCCGACCTCGACGCAGAGTTGAAGCCGGAGTGTTCCATCCCTGGCTCTCCAATGGGAAGGAACTGACACAAACTACGACCCGCAAATGGATCGGAAACCCCAAACCTGATATACAGGGGGGGGGGGGGGGCAGGGTCACTAACCTGAATGGTAATGAATAGATGCTCCTCAGCACCAAGTAGCACTCTCTCAAAGCAGCGCAAGAAACACCCGCTCGATCAAGACGACTTAGAGTTCCACCCGATTCGAAAAATGCACAGAATCTCAGAAGAAAGAAATCCCACTCCCGCTCGAACCTCACCAGATTTGTTCTCTCCAGCCTCACTCTGAAAAAAAAAGAGGACGGATGCAAGAGGAAATGAAAAGCTGAAAACAGAAGACCAGGGATGCACGAAATGAGGCGAGCGTGCCATATATAAAGGCTCTGAACGGCCCAGATCAGAACAGATCTAGCGGTCCAGAATATTTCTCGCCCAAACCGTCGCTTCGGTCACGTGGGGAGTCGCCTCAAAAGGCGCGCGCATTAAATGCGTGAAAAGACGTTCCCGTTACTCTGCAGACATTTCAGTTACGACCACGTCTCCACTTGTTGGGATCTAAACCTAACTGATGATTAGTACAGGATAGTAGTGGTCCGGGCCCGAGTAGTCACAACCCGGGCGCAATCATAAGCCGGTCGGGTATCAACCGCCCGGTATGGTGCAGAATTGATAAACAGTTAAAAGGGCACGTTGAAAGCAAAAAGTTGGCCTCATGGACCTTTTATTGCTATAAAGGGAGAACTATACAGAAGCCGGGGGCAGTTATAATAGCCTTCCCAAAAAAAAAAAAAAAATGCCTTCAAGGTCCTTGGCCTTTCAACGCCTTGACCTCCTCTTCCAAGGCCGCCACCTTCGCCACCAGCCCCTCTACGGCGAGCTCCAGGGCATGAACGTCAACCCCCCGAAGGGCGGAGTCCAGCTGCAGCTCGGTGCCCATCTTCTCCACCTCCTGCAAACGGCTCTCCATGTTCACAAGAGAGGGGGATGCTTCTAACCGGCTCCTTTTCGGTTGGGGCTGAGACTCTTCCTTTACTTCTTTCTCCTTGCCCTTCTTGGATGGGCCTGGTGGTGGGCTTATGTCCTCAGAGGAGGAGGAATCACTGCTGGTGGACAAGGTGACCGGTCCCTCGGACAAGCCCGTCCTGCCGGCGGGGCGCGCCCCGGTCGCCATAGATCCGGTATAGCGGCGCGACCCAGAAGCCACAATGGCAGGAGCTGCAGAAGAGGGTCCGGCACCCGTGTTCTCCGCAGGTCTCCCTGCCAGATAAGAGAACGACATGCCGGCCTCAATAGCCTGGTCAAACGCCTCCGTGTCATCAGCGGTAGGGGCGATTCCACGGAGGGCGGCGAAAGCTTGCTTGCAAAGATCGGGGTCAAAAGCTGCCGGAGGACAGAGAACGACGTCCTCCAGCCAGTTGCCGGCGACCACAACCCAAGGGTACCGCTGCCAGTTCTTGTTCGGGAAGTCCAAGCCTCGGACAAGATCCTTTCCCTCGGTCCTGGGGCGGAAGTAGGGGCCTCTGTTGTCAATGCCCAATATATAGCACCTCGCGACGTCAGCAGGCCGGAGGAACAGTCCCAATCGCTTATTCAGTGCTGATATTCCCCATAGGAGGCGGGCAACGTTTGGGCGGCACTTGTGGAGAGGGATGCGCAACCCCTCAAGCAAGTCACAGAAGGAGACCGGAAGGGGAAAGCACAATCCCACGATGAGCAGCAGATAGTTGCTGATGAGGACGAAGGGAAGGGCTATCTCCTCCCCCTCAACGAACGGGCGAACCATTACGTCGTCCGGGATTTGACAATCCTCCCGGAACGCTCTAAGCCCTTCATCTGACGACAGGTCAATGCGCGAAGCCATTTGATGAAGGTGAAAGTTTGGGAAACGAAGACGGCAGAGAAGAGGGAGCTCAGAGTGCTTTGCTCAGGCGATTTAGTTGATGAATTGCTGTAAGAAACAAGGTTGAACAGGTGCTCCTTATATAGGCAGCACGAACGGTTAGGATGCAGCTTGATCGGATGGCTCACATACTCTCCCGCCGAAACTGTCGTTTCGGGCACGTGGGGCGTCGCCTCAGAAAGCGTGAGCATTGAATGCGCGACGTGATGGTTCAGTTGCCACCTGGACGATTCAGTTACCTCTCAACCGGCTGCTTTGGGTCTGAACCAAATCAGTAACCAGCATGCCTATGGCAGCGGGAAGCCCGGTCCTGCGGAATCACCGCTCGGATTGACATACTGCCGGGTCGTTCCATGCCGGTCCCGTTCTGACGAGGGTCCCGGTCCTTTCCCGGCCGGTCCATGAGAAGCGTTCTTAATTTCCAAATCTCATCTGACAAAGTGCCATCTCAGTTTTGAAAATGGGGGGCAGCTGATATGTCAAGAAATATTCTGCGATTCATCAACCGCCACGTATTCGGCCAATGGCCGGGAAAACCGGATTTGAGGAGTGGAGCCCACGCTCCTGAGGTGTCCTGCCGTTGCCGACCGGGATACCCGTGCGTTCGTGATGAAGTCCCAAGAGATGCGGCATCAGTTATGTTTCCGAACTGTTTCCTTATACAACCATGACTCTATCAAGAAGAATCAATGGTTTCCTAAACCACTTAGGAAACTTTCCAACATGGTACAAATCCATTGCGATTAGATTAGGCTTCCTAATCTGACAAGCTTACCATGTAAAGGTGGACTCTTGCACCTATAAAAGAGTCCACCTGCCCTATCAAAGGGGATCCGAATATCAACTCTCCGAGCATATAAGCACACCTCAGAGAGCTCACCACCATATATGCATACACCCAGCCGGTATTACTGGTAGTGCCGCCCACCATTGTTGGCTCACCAGGCCCACCGGTGATCTGCTAGTGAGACGCGCACAGACGCACCCGTGGACGTAGGTCACCTCGTTAACGGGACCGAACCACACACAAATCTTTTGTGGCTTTATTTTCTGTCTGAATTACCCTTACCAATTTTCGGCATCATCAATAAACGTACACTTAAACAAACATTTATGTATCAGTGAGAAATTTGTCACAAGCACAATGAGTTACAAAAACCTCCATAATCCTTCATTTATCTATTTACACGATTTAACTTCATTTTGTTGCAAAACATGATCATAATCTCCAAATCACGATCACCACCAGCCATACACTTACTATACCCAGCAATCTGCATGTATAACCAAATAACTCGATGACACATAACGGTGAAGAATTTCTATAAATTCACAAATAAACACAATAAATTGATACAAATTTCTCAAAAATGCAGTGAAAAATTTATCATACATTATATAAATGCGAGGCTTGGCCTAAGGCCCCTAAGGTTGGGCAACATTGATTTAAAGGATAGCCCATTAACAATAACCTCTACAAGGACAAAAGCCCAAGCTATTTTTTTAGCCCTAGTCCATAACATCAACATTTTTTCACTCTTCAAGTCCATTTCAATATTTTTTTATCTTACCAAACTACCCCATTTCATCTTTCCCATTAAAAAAAAAAAAAAAAAAAAAAACCAGTGAGCTCTCTCTCTCATCCTCCCATTGCCACCATTACCACCACCCTTACCTGACCTCCGTCCACCAACTCCGGTGACCACCACCGGCGACATCTAGCGACCACCACCGGTGACTAACACCATCACCACATCCATCAACCCAAAGATCCTCCACTCTAGCCATGGCCACCACTTCCACGGCCACTAACACCATCATCGCGACCACTGTCGACCACCACCACCATTGCCACGGCCATGTCTGGACAACACCACAAAAACAGATCTAGATAGCCCATGGCCACCAACGCCATTTCCATCACCACCAACACCATCACCACATAAAAAAACAGATCTAGATCTGATTTTGTTGGCAACACAATTCAATATTTTGTGTTGCCTTGAAATTTACATTTGATATTCAAAATCATAGAAATTATATTTGACCACTACACTTGTGCTGTAGCACCCAGAATTTCTAGAAATTCTACGTAGGAATATAAGATTAGTGACGTCACCATTGTACGGTTACAGAAGGTCCATTAGGATAACCTCAATTAGAAATCTCTATAAGGTCCTATAGAAATCATCATCACGACGACATCCTCTTATAACCTAGAACCTTTTAGAGTGGTCGTAACCACGGTGTTTTAGATTTCATTTAGAATTCGTGGACGAAATTATACTTAGGCTATAACACAGCCCCGAACATAGGCACAATTACATTTATGCACGCACATCGAGATATACGCGTAATCCTATATAAGTGCACATAAATCGAGATATAGGCCCCACCACTGCCACGTGGCAAACACCCTCCATGTGCCACCCATGCGCACAACACACCCAACACTAGCATAATGCACACCACTTGTCAATACCTTTCCTTCTCCTATATGCATATATCATATGCACACATATTCAACACTCTCACACGCACACATTCTGCATTACACACACACATTCACAGATTATGTAGAAAAGAACCCGAGAGGGTTTAAGAGAGAGAGAGAGAGAGTTTGAGAGTAAACACCACACACCACCACCCCTGTTTATACAACACCCCCCTCCCTCTATATTTCTCTCCTTGTCTGCTCCCTCCCAGCACGCACACACACAGAAATACAGAGGAGGAAGAAGAAGAGACGTAGAGGAGAGAGAGAGAGTGAGATCGGAGAAGTTTGAAGAGAACCCGACGCCACCGGAGGTAAAGCCCACAACCCACTCTCATTTTTGTGTCCTTATATGACATTTAGAAGGCCCTAGGGCCACATACACGCAACCAAGTAGAGCCTTAAGCTCTGTACATGCTCCGACAGCCATTAGAGCTTCACCAAGAAGCTTGATTTATGAAACATTACTTCAACCCCTCAAATCCACACCATGGTGACCGAAATAAACCCAGATAGACTCACTGTGAGCAGTTTTTGAATAGGAGTCCATTTGATAGGCCATGCAAGGCATTATTCTTTATTTTGGCTAAAAGGATAATGGACTAGTAGGTACCTAAATCGAATGAATCAGACTCCCAGCTTAGAGTATGATATAGAGGAGTGAATTCCGGATCTTTTGCCATTGGTTTCATGAATTTTCACGGAGAGAGATGAGAGAAACGAGCACCAGAAGTTTTCCGGCGAAGCCCCGACTTTCCCGCGACCTTATTTTGCTGGAGAAGAAAAAGAAATGTTTGGGGTTTGCGGGTTATAACAAACGGGTTCGGGTTGGGCATGGGTTGGGTTAGGATGTGTGTATATGTGGGTCTAGATTGGGCTTGGGTCGGGTTTAATAAACCCATGGGTCCTTTAAGTAGGATTAGTTTGTGTATGTGAGATCGGGTTTGTAACGCCCTGTATTTTTATCATCATTAATAAATAAATATTGCATTTTATTTCCATGAGTAGTTGATTTAATTTCTATTTATAAATGTTTATTTAGGGGTCAAACTGTAATTTTCAAAATATTTTCTATGGTTTCAAAATCGATATCTATATTTTTGTTTAAACCAAGAATTTAATTCCTACATTAATATAATTTTCTGTATTTTTATTTTAACCGTAAAATACCAGTTTATGTTTTAATCTGCGTCTATGCCGCGTCTTGGGTGTGGGAGCACGTGAGCTCAACCACACCGTGCAATTCCTGGGAATTGCTTGGTGCCCAATTTTGAGCACAGTATATATGTATATACGTTGCTCTCTCTCTCTCACTCTCAAACTCTCTGCTTCTCTCATTTTCTCTCAATCTCCCTCAACTCTCTCAAGAACACACCTAACACACACACATACAGATTATATACATATATATTCAGTCACATACACATACACATATATATATATATCAAGAGAGGAAGACGGAGGAGAATTCTCAAACGACGGAATCGACGGCAGAATTCTCGGTCTCAAATTCTCTGTGTAATTAACCTCTGTGAGTATTATAAACTCACTCGCCATGTTTATATATGTATATTTCAGTTCATATATGTGTATACATGTGTATATATATAGATACACCATGGAAGCTTAAAATTGGAGTTTTGTAAAACTCAACCAAATTCAATTCCGTGAATTGGGAATGGAAGATCTTTGTCCCAATAAGCTACAGTTCGAATCCTACGCAGTAATTCATCCATATCGCGACGAACGGTTGATTTAAAGTTTTGACACCCTCACTTTAATCGCGAATATTTAGAGATATAATCCGTATTAGTTAAAATTGATCGCGTATTCTTAATCTACGCGGAAAACCGAAGAGATCCATATATTGCACGACATAATTGAAACAGAAAACAGAAATGGGTAAAATTCAGTTTGGAAACCAGAAACAGGGGAAAACGAAGAAGATGACATTCTGCAAGAACTCGCGCGCGCGACCCGCTCGCGCGAGGTTCGCTCGCGCGGCCCGCTCGTGCGGACCATTCCCCCCTTCGCGCGCGCGATCCGCTCGCGCGACCTGTTCTGTCCCTTCGCGCGAGCGACCCGCTCGCGCGATCAGGCCTCCCCCTTCGCTCGCGCGACCCGCGCGCGTGACATCACCTCTCCCTCGCTCGCGCGATCCGCTCGCGCGAGGTGGCAGTTTTGAGCAGTTTCTGTATTTTTGTATAAGGAACTGTTTGGAAAATATTTTGGGAAATTTCAAGGAACTGTTTGGCTAATATACTGTTTTAAAAGCTCACTGTTAGAAATTGGACTTGTAAGAATGTTTAAGACCGAAATTTATGCTCGTACGATTATCCGGCTTTGTGATTAATTAATGGTATTATTTATGAAACATTGACATACATATTTGGGTCAAGGTTGTGTCGACATGCATGTGTGTGAGAAAGCGTGAAAAGAGTAAAGGGTGGCAGTTTGGTGTGTGACCTCAATATCGATCGGATAGTATTCCTGGTATTGGAGGCGATAGTGTTGTGTACGACTTAGATATCGATCGGATAGTATTCCTGGTATCTAAGGCGCGCGTTTCGGGTATTGATCGGATAGTATTCCTGATATCCGAAGCGATGGTGATAGTGTTGTGTACGACTTAGATATCGATCGGATAGTATTCCTGGTATCTAAGGCGCGCGTTTCGGATATTGATCGGATAGTATTCCTGATATCCGGAGCGATGGTTGGTTGTGATCGGCCTAGATATCGATCGGATAGTATTCCTGGTATCTGAGGCAGTAGTGTGGTGTGTGACTTCAATACCGATCGGATAGTATTCCTGGTATTGGAGGCGATAGTGTAGCGTGTGAATTGGATGACTGAATACTTATTACTCCTGGTAGCTGAAACGATGTGTTGGTTGAATTGGATTGTTCTAAAGGAAAGAATTTGGCAAAATAAGATGTTTCACAATTCATGTACAATTTCGTATTTATTTCTTACTATATTCCCCCGTGATTTATGTTGGAATTGGAACCTTGAATATATTACTGTTAAAGTTAAATGGTACCGTTGCTTATTTGCTTATATATACATTGCGAGCACTTGTTTATTTTACTCACTAGCTTTCATAAGCTGACGGCGTTGATGCGTCCTGGACTGTATGTTCAGATTTTCAGGGGCAGGAGCAGCCAGGGTACTTCGACTATGCTAGTTAGAGGCAGGGATCTTTCCAGGAGGCTGCTTATTATTTTCCTACGTCTTTCATTTTTGAAGTTGTAATAGACTGGAGAATAGTTTTTTGAATAAGGGCGTTTTGTGCCTAAGACATTGACTTATGTAATAGTTTAGTAAGTTTTAAATTTCGGAGCTTATGTATATTAGTATCCTTTCTTTTAGAAATGTTGTTAAGTTATTTGTTTGCAGGGACAATTGGTCATACTCACTTGTCACGACCTACGAGTCCATAAAGGAAATTAAATGCTTTCCTGAATTATGCTACGTCGGGGCGTGACAGGGTTTGGGTCCGGGGTTAGGTTCAACCCGAATGGGTTTTAGGGTGGGTTCCTTTGTGTGTATTAGTGGGTAGTCAATGTAGAATATGTCGGTTCGGGTCAACCCGCTGGGTGGTTATTATTATTATTATTATGAATTAGTATTAATGAGTATTAAGGTTGTAATTACTATAAATGAGTTTTAAATGTAATCCTTACACCTTTAGGTTCTTATATTCTGAATATTATAGTATTATTCTATACATATATTTATTATTTATACTGTCATTATAAATAATAAATATTGGATTTTCCTAGTATTTAATTAGTTAGATTTAAAATACCTATGGGTATTGTCTAATTCCAGAAAATTTGGGATATGTCCCGAATACCATTTTTATGATATCTCAAGATTTATAAAGTTATAATACTATATAGTAGTATTTTTTTTAATAATTAATAAGGAGTTATTCACATGAATATTAATTATTAAAAATACCAAACGAGCTCCGAAAATTATGAGAGAAATACTGGGAGGGTATTTTAATGTCTAGTATTTAATAAAAATACTTCCAAGCCCTATTTCTTATTTTTGGGTATACTTATATACTTAAGGCCCAATACGGTTATATTTATACAATGAATTATCTTTGATAATTCATAATAAATAATCTATAACTCCGAAAATTACGCGGCCAGTTCCTAGAGTTTTACAATAATATCTAGAACATTCTCCTTAAGTTTGGTGACCT
Organism: Hydrangea macrophylla; assembly: GCA_033977485.1. NCBI lineage: Eukaryota > Viridiplantae > Streptophyta > Magnoliopsida > Cornales > Hydrangeaceae > Hydrangea > Hydrangea macrophylla. Next base: position 70,456,418 of record CM066988.1, read on the forward strand.
ATTGATAAGGTAAAAAAATATAGCTTTTCTCTAGGGCCACATTAGTGTAGTAAGCACTGCCTTTTACCTTAAAAAATGCGACGCACTCCGATTTGAGTCTAATCAATGGCGTTGGACATAGAATGACACGTAGAACATTACCTTGAGGTCTACACCCTCATTTGGTAATATTACCACTATGCCCTCACTTCAGGAGTTCACTTAACCATTGTTCTATCACATAATTTGTAGGGAATCTCGTTCTGATCATCAATTGAGGACGCGTAAGACTTAAGATATCAATGTGAGCATTTATGCATAGGGGCTGCTAGAGTAATTTGTATGTGATGTGTATGCATATATATGGTATTCTTTGTATTAACCCCATACTATACTATGAATGTTTATAAAGCTCTATTGCTATGTATTACTATGATTAGTTGGAATTGATTTGTAATACCAAGTATATGAACATGTCAAGGGTTTTATCTATATATTTTGTTGCTAGCAATCCATGCTGAGAGATATATGACTTATGTTAGCATTGTTTATGATATTAAGCTCTTAGATGAATGTAGTAAGATAAATATGAATAAAGAAGTGATAAACCATGCCTTGTTAAAAATGAAATCAAATGAAGAATGTTCAGAACGATAATACATGTCATGATTGATAATGTTAACGAATAGAGGATTGTGAACACAAGCATTCACGACACGGTGTTAGCATGCATTGCATAGTCTGGATTCTATGGAAAGAGTTGAATGGTGCAAGACCCACTGAGGCAACCAGATCCGTAGTGATCAATGGCTGACGAGCCGGGGTTTTCTTATTATCGGGCTTTATTTGTCCCAACGGTGTTGCACATGAAAGTCTTCAGACTTGGCTGGATAAGCTAGAAGTCTTCGGTTTGGCGGGATTCCCTAGAAGTCTTCGGACTTGGCTGGATAAGCTAGAAGTCTTCGGACTTGGCGGGATAGGCTAGAAGTCTTCGGACTTGGCTGGAGAAGCTAGCAGTCTTCGAACTTAAGTTTCTTGAGTTTAACACTTTGATTCTTCGTGACGAAGTGACAATTATGAAAGTTTGTGTATCCTTTTGATTCTTCGTGACGAAATGGATTCAACCTCCATGACAAAGTGAAGGTTGATGTTATGCCGAAATTGAATCAGAGACTTTGTTCGAACCGAGATATTATTATTCGGATTTCTTATCTTATTCTGAAGGATGTTTGAGACGAGATATTATTATTCGAATTTCTTATTATATTTTGGAGAATATGAGATGAACTGGGAAGTCACAGACTCAACGTCCCGACGGGAGGTAAAATGCATTGAACACGCATTGGCTTACATGAACACGATGAATAATAAGACAAGTGTTAAAGCTGGTAACAAGAACGTTAAGAGCTGGTTATGAGTTATTGATTATGAGTTGTTTCATGAGATCACGTTTCAATATATATTAAAGATGATATGTGTAAATGATCCGTTTATTGAGCTGTTATTACCTCTGTTATGCCCATGGAAGGAACGTCTTTTGATAAGAGACTGTGCGCATCTTAAGATGCTGAACATTAACGCGAGAGTGAGTGGTTGTTATGTATATTGGTGTTATGTTGTGAATACTCACTCAGCTTGTATCCAAGCTGATGGTATTACGCCCTGGACAATTCAATGTCTAGAAGTTTTGCAGGTATAGTAGATAAGCACAGGATAAGGTGCTAAGGAGTAAAAGAAGGGTAAAACTAGGTAGAAGACCAGAGATAACTATCGAGCAGTTGTAATATTTATGTTTAGAATATTGTAAACCTTATGTATATAATTTTAGACAAGTTGAAGCCAAAAAGGCCAAGCAGTTGTAACATCTCTTTTATGACTTAAGATAAGTTTCAGTTTGGATTGATTCTTAGTGTTTAAATTATGTTGTGGTTATGTCTATGTTTAGCATTTTTCCCTTAATTAGAATATCTGTGTCAAGTTGGAAGGACAGATTGGTAATTTAACTGTCATGTATCCACTGGTCCGAAGGTGGAAATTTAAAATTTTTTTCCCATTTCGCTACGCCGGAGTGTGACATGTGCACCACCATGAGCCACCACCACCACCACCATCCTGATCCTCCGCCACCTTCCAAGCAAGTTATTTTTTCCTTTTTTTGGTGATTGGCCTTGTAAGGCCATACTCTTGGTAGGATGTCAAACTCTTAAGTGAAATTTCCTTTAAGATTTATCTTAAGAGAAATTTCTTTTATTATAGTCAATCAGTTAAGTGAAATTTCACTTCGTTTCTTTGAGAACAACGAGTTGTTAGAAGGAAATAAGGATTGAGAAAGATGAATAGTTATGAGAGACTGGATTTTTTTTAGAGTTGTTCAAAGAAATCGCCACTTCTATGATGAAACTAGGGCTTCTAGCTTAAGAAGACGAAAAGAGGCGATCTTAAGAGAAATTTATCTTATTATAAGTCAAAGCAGTTAAGTGAAATTTTACTTTGTTTTCTTAAAGAACAACGGGTTGTTTGAAGGAAACAGAGATTGAGAATGATGAATAGATGTGAGTGTAGACACCCCAATTTTGACCGGCCGTCGAATTTATGAGAGCGTCACCTCCACGTCCAATGATGACAATGACCGAAAATTTGAAGTATTCCAAGCTCTTCAGAAAGTTCTCCAAAACGCGATAAAATTTCACAGAAAGAGGGAAATACCAGGTATTTAGGAGAATTCAGATATAAAACACAACTTTTGGAAAAGATATTCAAAAATAATTTGTTTCAAAAAGAGAAAAGACCTAAAAGGGGAACCTTAGCCAAAAAACGGCACACGACAGACTGCCGCGGCACTCCCTGAGTGCCGCGCGGCAGTCAGAGAGTGCCGTTCCGGCGTTCACCGAGTGCCGCCACAGATTTCTGACTGCCGTTCGCTTTTAAAGTCTGTATTTTACAGAGCAATACGTATGCGTATGCGAATAAGAACAAAAAACTGATAAAGTAAGACTGACAAAAATGCGGCAATCCATTAATAGCCGCGGCATTTGATGAATGTCGCGCGGCAGTCAGGAAGTGCCGCAACGGCAGTCATGAAATGCCGCAGCGGCAGTCACGGAATGCCGCGGCAGTATCTGGACTGCCGCGCTGGACAGCAGTCTGTCTAAATTCAGAAAGTACACATTGTGCCACCAAATGAGAGAATTACACCTGTTTTTTGCTCCGAAATTCACCAAAAATACCTGGTAATTTTGCTTATAAAAGAGAAGAGATCTTCCTAAAAGGAGGGAGACCAAGAAGAACACCAAGAAACATATTGGGAGAGAGAGCACATGCAAAAATACTTCCATTACACCAACATTTTTTAGAGAGAAAAGAGAGTGTTTAGAGAATTAGAAAGAAGAGCTTGGAAGATCTTCAAAGAAAAGAAACTTTGAGGATAATTTGGAGGTGATCCTCTAACCATAGATTATTGGCTTATCCTTTCTTCTCTTAAAATCTCTAATCCTAAAATCTTTCACTATTTTCTTTATTTATCAAGTAAACTTAGGAGTTTCTTTTGTTTCCATATTACTTTCTTCCATTTTCTTGTTTATACTCTTCTCTTGAAGGTCTTGGAGATCTTCAATATCTCTTTTGATCTCTTGAGCATGATCTTTTGAATCCCATGTAGGCTTGTGCTTCACATAGGAGTCAAAGTTTGATCAACACTTCATAAGAGGATCCAAGTCCATACTCATGATTTGGATCTTCTAAACTTGATGTCTTGAGGAATCCCTTCTATATTCCTTTTAGGACTCATGAGTCATAGTCATGTCTCCCTCTCCAATGACCATCAAATGGTAGGAGAATGTAGTTTTGAGTCTAAACCCATCTCCATGGTTTAGATTCCTTATCTTATAGATTTCATGAAGTCTATCCATATTTCATTTGAAATCTATGAAGAATAAAGGTTTGTAGTCTCTAATGGCCATCAAATGGTAGGAGAAGTGGTTTGGTTCAACTCAACTTCATGGTTTAATAGTTGGAGTTACCAAATAAAAGTTGAACTAGCAAAATAAAAACAGTGAATCCACAAATTATTTTTGATCAAAGATTTTTAGTTCGAAATCTAACCGTTGAAATCAAGTGAAACCAACGGGAAAGTGTCAATAACACGATATTCTACCACTGTAATTTTTGTTTTAAGGTGGTTTCATGTTTAGGATGGTTTGATCATGAGTTTTATGACACAAATACAATCTGTCCAGAATTTCAGAATAGTTTCAGAACAGTGACACTCTTTTGAAACAATTAAATCAGAGTTCTAATAAAGTGTTTGTGACTCCAACTAATTTTTTATATGAAGTTTAATGTGTTAGGAAGTCACCCTAAAAAGAACTAAGCAGTTCGGAATTTTTTACTATTTTTAATAAATCGTGTAAGAATTCTGGACAGAAGGTTGTAAAGTGCTGAGTGATGTCTAGTATGTTTTATATTCCCGGAGATCCGACCGTTGGAACTTTGATTTTCTTTTTGATTTGGAAACTAGACTCACAGAGGCATCATGTGTCCAAAATTCACCGACATCAAAACATGAGAGACGTGCTTTTTATTTCCTTAAAGTTCTGATCTGCTCTCTGCAATATTCAGAGTTTTATGACACATTTGACCAACTTTGTAAATAATGGTCCACATGACTTTTCTATGACCTAAGGCTTAAACCATGTTTTAATAATGATTAGTTGAGCTTGAATTCAAAGTTTAAGAGTATTTCATAGTCTATCCTTGTCCATGTACATATTCATCCATATGGTTTGGCACTTGTAATTAGGATTTATTTGCTTTGGATTTAATTACATTAGATAGATTTAAGCTAGAAATTTAGGATTGTTATTTCTAACATCATATTTTGCATATCATGTGAACTAACCCTTTGTTTTGTAGTGCTATTAAGGTACGATTTCTCAATCCCTCTCTAGTTTATTAAATTCCTTGATTTTTATTTGATTTTCGACCTTATGCGCGACACCTTAGAGTTAAGATTTGCCTTATGTGTATATATGGATTAGAGACTCTTTTCCTAGGTTTTATTTAATCGCATGCATTGCACGCTTAATATTCGCAGCCGGATCCCGGGTAAGCTCTCTCGTTCCTTATTACACATCATATCGCCTGCTACTTGACATATGTGGCTTATGAATGATATTTTTGTCATTAGCAATTTTACACCATTTCCAACATGCTTGTGTTATGTATACCTATATATGTATTAATTGAGGGCATGCTTAGATTATTAATTCGATTAAAAGGATGTTGAGTAGAGGCCTATCGCAAGATAGGATGAGAGAGGGTGTTTTAGTCCGACGGGCTCCTTCCTCTCTCATTCCATAATCCCCGGACCTAGTTAATCTTTGGTTTCGCAAACGATCAGTTTCCTTTCAAAATGGTTTCTTAATTTTCCTTTTAAAAATTAAGTGGCGACTCATTTGTTTTTAAAAATTGATTTTGAAAAGCTGTGGGTAAGTCAACCTGCGATATCCACAATCTGGCGACTCTGCTGGGGATCGAACCCAGAATCTCTGGTTTCGCAGACCAGAATTCTGATTTTGGGTTCACTTGAGGATTAGACTTGAAAAACATCCTTTTAATCGAAATTATTAATCTTTGTGTGCCTGTTGCATTTCACTTGCATGTCCAGCCAATCGATTGCACGGAACTATGACCTTGGAGGCTCGGGGCAACCCGGTCGGTCAAGTCATCATGGGACTATGCGATCACCCTTGATCTCGTACCATGATTTGGTTTATGAAGCATCCTATCGGGTGTGTGTCAAGGGTCCCTTATTTGACCAAAACCCAGCCTTTGCATAGTAGTTTCTGTAGAACCTTTCAATTTTAGGAAATCAATTCTTGATTAGGGTTATTTGCTAAGGAGTTTTGTATGCCCGGAAGGGATTATTTGAGATGATGACGATACTTGCTTGATGAAAGACGTATAATCTTTTAATCACCTTTTTGCAATTTCTCCTCGTGTTACATGACATTTGGAGGACATGCCGAACCTTGATTATAAGATTATACTTCTTATATCATGTTTAGTTAAGCATCATTGATCTTGTATGCATCCAAATTCATGAAAAGTACGGTAATAATCCGATCGTGTGATCCTTCTACCCCAAAAGAATTTTAAGACCATTTTTGAAAGCAAGTGGATTTTTGTAATCTTCATCCCAAAATTTCCAATTGCTCTTTCAAAAATCTTTGGAGATCACTTTTGATTAAAGTTCCAAACTAATCTTTGAGATTTGTTTTTGAAAAAAATGCTCTCCAAAAGAATTTTAAAGCAAAATTTCGATCAAATTATCTTCATTGAGAAATGCTTTCACATCCACATTTTTTAAAAGATTCAAAATTCTTGAGAATTGTTTTTGAAAGATCTCATCGTTCTAAAGAAATGCTTTTCAAATAAATTTCGAAATTTTTCCGAATATCCAACCTTTGAAAGGGTAGCAAAGATCACAATGAAAGGAGAAATTGGCGTACTTGACATGAGTGAAGATCTTATGTGATTATGTGCTTATGTGTTAGGATTAGGATTTTTTTCTTCTTTTTGGCATATAGAGTAGGCACACACGCACACATGCATTGCATCCGCATAACATACAAAATAAAAGTTTTTTGCTAAAATAAAGGTAAAAAGGTATTCTAAAAAATAATAAAACTTAAAATCTGCTGTAGGAGCAAAGATAGCCAATCAAGCGTGGTTCAGGGATCCCACGGCAAGACTTGTAAGGGGAGAATACGCTAACATGGCCGAAGAAAGAAACAACGAAGAGATGACCGGATTGAGGGTACTAGTCGAACAACAAGCGGAACAGATGAGGAGACAGGCCGAGAACATGAACCGCATGATGGGAATGATAGAGGAGCTGAATCGCCGGCCGCCGCCACATGTAATTCCACCTATTATAGATCCGCCTTTGGGAGGAGGAGACAGAGATTGGTTCGACGATCAAGAGGCACATTGGAATGATGCACTAAGAGCCAACAGGGACAGAGAGAAAGATGAGAAGGAGAAGCTGTTGACCGAGAAGATAGAAAAGTTGGAAAGGGTAATGCGCAAGGCTCAGGGAGTGGACACCTATCTGATGGAACTGGAAGGATTGTATGACGGAGTCCACGAAACGCTGCCGGCTGGTTTCAAAATGCCAGTTTTCGATAAGTTTGATGGCACAGGCAATCCCCGAAGTCATGTCCGAATGTGCATAGGAGCTTTTCAGCCTAGTGGACTAAGCACTACCATGATGGCTGTCTTATTTCAACAAACCTTAACAGGAGCTGCTCTGTCATGGTACCTTACACTTGAGCCAAGCAAAACCAGAGTATGGGAAGAAGTGATTAAGGCATTTGTGGCACAATACGAATACAATCAGGATTTGGATGTTACTGTCCGAGATTTGGAAACAACCAGGCAAGGGAATAAGGAATCATTTGCTGAGTATTTAAGTCGATGGAGAGGAAAGGCAGCTAAAATGGTACAAAGGCCGCCTGAAAAAGACCAGATCCGAATGCTGATGAAAAATCTGCAGCCAGTTTACCAGGAAAAGATGAGATTCCAGTCAATCAACACCTTTGCTGAGGTGTTCGACGTGGGGACGAGAATCGAAGATGCAATTCAAGAAGGGACGATCAAGAAAGAAGAACCACAGAACCGATATCGGAGGCCCAGTTATGGATCGAACAGAGGGCATTCGGGGGGTCACTCTGGCCCCACCGATGTCAATGCACTTAGCGAGCCGGAGAAAAGATTCGATATCACCAGAAACCATCCAAGAGGAGGAGAGGATAAGCCACTGAGGAAGTTTTCGGATTTGGGAGTGTCACTATCAACCGCCCTCGATAGGCTGTTAGCGAAAGGGCATCTCCGTCAGCTAGAACCTCGACCCCCGCCGAGTCCACTCCCACCACACTTCAAGGGAGATCTCTACTGCAAGTATCATCAACAAAAGGGCCACTCGACGGATCGGTGCATGAGGTTAAGGCACGAAATCCAAGACCTCATTGACAGCAAAGTGATATCCGAGCCACCTGTCAAAGCCCCCAATGTCACCAAGAATCCTCTGCCAAACCATCGTGCTGTGCCACCACCACGAGGTCTTTATTTCTTAGGGGTGGGAGAAACAACATTTGATCCATCCGAGTTAATCACAAAGGTCGGAGAGCCAGAGAAGTTCTATCAGTTGCCAGAAAATTCGGGGATCTGCATGCTTGGAAGCCAGCCAGGGATATTGGAAAATAAAGTGACGAGGCAGTCAGATTGGTGGGTGCAAGAAAGCAATGATCGGAACATAGACCGGGTAGGGGAGGATGATCTATGGTATCAAAGCGACGAAGAGGCAAAAGAGGGCTCAAAGACCGTTTCAGAAACCGACAATATTTGGGCAAAAGAAGAGATCGACCATTTAACTCGATCTGGTAGGCACTTTAAGCCGCACGAATTAGAGGAAGATCACCCGGGGAGGGAGTTGGAGAAAGGGAAAGGAAAAATGAATGAGGAAGAAGAAGAGGATCGGGTCCTAAAACAGATGAAGAAGACTCAGGCTAACATCACTGTCTGGGGGTTGCTGATTGCCTCCAAACGCCATAGGCAGGCGGTCCTAGACGCTCTGAATCAAGCTGACGTGTCTATCGACACCACCCCGGAAGACCTCGTAGGACTGATCGGCAAAATTCCGACTTCGGCTATCACCTTTTCATCGAATGACTTACCTCCGGGAGGACCCACGCTCAACAAGCCACTGTATATCACCGTTGAATGTTTGGGGAACACCGTGCCCGCTTGTCTCGTTGACAACAGGTCTGCTCTTAATGTATGTCCCTTCCGCACAGCCAAGCGAATGGGCTTAGATGAATCTTCCTTTGTGCCGTCTCAACAGAAAGTCCGGGCATATGACAACACCCAAAGGGCAGTCATGGGCATTATCTTTCTTAATCTCGCTATCGGGCCGATGGACAAAGAAGCTGAGTTCCAAATCATCGATATCCCCGCTTCTTTCAATCTGCTGCTGGGAAGGTCTTGGTTGGACAGTTTGGGCGCTATACCATCGACGATCCATCAAAAGGTTAAGTATGTCTGGGAAAACAAAGTCTGTGATATCCTCGGAGACAGTTGGGTTCGTTCATCTGAAGCGTCGTCAAGTGCACCGGTCCTAGAATTACAGCTGCAAGAAGAAGAAGCGAAAATGGGAGGATTCGAGTTCATCAGCATGATAGAAGAAGGAAAGTCGGGAGAGTCCCTACCACCCCATTTTGATCAATATACTAGTCCAGTCGTCGCCGGAATCATGAAGAAAATGGGCTTCTTTCCAGGATTGGGGTTGGGGAAGAATCTTCAGGGCCTGCCAGAGGCTCCAAGAATCCCTACTCAGACTCACACTCACGGTCTAGGGTATCAGCCAACGAAGAAGGAGCTGAGAGCAAAGAGGAAGGACGTCAATGCGCCACTAGACCCTTACTTAAAGACTCTCAATGGGTATTTTGTGAAGGAAGGAGAAGATTTCCCCTTTTGCGGTTTCCCAGAACCATGGATGGACCAAAAAGACAAATGCATGAAGTCGGGGTTCGAGATCTTCTTCTCCCATGAATTTTCTGGGTACAAAGACCCATTTTTGCAAATGCCTGAAAAGTCTGTTGCTGCCAAGGACTGGATTGGTACGCTAGACGGTTCTGCCATGAAAGATCTGTTAGGCGAAGGGAACGCAGAGGTCATGAAGGAGGATCCCGGAAAGACCAAAGGTGAATACGTCGAGGGCATAGTGGAGGAAGCTGCCGAGAGTGAAGAAGGTGAGGAAGGGAAGGCTGAGGAAGAAGACATGGAGGAAATCACCAAGACAGGAGGTCCGGAAGAATGCTTTATTACTGGTCTGGGAGGAGAGCACAAGAAGGAGTGGGTTTTTGAGTCTAGTGATAGGTTCCCCCCACACCCAGAGTCTGTAATGGCCCAAATGAGGCGTCTTTCAATTTCTATGTCTGTTGTAATCACTCCTAAGAAAATCAATGAAAGTATGACTGATTCTGCCTACTCGAACGCGCTTAATGAATGTGATGAATGTGATGATCATGAAATACCTATTGAACTGCAAAAACTAATTGAAAAAGAAAAAGAATCTGCATGTAAAATCATTGAGGACACCCTAACAATTAATCTTGGAAATGAGAACAATCCTCAAAATGTCTTCATCGGCTCTACACTTAGCAATAAAGAAAGTAAAGAACTAATCAGTCTATTAAATGAATTCAAAGATGTTTTTGCATGGTCTTACAATGATATGCCAGGTATCGATCCAAAGATAGTCCAACACCACATCCCCCTCTTTCCCAATTCAAAGCCCATAAAACAAAAATTGAGGCGAATGAGGTCAGAATGGGCACTCAAAGTAAAAGAGGAGGTTGAAAAGCAATTAAGAGCTGGATTCTTGATGGTCACCGAGTATCCCGAGTGGATTGCCAACATTGTGCCTGTCCCAAAGAAGGATGGTCGTGTTAGGGTTTGCGTGGATTTTTGGGATTTGAATAAAGCAAGCCCTAAAGACGATTTCCCATTACCCCACATCGACGTGTTGGTTGATAACACTGCGGGACATGAACTTCTATCTTTCATGGATGGATTCTCCGGGTATAATCAAATCCTCATGGCTCCCGAGGATAGAGACAAAACCACGTTCATCACTCCGTGGGGGACATATTGCTATAGGGTCATGCCATTCGGACTCAAGAATGCAGGCGCAACCTATCAAAGGGCTGCCACCACTTTACTGCACGACATGATCCATAAAGAGGTAGAGGTGTATGTGGACGATATGATTGTGAAATCCAAGGAGAGGGGAGGGCACCTAGAGGCTTTGAGAAAGTTATTTGGGAGATTGAGGGAGTTCAAGATGAGGCTGAACCCGCAGAAATGCACGTTCGGAGTCACTACTGGCAAGCTGTTAGGATTTCTCATTACCCAAAGGGGAATACAAGTGGACCCTACCAAAATAAAGGCCTTAACCGAGATAAACCCACCGAAAAATGAGAAAGAACTGAGAGGGTTCCTGGGTAGAATACAATTTATAAGTCGTTTCATCTCAAAGCTCACCATGACCTGCGACCCGCTGTTCAAGCTACTCAGAAAGGGAGAGAGATTCAATTGGGACACCCCGTGTCAACAAGCCTTCGACAAAATCAAAACCTACCTCCAGAACCCACCTGTCTTGTCGCCACCTTCGCCTGGGAGACCTTTGTTACTTTATCTCTCTGTATCCGAAGATTCAATGGGATGTATGCTGGCCCAAGAAGGAGAAGAGGGGCACGTGGAGAAGGCCATTTACTACTTAAGCAAGAGAATGGTAGGATATGAGTTAAAGTATTCGCCCTTGGAGAAGGCCTGTTGGGCCTTGGTTTGGTGTACCCGTCGCCTCCGCCACTACATGCTAGCCTTCCCTGTAATCCTGATATCCCGAATGGACCCATTAAAATACCTGTTCGAAAAACCCGTCTTGACCAGTAGGATTTCACGTTGGACCATGATGCTGGCTGAGTTCGACATCAGATATGTCACCGCCAAGTCCGTAAAAGGAAGGGCTGTCGCCGAGTTTTTAGCCGATCTCGCTGTAGAATCTGAGGACAAGGGAGACTTCAAGTTCCCAGATGAAGGAATAATGGGGGTTAAGGAGGATTTGTGGAAGATGTACTTCGATGGAGCAGCCAACCAAATGGGTTACGGAGTTGGAATCATTCTCGTAGCACCAGACGGGGTCCCCACCCCATTAGCCGTCAAACTCAAGTATAACTCAACCAACAATACTGCGGAGTACGAAGCATGCATAATTGGGATGGAAGCAGCCTTGGCTTTGGAGATCAGAAAGATTGATGTCTTCGGAGATTCCAACTTGATCATATCCCAGGTCCGAGGAGATTGGAGGGTAAAACATGAGAAATTGAGACCTTACCATGACTATCTGGAAAGCCTGAAAGCGCAATTCCGAAAGATTTCCTTTTACTACCTCCCTCGTGAAGAAAATCAACTAGCCGACTCTTTGGCTACCTTAGCCTCAATGATCCAAATCCCTTCCAAAATTGCCATGATCCCGCTGTCCATAGAAGTAAGGAATCAACCGTCATTCGAAATGATCGCAGCCATAGAGAGAGAAGATGAAGTGCCTTGGTATGTGGACGTGTGGAAGTTCATTAAAGAAGGAGAATACCCCGAAGGAGCCTCAGAAAAGGACAAGAAGGCGATACGACGATTTGCTGCTTAATTTGTGATCTACGCGGATAAACTGTGGAAGAAGTCCTACACCGGGTATAATTTGGAGTGTTTATATGGAAGGGAAGCTAAGAGAATGATGGAGGAAATACATGAGGGAGTATGCGGGCCCCACATGAACGGGCACATGCTGGCGAAGAAGATCATTCGACAAGGGTACTATTGGACGACCTTGGACAAAGACTGTTGTGAATATATTAGAAGGTGTCACAAGTGTTAGATTCATGCAAATTTGATGCACACCCCACCGTCGCAGCTCTATAGCATGACCACCCCTTGGCCATTTTCCGTATGGGGGATTGATATCATCGGTGAGATAGTTCCAAAGGCTTCCAATGGGCACCGGTATATAATCGTGGCGATCGATTATTTTACAAAATGGGTAGAAGCGGCCTCATATGCGACTTTGAAAGCCAAAGATGTGGTGAGTTTCATTGAGAAGAACATAATCTGCAGATACGGAGTCCCGAACGAGTTTATCTCCGATCATGGCAGTCATTTCCAAGGGGAAGTTATCCCGCTCTTAGAAAAGTATAAGATCACTCGCCATCAGTCATCCCCGTATAGGCCCCAGACGAATGGAGCAGTAGAGGCAGCGAATAAGAATGTTAAAGCAATCTTGGGAAAGACGACAGATACATATAAGGATTGGCATGAGAAGCTGCCTTTTGCTTTATGGGGGTATCGGACGTCAGTAAGGACTTCAACGGGTGCTACGCCATACTCGCTGGTCTACGGAATGGAAGCAGTCCTTCCAGTCGAGGTGGAAATACCCTCTCTCAGAGTCTTAACAGAATGTGAAGTGACAGAATCAGAATGGATACAGGGAAGGTATGAGGAATTGATGCTGCTCGATGAAAAGAGGCTGACCGCGATAAACCATACTCGGGGGTACCAGAAGAGAATAGCTCGTGCTTTGAACAAAAAGGTCCGCCCAAGGAAGCTTACTGAGGGTGACCTGGTCCTCAAAGAACTGAAGGTGCCTGTTTATGACACCAGAGGAAAGTTCAAACCCAACTGGGTCGGGCCGTACATCATTAAGACCCTCCTTTCCGGAGGGGCGGCCTATCTCATGGACCTGGACGGGGTTGAATTTAAACAGCCGATTAACCTCGATCGCCTCAAGAAATACTTTGCTTGAAACCATTTCTTTCGAAGCCTCCTACCTTGATGAACTACGCTTGACCTGATTCCCGCTAGGGGATACGTAGGCAACCAACTTGGTTCGGTCATTTCAAAAAAAAAAAAAAAAAAAAAAAAAAAAAAAACGGTGCTAAACTAGGGGCAAACTAGCGTTTTCCCAAAGCCGCTTCAAAGCCTTAAAACCAGGGGCAAACTTCGTTTGCTAAGCCGAAGAACCCAGATACAAAACCCTCCCTTGGATCATCTGGCTATCGAGATAAGTACTATAAAAAAGCAAATGAGAATTCATAGAAGGATTAAAGTTTAAAGCAAAGAAGCAAAGTAAAGAGCCAAGTTAAGACATTAAAAGGATAATTCTTCATAAAAGATTAATCGAAAGGGTGGACACTTTAGATTTAGCATGACAACACTTCTTGAAAAGGAAAAATAAGAAAAATCACATTCAAAAAGCGCAAACAAAGGGTAGGTAGGGTCTGTCAGAAGAGTTTCGTAAAATGTCAGGCGTTTTCCCTGTTTTCGTCTACTTTATTATGCATGTGTCTGTCAAGCTCGCCTCGCAGCCAAGGTTTGGGTCTCTAGAAGATACTCAGTAGTAGGCACAGTCAGAGCAGGAATCCTCGGGAATGGAGCAGCCATTCTGCCATGCCAAGCCTCCATGAAAGCTTTCACTATGGAGGGACGCAAAGCGAACCCCTTAGTAAAATCAGCAGTTATAGAATCGGTAGCGCCTTGTAAGAGTCCAAACTGACGGACCACCCGGCCAGGGATGTAAAAAGTAGTGGCATACAAACCGGGCAGCCAAATGCCAGGTCGCCCAGGGAGGCGCACAGCAATAGAGCGACAGGTCCACGACGGACAAACCAGCAAATGTCACTAGAAGAAAGGCCCTGCAGCCAACCAAGCCACGCATCGGCAGACTGAAACAAGCTATGAATCTCCACGCGATCATAAGGAAGTGACCCACGGAGATGGGAAGCATGTATGAAGAGATCTAGACGCTCCATGAGCCAAACTTGCAGAACGAAAGGTGCCCCGGCAGATAACATAACCCCAGTAGCATGGGCATGGCCCAGCCCGATCAGAGTTTCACCAAGGACCAGCATAACAGCACTTTTCATCTCCCGCAAGCCGCATGCCATGGGTATAAGAATGTCAGAAGATGACTGGAATAGGAAGTAAGAGAGCATGGCGATTGACAAGGCACTACGTCGGATGATCTGGTACTCACCGTCATAGGGGTCCCCTATGGGAGCATAAACAGAGGCAAGGCGCTCAAAATCGATTTGCCTGTCATGAAAAAAAGAGCCCGCCGCATTCCGAGACGTGTGGAGAAGGCTGGCTAAGTCCCGAACATACCCGGCCTGAATCTGAGGAACCATCAATTCAGCAGAAGGATCCGTGTGGAGAATGGCGCTAAACTCCTCAAATAAGGGGCAAATCTCCTGAGAGCCGAAACGAAAGACATTGAGAGCAGGATCCCAACATTGGACGGCGGCGCGAAGTAGACCCTCATTTAGATTCATTTGTTGGAAAGAGAAGAGATCGTTTAGTCTGAAGCACTCAAAATTGAGCTTATCAATGCCAGAGAGAGTATCCATCCATGGGAAGAGGATTTGAGAACTAATGGGGGCCATTTGAAGGGGAAATGAGGAGAAATGAGAAGTATTTTGCGGAACTTTGAGAATGAAGGGATATAAATAGAAGAATAAGGCTGTCTACCTACCCGCGGCACTCGATAAAGTGCAGCGGCACTCGATGAAGTGCCGCGCGGCAGTCAGTGAATGCCGTTGCGGCATTTACAGACTGCCGTAGCGGCTCTCACTGAGTGCCGCGGAGACCTAACCGAGTGCCGTTCTGAGTTTTTCATTGGCCAGAATCTGTTTGTAACACGATCAGCCCACCTGCAAACAGAAAACTTATTGAGAAGCAATAAAAACGTGTGCATCATGCAGCACGTACAAATACATTCATTCATTCATTCATTTCATTTATTTTCAAAAGATAAAAGAAGCAAGAGCATTCAAAATAAAGCATATGTGTATATATATACAGTCATCCACCAAAATAAATCCTCTCAAAAGAAAACAAAAAAATATATATATATAAGCAGGATCAGCTCCGACCCCGACCCCGGCCGCGAGCCTGACGAGTCGTGCGCCTAAGAGGCTCTTCCTCTGACTCGGTCCCGCTGCCTCCACCACTCTCTCCACTCCCGCTGCCTCGACCTCTGCCACCGCTAGTGCCCTCGCCGACGCCTCCGCCACGCCCAGCACCGCTACCTCCGGGGGCATCGCTGAGAGAGATGCCGAACTGCTGAAGCCGATGCTGGAGCTGTCCCACCTGCTGAGATAGGACTCTGTTCTCCTCCATCTGGAAGAGAGGGGATGAGTCCAAAAAAGTGTTGAAAAGACATTTGGAATACTAAGAATATGGAAAGGGTAGAAGATCATACCTGGGCCCTCAACTGAACCGCAGCAGTCGTCCGAGCTCCCTCAGCCTGAAAACAAGAGCCAGGAATAAAGATCAGTAAAAAGAAATACGATCCCGGTCAAAAGTAGGAGTGGGGATAAATTTTTTACCATCCACTCCCGCCCGAGAACCCACTGTCGCACGCTATGGGCATACGCTAGGCCCTCCTCCGCATAAGCACGCGGGACGACGTCATAATGTAAAGGTATGGTGGGAGCACCATGTGAAAGTCGAGGAATCGTCGTCGAGTGGGGCTCTCCGAATGAGACGGTCGACATAGTCCAGTCCCACTCGGGCAAGGCAGGAGCTCGAACCGCGGCAGGAACAGGCTGCAAGCAAAAGAAATAAAGCATGGGTAAAGAATAAAAAAGAAAATTCACAGAAATAATAAAGGAATCGTTTACTCACCCGAGTCACCTCCATCAGAGGGAAGTTCGGCATCATCTTGGCGGCACGGAAAGCCGCATATCCTGACGGGTCGTCCAAAAAGCCGTGGATACCGAAGCCGGCTCGAGCAGCCGTGAGATCGCCGTCCTGAAGCGTGTCTGTGGCCCTCATAGAGTCGGGAGGAGGGAACGGCACAAAGAACCCGGGGGCCGCTATCGACTGCCGGGTCACTCTCTCTCCCAAATACCACGCCATACCCTCTGACCCACTGATGAGAGCTGATATTAGCTTAATATTAGCTCGATAAGGAGTAAAAACTGACTGGATATAACCTCATTTCTCTAGTTTTTCCTGCAGTTGTGTTTAATTTGCTTCTTTACACAATGATACGTTTTTCGAGGTATGTTGTTGTGTTTGGCTTTGTAAGTGCAGGTTCTGAAGCTAAAGGGAACTACAAGTTGAAAGGAATAACTCAAGAAACAAATTGATGAAGTCTTGATACCAATCGATTGACATAGTATCAATCGATTGATATGTTTTCCTTACCAATCGATTGAATTATTTGTCAATCGATTGACATCTTTATCAATCGATTGACATCTTTGTCAATCGATTGACTTAAACTGGAAACAGTCTGTTTTAATGGCGCAAGATCTCAGCAATCAGGCGACGACCAACCGTTATGGAATGAACCTGGACACCTCTAACTCGTGTTTCTGACATTATATATAGGAGAGAGTAGAGAGGGCCAGGGGTTGGCTCATTTTTGTATTGTTTTGTAGGGATTTACCATCGATTTTGGTTTCGGATAAGAATTCCAGTGGAAAAATTCATATTCTGTTTTCATTCTCGAATTTCAGGTTTCAATTCTTGTTTTTAGTTGCTTAGGAATTGTGATTGTTATGCATGTTATAGTTAGAATTTGATTTAAACAATTTTTAAAATTAACATTTTAATCCATGGCTATGTTTGATCTTGTCTTTCAGTTTATTTATGTTTATGCAGTCTTAATGATGCACGAGTAGAACTCTGGTTGGGAATAATGTGAAGAAACATTGTTCCCAGCCCTCTGCTATGATTCTGTGAAAGAGTCAATGCCAATCGATTGGATACAGTATCCAATCGATTGGCATAGACTCCAAGTCAATCGATTGATATACTTGTCAATCGATTGAAAGCCATTCCATGTCAATCGATTGACATTAAGTCAATCGATTGATATGATTATGACTTGGGTTTACTCCTTTCTGTATTCCAGTAACTTTTGTTTCAGAAACTGAGTCCAAATTGATCTTTCAAGTTCAAATTGCAATCTGATTTTGGAATAAAAGCTCTTTTGAATAATTAATTCAATGAACACTCATAACAAACACTTCGAATATTTCGTACTCAATTTGTTAGTTATTGTTCATAGTTTTAATTAACTACTTGTTTCAGTTCTTCATAAATAAGTGAGGTAACCAAACCACTAGATATGCAAGATTCACATACCTAGTGTCTAGAATGCTTAACTTAATCTTTTTTGAAATAAGGAATACTCTAAGGATAAAACCCCAACTGTTCGTTCTTGTTAAAATCATGGTAGTGGCTGGTACTTTGTGGATTCACATGTTCCCAACTCTTTTTCATATTTGATTTATATCACAGTTTTTAATCTTATCTAGTTAAGTCTTAGCTTCACTTTAAATTGTTTCTTCTATTTCTTTTAGGACTGTTAGACAACCCCCTTTCTACAAGAAATCATCTTTTACTTTATTTTAGGATTTAATCTAGATTCTTCTGCCTTTACATTCCGTCCTTTGGGATTCGACCCGGTCTTACCGATTTTTAACGCGACGCGACCGTCTACACTTGGACGTACTCTTCAGAGAACACATTTCAAGTCGTGTCAAGTTTTTGGCGCCGTTGCCGGGGACGGTAACGAAGGCCAGGAATTTAGATTTGATTCAATCTTTTCTTATCCCATTTCTATCTTTCTTTTTGTTCTTCAGAACACAAAGTTGCATTGCTTGTGTCCTTCTATGTCCTTGGATTCCACTGAAGCCTTCATCGCAAATCTTTTTGAAGATCCAATCCATAGTGCTGATAATCCCATTTTCACCCCATCCACTTCTAACTCAATGTCTGATACGGAGAGCCAACAAGGAGAGAATAGGCATGACCTCATTGATGAAGGTCAGCGACCTTTACGAGAACTCTTGGCCCCTGATCGAACAGCCACACCTTCTTGTATCCGCATCCCCCCACACACAGGCACATTCCATTTTCGTAATGGAATGATTCAACTGTTACCCACATTTCACGGGATGGATAAAGAGAAGGCGTACTTGCACATTCGAGATTTCGAAGATGTTTGTGGCACTTTCACAGATCAGACTTGCCCAAGTGATATAATCCGATTAAAGCTTTTTCCCTTCACTTTGAAGGACAAAGCAAAGTCATGGTTATTGTCACTTAAACCGAATTCGATTTCGACTTGGGCAGCAATTCATGAAGCCTTTCTTAAAAAGTTCTTCCCTAATCGGTTAACAACTGACATCTTGAGACAAATCAAGATGTATAATCAAAAAGAGGAAGAAACTTTTGCTGAGGCATGGGAGCGTTTCAAGGATTTGTTACTGCTCTGCCCGCATCATGGTTTTGAGAAGTGGCGAACAATAAGCTTCTTCTTTGATGGCTTAAGTCCAAAATCAAAGAAGCTCGTAGAAACTACGAGCGACGGTGAGTTTATGAGCAAGAATGCCGAACAAGCAGAGGCTCATTTCGAATGGTTAGCCGAACACGCACCGGAATGGGAAACTCAAGTGACGAGAACTCAGCCCAGTTCAAGTTCAAGTAAAAAGAGTATTTATCAGCTGAAGGCGGAAGATGGCTTATTGGAGAAATACGAGCAACTAGCTCGTAAATTGGAAGTTTTGGAAGCAAAGAAGGACTCGGTAATACAATTTGCATCTGAAGAATCCTGTTCGAGTTGTCTACAGATGGGGCATACCTCTCAACATTGCCAAATATACCCTGTTTACCAAGAACAGAGTTCAGTGGAGGTACATGCTGTAAATGCCCCTAACCGTTTCAACCCCAATGATAGGTGGAGTCACCCTGGTTTCGATCATAGAAACAGTGCTGCTGCAGCAAACCCATCTCAACAGTGGCAGCCAAATAAAGGAAACCAGTACCGACCTCAGAACCAAGGGTACCACCAGAGTTACCAACCTCCTCCTACTTATCAACAAAGTCAAGGGTATCACCAGAACCAATATCAAAATCATTCACCTCAATCCAACTACAATCAGGGAAGCAACAACCAACTCTCACCAAACACTTATGTGCCACCCCATAAGAAGGCACAGGAGGACCCTAATACACTCATGATGCAGCAGATGATGCAGCTAATGAGTAAACTCAATACAAGTGTAGAGAGGTTAGCTGCCCAACAAGGGGATCGAGAACGAACTATGTTCCCTGCACAGCCAGAGCAAAATCCTAAAGGCCAACACTCGGGTACAGGACCCTCGGGATCTGGACCACATGAGGAGGCCAAGGCGGTAACTGTGTTGAGGAGTGGAAAAGAAATTGAGAAAGTCTCTTTGCCCTCACAACCTGTAGTTAGTGATGAAGAAGAGGCAGAGAATGAAGAAGAATTGGTGGAAGAAGGAAAAGAGGGCGAAACAGTTGAGCCCAAAATAACAATTCCTGAGGATAATGAAATAAAGAGAAGACCTGGAAAAGAACCTCTCATCGAGGAGGCACCCAAATGTCCTTTTCCGGCACCATATCCTCAGAGGTTGAAGAAACCTCAACAAGAAACGAAAAGTCAGGAGTTTCTGGAGTTATTCAAGCAGGTAAAGATCAATCTCCCACTCCTAGACGCAATTAAACAAGTGCCTTCCTATGCCAAGTTCCTTAAAGACTTGTGTACTGTAAAGAGGAAGCAAAGTGTTAAGAAGAGTGCTTACTTGGCATGCCAGGCAAGTGCGATCGTAAAACACGATTTGCCTCCTAAATACAAGGATCCAGGCACACCAACAGTTTCTTGTATAATCGGTCAGAAGAAAGTGAACAATGCGTTACTCGATTTAGGATCGAGTGTTAATCTCTTACCTTACACTGTTTATCAACAGTTAGGGTTAGGAGAACTTAAGCCCACTCGCATTACCCTTCAACTGGCAGATCGATCAATCAAATACCCGCGAGGAGTTTTAGAAGACGTTCTGGTCCAGATTGACACTTTTGTCTTCCCTGTGGACTTCGTTATCCTAGACACCGAACCAGTACACAATGCTAAATCTCAGATTCCGGTGATCTTTGGACGTCCTTTCCTCGCGACAATTGATGCGACGATCAAAGTAAGGAGTGGAGTTATGACCGTTGTTTTTGGGAATATGACATTAAATATCAAGATCTTTTCAAATCCAAAAATTGAAGATTTTGATGATGAGGAAGAGGAGGTGAATTGGGTAGAAGCAGTAATTCAAGATTGCTTTGATTCAACTGCTCACTCTGATCCTGTGGAGTCCGTTATGACTAACTCATGTTACGAATTGGAAAGATACACTCCACAAGATGAAAGAATGAGTCAGATTTGTTCTATCTTGGAGATTACTGAAGAGGAAGTTGCAAGAACAATGTGGACGGCTCAATATGAGCAGCTACCGCCAAAGACCAAGTTGGCTGTGCCGTCAAACTTGCAATTTCCAGAGTTAGAACTGAAAGAGCTCCCAAAAGAATTGAAATATGTATTCCTGGGAGAAGAGAAGACCTTTCCTGTAATAATTTCATCTGTTTTAAATCACGAACAGGAAGGCAAACTGATACAGTTGCTTAAGCAACACAGGAGTGCGTTAGGATGGATCGTTGCTGATTTAAGAGGAATTAGTCCATCTATATGCACCCACAGGATTTACCTTGAGGAAGATGCCAAACCTTGTCGTCAAATGCAAAGGCGTCTTAACCCAAACATGCAAGAGGTGGTGAAGAAGGAAGTTTTGAAGTTGCTGGATGTTGGGGTTATTTATCCAATTTCGGATAGTCCTTGGGTAAGCCCAACTCAAGTAGTGCCGAAGAAAGCTGGCATTACAGTGGTAGAAAATAAAGCAGGAGAATTGGTACCCACACGTGTAACCACGAGCTGGCGCATGTGTATTGACTATCGAAGGTTGAATGCGGTTACTCGGAAAGATCATTTTCCATTGCCCTTTATGGATCAAATGCTCGAAAGGGTAGCGGGTCACCAATTCTATTGTTTCCTGGATGGTTATAGTGGTTATAACCAAATAGAAATTGATCCTGCTGATCAAGAGAAAACCACCTTTACCTGCCCGTTTGGAACATTCGCATATCGCCGGATGCCGTTCGGATTGTGCAACGCACCTGCTACTTTTCAGCGGTGCATGCTGAGCATCTTCAGCGATATGGTAGAGAAGATTATGGAGGTTTTTATGGATGATTTCTCTGTATTTGGAAGCAGCTTTGATGATTGCTTGGAAAACCTCCAGAAAGTTTTGAAAAGATGTGAGGAAAAGAATTTGGTCCTCAACTGGGAGAAATGTCACTTTATGGTGACAAAAGGGATTGTCTTGGGACATATCGTGTCTGCTGAGGGAATACAAGTAGACAAGGCAAAGATCGATATAATTTCCAATCTTCCTGTCCCCACTACAGTGAAAGAAATACGATCGTTTTTAGGTCACGCTGGTTTCTACCGGAGGTTTATTAAGGATTTTAGTGCTGTATCCAGACCACTATGTCAACTCCTTGTTAAAGATCAACCATTTGAGTGGAACAGCAAGTGTCAGGAATCCTTTGATAAACTCAAGCATCACCTCACAACAGCTCCGATAATGCAATCTCCGGATTGGAATCTTCCTTTTGAGCTGATGTGTGATGCGAGTGACACAGCGATTGGAGCTGTTTTAGGGCAAAGGAAAGACAAAAAGCCTACTGTGATCTACTACGCTAGCAGAACCCTTGATGGAGCTCAACGGAATTATTCTACTACTGAAAAGGAGTTGCTAGCAATTGTTTTTGCATTGGAGAAATTCAGGCAATATTTAATTGGCTCGCAGATCATTTGCTTCACCGATCATGCTGCATTGAAGTATCTGCTATCCAAAAAGGATACAAAACAGCGATTGATACGCTGGATTCTTCTGCTCCAAGAATTTGATTTGGTTATCAAAGATAAAAAGGGAGTGGAGAATGTTGTAGCCGATCACCTCTCACGATTGACATTTGAAGACAATTCCTCACAACCTATTCCAATCAGTGAATCTTTCCCAGATGAGCAACTTTTTGCAGCTACTAGCTTGCCCTGGTATGCTGACATTGTCAATTACCTGGCAACAGGGGAGACCCCATCTCATTGGTCCACCCCTGACAAAAAAAGGTTTCTGTCCATCGCCCGATGGTTTTACTTTGATGACCCATACTTGTTTAAGTACTGTGCGGATCAAGTAATAAGGCGATGCGTCCCTGAGGAAGATATTTCTCATATCTTAGCTTCATGCCACTCAGAAGCTTGTGGTGGCCATTTTTCAGCCCAGAAAACTGCCCACAAAGTATTTAGTAGTGGTTTCTACTGGCCAACAGTTTTCAAAGACTGTTATGCATTTTGTAGAGCATGTGCTAGATGCCAAATGCTAGGAAGTTTGTCAAAGAGAAATGAGATGCCGATGACCCCGATCATTACCATTGAAATCTTCGATTGCTGGGGCATCGACTTCATGGGACCATTCCCTCCATCCTCTCATTATGAATATATCCTTTTGGCAGTCGAGTATGTGTCCAAGTGGGTTGAAGCCATTCCGACAAGGAGAAATGATCACAGAACAGTGATCTCATTCTTAAAGGAGAATATTCTGTCAAGATTCGGAACACCAAAGGCCATGATTAGTGATCGTGGAACCCATTTCTACAATAAACCCTTTGAGGCGCTGATGAAGAAATATGGGGTCAACCATAAGGTTGCTTTATCATATCACCCACAATCAAATGGACAGGCAGAGTTAGCCAACAGGGAGATCAAACATATCCTGGAAAAGACTGTTAACACCAATAGAAAGGATTGGTCGTCGCGTTTAACTGATGCTTTGTGGGCGTACAGGACAGCGTATAAGACGAATCTTGGGATGTCTCCTTACAGGCTAATTTATGGAAAAGCTTGCCACTTGCCCGTGGAATTGGAGCATAAGGCATAGTGGGCCACTAGATTGCTAAATTTTGACATTCATGAAAGTGGTACACTGAGGAAACTACAACTCAATGAGTTGGAAGAGATCAGGAATGATGCTTATGATCGTGCTCGAACTTATAAGTCAAAATTAAAAGCTAAGCATGATCAATCGATCCTGAGAAAGAAGCTTGAACCGGGACAGAAAGTTTTACTTTACGATTCAAAGCTTCATCTCTTTCCCGGGAAGCTGAGGTCGAGGTGGATAGGACCTTTCATTGTCAAGGAAGTGTTTCCACACGGAGCAGTGGAAATCGTTAATTCCAAGAATGGTAATGCTTTCAAAGTCAATGGGCA
The DNA here is from genome assembly GCA_033977485.1 of Hydrangea macrophylla. NCBI lineage: Eukaryota > Viridiplantae > Streptophyta > Magnoliopsida > Cornales > Hydrangeaceae > Hydrangea > Hydrangea macrophylla. The sequence goes on from CM066988.1 coordinate 70,480,194, forward strand.
ACGTTTAAAACCATTTTTGGAGAAATTCGAACCAGAATCAGAGACCATCCAATTGGATGATCCTGATTATTCTTCTTGAAAAAATCTTGAGAACCTTGTGTTGTTGTATAATAGCTTTCTTTTCTTGTGTGCTTCTTCATTTTCTGTTTCCTCTTATTCTAATTCTGTCTTTTTGATTGGCTATAGGATGAATCCATTGCACTTCCTGCCACATCTGCTCTACCATGGGGTCCGTTCTCCAGGAACCCCAGAACCGAGGGAGCAAGAAAGGCCAATTTTCACTCCACTATCCGGCTCATGCCCAGATTCCCCTAATGCAGAAATCGCCAAGATGAACACCTGGGATTTGCTTTGCGCTGTTCGAGAGATTCTGGATGATCTTCAGTTGAACTCGAATGGAGAAGTTGTGGAGTACTCTGTGGATTATGCTGTGGGAGAAGACTTTTCTTCCCCTGAACCCGAGCAGAATTGATAATTCCTATAGCAAATGAATAAAGACAGAACTTTGTTTCTTGTTTTCTTTGTGTTTGTTTGTTTCCCAACCAAGATCTTGTACTTTTTGGATGATAATAATCCATTTCGAACTGTGAATTGATGATGTTTGGAATAAATTCTTCCTATTTGTTTGATTGATGAGTCCAATGCTTGTTTGAATGATCAAAAGTCTTGTTTCTGTCTTACAAATGCATTCTTAAACTGTTGGGGGTGATCACATGAGGATAATTTGGGTTCCCATGAGTTTCTTATTCAATCGATTGATATTGATGTCAATCGATTGGTATAAACAGTTTTCAATCGATTGACAATTTTATCAATCGATTGACTTGATTTGTGTTCAATCGATTGACATATATTGTCAATCGATTGAAACTCCCTCCAGGCGTATTGTATACTCTTCTCCCTCTCCCTCATTTCAATTCAAATCCTGAGAAGGAGAGGGAGGAGGCGATTTCCAGAGAAGTGGCAGTAAACCCTTCCCCATACATTCATCATCATCTTCATTCATCATCATCCCTCACCATCTTCATCTTCGTCATCTTCATCTTCATCACCACTGCCGCGGCCACTGTCCTCGCATGGATAGAGGATAAAGAGAAAGGAGAGGGATTCGAGTCCCATTTCATCACCATCATCATATTAATTATCATCAATCTCGTCATCATCTCTTTTGGGGGCAAACTCTCTACCGCGTTTTTGATCAAGGTAACTCACAAAACCGATTTCCCATTTTCATCATTTCTGATTCAAAACAAAAGAGGGAGCCCCTCATGGTCTTAAGACCATTAATTTGATGAAAGGGGGACGTGAGACCTTGTTGTGGGCAGCCCCCTGGAATTGCTGATGTCAATCGATTGACATCAGGGTTCAATCGATTGGAACCCAACTTCAATCGATTGACAACTCTTGTCAATCGATTGACATAAACAGAGAAGCAGACTCTAATTTCTTTCATCCTAACATTCTGTAATGCTTCTTTTGTAGCTCCCATGGCTCCGAAACCCAAAGACAGTGGGCCCCACCCAGAAAAGTCAACCTCTCTCGAGATTCCGGATCCACCGCTCGCTCACGGGTTTAGAAATGCCAAAGAGAATACATGGTACACTAAATATTTCCGAACACGCGCAATCATGGTGGAAAGGCGGTTCGAGAATTTGTGGAGCGACGACAAGATTCCTTTCCATTTGGCCCGCCTTAGAGTTTTTCCCGATTGGATCCCAGTTCTTTCAGCAGATAAGAGAGTGTATGCTTCTTGGATTCGGCCGGCATGCGCCAGTTTGGTTAAAGTGCCAAACGTTCCTTACACATATTTCTCGTGTGTTTCGGGACGGGCAATTGAGTTCAGCCCTGCGACGGTCGCTCAGGCACTGGGCATCCCTGAGGTTCCTGATCATATGTATCCCATTCATCCCGACCGTCCTTTTCCATCTTTTGATGTTGTAGCCACAGAGATCTCCGGCGGGAAGGTGAAGAAATATTCAGGGATCACTGTATTCGACGACCATGACCTGACGCCAGACTATCATCTTCTACATTTGACTCTCTGCAGTTGTATCCTCCCCACCACTTATAAGTTAGATTTTGCTGGGTGGTACGCGAGAGTTCTTTATGCTATTGGGACAGGATTGCCCATCTGCCTCGCTCGGCTCTTCATCGAGTTCTTAGTTGAGCCTACACGTCATCCTGGCAAGGCCCAGCACCTCAAGGGTGCATGGGTGGTACATAGAGTTTGCGAGCAGGCAGGATTGGTGATACCCGCAGGAGAGGCGCAGTTAAAATCTAAGATTGGTGTTTTTGGTGAGTCGGCTGCTAGAAGGTCAGCAGCACAATTTAAAAAATTGGCGAAAGGGAAAGGGAAAGTTGGAGAGAGCAGTAAGAAGAAGAAGAGAAAGAGAGGAGACGTAACGTCAGAGGAGGAGGACGTTGACCCAGGGACGCCTTCTGAGGCAGAGGGTCAGGATACGGAGGTAGCTGAGGAGGAGGATGAGGACTCTGGGACGCCGACTGAGGCTGAGGGTCAGTATGAGTTGAGGATGCGTGAGCCATCTACAGCCTCTCCACCACCTGCAGCTCCTGTGCCACCTACGGCCTCTACATCTTCCCCTCCATCTCTTCAGACCATTTATGATTTCTTGTTAGAGGAGCGAGCTGCGAGGGTACAGCTACATGCGATGATTAGAGAGCTCACAGCTGAGCAGTTACTTTTAGCTACCCAGATGTCGCGGCTAGGTGGTCAGATAGAGCAGATTTCGATGTTGCTCGGGATCGAGCAATCTTTGCGCTCATCTATGCCACCTCCACAGTCAGATCCAGCTTCGACATCAGCTCAGCCAGAGGGAGTCACCTTGGAGACACCTTCACAGCCACCACCTCCAGCTGCTGCTTCACCGCCAGCTGTGAGTGACCCGGCAGTTGTCGACCAGACTGAGACAGCTGCTGAGGGTGACAGTGAGGTAGTTATCACTCCATCCGTTGATCAGACTGCCGATCTTTAGGAGGGAGATGTGGAGATGTGGCGAGCGAGAGAATGTGCTGTTATTTCATTTATCTTTCTCTCTCTGTTGTCACTTTATTTTTGTTGATATTTTGGTTATTTTTTTGGGTCGGTTGGATACTCTTGGGTAGTTGTTTTCAGTTATATCTGTACATGGACTGTATTGGACTTTTGGATATTACTTTACAGATAGCTCTGTTACTCATGGATTATGTTTTATCATTTAGACTCTCTCTATTGTCCATGATTATTCTTGATCTTGGTTGTCTGCGGAGATTGTTTTGTTAACAACAGGTGAATTCTCAGATTTGTACTGAATCGCGTGAATCAGGTGATATCTTTTATTACTCGAATATATTCCATTGAGGACAATGTCGATTTCAGTTGGGGGTAGGGAGTAGATATCCACCTGTATATTTTTGAGTTCATTACTTGTTATTATTATTATCTCCAGTATAAAAAAAAAAAAAAAAAAAAAAAAAAAAAAAAAAAAAAAAAATTGTTGTTAATATTCTAACTATCAAAACCTCGTTCCTCCTAGCTAAATTATTGTGTAATGATGCAGTTATGTTTTCCTTGCTATATTATGGATTTCGATTACATGTTACTTAGTTACTAATCTAGTTTCACATCCACAGCACGAATATATCCTGAAACAATTCTGCACGAGTTGACAGTCACGAAAGAATCTTTAAATTAAAATGAAATACGATTGTCATGTGATTGGATTAATAGTAAAACTTTTAACCCTAGTGAGTTTTGAGCTATTCGTTTATTCTGAGGGTTAATCACAAAACTCGTGTCAATTTTTGAAACACACTTTTATCTCGTTGAGAGCCTCATTCTTGTTTCATTTGGCTAATGCATCAGGAGAACGTTCAGGATTTACTAATTTTAAAACTCAGGAAATACTCGAGATAAGTTATAATGTCTAGAAGAGGATTTAGGCCATCGTTTCTTCACCTCATCTCTCGAGGAAATTTAAAACCTCACTTATCTATCACAAATCAAGGTCCCTACCTAAATCACCTTTTTATAATCAAGTATGTGACGGTTTCGTGAAAATAGTTAAAGGAGGAAAAGGAGAAGTGATTGCAGATTTATATATATAAAAAAAAAAAAAAAAAAAAAAAAGAGAGAAAAAGAAAGAAAAGAAAAGAAAAGTGGAAAGCAATAAATAAAAGAAATTGGAGGATTGTTAAATAAAAGATGTGAAGTGGAGTTAGTTTTGCTATGTCACATGCTTGAACTCATCTCTTACCTCTCCTCATATTTCTGTCACAAGTCCTAAGGATTCTAGATTAATTTTAACAAATCTCGAGTATGAAATGAGTTTTCCACAGTAGATCGCTCTTGTTGTAATTGGCATTCCATTCATGAGACTCATGCACCTCAAATAAGCGTTTTTCAGTGTCGAGTATGTAAGCATGTTTGATTGCCTCTACATTTACTCATTTGAGCTTCATACTATGAGTGCATAAGCTTTACGCCTGTTTCAGAGTGATTTCTATTTTGAGCGTAAACCGTGTGAGAATTGAGTTGAAACTATGAAGTCTTAAACATGTCAATCTAAAGAATTTTAAGATAAAGATTTATATCGTAGTTGTTAACTCCCCACACACACACAAGGATATATAAAGGCTGTGAATGTAACTTAACTTGAATAAGTTACTTCGTAACATGTTGTTTACTTCCATAGCATGGTAAAGGAATTCATATCCCTGTTAAGCAAAAAATTTTTTTAGCATAAAAGAGAAATTGAAGCTTTGATAAGTTTGGAAATTTGACATCTGAATTTTGTGGGTAAATTCTCTGAAAACCCTCACGAGACACAACTCGTCCATTAGGGTAAACCTAAGGGTTCAAAGGCTTGTTGCATACGCTAAATGCAATCGCGATTCCTGCGACAGTGAGTTAGGATTTCCCTTTTGTTTTAGCTCAATAAAACTGTAACGATAATAGTTGGTCGTCTCAATTTGTGTTAATTCCGCTTCATTGCTAGAGACTAGCAAAACGCTAGTTGGGGGTCGTGATGAGAGCTGATATTAGCTTAATATTAGCTCGATAAGGAGTAAAAACTGACTGGATATAACCTCATTTCTCTAGTTTTTCCTGCAGTTGTGTTTAATTTGCTTCTTTACACAATGATACGTTTTTCGAGGTATGTTGTTGTGTTTGGCTTTGTAAGTGCAGGTTCTGAAGCTAAAGGGAACTACAAGTTGAAAGGAATAACTCAAGAAACAAATTGATGAAGTCTTGATACCAATCGATTGACATAGTATCAATCGATTGATATGTTTTCCTTACCAATCGATTGAATTATTTGTCAATCGATTGACATCTTTATCAATCGATTGACATCTTTGTCAATCGATTGACTTAAACTGGAAACAGTCTGTTTTAATGGCGCAAGATCTCAGCAATCAGGCGACGACCAACCGTTATGGAATGAACCTGGACACCTCTAACTCGTGTTTCTGACATTATATATAGGAGAGAGTAGAGAGGGCCAGGGGTTGGCTCATTTTTGTATTGTTTTGTAGGGATTTACCATCGATTTTGGTTTCGGATAAGAATTCCAGTGGAAAAATTCATATTCTGTTTTCATTCTCGAATTTCAGGTTTCAATTCTTGTTTTTAGTTGCTTAGGAATTGTGATTGTTATGCATGTTATAGTTAGAATTTGATTTAAACAATTTTTAAAATTAACATTTTAATCCATGGCTATGTTTGATCTTGTCTTTCAGTTTATTTATGTTTATGCAGTCTTAATGATGCACGAGTAGAACTCTGGTTGGGAATAATGTGAAGAAACATTGTTCCCAGCCCTCTGCTATGATTCTGTGAAAGAGTCAATGCCAATCGATTGGATACAGTATCCAATCGATTGGCATAGACTCCAAGTCAATCGATTGATATACTTGTCAATCGATTGAAAGCCATTCCATGTCAATCGATTGACATTAAGTCAATCGATTGATATGATTATGACTTGGGTTTACTCCTTTCTGTATTCCAGTAACTTTTGTTTCAGAAACTGAGTCCAAATTGATCTTTCAAGTTCAAATTGCAATCTGATTTTGGAATAAAAGCTCTTTTGAATAATTAATTCAATGAACACTCATAACAAACACTTCGAATATTTCGTACTCAATTTGTTAGTTATTGTTCATAGTTTTAATTAACTACTTGTTTCAGTTCTTCATAAATAAGTGAGGTAACCAAACCACTAGATATGCAAGATTCACATACCTAGTGTCTAGAATGCTTAACTTAATCTTTTTTGAAATAAGGAATACTCTAAGGATAAAACCCCAACTGTTCGTTCTTGTTAAAATCATGGTAGTGGCTGGTACTTTGTGGATTCACATGTTCCCAACTCTTTTTCATATTTGATTTATATCACAGTTTTTAATCTTATCTAGTTAAGTCTTAGCTTCACTTTAAATTGTTTCTTCTATTTCTTTTAGGACTGTTAGACAACCCCCTTTCTACAAGAAATCATCTTTTACTTTATTTTAGGATTTAATCTAGATTCTTCTGCCTTTACATTCCGTCCTTTGGGATTCGACCCGGTCTTACCGGTTTTTAACGCGACGCGACCGTCTACACTTGGACGTACTCTTCAGAGAACACATTTCAAGTCGTGTCACCCACCATCAAGAAGTCGCCTCGTCGGGTCATACCCGGCCGACTCTCACAACTCCACCCTAGCCTCAGGCAAGACCCTGAGCCACGACTGCCAGTGCACGTGCCCCTCCCTCAGGTTCGTCAGGAAGTTCCTGAACGAAACAAAATCATGAGCCCCAGTCTTCCTCCCAACCCTGTCCTTCGCCCATTTCAGCCCCTGGGGCATGATAAGGGCGTCGGCATCACGCGTCTGAGGAGACATCATGCGAAGATACTCGTGGGACCAAATCTGTGATACAAAGAGAGAAGAAAGAAGATTAGTCTCACATTTAAAAAAAAAAGAAGAAGAAAGAAATATGATAATGAGCACTATAGGAAAAAGTATACCTCCCACGCTCTCCAATACCCGCTAGTAGCAGCCGACCTGTCCCGGGAAATGACACTCATATGCCTGTACAGGATAGCCAACCCTGTACCAACCCAGTCGTACTCAGCAACCTGGTCCAGGCGCTCCAACGACGCTACCAAGGAAGCGGAAATCCGGTCCCCCTTGGTGCTCAACAAGGAGCACCCCAGCACATACATCAAGAAACCTCGGGCCATCTGCTCGTCCGTAAAGCCGGGTTTCCCCCGGAAAGTATCCATAAACCATCGAGCTGTGACCAAGGCCTCCTCCGGGACCACCCCTAGCAAGGGCTCCATCTGATCCCACTCCTGGTCTATAAGGTGCCGCAGGGGCTCTCCTCCGAACGGAATCCCCGTGATCATGCTGAAGTCTAGGGGGGTCATCGTCATCTCCCCAAAATTGAAGTGGAAGGTACTCGTGGTATCCCACCACCGCTCAGCCAGCGCATACATCTGCTGAAGGTCGTTGGAGCTCTTCGTCAAAAGTTTGACGAAGTCTCCAAACCCTGCTGCATCCACCAAAGTCCTCACGGTCGGGCTCAGCTCTGTGTACCACTCGTGGCCGTGGGCGAGGCTGCCATGCCCCTTCAGCACCTTCGGCTGCAGCTGCAAGAAAAGAATAAAAGGTTTGTTGTTAGGGAATGGATAAAGAAGAGAGCAACAACAGCGAATAAATAATTAATAAATAGAAAGTCCAGAAGTGTTCATAGAGGATTTCACACTTGTTTGCATTCAGGAGGAAATGAATAAGAGAAAATGCTCGATTTTCTAACAAAGTTCCGAAAAGAAAAGAAAAGAAAAAGAGTAGTTTGTCCACATTCTCTGAAATACATGCACATATAAAGAGATTTTAGGCCCGAAAAAGTATAAGTTTCGAAATGCGTAATTGCAAACATTCGAGAATCATTTTTTTTGAATAATTAAATGGCACTTGGAATGCTCAAGGAAAAACTCGCCAATACAGGAGAAGGTTCAGGATCGTGTATTCATGAGCATTGGGTGTTTGAAGTTTTGATTAAATGGTTTTCAAAAAAAAAACTTTGAGGAAAGTTAAAAGAAAAAAAAATAATAAATGAGTGTTCAAAAAAAAAATTCAAGCGTAACATCCAGTTTCTGAAAATTCATAAAATAAAAAAACTCCTTTGCAAGAGGGGCATGAAATAAAGCGATCAAGGACGCTCGGAGGTGCCATGGGCACGAAATTCAGAACAGGGTATCTAAAAGATGTGGCAATCCTACGTTACATTCATACAAGAGAAGCAAATGCGAGAAAGAAATGCGAGCAAAAAAGAAAAGAGAAGCGTTTACCTCGCGCTTAAACGCGCGGGCCGACAAGTGCTCATCGGGGTCCCTCAGTAAAAGTGTGGCGTCCGGATGATGGGTGGCCGTATACTTGGCCTTCTTCTTCCTAGAACCGCTCGCCATAACCTGTCAAAAAAAAAAAGAGAGATTCACACGTTAAAGTTCATGAAAATTCCAAAAAAAAAACTACAAAATAAAGGAAATTAATCAAGTTTTGATCGAGCAGAACTAACCTGTAAACCCCGGTAGATCAATCCAAGCAAGAGAAGAACAAGAGAAATTTTTTTCTCTAGAGAGATCTCGAGATGAAGAGAGTGAGAGAATGAGAGAAAGGAAGAGAACCCCGGCGGTTTTAACCACTGCCGCTCAAACGCGGCACTCATTTTTCTGTGCGCGGCAGTCAGTCAACTGCCGCCGCGACGGCACTCCGTGAGTGCCGCGCGGCAGTCACGGACTGCCGCGGAAAACCGCGTGTGCCGCGATTAAGGTGGTTCAAAGATATTTATTTTCCCCCCAAAAATTCAAATCAAGTCCCGAAAATTGAATTTGAGGCCCCAAAAATTGCCCTCATTGCGCTTTTGGCCCTTAGGGTCGTTTCTTAGGTACACATTGACTACAAATTTTGGAATTTAAAAATGTTTGAGCCCGTGGGCCCCCAATTTTTGAAAATTGGAGATGTTTGAGCCCGTGGGCTCCCGATTTATGGAAATTAAAATATTTGAGCCCGTGGGCTCCCAATTTTGAAAATCGCAGTACTTGAGCCCGCGGGCCCCGACTCTTGAAAATTGAAAATATTTGAGCCCGTGGGCCCAGATTTATATTCTCGGTTCTCGCAACGGATTTGCGTCAACCCTCGTTTTTGAGAATATAACGGACTTATATTCCCGGTTTTCGCAACGGACTTGCGTCAACCCCCGTTTTTGAGAATATAACGGACTTATATTCCCGGTTTTCGCAACGGACTTGCGTCAACCCTCGTTTTTGAGAATATAACGGACTTATATTCCCGGTTTTCGCAACGGACTTGCGTCAACCCACGTTTTTGAGAATATAACGGACTTATATTCCCGGTTTTCGCAACGAACTTGCGTCAACCACCGTTTTGAGAATATAACGGACTTATATTCCCGGTTTTCGCAACGGACTTACGTCAACCCCCGTTTTGATAATATAACGGACTTATATTCCCGGTTTTCGCAACGGACTTGCGTCAACCCCCGTTTTGAGAATATAACGGACTTATATTCCCGATTTTTGCAACGGACTTGCGTCAACCCTCGTTTTTGAGAATATAACGGACTTATATTCCCGGTTTTCGCAACGGACTTGCGTCAACCCCTGTTTTGAGAATATAACGGACTTATATTCCCGGTTTTCGCAATGGACTTGCGTCAACCCCCGTTTTGAGAATATAACGGACTTATATTCCCGGTTTTTGCAACGAACTTACGTCGACCTTCGTGATCAAATCAAAAGCACTCTCATGACTCCTGTGACAGATTCTCGCATAGATAATCTTCCCTGACTAACACGCCACGAAATGCGCGTCATACATAGGGAAAATGTGATAAGCATGACATTTACATAACCAGGATAATTCAGACAACACCGTTGCATAGCACGTGCATCACGACAGGATCCATCCGTGTGACTACTTGTGTTTGTATGTGCTCGACCCCGTGCCCGAACTACGTCTTGGTCTGACTCCCGATGGGATACGTAGGCAGCTCGTCATGGAGCACGACCAATTAGAATTCCGCTGCACGCCCGTTTTTGCAACGCATTTTGTTTTTGCCTAAATTCGACAGTCAGGTCAAAGGCTTGTCTTCACACAGGCTTTGACATTCACTTATGGGACGCGTTGCTCCACAAGCTCTGTCAAATAGGGGCAAACTGTAGACACCCCAATTTTGACCGGCCGTCGAATTTAGGAGAGCGTCACCTCCACGTCCAATGATGACAATGACCGAAAAATTCGAAGTATTCCAAGCTCTTCAGAAAGTTCTCCAAAACGCGATAAAATTTCACAGAAAGAGGGAAATACCAGGTATTTAGGAGAATTCAGATATAAAACACAACTTTTGGAAAAGATATTCAAAAATAATTTGTTTCAAAAAGAGAAAAGACCTAAAAGGGGAACCTTAGCCAAAAAACGGCACACGATAGACTGCCGCGGCACTCCCTGAGTGCCGCGCGGCAGTCAGAGAGTGCCGTTCCGGCGTTCACCGAGTGCCGCCACAGATTTCTGACTGCCGTTCGCTTTTAAAGTCTGTATTTTGCAGAGCAATACGTATGTGTATGCGAATAAGAACAAAAAACTGATAAAGTAAGACTGACAAAAATGCGGCAATCCATTAATGGCCGCGGCATTTGATGAATGCCGCGCGGCAGTCAGAAAGTGCCGCAACTGCAGTCATGAAATGCCGCAGCGGCAATCACGGAATGTCGCGGCAGTATCTGGACTGCCGCGCTAGACAGCAGTCTGTCTAAATTCAGAAAGTACACATTGTGCCACCAAATGAGAGAATTACACCAGTTTTTTGCTCTGAAATTCACCAAAAATACCTGGTAATTTTGCTTATAAAAGAGAAGGGATCTTCCTAAAAGGAGGGAGACCAAGAAGAACACCAAGAAACATATTGGGAGAGAGAGCACATGCAAAAATACTTCCATTACACTAACATTTTTTAGAGAGAAAAGAGAGTGTTTAGAGAATTAGAAAGAAGAGCTTGGAAGATCTTCAAAGAAAAGAAAACTTTGAGGATAATTTGGAGGTGATCCTCTAACCATAGATTATTGGCTTATCCTTTCTTCTCTTAAAATCTCTAATCCTAAAATCTTTCACTATTTTCTTTGTTTATCAAGTAAACTTAGGAGTTTCTTTTGTTTCCATATTACGTTCTTCCATTTTCTTGTTTATACTCTTCTCTTGAAGGTCTTGGAGATCTTCAATATCTCTTTTGATCTCTTGAGCATGATCTTTTGAATCCCATGTAGGCTTGTGCTTCACATAGGAGTCAAAGTTTGATCAACACTTCATAAGAGGATCCAAGTCCATACTCATGATTTGGATCTTCTAAACTTGATGTCTTGAGGAATCCCTTCTATATTCCTTTAGGACTCATGAGTCATAGTCATGTCTCCCTCTCCAATGACCATCAAATGGTAGGAGAATGTAGTTTTGAGTCTAAACCCATCTCCATGGTTTAGATTCCTTATCTTATAGATTTCATGAAGTCTATCCATATTTCATTTGAAATCTATGAAGAATAAAGGTTTGTAGTCTCTAATGGCCATCAAATGGTAGGAGAAGTGGTTTGGTTCAACTCAACTTCATGGTTTAATAGTTGGAGTTACCAAATAAAAGTTGAACTAGCAAAATAAAAACAGTGAATCCACAAACTGTTTTTGATCAAAGATTTTTAGTTCGAAATCTAACCGTTGAAATCAAGTGAAACCAACGGGAAAGTGTCAATAACACGATAGTCTACCACTGTAATTTTTGTTTTAAGGTGGTTTCATGTTTAGGATGGTTTGATCATGAGTTTTGTGACACAAATACAATCTGTCCAGAATTTCAGAATAGTTTCAGAACAGTGACACTCTTTTGAAACAATTAAATCAGAGTTCTAATAAAGTGTTTGTGACTCCAAATAATTTTTTCTATGAAGTTTAATGTGTTAGGAAGTCACCCTAAAAAGAACAAAGCAGTTCGGAATTTTTTACTATTTTTAATAAATCATGCAAGAATTCTGGACAGAAGGTTGTAAAGTGCTGAGTGATGTCTAGTATTTTTTATATTCCCGGAGATCCGACCGTTGGAACTTTGATTTTCTTTTTGATTTGTAAACTAGACTCACAGAGGCATCGTGTGTCCAAAATTCACCGACATCAAAACATGAGAGACGTGCTTTTTATTTCCTTAAAGTTCTGATCTGCTCTCTGCAATTTTCAGAGTTTTATGACACATTTGACCAACTTTGTAAATAATGGTCCACATGACTTTTCTATGACCTAAGGCTTAAACCATGTTTTAATAATGATTAGTTGAGCTTGAATTCAAAGTTTAAGAGTATTTCATAGTCTATCCTTGTCCATGTACATATTCATCCATATGGTTTGGCACTTGTAATTAGGATTTATTTGCTTTGGATTTAATTACATTAGATAGATTTAAGCTAGAAATTTAGGATTGTTATTTTTAACATCATATTTTGCATATCATGTGAACTAACCCTTTGTTTTGTAGCGCTATTAAGGTACGATTTCTCAATCCCTCTCTAGTTTATTAAATTCCTTGATTTTTATTTAATTTTCGACCTTATGCGCGACACCTTAGAGTTAAGATTTGCCTTATGTGTATATATGGATTAGAGACTCTTTTCCTAGGTTTTATTTAATCGCATGCATTGCACGCTTAATATTCGCAGCCGGATCCCGGGTAAGCTCTCTCGTTCCTTATTACACATCATATCGCCTGCTACTTGACATATGTGGCTTATGAATGATATTTTTGTCATTAGCAATTTTACACCATTTCCAACATGCTTGTGTTATGTATACCTATATATGTATTAATTGAGGGCATGCTTAGATTATTAATTCGATTAAAAGGATGTTGAGTAGAGGCCTATCGCAAGATAGGATGAGAGAGTGTGTTTTAGTCCGACGGGCTCCTTCCTCTCTCATTCCATAATCCCCGGACCTAGTTAATCTTTGGTTTCGCAAACGATCAGTTTCCTTTCAAAATGGTTTCTTAATTTTCCTTTTAAAAATTAAGTGGCGACTCATTTGTTTTTAAAAATTGATTTTGAAAAGCCGTGGGTAAGTCAACCTGCGATATCCACAGTGAGACACTGCGTTTTTTTTATAATTATTCAAAGAAATCTCCACTCCTATGATGAAACTAGGGCTTCAAGCTTGAGAAGATGAAAAGAGGTGATCTTAAGAGAAATTTCTCTTATTATAGCCAAATCAGTTTAGTAAAATTTCACTTCGTTTTCTTAGAGAACGAGTTGCTCGAAGGAAATAAGGATTGAGAATGATGAATATATGTGAGAAACTAAGTTTTTTTTTAGAGTTGTTCAAAGAAATCTCCACTCATATGATGAAACTAGAGCTTCAAGCTTGAGAAGACGAAAAGAGGAGATGAATTATTGTTTCAAACTCGTCTGATTTTCTTCAAAACTTGTTGTTGATTGTCAGTTTTCAGTGATGTTGTAGTGAATTTTTATCATATTGTTTGATGATTTTAGTCGTTTTTGCAAGAGGAGTAGCGAATCGTAGGTAGGATGATGAGTAGTGGTCACTGGAGGTTGTCATGGTGGTTGCCGGAGCTGTTCGTGGTGGTGGTCGGAGGTTAGGGGTGGTGGTAATGGTGGCTAGGGTTGGTAGAAAGGTTAGATGAAGAAGATGAGGATACTTTTGTCAAAAAATGTTCTAAAGAACTTAGACCAATGTGTTTTATTAAGTGCCATTAATTCCAATATAACTTGTTCTAATGCACTATTCACTAATTTTCCCTAAACTATAAACACAATTCGTTTTTGTTATAAATTTTTGTTTAGTATCTCGTTTAATGCTCCCCAATCAACTATTGATATTTTAGGCAACCATGACTGCATGACTCCTCCACTTCTGCTATAATAAATAATGTCTAAATATAAACAATTCAAATTACTTTCTAATTAAAAAAGATAATTAGAGGTTATATTCTCCATATCACGATCACCACCAATCATACACTTACTGTACCCAGTAATCTGCGGGTACAAACCAATAACTCGATGATAAATAACAGTGAAGAATTGCTATAAATTCACAAATAAACACAATAAATTGACACAAATTTTCTCAAAAAAAAAAAAAATTATAAACTATAAACACAATTCATTTTTGTGATAAATTTCTGTTTAGTACTCCCTCCGTCCCATAATAAGTGTTCACATTTCCTTTTTTGGATGTCCCACAATAAGTGTCCACTTTCCTAAATTGGCATATAGCTTTTACTTATTTTCCAAAACTACCCTTATAATAAAGACAATGTAGCATTTATTTGTGGCCTCAAAACAAGCAAAAAGTCAAACACCCATCACATCTAAGGGCAAAATTTGAAAGTGAACGTTTAATGAACCAAAAAAACTAAAATAATACAACTTTCTTAAACAATGTGCAAAATAGAAGTGGACACATATTATAGGACGGAGGGAGTATCATATTTAATGATCCCCAATCAACTACCGATATTTTAGGCAACGATGACTACATGACTCATCCACTTATGCTATAATAGATAAAGTCTAAATATAAAACAAATCAAATTACTTTCTAATTAAAAAAGATAAAGGATATAAAGGTAATTAAAAAAAAATTAAAATTAGGAAAAATGATTAATTCTTAAACTGTACACCAATTAAGAGATTAATTTCATAACTACCTAATTTAATTGGTCTCAATATACAATCCTCACACTACAAGGTTATAAACAATATGTTTCTAATTATTCAACACCAAACTAGATTATATGACACAACCAAACCTAGTTGGATGTATCATCATCATAATTAGAAGATCCCAAAAATAATTGACGAAAGTTATGGGGAAATTATGGCTATTTTTCTCAATAGCCAAAATTGCTAAACTCAAAATTACTTTGTTTTCCTTTTCTATCAAAAAAAAAAAGGGAAATTTGGAGATAAACCCCTTAAAATTAGTCAATAATGTGCAAAACCCAATCAAACTCTTGTTTAATCTAAAGCCCACACGCGTTTTAATTTTGCAACCAAAAATCCATTTTTGTTTTTTTATCTAGTTTAATGACGATGTTGCCCCCAACATCGACGAAATCGCTCGACGCCGGTGACTGTCACTACCACCATTGCCACCATCGCCACCATCACCATCGTCAGCACTACCATCACCAGCACCATCGTTGCGAGATCGTCACCACCACCACCACCATTCACCACCACCATCACACCACAATCGCCACCAACTTCGTAGCGAGACCACCCCATCGCCACCACCATCACACCGCGACCACCACCATCGCTACTGAAGAAGATGATATATATATATATAGATATATATATATACATATACACACAGATAATATTGTTGTCACCACCATCATTGCCATCACCATCGCACCACCACTGCCACCATCGCCACTACCATTCACCGCCACCACCACCATCTTCACTAAAGAAGATGATATATATATATACACACACACACAGAGATAATATTACTTGTAACATCTGTTTTTCAAACAGATAACATTATCTGTTTGTCAAACAGATAACATTATTTGTTTGCAAAAGTATTATTTCAGACCACCACCACCACCGCAGCACCAATACCACCACCACCGCAGCACCAATACCACCTCCACCCCCCCTAACAGCACCATTGTGATGTTATTATCTACCATGCTCAACAAGTTATATTATCAAAGCTGATAATTTTACAGATATACAATTTTCTGTCATGCTCAACAGATAATATTATCTGTTTGGAAAAAATCAAGTTAAAATGACCATAATTTTCTCATCTTTTAGTCTTTTGGGATTTCTTTCATTTATTTTTTCAAGATCTACGCATTTCACAAGCAATTTTATAAAAACATCTCATTTTTATCCTTAATTTAAGCTTTTTTGGTTCACGGATTTTATCTGTCAAAATGTGCTAACAGATAATATTATCTGTTGATAGATAATATTATCTGTTTAGATAAGAGAGTTTGTAATGCGCAACAGAAAATATGATATGAACAATAGATAATGTTATTTGTTGTGTACAAGAGTTTCAGTTGTTAACTAAAATACATATCTTCATCTATAATGTACATCAGAGAAAGTTATCTGATTGGTTCACAACAGATAATATTATATAGTTCAAAACAAATAATATTATCTGTTTCACAACAGAGTTTTGTTGCCCAACAGATATCATCGTCATCACCACCACCATCGCACCACCACTACCACCGGAGCACCACCACCACCACCTCATAACCACCACCACTACCCCCATAACAGCACAACTCACAACCACCGCCATCACAGCACCACCACGACCACCAGCAACAGCACCACAATATTATCTGTTTTTGAAAACAGATAATATTATCTGTTTTGACAATATTATATGTTTTCGAAAACAGATAATTTTGCAACAGCAGCACCACCACCACTGCACCACCACTACCACCACCCCCATAATAGCACAGCTCACAACCACCGCCATCACAGCACCACCACCAGCACCACAATATTATCTGTTTTTGAAAACAGATAATATTATCTGTTTTCTAAAACTGATATTTATTCAACACCACCTTCACCATCGGAGCACCACCACCGCACCACCAGCACCACTGCATCACCAACACCACCATCGCAATCATCGTTGCTGTCATCGTTGCCGTCGCCGTCGCCATCGACATCGACATCACACCATCATCACCTCCATTACCATTACCATCATCATCACCACCACCACCACCACCACCATCACAGCACCACTACTACCATCGCAGTACCACCACTACCACCATCGCACCACCACCACCACCACCATCGTCACCTTCATCTACAATCGCAGTACCTCCACCACCACGTCACCTCCATCACTATCGCAACAACACCACCGCCATCGTCACCTCCATCACCATCGCAACACCACCATCACCATCGCCACCTCCATCTACAATCACAACACTTCCACCACCACGCCACCTCCATCACGAATTTTCATTTTTCTGGTTTTATTTTTCTGTCTCGTGTAGGAGGAGTGGACATTTTTGGTTTCTTAAGAAATTAGGTCATTTTGGTCTTTTTGGTTAGGGAAGGGGTTATTGAGTTAAATATTTGGACATTGGGTTTTATGTAACATTGTATTGGTTTTAGGGTGCTATGGTTGAGCGCCCCTAAAAAAAAAAAAAATTTACTATGTTTTACCACGTGGCAACTTCTTGCTAAGCACAAGAAATTTGTGGCGGGTAGTCAACTAGAAAGTTGAATAGTTCTACTTCGCAAGAGACCAAAACTATGGCCACCGTTCTCTCCTTCAGAGCCTCTCTCTTTCACAACTTCTCTCTCACCAACAAACCCTTCTCTCTCTCTACTTTCCCCACCAAGTCCCACTCTTTCTCCCTCAAAGCCACAAAGGTAAAGTCTCTTTGTAACCCTCCAATTTCCTATAAAAAAAAAATTCAATTGCAACCCCTTTATTTGCTTGACTAACTGTATTAGAAATTCCATTAAAAAAAAAAAAGAACTTTACTTTCCATTGTTGTTTTCATTTGCTCACTTGGTTTGGTTTCCCTTCTTTGTTGTTTTTAGATGGAAGGAAGTGAAATTACAGAGAAAGAGGAAGTGGGTGTGAATGAAAAGAAGAAGATCTTTGTTGCTGGGGCCACTGGAAACACTGGGAAGAGAATTGTTCAGCAATTGCTGGCCAAGGGTTTCTCTGTAAAAGCCGGTGTTCGGGACATCGAAAAGGCGAAAACGAGCTTTTCTGAAAATAACCCAAATCTTCAAATTGTGAGTATTTACATTTGGGATATGATTTCTCGATTGGGTTTTAGTTTAATTGTTGTTATATGTTGTATAGTTTGAGAATTACAATATTGATTCAATTGGAAAGTGATTCCCATCATTTTGAATAAACACAGTTTTTGAGAGAAATGTAAAATAACTAAGCCTAGTGATAGGAGGTTAGGATTTAGCTAAAGACAATAGTAAGTTTGGAGTCAAAGAGATTGATTCACCTCTCTAAGGACTACATTGTTTTAACTTCATTGCGTGTGAGTATTAACAAAATAGATTAGGGTTTAATTTGAGATTAACCCAACTCAATTTCACCTCATTGTCCCTCTATTTGAATTTCCAGTTAGAATATTGATTTTTTTGGATTTAACAACTTAATATTGTAGGTTCTCTTGCTATCTTTATGGTAGACACCATAAAAATTTTTACCATTTCAATTTTGAATAACTTTGTTCGAAATTTCCAGCTATCGATATGCAGTTCCTAGTAATGAGTATCGATTGGATATTTGGGTAGTATATGGTAGTAACCATCATGGAGTGGATGGATCAGATTAGGTACTTGTCAGTAGCCTCTCTGTACAGAGAAACTAAAGATTTGGGTAATTGAAATTTTAGCCCTTTTCTTTTGGTTGGTGAATGGCATAGTGAATTTGGTAGTTCCTTTTGGACATATGAACCATAGTTATTGGCACAAATTAGGCGCAGAAAAAAGCGTGAGAGGCGTACTTTAAGAAAACTATATAAATTAAATTTGCTTAAGCAAATACAAGAACACAATAATTAAAATATACCTTATAATTGCTCAATTGGCCAATTAGCTCAATTGGCTAATTGGGAAGTTGTCTCTACGATGCTTCACAAACAGACTACCTTAGAATAACATAGTAATGACCTAATAAAGAATGGAACTATCACAAAATGCCAAGTTTAATTCCCCATATAGATTATTTGTACAATTAGGCTTTCTCAATTCTCTTTTCTTTTCCTTCTCTAAATTTGGGAACCAATAGAAGAGTTTGTGTTGGTCCCAAAGAAGAATATTCTTGTATTTATAAAAATGTAACTTAATGGCCTAATGGCTCTTAATATGGGTCCAAAGCTAATAAGAGGTGGGTCCTGAGTTGGTTCTAAAGCTGATGTTAGCTTGTTTGAATATGGGCCTTAGTTTCATGCCTAATTAATTTATTGATGCAGTATTATATTGAGGCGTGGGCTTTGTGCCTTGGGATTTTAAAAAAAGGCGCAAGAAAAGCGCGACTAGGCAGGGACTATTTGAAGGAGCTTTGCCTTGGGCAAGGTGCGACGCGAAGGCTGAGTGTGCCTGAGCCTTAGGCGCGCCGTTAACAGTAGAGATATGAATCCCATGGATTACGAAGCTCAAAACTGAATAGTAGCTGAGTCGCAGCATCAAGGTCTGACTCAGATATGAATCCTATGGATTACGAAGCTCAAAACTGAATAGTAGCTGAGTCGCAGGATCAAGTTCTGACTCAAATTAAGCAAGGGCGGCCACTTCGCTATATTGTGCCGATTCTAGTTTTGAACTACCATGGACTTGGTTTTCAACTGAGCAGCAAACCCGACACGTTGTCTCAGATAGGGTGGGCATTTTTTTGTGTGTGTGACTAAATTCTGCTCTACTGTTCCAAAACTCAGGTCGTATTGGTGATAGTGTGTGGGTTGGACTTAGGCTTTGTGTGCGTGTTTTTAGGTATTTTGGTTTTGTGTCTCCCAAAAAAATCTGTGGGGTAAGCAAATGAAACAGAATCTGAAATAATATAGCAAGCCCCTAATTTGACTGGAAAATTTGCTCGTATGTGATGAGTAAGTGCACCGTGAAATTGGGGACTTGAACGTGGGGTACGAGAGATTCCCTAGAACTATGAGATAAGACTCTTAGCTGGGGTATGTATTTACTTTTGCAGGTGAAAGCAGATGTAACAGAGGGTTCAACTAAACTAGCTGAAGCCATTGGTGATGATTCAGACGCTGTTGTTTGTGCAACTGGTTTTCGACCTTCTTGGGATTTGTTTACTCCATGGAAGGTTTGTTCTAGTTAGTATTGTTTTATTAATTACTTGCATAAATAAAGTTTGTTCTAGAAAGTATTGTTTCAAGGACATACTGCTCAGTTTAGATAAAAAGAAATCAATAGTATCTAACATGCTAAACTTGCCCCTACAAAATTGCAATGACTGGTTGCAAGTTTGTCGTGGTTTGTATTTTTCTTCTGTTTAACACATTTTTCAAATTTCAACTAGTCTTCGTATGATGGTAGTCTTGAATTTCATGTTAGTTATGGTTGCTAAGCACTTGGCAGTCTGAGACTTTGAATAGCGAAGAAATACTATTTAGCTAATTGCAAGTAATTGTTATTAACATTTCATGAAATTGTTCATATAATCCCAATTAGCTTGAAAGATAAATGTTGGTAGATGTTCAAGGTGATCTTATACCATGTCATTGTCATTAATATATGGATTTCAATTTAGGATTTTAAGACATTACCAAATACTTGGAACTTTATCTAGTAACCTTATTAGAAATTTAGGAGTGGGATATAGGTATTGGTCTCTATATGTCAAGATTTTGCTTCAATGATGAAGATACCCGAGTACAATCTTGACAACATCTCGAACTTTGCAGTAATCAAACTCAGCACTCCCCCTACCAACTAGTACTCCCATCGTCCCAATCTAAGGTACCCTTTTTGGAATTCCAACAATTTAAGGAAGCCTATTTAATTTTGGTGAAAATTTTCTGCTTTCCATTATTGCCCTCCTTTTAAGTTTAAATTTCCGTATCACATCAGAATTGAAAGTGTGAGTTTTGTACAACATAGGGTAAACTTGGAAAGTGCGTAGTTAAAGTACATTGACTTTTCAAAGAGATCTTTAGAAATGGGACATCCCTAAATGGAATAAAGGACTCTAAAATTGGGAGAGGGGTGGTACTAAGGAATGGTGTTGAATTTGAATATGAACTTATAATATGTTTTCCTTGGTTAGTACTAACCTCAATCTCAAATTCCAAGTATACTCCACTCATGAACTAATCTTGGGTTTGTTTGTCATTCCAAACAAATCCTAATTGTGGGAAAAGTTTGTGAAATCCACAAACTATGGCTCAGGACTCACAAATTTGACCCTTCCTTTCAGAGAAGTTAAAAGATTGTAAAGTCCATTTGGTAGAATAGAGAAGAATTTTCTATGAAGTTGAAACTAATAAATTAGAACTTATTCCATGGAAGAACCCAATAGCATGAAATTCGAAAACTTAGGGTAACATCCAAGAAAAAAGTGGAAGATAAATAAAATGAAAAGAATGACGAAATCGCTTTTGGCTTTTTCAGGAATTTTGGTCTTTGAAGACAATATTCCGTTATTTGAAGATTTAAGGCAAATTAAGGTGTGTTGTGAAATGCAGATGAAATGACTGGTTTATAGCGACAGGTGTATGAACAATGTTAAGGACTTACCCATGTCTTGGGATTTGTTAGTTACGAAAACATAAATGAAAAGAATCACACAAGAAACCAAATTTACGTGGTTCACCCCAAAGTAACTGTTAGAGGAACATGCAGATGAGTGACGCTTGAAACAAACAAATCTCCAAATACAAATTTCACCATTCTACACTTTCAGAATTTTTAGACATTGGGTCTGATGCTAATGATGCTTCTTTAATAGAAAGGAACATATGGCCTGTGTGGAAAGGCTCAGAACTGGTTCTATGGTTCATGGGTGAACTGGTTACATAAAACTGTATGGTAGATCTCTTTTATTGCAGGGAGTCTGTGTCAGAACTAAAATAACACTCCTAAAATAGTCTCTTTGTTATAACCACTTAACATTGGTTCCCATAAAGTCCCTTTGAACCCTAGGGTTTCTATAGGGTGAAAGTCGGCGACTTTCTGCTGGAGTATCTCCCTGGATCCGACGTGGCTCTCCGGTGGAGTTGGTTTGTGCCCCCCCCCCCCCCCCCTCCTCTCTCTCTCTCTCTCTTCGTGTTTTCTCTTCAGTGTTCCTGGGTCTCTTCTGTTTTTGACAACGTGGGAGTGGTGTGGGTGTTTCGGCCAGGCTATGGAGGCCGATATCCACAGATTGTTCAGTACTTGGTTCTGACAGAGAAGGAGAAGGAGAAGGAGAAGGAGAAGGAGAAGGAGAAGGAGAAGGAGAAGTGTGAGATTCAGATTGATCGCGAGGATGTCCTACGCCTGGATGATCATCATGACCGCTGCTTGGTGGGCTTCCTCCTTGCGCCGCGCACGATCAATGCAGAGGCTCTGCGCAAAACCCTAATACCATTGTGGAGAGGTAAGGGCTGCGTTAGGGTGGTGGGGGACAAGAAGTTCTTACTCGTTTTCAGCGACGTGAAGGATAAGCATAGGGTCCTGTCCATGGAGCCCTGGTCTTCTAACAGCCATCTTCTCGCACTACGTGAGATCGATCCGATTGTTCCATTATCCGATTGTGGACCAAAGGAGTGGTGGGTCCGGTTTGGGCGCAGTGGGCCCGAGGTTTCACACTTGTTCTTTGCAGACGATAGCCTTCTCTTTTGTGGGGCGAATGTTGATGAATGCCAGGAGGTCCTCATGATTCAACAACGGTATGATTGCGCTTCGAGTTAGAAAATTAACATCAATAAATCATTTGCATTTTTTAGTCCAAATACTGCCCCAGATGTTATTGGGAATATTAAGGGTCGTTTTGGTGTTTAGGGCCTGGTTCCACATGGCTCCCAAGTCTTGGCAGGAATAAGACACAGATTTTCAAAGCGATAAAGGATAGGGTGGAAAAGAAAGTCTAAGGCTGGAAGGAGACGTTTCTATCTCGAGGTGGTCGAGAGGTTCTTATCAACGCAGTCGCTCAAGCTATTCCAGCTTACGCTATGTCTTGTTTCAAGCTCCCGGCATCGATCTACACAGATATTACTTGCCATATTGCCAATTTTTGGTGGGGAAACAGGGTGAGAAGCGCTAAATTCATTGGACTAAATGGGACTTCTTATGTCGGCCTAAGAAGGAGGGAGGTCTCGGTTTTCGTGATTTCGATGCTTTTTAATGATGCAATGCTCGCAAAGCAAGGGTGCCAATTGCTTATTAACCCCTCTTCGCTTCTCTTTCAAGTTTATAAGGCTAAGTATTTCCCATATGGGGACTTGCTAGAGGCAAGTTTAGGTCACTATCCCTCATTTACCTAGCGTAGCATCTGGGGGGCTCCAAAACTGTTGCGATTAGGTTTACGGTGGCGGATCAGTTCTGGGACAAAGGTGCGGATTGGACATGACCCATGGATCCCTCAGCCAACAACCTTCAAACCTTTCACTCCCCTACCTCCACACATCCGTGATAACCTGGGATGTGATCTTATTGACCCTTCAACGGGTCGTTGGAATTCTGATCGGGTTAGAACGCTCTTCTGGCAGGATGATGCTGAGGCTATCCTTGGTATTCCCCTTGCGAATCGTAATAGAGAAGATCGGTTTATTTGGCACTGGACACCACGGGGTATTTTTCTGTTAGCTCTGCATATCACCTAGATAGCGAGGTTAAATGTATGAACACGAGTTCATCTTCTGGGGCGCGAACTCGTTCCCATGGTGGAAACTCTGGGAGGCTCGGGTTCCTCTCAAGGTGAAACATTTTATCTGGAATGCTATAAATGAATATGTTCCATGTGGGGAGGTTCTTTAACGGTGTCATATTTTGGATAATGGTGGTTGCTTTTGTGGTTTTGATCCGGAATCGGTTACTCATATCTTGTCCAGTTGTTACATGGCTAGAGATGTTTGGGTTCGAGTTTTCTTGGCGGAATTCCACAAGATGAGGGCCCACCTTCGGTTTAGAGATTGTCTGGCATTCATCCTTCATCTTGATGATGATGGTGTGAAGCAAAAATTTCTCTTCTGTGCTTGGGTGATTTTGGACCGATCGTAATAAGTGGGTCATGGAGGGTTCTCGTACGGAGGCCTGGATGGCTGCTGCATGGGTCAATGATTTTTTGGGAGAATTCAACCGTGCTAATGAACGTCGGTCTCGGATCATGGTGGGGGGTGGTGCAAATACAAGTACGCATTGGATCCCACCTCCGGTGGGTGTTCTTAAGCTTAATGTTGATGGTGTGATTTTCAAGGAGGTAGGTGGGGTCGGTTTGGGTGGAGTGCACGGGGACCATTTGGGAGATGTTTTCCTTTCTGTCTCTGAGTTCATCCTTGGAGTTATGAATGCTTTAACAGTGGAATGTCTTGCACTTTGGAGGTCATTAGTTGTCACTCTTGAGGCGGGGTTTTCTGATTTCATCTTGGAGTCGGACTCTCGGACTCTTGTGAACCACTTCAAGAACGACGACTACGGGTTTGCTCCTTATGGTCACATCATCGAGGATTCTTCAAGATTATTAAGCAATCTTGGGATTGATCATTTTTCACATGTTCGGCATGCTGGAAATATGGTGGCTCATCATTTAGCAGTGTGTGCTAGATTTATTTTTATGCTTTTGAGTATGGCTTGAGGAGGTTCCTTCCCAAGTCCAGTTTTTTGCTTTGTCTGATTCAGTTTCACCTTAATAAAATTCTCTTGTTCTTGATCAAAAAAAAAAAAACATTGGTTCCCATAAAATAATAATTAAATTAATAAAAACAAATGAAAAATTGAGAATGGGGTTGAATTGTGAACTTGATCCTATTTTAAGCATGAGTAAGTCTTTGGGCACAAACATATCTCACAATCTTTGGGCACAAACATATCTCACAAACACAATCCACAAACACCACAATGTGTCTCTCTCTCTTCTCTGTGGACCCCACAGTGTCAGTAGACCCCACCAGGAGAGAGAGACACATTGTGGTGTTTGTGGATTGTGTTTGTGCCCAAAGACTTGCTCTTCATGCATTATCTAACAGGCTCCTACATTTCACTTCCTCTTTAATTGAACCAAGGAAGTCTCACCTTATTGATGTTTGATAGTTCTAGTGTTTTATCCATTGTGATACATAATACTTGTAGAATTCACAACCTTCTTTTCCAGGTAGATAACTTTGGGACGGTAAACCTCGTTGAAGCATGCAGAAAACTTGGTGTCAAAAGATTCATCCTTGTTAGTTCCATTTTAGTCAACGGAGCTGCAATGGGACAGTTGCTTAACCCCGCCTACATATTTCTAAACGTGTTTGGACTTACACTAATTGCAAAACTTCAAGCAGAAAAACATATAAGGAAATCGGGTATCAACTACACGATAATAAGGCCAGGCGGATTAAAAAATGACCCACCGACAGGGAACATAGTCATGGAACCAGAGGTAATAAGTCCTAATCAGACCTTTCACTTTCGTTTAATGTTCAGTTATATATATCATACACAGTGTTTACATATTGTGGGTGTACAAACGTGAATTGGGATGCCAAATTTATGAATGTGCATCAGTATGCCAAAATTTTAACAAGTGAATCGCATCAAATCTACATGATGTAATTATGAGATATATATATAATATGTATATAATGTATACGTATGTACTGTTTTGGAAGGATTTAACACAAGTTTCACGCACGCAATATCAGGGCTCAAAATATTGGAAGTTTTCCACTTGCAACTTAAACTTTAAATCTCTGAACCATGAATCATATTCAGTTCTGAGTTGTATTGGGTTGTATGAAACTCGAACTAACAATGTGAATTGTGTGCTCTCCGTAGGATACTCTGTATGAAGGTTCGATATCAAGAGATCAGGTTGCCGAAGTTGCTGTTGAGGCATTGATCCTTCCTGAATCCTCGTATAAAGTAGTGGAAATAGTTGCTCGGGCTGAAGCTCCTAAACGTTCGTTTGAAGACCTTTTTGGCTCCATAAAGCAACAGTGATTATCGTTCTTGAGTTCGGTATGAATGGGTAGACGTAATTGTACCATTTGTTATTTATGTATATGATGTCTCAATCTTGTGTACCTATCTTCACATAATTCCGACTTTTTTCCTCGTCTTATTTATGTTTTTTTTTTTTTTGCCAAATCTCTGGGACATAGCTTAGTACTACTTGCAAGATAGTGGCTTTTTGTTATTTCTGCTTCTGATAATACTTTTTTTGATTCTGTTCTGTTTCTCCTTTTCCCTTTAGAGTAAATCACAAAATTATGAGTAAAAGCCTTTTGGGAGAGCTTTACTTTCACTTTTCAGGGGGCCAGTTAAAAACCGGAAAAATGTGGTTCTGGTAGCTACATGAAGTTACACTTCTACCCTTTCCTTGGGGCCGTGCGAGTATAATTGCAACTAGGGGTGTGTTTGATAATCCAATTAAGTGCAACTAGGGGTGTGTTTGATAACCCAATGAAAATTTTCAATACTTATTTTTCTTCGGTGCTATTTTTCTTCAATGCGTGTTTGATAATGTATCATTTTATTGAAAAAGCAGCCAAAAGATACTGAAAACTTTAAGTGAAAATCGTCTATTGAAAATAATCACCGATTGCAGTCTATTCCAGTCCTCGAAACACTATTTTCAGTATTGTAAGCTTTATCGTTTAAAATTTTCAGCACTTAAAATTTAACACTAGGGTGCGTTTGATAAAACTGAAAATTAAGTACTGAAAATTAAGTGCTGAATTTTAAGTACTGAAAATTTTAAGCACTTGAAGTTTTATTCCTTAAAACATTGTTTCAACCATTGAAGTAGAATGCATTCAGTGATTATTTTCAGTAGAAAATTTTCACTTAAAGTTTTCAGTGATTTTGGAGCTACTTTTTCAATTAAGTGGTATGTTATCAAACGCACTGAAAAAGAATAAGTGCTGAATCTTTTTATTTTCAGCACTTAATGGGATTATCAAACACACCCTAAATTTTTAGTACTTAATTTTTAGCTTTATCAAATAGACCCTAGGTCTCCAATTCAATCGGATTCATAAATTCAAATCCAATTTTTATTGAAAATCGGTTACGTCTATCGGATTCGAATATTGGCCCATGATTCCTCATGCGGGCCGAAACATAGTGAGGGCATGGGGGGTTGGGGCATGGTTTCCCCAAGATTTTTCAAAAATTTGACTTTTGGTTTAATTTTTCTTTAAGTATTTTACACCAGCATATGCTCCCTTACGTAGTCGTGGGTTGTCAGCTTTAGATAAGAAAATGTATTTTATTCTATGTCATTGGAGGGCTAATATATATATATATATATATGATGTTGTCATAATATTGTATTGAATTGATATAAAGTAACATAATCATTTTATATGGCTAATTCAATTCTGTAAATATTAACTAGTAGAGGGTCTAATATCTTTAATTTTATAATGGGAAGATGTATTAAAATATTCAAGGATTTGTTATTCACAAGCTGACTCTGTGGCCCAATGGATAAGGCGCTGGTCTACGAAACCAGAGATTCTGGGTTCGATCCCCAGCAGAGTCGATTTATATTTTTGTGTTGTTATCCTTTGTGTTTTTTTTATTTTATGATCACGTGCATAAAAATAGTGCCCTCATCAGTCAGCAGAAACACTGTTTAAGAAAGGCCTTTAGGCCATCTGTCTCTCTCATCCGTTTTCTTTTAGCTCCGAAAATTAAAGGCCTGTTTGGACCGGCACTGTAATATTCAAGACTTAAAATTTCCCTGAGCACTGTCATTGTTAAGAGATTAAGAACAAAATAGTCACAGTATATGCATTGCTCTATTTTATATATATATTTTTTTATTTTCCTCTTTTACTAATTTTTTTGTTGGTTATAACTCAATTTCAAAGAAAAAAAAATTCAGTTCACAGTTTAAGAACAATAATCACAGAAAATGATTTTGTTTTAGGTTTTTTTTGTTTTTTGTTTTTTTTTTTTGTTTCTTTTTTTTTTTCACTTGCCTTTTTTGATTGAATTTCAAAGAAATGACGTGTCTTCTTTCAAAATACTAGAACATGCCAATTCTTTATCAGTTCAACCCAATTATCACCAAGCGGGCCTAACTCAATTGGTATGGCGTCTCTCTTGTTAGTGGATAGATTGAGGTTCAAATCACATTAGAGGAATTTCTTTGCTTGCCCCCTGTTAGTTAGTGGAGATAATTAATGCATAAAATTTCTTAGTATTGAGGACAACTTAAATCAATCATTAAGAATAAGTCCTCCTAATGCTTCATAGGCTGAAATATCCTCATAGACTGAAATACCCCCATCTTCATTATCTAACCCTATCCACCCTTACAACTACTATTGCCACCTCCGACCACCACCACACTGCCCCTCTGGCCACCACCCCATGCCTCGCCGGAGCTCTGACAACCACACCATGCCTCACTTTACCTCTGGCGATCATCTCTTTCTCGGCTACACCTCACCTGGTATTCGGCTATCACCAACCCTACGACCTTGCTAGAGATCCGACGAATTCTCCCACTTAAAAATATAAAGTGAAATTTCACTTACTTTAATCATATATTAAGTGAAATTCACTCTATATATGATCTCACTTAATATATCATTAAAGTAAATGGAATTTCACTTATGATATATAAAAAAAAAAAGTAAATTGAAATTTCACTAAATCTGTCCATTTAAGTTCCGAGCTTCATTGACTAAAAAAAAATAAGTAAAACTTCCCTTAAAAACTAAAAATTTTCATTTGAAAAAAAAATGAATATTCACTTAATATTTGTAAAATATGCAACTAACTTGGAGATGGCCTGATCTGGTTCACGCTTGTCGGAGATGTGGTTAGATCTGGTTCGAGCATGTCGGAGATAGCCGGATCTAGTTCGAGCTCGTTGGAGATGACCAGATATGGAACTCACGGTGATGGTGGTGGTGGTGTTCATGGTTGTCGGTGGCTATTGCAGAGGGCTGCGAGTGGTGGTGCTGGCAGATTGGTGGTGGTAGTGTAAGGAGAGAGAGAGAGAGAGAGTGTCACGACCCCAAAATTCGACTTCAAAATTCTGGGCTCGAGACCGGCCTCTAGGCCTCTTCATAATTAAATAGAGCTCTAGCGGAAGCAAACACAGCTTATATATTGTTTATATATCGAAGTCTACATAAATCTTGAAAATTACTATTACATTTGAAGGCGTAAATCTTCTAAATATTCTACATATCTAACAATCATCTACTCCTCATTTGCATCAAGAAGATAATCTTTATCTTCTATCAAAATGTTCTGTTCTTCTAAGGGTTCTGTAATAGCCTATCATCGTCACTTCGTCACCTGAAAAGGGTTTTAAAAATATTTGGAGAGTGTGAGCTGAAGGCTCAGTGAATGAACATACCCTTGGAAATAATCATTTAAAAGGTTTGCCTTTTTAGAATAGATAAGATAATGACATTAAAATTTCATGCAATAAAATAAAAATATAATGACAGATTCTATTTGCATGGAAAACAGTATCTTTACATAAATGTCAAATTACCAACCACCCACTCACGCACACGTTCATCATTACTTAACATCGCACAATGATCAAAGGCAACCCTGCAGTCGGGCTCATTTCATCGGTCCAAAGGACCACATCGCATACATAGGCTATACTTTATAATTTGTTGTGGTGGTAATCGACACTTTAAATAAATGAACATTTTAAATAATGACATTTCAAAAGATACATGACATTGACATAAATTGGCACATTTGAAAATAATAAGTTTTGAATGTTAAAACCCTTCCAGGAACCAAGAAAAATGTTCCGAAAATAACTTTAGTAATTTTGATACTTTACGTAATATAGTAAAATTTACTCATTATATATTGAGTTAATATAGAGTTTGAGAAAAGGTAATAAACTCACATATGGAGTTGAATTAAATACAGAATACGAACACTCACCTTGGTGACTTAGGAATTGACGATGAAACAGTTCCTACATCAATACAGGTAAAATAAACTAGACATTTAATCATAGATTGTAAGCATAAGGGTATAACTGCAATTAAGGCTTTTCTAGGGTATTTCTGTAAATATGCTAAAACTATGTCAAGACTTCACTATCATGTTCTTAACTCTATACTAAGTTCAACATCACTAACTGGACTCAATTTGGAGTCCGTTGTAGTTCCTACTTCAAAATAGAGTTTCCTACACAAACGTAGATTCTACAAATAAGCTGTATTTTAGATAATGTCGGATTGTCTCCAAACATTTAAATATAATACTAGACGTTATTTTAAGACTATAGGAATTGACGGCATATTTTTCTGAGTTATAGATTATTTACTACGAATTTTGGAAGTTAAAATACTATTTTTAAATAGTTACTATTGAGCCGTAAAGCACATATATAATTTCCATAAGGTTGAGAATTGATTCGTCAAACTATTCTTTATAAAATCATAATATTAATTGCGTATTACATTTCTTTTACTAATTTTATTACCCAAAGAATATAAGGGAATTAGTAGTTATTTATACTTAGTACCCCAATATTTCTAATTGTAATATCTATTTGTTATATTCTAAGATACAAAATAATACTGAAATATAAGGGATTTCATTCATTTAATTTAAAATCTGACAAGGCCTAACTTATTTACTAACACTATTTTTAAAATAGTCGTAACCGAACCGTAATTCTATTTTCATACCCAAATACCATAATTTAAGTGTGGAACTATTTTTAATGGTCATAAAATGCCATAAGAATATTTTTATATTTTTCCCATAGTTTAAGAAATATAATAGTTATGATAAAATAATCAACCTCTATTTAAATCAATTGATAAGTATTAAAATAATATTATTCTATAGTTTTATAATTATTAAAATTATAAAACAGTATATATTATTATAATATCATTATAGAATATATAAGTGATTTATAATGAGTTTACAAAATCCCAGAATGACTAAAAATACCCTTTTTAAAAGTTTAGGGGTCATTCTGTAAATACACGAAAATACAGGGATCATGTAAAAATATCCAAAAACTGTAAATTTACTATATCAGATTGTAATTAACAGAATTATAAGTTCTACGCTTGAAACCGTGATCAAATCCGATATCGGTAGACCTTTATATGTTCGTTTAAAGTTTTCAGGGGTGTAAATGTAATTTTCGGAAATAAACTGGGCAGAATGCCCTGTTTGACAGATTGTAATTCCAAACTTCTAATGGCCATAACTCACTCATTTCTTAACCTTTTTAAGTGAAATCAATGTCTATCTTGAGTGAAATTTCGTGGAGAATCCAAATCTAAAGTTGGTTTTAGCAAATTCGAATCACAGAATGTGAAATGACTAATTTACCCTTTAAGACGAATCCTAAATAAAACCCAAACGGTACAAGCAAATCAAAAACTGTTTTAAGGGTAGTTTCATGGGCATTAAAAGAGTCTACCTCTAAAATTTCAGAATTTAATGTGGTCGGAGTAAAGAGATATAAGAATTTTACCATTTTGATCAAATCTAGCTATGTTCTTAATTCTAGATTAATAATTAATTTAACCCTTCCTAAATTAAGCTAATAGGATCTAATTATTACTGAAAATAATGTAAATGTGAGTATTTATAAACTATATAAATATAGAGAAGAAAAGAACTTACCTTGATTTGATGATAGGAAAATACAAGAATTCTCACTCTTTTACTTCCTAGCTCTCTCTCTCCAAATATAATCTTATGAAGTGGTGAGGAATTTGTGGTGTGAATAACTCATGGATGTGTGTTTATATAGCAAGAAAAAGATGTAGTGCTTCATTAATTTAATTAGGTAAGGTTTTAATTTATTACATTGATACTCCTATTTTATTTTCTTTTTCTTTTAAAATCTTATTTATTTTTCTTTTAAATTAAGTGGAGTTTTAGTTTATTAAAAAGATATGATTTATCATGTTCCACTTTCTTTTCTTTTTCTTTTAAAATCTTATTTGTTTTTCTTTTAAATTAAGTGGAGTTTTAGTTTATTAAAAAGATATGATTTATCATGTTCCACTTTCTTTTCTTTTTCTTTTAAAATCTTATTTGTTTTTCTTTTAAATTAAGTGGAGTTTTAGTTTATTAAAAAGATATGATTTATCATGTTCCACTTTCTTTTCTTTTTCTTTTAAAATCTTATTTGTTTTTCTTTTAAGTTAAGTAGAGTTTTAGTTTATTAAAAAGATATGATAGGATTAGTCAAATAAGCTAGCATTGGTATCTTATATTAATATTATAATATGGAAGAACTTTAAGTGCCACGTGTTAAAACCAGAGCACTCAATGTCACGTGTTAAAACTAGAGAAAAGGTTCATGTGAGAAAATCAAGAGCTTAATTTCTGAAAAAAGAAAAACCAAGGGCCAACAAAGGAGAAAATTGATTGCTATATCATAGGAATTTTGAGAAAAAGAAACCGGTTGCAATTTCTCTTATCTCTTTACTGATATACAATAAATACAATGAATTACATTAATGTATAGACATATATCTCTCTTTTTCCCTTCATCTTCATCTCTCTATACCTCTATCTAATTGTAGAAACTCAAAAGGCAAACTAAGTCTGTTGACCATTGATTGCTATTATGTAGGTATTTTGAGAAAATGAACCGGTTGCTATTCTCTATTTGTTAAAATACAATAAGAACATTTATTGCAGCCATTATTTTCAACCAATTAGCTTGCTGTTACAATGGAGTGAGATTGTTACGGCTTTGCTTCTTCCCTCTTTTATTCTCCTGCAATTATATTTCGCATTAACTACAAAATAAAATGTTTGTAACTTTTCTTCTTTCTTTGTTTCACTAAAATTATAAATTATCTACACTTGCACCATTGCATCCTTTCTTCTCAAGCACACTACGCCAAATTCTTCACCACTATTTAATGAGGTTTTCTTCTTTTTTTCTTTCTTATTTCTAATCTAATTCCTCTCGATGTGAGTATTTTTTTTTTCATATATATTTGCTTATGTGGTTGGCATGATGAGCAACAAGAAAATTGGTGTAATTGGTTATTTGGGTTGTGATTATGAGTACAAATTTGAAGGTATTTTCAATTGAAAAGCATCATACCCATTTAGGTTGGTTTGATGAATTGGAACTTTAATGGTTTGGGTATTTGACTTTTGGCTCTTGATGTGCATACAGCACATTTTGAACTTATGATTTAGGCTATGGTTCATGGGATGTTGATAGAGATAGATCCAAATACACA
Organism: Hydrangea macrophylla; assembly: GCA_033977485.1. Lineage (NCBI taxonomy): Eukaryota > Viridiplantae > Streptophyta > Magnoliopsida > Cornales > Hydrangeaceae > Hydrangea > Hydrangea macrophylla. The sequence goes on from CM066988.1 coordinate 70,513,172, forward strand.
TACATGATTGTGTACAAAGTAATTAACATTCTATTGAACATATAGATTAGATATATTCATCATGTTCATACCATTAGAGAACATAGCAAGATATGCATAACTTAAATAGTAGTTCAATCACTCTTATCATAAGACTCATCTTTCACTCTTCTTCACTTAATTCGGCAATTAATTTTTATTTCAAAAAATTAATTATTATATAATGTCTAACTTATTTTTTCTATGACAAATTTCCCGTGCATTGCACGGGTTTTAGGGCTAGTATCCATTTATAACCAATCTATGTAAGAATATATTTACCCAAATAAATTACAGTTATAGAATAATAATTATTTGAACATAAATTTTATTAAGAAAATTTCTAAGTGCTACAATTAAGATTTCTATTAAAGACTATTTTCAGTAAATTAGAAATGCTAATGAATTAAATGTAATTAATGCTACTGAATTTTAGGGTTATTACAGAGAGAGAGAGAGAGAGAGAGAGAGTAAATATGAGATTGTAGAGAGAGAGGGAGTAGATTTGGATTTTTTTTTTCATTATTGGGTATTTTGGGAAGAAAAAATGTGAGATTTATATCTCTAAGGCCATGTTTGTTTGCAGGATAGGATAAATGGGTATTGTATTAAGTGTAATTAGTTATCCTGAATAACTAACCACATGATAAAAATAGTGCAGTATCCGTCAAACAAATGAGGCCTAAGGATGTAGCAACATATAAGATTTAAAATCAAGGGCTTTCTTTTCTTTTCTTTTTTTGTTTATAAACAAAATAAGAACCAAAATGAAGTTTAACCTCTTAATAGTCAATTGTAGGGATTTTCTACTAATTTTCCCCAAAAAGAAAAAAAAAAAAAAAAAAAACAAGGTTCAACCCAGTTACCCGATATTAATGATGGGAATTATAACTTACATCTATAAAGTATCACTTAGACATATGCGGTGAGGCTCTTAAGTGAACCGGGTTGAGTGAACATACCCAGTGAACATATTTTTTAGCCTAAAAAGTGAAAAATTCGCGGACTGTCTCACTGACCCACACGCCCCGCAGACCCGCGGGTTTTTTAGGCTAAAAAAGTATTCACTGAGTATGTTCACTCAACCCTGTTCACTTAAGAGTTTGACTGTAGATATATATATATATATATATCTATTATTACATGGGAGAGAGAGAATGTTCGAACATAGAACCAGATACACCGAAGGGCGCTAAGCGTCAGATAAATCCTTGTGTAAAGTATTACTTAGATATTGCCCTTCTTGAATATTTTTTGTGAGGCTATGGACATCACTTAATTTGCTAGGTACACCACCCTTTTATTATTGAAAATACTTTTGCTCACCCAAATTTTGGTACACCAATGCTCACCCAAGTATCCTATTGGCCAATGCAGTGGGGCCCAGGATTAAATAATATTAAACAACATTTGTTTAATCCTGGGCCCCACTGCATTGGCCAATGAGATGCTTGGGTGAGCATTGGTATACCAAATTTTGGGTGAGCAAAAATGCTCTCTTTATTATTTTAATGATTTTTAACCCATCTCTCTCTCTCTCTTCTGTCCCAATACTCTCTCTCTCTCTCTCTCTCTCTCTCTCTCTTGCAAGAGCTCACCACCAGACCAACACCAACACATCGCCGCCACCTCCACAGAGCCACACACACCACCATATCCCAACCGAACCACCACCTGACCATCATCTCTATCTCTTGTCCCCTATATTTTCCGTCGCCTACCCCCTCCTCTTTCCATTAATTTAGAACAAAAAAATTGTCTTATGGGTAGTCAATGTTCTTAAACCTTTTTTCCCTTTCTAGTCTTTTTCTCTCTTTAGATTATGGAATTCCCTCTCTCTTTCTCTCCCTCTCTAAGCTTTTCTCACCATCATCAAATCTCAGAAAAGCCTAGTCGTCTTGGTAAGTTCCATTCTATATTTATTGGTTTTAGTTGACCATGCTTTAATTCACATATATCAGGTACAATTGCTTCATTTAATTTCCTTCTGTTGTTAATCTTTTAATTGACTGAATTTTGTAATCTAGGTTGATTGGGTTTTTGACATTTGTGTGATTTGGAGAAATGGCGGTGGCGGTGATTTGAAGGATGGAGATCTAGGTTTGTTTTTGGGTGATGAATTAGATGATTGGTTTTGGAGATGGTGGTGTGTGTGGCCCTGTGGTGGCGACGACGACGATGTGGTGGTGTTGGTCCGGTGGTGAGCTTGAGAAGAGAGAGAGAGAGAGAGAGAGAGAGAGAGAGAGAGAGAGAGTTGAGACAGAAGAGAGAGGAGAGAGAGAGTTTGGGATAGGAAGAGAGTGGGTTAAAAATTATTAAAATAATAAGAGGGTGGTGTCCCTAACAAATATGGTGGTTTTCATAGTCCCACCCTATTTTTTGAGCTGCAAAATCACCAAAAATAAAAAAATCCCTAAGAATTATAGGCATGTTACCTGTAAAAATCACATTTTATCAATCATTAGCTTAAGTTTTTTCTCACGTATAAAGCTCGCTGCCACATACATAACAATTTCAATCGCCCAAATTTTGATATGTATTTATTGTTGGATTTATCATATAATTGGGCTTTGGGTTATATCATTTTAAATTCTGTATTTTGCGTCATGGGTCTCTTATTTTAAAAACCCAAACTAAAGCCCTTATCCTTGATTTGACTTGAATATCACATTGATTAAACATGAGATATTTGTTCTCCTTATATATGGTCTCACATCCTAAGCTTGGTATGTAAGCATTAAATTAAATTAAAGTGCCCAAGAAACTTACCTTCAGCCATGTAGTTATAGCACAGATGATGAGAACGAACTTTTGCTTGATCACAAATCCGCTTATTGATTATGAAAGAACCGACCCTCACACTGTTTGGTTTGCTGTATGGTGAAGGTTGGATATGGGTTTCCAGCCTGTCGTTCTGTATATCATTCTGTAACGATGGTTGTCACAGGCCTTATGTATATATAGATAGACTGGGACCCTTACCCATGTGTTTAAATGCACAGCGACTTCCTATCATCAAGAAAGTTGGGACAATCTCAAATACCACTTAGAATATATTCTGTAGAGATGAGATTGGATTATTATCTAATATCTTATCACCAAAAGATGACTATGTCAAAGTAGGATAATATAAAATACTTAAATAATATTTATCTTATAAAATATGTGGGCCATATATAATATATGTTTACATTCTCCCACTTGGCACACATAACACATTGTATGTTCTCTTGGTGATAAGTTAACACTTAATCATGATCATGAATCAAAACAACCCATACTTTATTTGAGACATAATACATGAATCACGGCGGTCATACTCCATTCAAGGAATACTTCCTTCCGTGTATTACAATGTATCACTCTCTCTATAACTTTATGTGGTATAAATGCTTTATAAATGACCTTCTATAAGTCATTGTGGGTCCAAAAGTCCCAACGGACTTTCACATAAAGGCAAACACTTAAATGCGCAAAACAAACAATGCCTTTATTAGTGTAACACAAATTGTCAATAAACAAAACTAAATCAAGCATAAAACGAGCTAAGTAATCCCATGTGCTCTACATGAGCACCTTTCTCATGGGATCTGCAATCATCATATCTGAACTAGTATGCTCAATGACCACCTCTTGCTTCTTAACTCACTCTGTAATAACAAGATACTTTATGTCAATATGCTTGTATTGGCTTCCAATTCACTAACTAATATTGCAACCAAATTATCACATTATATGCTTAATGGCTTGGATATTCAAAATAATACCAAGACCTTGTGATAAATTTATCCTTAACCATATAGCCTGTGAAGTAGCTTCAAAGCTTATTGTCCTTAGTTCCTTATAAGTACCTTCTAAACTTAAAGATAGGTACTATATTTATGTTGAGTTTCTCTAAAACTCTTTAATGTAAGGCTTACGAGACAATCCTAACGTCCTTTCAGACATGTCTCCATAAGATCTCTATGTCCAATGACACGGGAGATTTAACCAAAATCCTTCATTTCAAAGACTTAAAAAAAAAGTGATTTATGTAACAAATTTAAGTCAGTGATTGCCTATAAAACGTTATCTATATCTAAATACTCCCACTAACCTCAAAGTATATACAAGTATTCACAACATCTGTTTGTCAAACTTTATGAAGTCGTGAAACCTTAAATACCATTGAAGAGATCCATATAGGGACGTAATTAGGTAGCAAACCGAGTGACTATCTTTATTAGAACAAAATTCCTATTTCTTTGTGTATACTTTTCCTATAAGATCTCATCTGCTTTCGCTTGATGTAGCTCTAAAAGAGCCAACATTGCCACGAATTTCTAAATAAGCCCTTTAAATAAACTAGATAAAAGGTGCTATGGTAGAAGATGCCTTCTAGATGACATCAAACCAAATATTTAGAAGTTTCCTTAGTCATGGCATATGAAAACTATATAAGACCAGTGTAAAGTCTGACATCGAAGTCCAATTTAATCAAGCATACAAAGAAATCAACAAAAATGCTTAAATTTATAAGATGTAGACCATATGTTGACTTTCCTATATGGTGGCTCTTGAATTGTTTAACAATTCATCTTAATTTATGAGTATTGCATCTAAATCTCATGACCCTTCCACTAAAGTCAACATCTTTAGTAAATTTAGCATTATTAATATCAACAATTCTAGGTGTTCACAAAGAGCTTTACCGTATAGCCAATAGAAAGTCCATTAATTGTCTTTAGGCCGGATTACTTTAGTTTGTGGATTATGTCTTAAACTCAATAGGACAAGTCTTTATGTGTAACTGAATTAAACTAAGTTCCATCATTACCTTGACTCAAATAACGCCTAAGGAATGACCTTATATGGAACTAAGTTTATGACTAACACTTGTGTCCTTAAGGGCTTATTCCACAAGGCTAACGAAGAATCATATCCTTACTAAGTATACTCCTTTCCATTTCCAGAAGGGTATGGTTTTCACCTTTTTAATTACCCATTTTGTGAGACATAGTATGCTTGGCAATAATACCCTCTTCCTTTGCACTCGGACCTGCTCTTTGTTCTATATCTGTGTCCCTACTGAAATATTTCCATCCATAGATTTTTATACTTCCTTTTTACACACTATTAAAGGTATCCACTACCTCACAATTACCGAAAGCAGGTAGAGATACATAAACCAGAAAGATCGTCAATGAATGAGATAAAATATCTCTAATCATTTAGACAAAGATAGAAATGGTTCACAGATGTTATGTGTATGATTCCAAGAATTTCGTAGCTCGTACTTACACCTTTATTGGACTTGTTGGTCTGCCTCTTCTTCATGCAGATTGCACAAGTACCAAAGTCGGAAGAAATCCAAAAAGCTTTTGAGACTTCATCGTTAACCAACCTCTAGATTTTCTTTAAGGAGATTGTCCCAATCTTTAATCCCGCGGTGTAGAGGAGAACTCATCAATCATTCTACCTTAGTGCCAATATCATCTTGTAAGTTTAGAAAAAATCATTTAAATATAAGATCCAATGCTAATGTAAATTAGTGACAAAGATCCAAAATCAGTGATAGAAAAATCCTTTTGGACTTGCAAAAGCAACCCAAAATCCAAAATTGTCAAATTTTTTTTTTTTTTGAAAGAAACCAAATTTCCAAAAATCTTTGAAGCCCAAAATAATTTTCAAAATTTGTTGGTTAGCGAACACATCATATTTCTCTAAATGTGTCTTGTGTTCACTTCCCATTGACTTCCTTAAGCAGAAAAAACAAAATAAATTATTGGCAATGTGAATTGTTGTTCCTGAATCAATTCACCATTTATTTAGATGAGCATCAAATAATCTAGAATCATAACACACTCCTAGAATTATTGCACTTAATGCCTAATAACTAGTTTATTAAGGTGTTTATTAATGCCTTATTAGAACTGAAAAATGCCTTTATAGCCCTTATGTAGTCCTATACTCACTGTATTGTGGGATAAAATATTAAATGTTATCACTCATACGTGACTTGATGAATATTTAACTTAAGTGATTACATCGCTCCCACTATTTGTAGGCATTCTATACTTACATGGAACTCACTTCTGTGGATACAGGTAGTTTCACACAGCTTTACTAAATTAATTGAGTCCCACTCTCCTTAATATTAAAGGATTTTGTCCAAACATAAATTTACTACAAACTCACTTAGCTTAAGAAAACTCATCATTCAAATAAGAGATTAATAGCTATAGTAACCAAGAACATACATTCAAGCAATGAAGTAATAAATTTAGTCTGATTTGACCAATGTCAAACTCAGTAGCAAGTCTAAACCTTCCTGTGGGTAGAGGTTACAACATGCATTAGACTTTCTAATTTATAATAAGACTAGTAGAATATTCTGATATAAAGAAGAAGGGAACCCATACCTGTGGGTTTAGGGAATCCATACTTCTAAATGTTCAATCTACTATCTTATCCCAACTAAGTCATTTAAAGAGACAATACTTATAACAACTTAATTGCAACATGGAATACCATTATACGATTACAATTATTAAACTTAATGTGATCATGACACCGAAAGATCGCACATCATGATGACTTAAGATGATGTGGCTACTCTTATGAAAACATGATGTTCTTATTCTTAATATGGTAGAATCCATGGGTCCTTTAAGTCCATGGTGATCTAATAGTATAGATTAAATAATAACATTTTAACACTTTTACCCTTACGGGAACATGTTATCAAAATGTTACCCATCAATATGCCTTAAGGTGCTGTGGCTACTCCTAAGACATATGGTGTAACTTTAGTTTAATCTAATTTACTTAACACCATGAATCAAAACTTGTGTTCGTGTCCAAATAAGCCTTAAAAAAATGCCATGCGACTTTATGTGATCAAAATTTCTTAAGAATCACATACCAACACATTTCAAGATGCTGTGGCTTTTCTTTAAACATGTGATATCCTTATGATGACCTAATTCATTGTAATGAACGAGTTCTTATGTTCATAATTAAGACAATTTTAATAGACACAAAAATAATTTTATCATTTTCATGATCATGAAAAGTAACATCAACAAGCCTTAGGATGCTGTGGCTATCCAAATACAATGTAATATTCTTTACGTTAAAATTGAATTACTAAATAAAATGTTCATGATAATTCATCAATGCACGATATACACTTATAGTAATAGTGTGTTTTATGACTTTAATCTTTATGTGATCAAAATCTAAGATCACTCATATATGTCCTAGGGCGCTGCAGAGTATTCCCAAGACCTCATGTTACCATAAACAAATCCTTATATTCATGAATATTTAAAACTTTTCAATAATTTGGAACATGAATATTTATAATTTTTCTAATAATGTGCTAATAATCCATAAAAAGTTATGGTACTAAATAGTACAAATATGTAAGTTACGCACCAACATGAAACAAATTATCCCCAAGTAGTATGCACAAATAACCAAAAATATTCAAAACTTTCGGGGCATAGTTCTTTAAGAACACTTAAAAGTAGCCCAATAATATTTACTTTCACACAGTATACAATATTCAAAACTGTGGGGACATAGTAGACAAATTATGTGGCCCAAATCATACGTATCTAGAGTCTTGAGGCTATAACTTAAATGCTAGTTCTTTAGGAAAAATTTGTCATTTCACTTGAATGTAGGAAAAATTAATCTACACTCTACAGACATCACCAAAGATTTGAACAAATATAAAAAATAAACCGTCCCTTGATCGCATGCACAAAACACTAGAATACTGAAATGAATTTGACAGTGGCTTGGAATGTGCTATAAAGCCCATAACTACAGATTATGAGAATAATAACACAGGATCCAAAATCTTAAGGGGTATTGTAGACACCCAATTTTGACCACACTGATAGGATTTAGGGTGGACAACGTCTTGGAGGATTCGATGATGAAAAGTACCCCGTGGAAGGTACTGGATTCCACACAATCAGAAGATCGGACTTCGGAAAGTGACTTCAAGCTCAGAAAAGCCCTTTTCCATGGATAAATCCCGGTTTTGTCAAAATCATCTCTCAGAATTCATATTCTCTCAGGGTTATATGAACATTAAGTGTTCTAAACGCAGTATTCTAGGTATCCAGAGATTCAATTTTAAAGAAAAGTTCGAAATCGACGCACATTTGAAAGCAATTTTGGAAAAGACGTCATTTGATTTCAAAAAGACGACGAAAGTTCCGGAGGACTTCCGGACTTCAATTGGACTTCAATTCTCATTATAAAACCTCTGGAAATATTTTTATACTGAAATTCAACCTGACAGCTTTCCAACGGTACGTAAACGGACGATTTCGGACACCAAAAAGCATTTTTACAAAAATCTGGAAAAGCAGTGCGCATGAAATTTGAAACAGAGCTTGTGGGTGACCAGAGGGACCCAAATAGTAAGTGGCGGTTTTGGGTATGGGGGTGGCGGGTCCCACCATAACCGCCACTTCCATTTGTGTCCTCCACGGAGCTTTTTGAGTTCCAGACCCTTCTAGAAGCTTCCCACTGCGAGGAAATTGCCTGGAAATTGCGTTTAGGCTCCGAAATGGCCATTTTAACCCTCTTTTAAGCTCTAAAAGTCCTGTTTTAACCCTGAAACTTAAGAGCTAAGTCTTCAAAACTCTATATAAGATCTCATACATCTCATATGAGATCACATCTTAACACACTAGACACTTGGAAGAGATACACTTGAATATACTTGGAGATACAAACACACATAGAAGCACATACAAGAGAGATAAGTATACTTTGAATATACTTTCAATTTAGGTGAATTCTAGAGAGAGAAAATTATGAATTGAATTTAGATTAACTTAGGCTAATTAGACCACAATTTGAACAACAATTGCCTCCCTCAACTTCCATGGATGAGTGCTTGAAGAACACTTGAATAACACTTGAAGAAGAAGATCTTCAAATCAATTTTGGTCTTGTAATTGAGAATCCTCCAAGAGGTAAACACTATAGTTCATCTCTAATTCCTACTTTGTATATATAGATCTATAAGATTTGGATCTAACTTAGTTCTATTTCTACTTATTAGAACACTCATCTTCTTCCTCTCATGTTCTTCACACACTCACATAGTTAGATCCAAATCTCTTTGATTTTTATTGATAATTTACAATTAGAGATTGTTTTTCACTTTGATTTTCAATTTTGGTTTCATTCTTCAATTTTAGTTTAGATTCATGCATACATGATTATATATATATACATATATCTATTTTGAATTCCATGATGGTTTGGAAATATGATCTATGAGAAGGATGATTTCTATGTTCATACCTATCTCTTGATTATTCCTATTACCTAGAATTCCTATTGAATTTCATCTCCAACATGATATTTATAAGTCCCTTTGATCCTTGATCTAAAAGTTCTTCATAGAACTTGAGGGCTAAATTGATTGGGAATCACGATAATTAAGTTGATCTATGAGTTTGATCTCTCTAATAAGCTTCAACTATCACTAAAATGTTTTCCTCACACTTTAAAATGAACTAGATAAAAATTCAGCAAAGCAGATTGGTTTTGTCCATTAGATTTGGTCCATCAAAACCCATAGTTTGATGGATTTCAAATTTTCTGGGTAAACTTTGATGAATTAGCTTTCATCCGGTCCGTTTTGAGAGCTTTTAGGATTCATATACTATTTTTAGAAATTGTTGAGAAATCGGTTGACAGATTTGAACATCGTCTCTTTGTGCTTGAATTTCAGAAAATCTATAATAGTTATCGACGTTCCGCTTTTTGGGGATGATTCCTAACTCATATATCTATATGCCGATGTAAAATCGTGAGCATACGATCGAGTTAGGATCGTTTTCTAAGCGTTTAAAGTTGATACAACTATTCTGGAATTTTCTAAGTTTAATTACAAATATGATTATGTATACAAAATGGTCACACCTTGATCACTCAACAACAATTGATGAATAAAACTTGGTTTAGAAATCACCTAGGATAAATGGATGAGAGATCAAAAGCTTAAATCAACTTGGTTAACATGATTCATGAACTTCTATTATACTTCTATTATGTTTTGCATTCATTTGTCAAATGATACCAAATTTCCAGAATAACAGAGTCTGTTTAAAACACTTTTTCAGAAACCTTGTGATTACAGAATGTCCATGGGTTTATTTTTATCATATACTACAATGAAATAGCTTTCTTTTGACACCAAATAGAGCTTCATATGATTTTTGTAGATTTAATTATGATTTTTACAAGAACAGTGGACAGTCCTGATCCACTGTTCCCAAAACATTTATTTCTCAAACAATAAAATTGATATTGAGGTCCCACTTTTTGGAGAAGTTCCCTAAGACATGTATCTAACTTTCTGTAAAAGGGTTTTTATCCAGCTCATGTTTAAGACCACTTTTGATAGGATTCATTAGAGGTTGCTGAATCTGGAAATTTGATTGATGACATGTTTTCTTTGTTTATCATGCATATCATTTGTTTGCTTGTATTTTTGCAATGCTTTGGGTATTCTTTGGTGTCTTAGTGCAGAGAATTAAGTGCCTCGGACCCGGACTTCGATTTGTGGTTTGCCTCGTCTACATGTGGCTTAGTGCCCATGTATCATGTACTATCTCTATCCTTTCTCTTAGAATTTTTCTAGGTTTACAACTTTGATTTCAACGACACATTTCCTTTAGGATAAGTCTCCGTTTATATGATTATTTGTTAGAGACATCTTATCTAGGATTGTTGCATGATTGCATTGCACGTTTACATTCTTTTTGCTTTCGCGACTCCGCTTGAGTCAACCAATGTAAGTCTTCTCGTTCCCTTTGCATATCATGACATGTTTACTTTATTTGCATCGGTCCCGGGCGGGACTAGCCACTGTGAGTATACTTCTCCCTTGTATTGCATGAGCATCCGCTTTCTACTTGATTTAGTCTCTTGAAATGATTTTCATTAGATGTTTCTTTTTGCCATGTATATATCTATCTAGTATGTTTGAGGAAACAACATCTATTATGAATTAATAACAAGGATATTTGAATCAAGGCCTACCATTCGGTAGGGCGAGGAGGGGGTGCTTTAGTCCTGCTTGGGCTCCTTCCCCTCTCGTACCAAGACCCCCGAACCTTGTTTCTGGTAATGAAGGGCGAGTAACCTTATTCAATTTTGGGCGAGTCAAACTTGGGTTTCCTAATTCCCGATAAAAATTAGGTGGCGACTCTTTGTCTCTAGGATCGCGTGAGGAAGTCCTAGTTTTCCCTGAAGTGTGCTCCTTGGGATCCGTCCCGGGACACTATCGAGGGAGAGCGCCAGGACCTCCTCCTCCATTCGCGACGGTCCACAATCTGGCGACTCCACTGGGGATTTGAACATGAAACCGATGGTTTCTTGTTCTTCGAGGGTTTGACTTGAGCCAAAGAATATCCTTGTTATTAATTCAATAATCATGTTGTTTCTGCCTGCATTTGCACTTGCATTGTTCTTTCACCGCGACTGCTTGAGATCATTGCCTTGAAGATAGAGGGCCCTCTTTCCTCTATTTGTCAAGAGTTTTGGTAGCATGTAGTCACCGTTAGCCTTGTACCGCGTGCGGTATATAGAGCCTATGTGTGAATGGCACGCCCTCGGGGAGGCGGTCAACCACACCGCTGAGCTTGCTAATGGACCCTTTATGAGACTAAAACCCGGCCTTTGCATATAGTTTCTATAGAACCCTTCAATTAGGATCTTGATTATCATCTTTGATTAGGACAATGTGATGAATTATTTGCGCTTGCCCGTAAGGGATTATGTGGATGATGAGGACGTGTATGCGAAGGCATCATCAAACCTTGTATGGTGGATTCCTCTAGGATAGTATGGTCTTTATCCGAACATCCAATCACTATTTGAGGACAATTTTGAAAATTTTTGAAATTATAAGCACTTCTTTGAAAAACCCCAAGTCTTTCGAAAATTCCAAGAATATCCCTTTTGAAAATTTGCTTTGAGATTCACTTTCACAAAATCTTTCCAAAATTCTCCTTAGATTTTAGAGAATTTCAAAATTCCTATTTCCAGAAATCATGATCACACTTTGATGATTCAATTTCAAATTCTCCTAGATTTTAGAGAATTTCAAAAAAAAAAAAAAAAAAATTTTACTTTGGTCTTCAAGAAATCATGATGATTCAATTTCAAAATCTTCCTCTCAGATCTTAGAATTTCAAAATTCCCACCTCAATTTTTAAGAATCATGATTTCTCACCACAAGCATTGATGGTTCAAAAATTCTTTTGAAAATTACAAATCTCCCCATCTCTTTCAAAGATTTTCATGAAAAATTTCAATTTTGAAAACATGAACCATCAAGAATTTCAAAACTCAAAATCCTTGGATAATGATTGGATTAGTAGGGTGATTAGCATACTCAAGGAATCTTATGTGCTTATGTGTTGATATGCTAGGTCTAAGCTAGATTAAGGTGCATTGCATTTAGATTAGATTGCATTTCATCTGCATTGCATGCACTACACGAGCATTGCATATACGACTCACGAGTGCGACGCCCCTAATATACTTTCAAAAAGAAAAGATTTGTTTTCCTCAGAATTTTGAAACTTGAAAAGGTTTCTTCAAGAAAAATGTTTTTGAAAAATGAAAAAGATTTTCCATCTTTGATTTTCTATTTTTGATTTTCATCCACTTTTTTATAAGATACCTGATTATTTGAAAAGCCTTAATAAATCAGAGTAGAAGGATTGAACTCCCTGAATTTGAGCAGAAAGAAGTAACATTGCGAACAAGATGGCTCCTCTTGATCCTCAGGCTTTGTTTTTATGGATGGATGAGGTCACCGGTATTGATCATCTACATTTCAGATATTTTGGCCTTAGTACTCTCTTTCAGCTGAGGAATGTGAAATTTGAAGAAGATATTATGCGTGCCGCCATTCGATGTTGGGATCCAGAATTCCATGTATTTCGATTTGGACATCAAGAGATCTCACCACTATTTGAAGAATTCAGTGCCATTCTCGATTTCAGCCCTTACTCCGATCTGATCCTTCCCACTATTCAGGCTGGATATGTAAAGAACCTATCATCACTTCTTGGTTGTTCTCCTTCTGTTGCTCGGTCCATGATTTCTGATCAGGAGGTTGATTTTCCCCGATTATTTGCTCGCTATTGTACTACCATGGGAGGACATTTTGATCATTCTGTATCTGGATGGGGTGCCTTGACATTGGCTATGATTTCGTACTTCCTGTTTTCTTCCTCATCTCATGCCCTCATACCAGTTGCTTGTGGACTCCGTTCCCGACAAAACCCTATGATTTTGGTCTTAGCAGAAACTCTAATGGGTTTAGATCAGGCACATACTGATGGGACAGTACTGCTTTCTGGTGCCCCTTTAGTGCTACAAACTTGGCTTCTTGAGCGACTCAGTTTATTAGTGTATCCTCGCGGTCTTTGCAGGATCCCTTCTTTAGATCAGAGGAAGGTACGAAGATTTTTCAGCAACTCTGAGGTTTGGTTTGTTTGGCTAAGCGGTCTCACCACTGAGGACATCCGTTGGGTCTGCGCCCGTTGGGATTATTGTTCAGTTACTGTTAGATTTCCAGGAAGGAGCGGGATATGGCTTCTTGGTTTACATGCTACCACTTTTTCCATCCCATACAGAGTAGCCAGGCAGTATGGCTGTAGACAGGACACTTCTGAGGATGCCATCGGGGTTATAAGAGATTCCATTCTGCGGTCTTCATTGATTACTGCTTTCACTACTGCATGGCATGAGCGGATTGCGGCACCTTTTCCACGAATTCCCGCCTCCATCCAATTATCAATTGAGTATTTCCTAGAGATCCAGAGGGTGATTGAAAGGCAGAGCCAGATTCAGCAAAGACATTAGAAAAAGGCACTTTAGAAGGTTTGAGGATTGGGTGATGATGTTTGGAATAGCTGTTTGTTGAAACCAAATGGATGTTTAAAAAAAGGAAAAAGCAAGTCACTGTGACGCTCCACTTGAGATCGAGTTGAGTTCAGTCGAGTCTATTGTTTTGAGTCTTGTTGTCGAGTCTGTCCATCGTCAAGTTGTGTTTGAGTTTATGTCGAGTACTGTAATCCTTCTATTTCTAGTAATGAAATGAAAACTTGATTTGCTTGATTTAATGCGCCTAGTCATGAATGAATGAATCACTAAGCTGAAAGTGTAATTTCTCTGACTATTGTGGAAAAATACTCTGTTGATCAATTTTTGCATTGAAAAGAATCCTGAAAGGATCAAAGTTGATTTTGCGCTAATGCCAAAGAAAGCTAAGAATTGATTAGTTTTACTTTAAGAATCTTGAGATGCTTTTGCTCGAATCTTGAAAAGATATGCTTGATAGTAACTCGGGACTAGCTTAACTCCCTTTTCTCCCCACTTCAAAAATCTTGAGCCCAGAAAAATGGGTCATTCAAACCTGTCTAAACTGCAAGCCATGTACTCTTTGTCCTTGATGGTAGCCAAACATTTCAAATAAACTACTTCTCTCAAAAAGAAAAAATAAGCTCGCTGGGATGAAAACCCGAAAGGGCACCTAGACAAAAGTTAGAGAAAAAAAAAAAAAAAAAAAAAAAAAAAGAAGCTCGCTAGGATGAAAACCCGAAAGGGCGCCTAGGCAAAAGTTAGAGCATAGAAGAAAAGAAAATTTTGCGCGTTGTTTTCAAGAACTTGATCCTAGCCAATCAAGACTTTAGAGAGAAAAGAAAAAAAAAAAAAAAAAAAAAAAAAAAAGAAGAATGAAGAAGATTAAGAAATCGGGAACATAAATTGTCCCAAAACTTTGATTTGTAAATTCTTTGAGTAAGCCTAAAAGATTTGAAGGGCTAATCCTGCTGTATGATGAGTGATGTAAAATTGACTGGCTAGTGAAAAGGTGAAAAGAATCAACCGTCAAAGAAAAAAAAAAAAAAAAAAAAAAAAAAAAAAAAAAAAAGGGAGAGGTAGTTTAGTTTCTTTCAACGCTACCAAAAGTGACCTACTTCAAAAAAAAAATCTGTCTGATGACATGGCTTGAAAAGCCCCTAATTCTTGAAATCCTTGCTCTTTTAAAACCTCCAGCCTTCGAGGAACTACGCTTGACCTGATTCCCACTTGGGGATACGTAGGCAACCTACTCGGTTCGGTCACTGCTCCTGAAACACTCAGCCACATCTCAAATACCTTCTTTCAAGACTTAGCCGAACTACTTTGGACCTGATTCCCACTTGGGGATAAGTAGGCGAGCTTCCCTGGTTCTCGGTCCCTGAACCTTGCAAACTAGGGGCAAACTTTCAAAGTTTGCCCAGAACCTCAAGATATCACTACCACACTAGGGGCAAACTGCGTTTGCCCAAGCTTTCATTTATCCCTGTCAACTAGGGGCAAACATCGTTTGCCAATACCCTTTCTACATTATAAGCGAATCCCAAGCCGTCAAGTATATTTTTGAAAACATTTGAAATGAATTGTCTCTTATTCTATAAGCTAAAGGCACTAATTCGAAGCACCTTTTTGGTAAAAGCAAAGGATTGATTGAGATCCATATGGAATATTTTCAAAGCATTATTTTATCAACTGAGTATTATCACAATAAAATGAGAAGAGCACAGGAAAGCAAAGAGATACGTCAAACATGACAAATGCGCATTATGTAAATGGCCAAGTTGAGTTGTCTCCTCCAAACTTCTATTTCAGTGTCAAGTGTGTCATCTTCCTGTGTCAATGTTTGTCGTGGTCAAGTCTGTCGTCGTCTAGTCTGTGATCTCGAGTGTGTGGGTCCGAAGTGATCTATAATTGTAAAATTTTCAAAGCATCCGAAGATGGATACAAGTAGAAGTTCCAAACATTGTTATTGCATCAATTAAACCTAGTCGAGATGAAGTGTCGATCAGAAGACCGGCCTTGGATGTTGAGTTGAGCTGTTATTGAGACAAGATCTGTATGCATTACATGAATATCTGCTAAAATTGATTTATGAAGCACGTCAAAGTCATCAGGTCTTTTGAGTACCTATCAGTCACGGATCAGAATTGAGATATCAGGAGACTTGAACAGCCTAAGAGTTAGGATTTGAGTTTTGCTTTAAGATTGGGATCTAGATGTATAAATTGCCAAGAAGGCCTGCCTCGTCAAGAAAGTTGGATTTAGATCAAACACTAATCATGCTCTGCATTTGACATGCACTTCAGCAGCATTTTCCGCATATTATTTGTGCCTTTGTTAAACCAGCTCTACTCTCTGCAAATTGACCCCACAATTTATTTTGACCACAGATTGGTCCAATCTTGATGCATAAAGAGTGCTCGAAACTTGTTGGAATTGGTCTAAAGGACCCATGGGAATTTGAATTTTGGTAAAAGCCGTTCAGAATTGAAAAAAGTCCCCCAGATGAGAAGAATCAAAGGCACCACAGCCTGAAAGTGGCCGAGAAACGGCAAACTCCCGTCGTTTTGGGATTGATTATGAGTTGTCTTAGAAAATGGACATTTGAGTCTACTGTCGCTTGAGAATTACATCCAGAAAGGACTTTCAGAAGATGGGTCAGAATGCGAGATGTTCAGAAAGGGTTAGAGTAAGCCTGACGTGTTGCAAGAATGATTGCATTGGTCGAAGCACCAATATGAGTCTCAGAAAGAATCAGCAGGGCCTCCAGAAAATGTGCTCGCGTCCCAGAAACCTCAGATATCTCCTCAAGCAGAGAATTTCCAGATATTGTCAAGGTATACAGAATTCGTGCATCTCTCAGAATCATAGGATCTCCCCAGTAGAGAACTTTCAGAATTAAGTTTCTCACAAGCATCATGTATCCACGGGTTGCCTCCAGATAAAGGGTATCTCTCAGAATTTGAGCATCAAAATCGCCTCCAGAATACAAGGTTTATGCCAAGCATCATGTATCCAGGGTTGCCTCCAGAATGTAGGGTTTCTCTCAGAATCGTGGGTTGCCTCCAGAATGTAGGGTTTCTCTCAGAATCAGAATCGTGGGTCGCCTCCAGAATACAAGGTTTATGCCAAGAATCGTGTATCCGTGGGTTGCTCTCAGAATGTGGGGTTTCTCTCAGAATCGTGGGTTGCCTCCAGAATGTAGGGTTTCTCTCAGAATCTGAATCGTGTATCCAGGGTTGCCTCCAGAATGTAGGGTTTCTCTCAGAATCATGTATTTTTCAGCATCGCATATCAGGGTTGCCTCCAGAATGTAGGGTTTCTCTCAAAATCAGAATCGTGTATCCGTGGGTTGCTCTCAGAAGAAGGGTCATCTCTCAGAATTTGTGTATCTCTCAGAATCCGTGCATCAGAACAGAAGATTTGTCCTCAGAAGAAGGGCCTGTTTCAGAAGAACAGAGGATTTGTCTCCGGCAGAGAGACCTGTTTCAGAAGATTTGTTTCTAGACCTGCCACAGAAGATTTATCCTCGGAAAAAGGGCCTGTTTCAGAAGAACAGAAGATTTGTCTCCGGCAGAGAGACCTGTTTCAGAAGACTTGTTTCCAGACCTGTTACAGAAGATTTGTCTAGAAGAAAGACCTGTTTCAGAAGAGCAGAAGATTTGTCTCCGGCAGAGAGACCTGTTTCAGAAGATTTGTCCCCAGCAAAAGGACTCTACATCAGCAATCGTCCCCAGCAAAAGGACTCTACATCAGCAATCGTCCCCAGCAGAAGGACTCTACATCAGCAATCGTCCCCAGCAAAAGGACTCTACATCAGCAATCGTCCACAGAAGAAGGACCTGTTTCAGCAATCGTCCCCAGCAGAAGGACTCTACATCAGCAATCGTCCCCAGCAGAAGGACTCTACACCAGCAATCGTCCCCAGCAAAAGGACTCTACATCAGCAATCGTCCCCAGCAGAAGGACTCTACATCAGCAATCGTCCACAGAAGAAGGACCTATTTCAGCAATCGTCCCCAGCAGAAGGACTCTACATCAACAATCGTCCCCAGCAGAAGGACTCTACATCAGTAATCGTCCCCAGCAGAAGGACTCTACACCAGCAATCGTCCAGTTGTTTGACATGACTCAGAATTCATCCAAGATACTTCGCTATTTCAAGAGTCGTCCAGGATACAGATGACGCCTACGAGCCTTAAGATCAGAAGAATAACTTTGACAAAAACCTCGAGAATCATCCAAGATACCTTTAGGATATTCGACTGTGAGAGAGAGTCGTTGCATCCTTTGCATTAGATTTTGCATCTAGGGAACCCTTGAGGATGATTCCTCCAGCACTTTCACATTTCATGTTTTCATATTGCACCAGCATCCTAGGATAGGAGCATTTCATCCGCATTGTTGTTGTTTGTTTTCCATTTTCCCGCGCGCTTGAACTACGCCCTGGTCTGATTCCTGGAAAGGATACGTAGGCAGCTCCAGCGGAGCACGACCAGCATCAGCTTCAACTTAGCCGCCTCTACCCAGCATTGCATTGCATTCTTGCATTCGTAATTTCTTGATTTTCTCTGATTTTGAATTTCTTGATTTTGCGAATTTTTTGTTTTTCCTAAAACCTCTCAGTATGGTTATTTGGGTGCCTTCAAGGCTTTGGCACTCACTTGCAGTTCACGTTGTTCACAACAAGCTCTGCCAAAGAGGGGCAAACTGTAGACACCCAATTTTGACCACACTGATAGGATTTAGGGTGGACAACGTCTTGGAGGATTCGATGATGAAAAGTACCCCGTGGAAGGTACTGGATTCCACACAATCAGAAGATCGGACTTCGGAAAGTGACTTCAAGCTCAGAAAAGCCCTTTTCCATGGATAAATCCCGGTTTTGTCAAAATCATCTCTCAGAATTCATATTCTCTCAGGGTTATATGAACATTAAGTGTTCTAAACGCAGTATTCTAGGTATCCAGAGATTCAATTTTAAAGAAAAGTTCGAAATCGACGCACATTTGAAAGCAATTTTGGAAAAGACGTCATTTGATTTCAAAAAGACGACGAAAGTTCCGGAGGACTTCCGGACTTCAATTGGACTTCAATTCTCATTATAAAACCTCTGGAAATATTTTTATACTGAAATTCAACCTGACAGCTTTCCAACGGTACGTAAACGGACGATTTCGGACACCAAAAAGCATTTTTACAAAAATCTGGAAAAGCAGTGCGCATGAAATTTGAAACAGAGCTTGTGGGTGACCAGAGGGACCCAAATAGTAAGTGGCGGTTTTGGGTATGGGGGTGGCGGGTCCCACCATAACCGCCACTTCCATTTGTGTCCTCCACGGAGCTTTTTGAGTTCCAGACCCTTCTAGAAGCTTCCCACTGCGAGGAAATTGCCTGGAAATTGCGTTTAGGCTCCGAAATGGCCATTTTAACCCTCTTTTAAGCTCTAAAAGTCCTGTTTTAACCCTGAAACTTAAGAGCTAAGTCTTCAAAACTCTATATAAGATCTCATACATCTCATATGAGATCACATCTTAACACACTAGACACTTGGAAGAGATACACTTGAATATACTTGGAGATACAAACACACATAGAAGCACATACAAGAGAGATAAGTATACTTTGAATATACTTTCAATTTAGGTGAATTCTAGAGAGAGAAAATTATGAATTGAATTTAGATTAACTTAGGCTAATTAGACCACAATTTGAACAACAATTGCCTCCCTCAACTTCCATGGATGAGTGCTTGAAGAACACTTGAATAACACTTGAAGAAGAAGATCTTCAAATCAATTTTGGTCTTGTAATTGAGAATCCTCCAAGAGGTAAACACTATAGTTCATCTCTAATTCCTACTTTGTATATATAGATCTATAAGATTTGGATCTAACTTAGTTCTATTTCTACTTATTAGAACACTCATCTTCTTCCTCTCATGTTCTTCACACACTCACATAGTTAGATCCAAATCTCTTTGATTTTTATTGATAATTTACAATTAGAGATTGTTTTTCACTTTGATTTTCAATTTTGGTTTCATTCTTCAATTTTAGTTTAGATTCATGCATACATGATTATATATATATACATATATCTATTTTGAATTCCATGATGGTTTGGAAATATGATCTATGAGAAGGATGATTTCTATGTTCATACCTATCTCTTGATTATTCCTATTACCTAGAATTCCTATTGAATTTCATCTCCAACATGATATTTATAAGTCCCTTTGATCCTTGATCTAAAAGTTCTTCATAGAACTTGAGGGCTAAATTGATTGGGAATCACGATAATTAAGTTGATCTATGAGTTTGATCTCTCTAATAAGCTTCAACTATCACTAAAATGTTTTCCTCACACTTTAAAATGAACTAGATAAAAATTCAGCAAAGCAGATTGGTTTTGTCCATTAGATTTGGTCCATCAAAACCCATAGTTTGATGGATTTCAAATTTTCTGGGTAAACTTTGATGAATTAGCTTTCATCCGGTCCGTTTTGAGAGCTTTTAGGATTCATATACTATTTTTAGAAATTGTTGAGAAATCGGTTGACAGATTTGAACATCGTCTCTTTGTGCTTGAATTTCAGAAAATCTATAATAGTTATCGACGTTCCGCTTTTTGGGGATGATTCCTAACTCATATATCTATATGCCGATGTAAAATCGTGAGCATACGATCGAGTTAGGATCGTTTTCTAAGCGTTTAAAGTTGATACAACTATTCTGGAATTTTCTAAGTTTAATTACAAATATGATTATGTATACAAAATGGTCACACCTTGATCACTCAACAACAATTGATGAATAAAACTTGGTTTAGAAATCACCTAGGATAAATGGATGAGAGATCAAAAGCTTAAATCAACTTGGTTAACATGATTCATGAACTTCTATTATACTTCTATTATGTTTTGCATTCATTTGTCAAATGATACCAAATTTCCAGAATAACAGAGTCTGTTTAAAACACTTTTTCAGAAACCTTGTGATTACAGAATGTCCATGGGTTTATTTTTATCATATACTATAATGAAATAGCTTTCTTTTGACACCAAATAGAGCTTCATATGATTTTTGTAGATTTAATTATGATTTTTACAAGAACAGTGGACAGTCCTGATCCACTGTTCCCAAAACATTTATTTCTCAAACAATAAAATTGATATTGAGGTCCCACTTTTTGGAGAAGTTCCCTAAGACATGTATCTAACTTTCTGTAAAAGGGTTTTTATCCAGCTCATGTTTAAGACCACTTTTGATAGGATTCATTAGAGGTTGCTGAATCTGGAAATTTGATTGATGACATGTTTTCTTTGTTTATCATGCATATCATTTGTTTGCTTGTATTTTTGCAATGCTTTGGGTATTCTTTGGTGTCTTAGTGCAGAGAATTAAGTGCCTCGGACCCGGACTTCGATTTGTGGTTTGCCTCGTCTACATGTGGCTTAGTGCCCATGTATCATGTACTATCTCTATCCTTTCTCTTAGAATTTTTCTAGGTTTACAACTTTGATTTCAACGACACATTTCCTTTAGGATAAGTCTCCGTTTATATGATTATTTGTTAGAGACATCTTATCTAGGATTGTTGCATGATTGCATTGCACGTTTACATTCTTTTTGCTTTCGCGACTCCGCTTGAGTCAACCAATGTAAGTCTTCTCGTTCCCTTTGCATATCATGACATGTTTACTTTATTTGCATCGGTCCCGGGCGGGACTAGCCACTGTGAGTATACTTCTCCCTTGTATTGCATGAGCATCCGCTTTCTACTTGATTTAGTCTCTTGAAATGATTTTCATTAGATGTTTCTTTTTGCCATGTATATATCTATCTAGTATGTTTGAGGAAACAACATCTATTATGAATTAATAACAAGGATATTTGAATCAAGGCCTACCATTCGGTAGGGCGAGGAGGGGGTGCTTTAGTCCTGCTTGGGCTCCTTCCCCTCTCGTACCAAGACCCCCGAACCTTGTTTCTGGTAATGAAGGGCGAGTAACCTTATTCAATTTTGGGCGAGTCAAACTTGGGTTTCCTAATTCCCGATAAAAATTAGGTGGCGACTCTTTGTCTCTAGGATCGCGTGAGGAAGTCCTAGTTTTCCCTGAAGTGTGCTCCTTGGGATCCGTCCCAGGACACTATCGAGGGAGAGCGCCAGGACCTCCTCCTCCATTCGCGACGGTCCACAGGTATTAATGTAATTTTCAATACTTCATAGAAAATATGTAAATACCCAAAAATAGGCTCAATCTTGAAAATTTAAAATCATGGGTCCAAGATATATACGGACAGAATTTTGGGGGCCATAAGCATTTTTGACTACTGTAAATGTTTAAAATACCTTGGGTCCATCTTAAAAAATTTGAAGAATTTCAGTATCATAATGTATATATGACTTAGTTAAAGTCATAATCATTATACTTAATAAACAAAACTTCTGTTCATGCGTCTTCTTTATCCAGTTATTTGTTTATTTATTTATTTTAATTTCCTCAATATCACAAAAACATGCATCAATGTCCGCAATGCCCTTGGGCTCTAAAAGCCCATACCATTCCCATCAAGTACATATTCCAGAACATGAATGCTCCAAAAACGGACATAATCTGGTGGTCTAAAAAATATATATAGATATATACATACGTGTATACATATGGAACCAATCAATAAAACCCTTAGTCTTTGATAGATCCGAGCATAAAAATTGAAGTTGTGAATATGTTCAGCAACGATAGCTTTCTAGCATACGAGTTACACATAATTTTATGCTAAACAACACGACTTGAAGGGTAGCTCTGATACCAATTGTAAGCATTAAATTAAATTAAAGTGCCCAAGAAACTTACCTTCAGCCATGTAGTTATAGCATAGATGATGAGAACGAACTTTTGCTTGATCACAAATCCGCTTATTGATTATGAAAGAACCGACCCTCACACTGTTTGGTTTGCTGTATGGTGAAGGTTGGATATGGGTTTCCAGCCTGTCGTTCTGTATATCATTCTGTAACGATGGTTGTCACAGGCCTTATGTATATATAGATAGACTGGGACCCTTACCCATGTGTTTAAATGCACAACAACTTCCTATCATCAAGGAAGTTGGGGCAATCTCAAATACCACTTAAAATATATTCTGTAGAGATGAGATTGGGTTATTATCTAATATCTTATCACCAAAAGATGACTATGTCAAAGTAGGATAATATAAAATACTTAAATAATATTTATCTTATAAAATATGTGGGCCATATATAATATATGTTTACATGGTAAGCTTGTTGCGATAATTATGTATAATTATGTATTTGGTAAAGGATTAGGACCAAGTTCTAATTTCCTTATTTAGGCTTCCTGTAATTATGCTCTTTCTGTAATTGATGTATTAGAGATGTATATATGTTTGGTTGATAAATGAGAAATATTATTAGACTCCTAATTTAAAGTTGGTATCAGAGCCTATCAAAAAAATAAACCTAGCCGCACTATTGAAGTCCTTGTACAGGAACCTTTTGAAATCACCATTGAAGTCATCATAACCACGCCACCTCATCCTTGAATCCACCATAGCCACTACACACAATCATTGAAACAATTATAACCACACCATCTCATCCTTGAAAGTACCCACGATTATTAGTGTATTTGTAGTCATTCTTATTACTCATCATGGGTGACAAGGTTGAAGCATCTGGGTCAAAGCCAGCCTCTGTTATTGTTCAATCTGAGGGTACGTTTAATGCTGGAATCGTTCTTACCGAATCAAACTATGATGTTTGGTCCCAATTGATGGAGATGCATATCGCTGAGAGGGAGAAACTATCATATATCCGTGGCAAGATTGAGTCACCTGCAGAATCAGAAGATGGCTATGACAAATGGTATGCTGAAAATCAGAAAGTGAAGAGGTGGCTGTTAATGTCCATGAAACCTGAAATTATGAAGCGTTATTTACGCTTACCTACTGCTCGTGAGATTTGGAATGCCCTGTTAAAAGCCTTCTATGATGGAAGCGATGAACTACAGGTTTATTCCCTACATCAAAAGGCATTCACAGCCAAACAAAGTGGCCGATCTATCTCCATATATTATGGAGAGTTGACTGAAATTTTCTGCGAATTGGACCATCGTGATAAGGTGGTTATGAAGCAGGCCGATGATGTTGAAGTATATCGTAAGTCCATCGAACGGCAAAGGGTACACATATTCCTTGCTGGATTGGATGGTGAATTTGAACAAATTCGTGGAGAGATTCTGCGTAAGGAACCGATCCCGGATTTGAAAGAGTGCTATGCTTTGGTTCGATGTGAGGCAGTACGTCGTACCACCTTGAATGGGGAATCCGAAAACACTGAGGCTTCGGCCATGCTGGCTCGAAATCGCGCTACTGGGAAACAACAGGATCGATCCCGTTCTCAGCCCAATCAGCAGGATCGATCCCAGACTCAATCCCGTTCGCATGATCAATCCCGGTCTAGTGGTGCTGACAAGCCACCCTACAAATGTACTCATTGTGACCATCTTGGTCACACCAAGAGTCGTTGCTATGAATTAGTAGGATATCCAGAATGGTGGGACCACAGTCGTGCTTCGAGGAAGAAGGGATCTAGCAGAAACTCTACTACTGCAGTTGTCGAGGACATCCAAACGAGACAAACGATTGGTTGTGGTGTTAGGCGAGGGAAGCTGTATTACTTGGACTTGGTGTCGAGTCGTTCAGACAAGTTGCGTCAGGCATTAGTAATGGATAGTTCTGAGGGGGAGAAGACAAATTCTAAGGCAAATTCTGAAATTTGGCTATGGCATCGACGTCTAGGGCATGCTTCCTTTGGCTATTTGAGGAGATTATTTCCTAGTTTATTTTCAAAAGTTGATATTTCTGGATTTCATTGTGATATTTATGAACTTGCTAAAAGTCACCGTGTTTCTTTTCCATCAATTTTGAATAAAAGTCCAGTTCCTTTTATGCTTATTCATTCTGATGTTTGGGGTCCATCACCAGTTACTACCTTGGGTGGATCCCGTTGGTTTGTCACATTTATTGATGATTGTACCAGGATGACCTGGGTATGCTTAATGAAATCCAAAGGGCAGGTGAATTTCTTATTCCAAAAATTTCATAAAATGATTAGAACTCAATATAAAGCACAAGTTCAGGTCCTTCGTAGTGATAATGGCGGCGAATATATGAGTACTGACTTAAAACATTATTTGATTGCACATGGCATGGTTCATCAAACTACGTGTACTAACACTCCCCAGCAGAATGGGGTGGCAGAAAGGAAGAATAGACACTTGTTGGAAGTTGTTCGTGCTTCCTTAATTGACGCTCATATGCCTGTATCATATTGGGGTGAAGCCCTTATCTCTGCTGCCTATTTGATTAACCGTGTTCCTTCTAGCACTGTTCAGTTTCAAACCCCGTTTCAAACTCTGCAAGATGCTGTCAATGCTCCCACCGTCCCTAATCTACCACCCCATGTCTTTGGGTGTGTATCTTTTGTACATCTCCATAAGCATCAGCGGAGTAAATTAGATCATCGAGCATTACGATGTGTTTTCTTGGGATATGCCTCACATCAAAAAGGCTATCGATGTTATCATCCTCCCACGCAAGTCATGTATATTACATTAGATGTTGTTTTTCATGAAGATAAGATGTATTTTTCTTCTGAGACTGAACTTCAGAGGGAGCACCACAAGGAGGAAGTTCAGACTATTTTGGAGTATCAAACTACTTTGGATTATGCTGAAATATCTGAACAGTCACATGAGGATAGAAATGAACAATCACAAAGTCCCATGAATTTTCATAATATTGAAGATCCACCACTGTGTGAACTGTCTGAAGACCTCTCACCACAAACTAACACACCCAATCAATCGCTCGTTGAGGATGGTCCTGAGTTATCACAAATTGAACCTCCGTCTGAGTCATTACCTGACCCTCCCAGAAGGCAGAATCCTCCTCGTAGTAATAAAGGTATTCCTAAATCCACATACGAACCTGATCTTACTAGCAAGGCCAAGTACCCCATGAGTCATTATGTGTCCAACCATCGCTAGTCTGAATCAAATAGATCATTTGTAAATCAATTATCTGTTGTATCTATTCCTAACAATATGCAGGAAGCCTTAGTCGATTCAAGGTGGAAAGCAGCGATGAATGAAGAAATGAAGTCCTTGCAAAAGAATAACACATGGGAACTTGTTGATCTTCCATTAGGAAAGAAGCCAGTTGGGTGCCGATGGGTCTATACTGTGAAGTACAAAGCAGATGGTACTATTGAACGATTCAAAGCTCGACTTGTGGCGAAGGGGTATACTCAAACATATGGGATTGATTATATGGAGACATTTGCACCCGTAGCAAAAATCAATACCGTCCGAGTTCTGCTGTCTCTGGCTGTGAATCTAGATTGGCCATTACAACAATTTGATGTGAAGAATGTTTTTTTGCACGGTGACTTGACGGAAGAAGTCTTTATGAATCTCCCACCGGGTTGTCATGTACCAGAAAAACATCAAAGAAAAGTATGCAGGTTGAAGAAATCATTGTATGGACTAAAGCAATCTCCCAGAGCCTGGTTTGGAAGATTTACAAAGTCTATGAGAGCATTTGGCTATAACCAGAGCAACTCAGATCACACTCTTTTTTTTAAAGAAATAGCACGGTATGATTACTGCACTTATTGTATATGTGGATGATATGATCGTTATAGGGAATGACACTGAAGAAAGAAAGGCTTTACAAAATTACTTGTCCAAGGAGTTTGAAATGAAAGACCTTGGGCCCTTGAAATATTTTCTTGGAATCGAAGTATCCCGATCTGAAAAAGGAATCTTTCTATCTCAAAGAAAGTATGCCTTAGATTTGTTGCAAGAAACTGGCATGTCAGCATGTCAACCAGCAGATACTCCAATGGAGGAAGGATTAAAGTTGTGTATTGATTCCAATCAAGTGCCTGTTGATAAAGGGAGATACCAGAGACTTGTAGGTAGATTGATGTACTTAGCACACACAAGGCCAGACCTTGCCTATGCTCTAAGCATTGTTAGTCAATTTATGCATAATCCAGGTGAACAACACATGAGTACAGTAATGCGAATTTTGAGGTATTTGAAGTCTGCTCCTGGAAAAGGAGTCTTGTTTTCAAAAGGTGTGGATCATCGAAAAATTGAAGTGTACACTGATGCTGATTGGGATGGATCAATAGATGACAGGCGATCCACCTCTGGTTATTTCACCTTTGTAGGTGGTAATCTTGTTTCTTGGAGAAGTAAGAAGCAAAGTGTCGTTGCATGCTCGAGTGCGGAAGCTGAATATCGAGGTATGGCACTTGGGGTTTGCGAAGTGTTATGGCTAAGCCATCTCTTGCAAGATTTGGGGTATACATCAAGACAGCCAATTCGATTATATTGTGACAATAAGGCCGCGTGTGATATTGCTCATAATCCAGTGCAACATGACAGGACGAAGCACGTGGAGGTTGATAGATTTTTTATCAAGGAGAAATTGGAAGCAAAGATTATAGAATTACCTAAAATTCGATCAGAGGATCAGCTGGCTGATGTCCTTACCAAAGCAGTATCAAATCAGTTATTTTCAAAATTTGTTGGCAAGTTGGGTATGTGTGACATCTATGCACCAACTTGAGAGGGAGTGTTGCGATAATTATGTATAATTATGTATTTGGTAAAGGATTAGGACCAAGTTCTAATTTCCTTATTTAGGCTTCCTGTAATTATGCTCTTTCTGTAATTGATGTATTAGAGATGTATATATGTTTGGTTGATAAATGAGAAATATTATTAGACTCCTAATTTAAAGTAAGCTTGTGTTGTGGAAAGGCTCCCTCTCATTTGTGGGGGGGGGGGGGTAGGGGTTGCAAATCTCGAATCTTAATTAAGATTGCCCAATTTGGCTTGAAATCGAAACTTGCGAATGCCGTTTAATTTGCTCCTTCACACATACGAGAGATTGGTCTCGTTTTTGCACGTAATATGGCTGTTAGGAGCTGCTCAATTGTGTATCAGATTTTATTTATAAAAATGAATTTCATTTTCATTAAAAAAAAAACACATAATTATTTTCTATTCTCCTCACTTATTTTACTAACACTTAGAAATAATACTCTATTTTCTGTTCTTCCATTTTCTACATTTTCCTCACTGTTCTGGAGAGCAATACTGAGCACTCCATAATCTTTTAATTTGATTGCATGTTTGGAAGAATTGATTATTGAATCCTGGAGAATATAGTGCTGAGATCTTGTGCATCGAGTCATTGACTCTGAGGGGCGGAATTATTTTAAGGACAATGCAAAACTGTTATACGCCTCAATCAATACCATAGTCGTGTCCTTCCTATATTTCCAACATTTATCCTGTTTATGGGTTGGTTAATTTGATGTTGTGAGGGAGTTCAAAGTAGATAAATTAGTTTCGTGGAATGGAAAAGCATCAAAAAAAAAAAAAAAAAAAAGAAATAAAAATGAAAAAGAAAAAAGTTAAGCACTCACGAGTAAGATTTGTCCAGCTTCCTAGAGTTGAAGAAGCACTACTGGAGGCAGCTTTTTGTTTGTCCCAGCTTTTGCTGCAGTATAGAAAGAGTAATGATTTGTACACATAAAATGTGCACATAAAGTGTGCATATAAAGATCTGGACTATTAATTGTGCTGGATCATATATATATATAGGCACGGATTCCATCAAAATAAATGGTCCAAATCTTTATATACACACTTTATATACACATTTTATGTGCACATAACATTACTCCGACACTATTAGTGAAAGTAAGTTGTTGCCAGGATTTCAAAAACTCTCTGTAAAGAAAAGAGGATTTTTATGCACGCACAAATTGGTAGTTTCATTATTTACCATTTCCCGAAAAAAAAAAAATTGGTAGTTTCACAAACTAACTTCAATATCTAGGAAGAGTAATATTTGGGACACAACCTTCATACAACTTTCATACAACCTCCCTAAAAGATGTGTCTATCTCTCTCCTATGATGTCACTGGACTCCACAGTAACACAGGAAAGAGATAGACACATCTTTTGGGAAGGTTGTATGAAAGTTGTATGAAGGTTGTGCCCCAAGTATTACCCATCTGATAAAAGCTAATTAACAGTGAATAGCATTAGTAGAAAAACTCACGCTAGACCATAGGATATTGCAAAAAATATAAATAGAGAACAAAAAAGCATAAAATACAGAATCTATACTCCCTCAAGTTCGATTTAAAACATTTGTAAATAAAATTTGTCCCGTGTCAATTATATTTTTTTTTTTTTCAACATAGCACACAGACTCTACTCCATATGCAGGGGTGGACGCACATAGGGGTAATAGTCTCAACTTTTTAAAATTATTATTTTACTCTATAAATTTTACACATTATTTATTTTTGCCCCTTAATTGGTCCCCTCAAATTTTCAAAATCACTATTTTATTTTGTATATTTTATACCTTAGTCATTTTTGCCCCTTAATTGCTCCCTGAACTTTTCAAAATACTTCATTTACCTCATATATTTCGTACTTTATTCATTTTTGCGCCTTAATTGCCCCTCAACTTTTCAAAATAATTATTTCATCTTCCATATTCCATACTTTATTCATTTTTGATCCTTTATTGTCCCTCAACTTTTCAAAAAATTAATTTTAAGCTAAAAAAAAAAAAAAAGTTACCCCTAAACAAAACTCCTAGATTCGCCACTGTCCTTATGATAGACTGATAGAAAGCACAACATCAATTACCAAATTAGTAGTTATTAGTGACTAAAACTCATTATAGACATAAATTTTAGCGAGATAGAGAACCTGGGACACGGCACGAAAAATGGAGGCCGGCCGCCGGGTCGCAGTGTGCGTCCCCCAAAGGAGTTGTAACGTTAATGTACAGTAGATAGAATGCCAAGGTTTTGTTTGATGGTGGTCTAGAAAGTAAGCAGGATTTATGAATGTTTGTCTACTTGTCAGTTTACATTAATTCAAGCTTGTGTCCACATGTCAGAGCCTGTTTGTCTGTGCTTATGCTTATGCAATCTTGATCGTGATTGGTAGAACTGGTTATTATGGTTTAAGTATTTGGTTAATATGTCGTGAATTGATAAATTATAGATATAATCTTGAAAAGCACCCCCCACCTGTTTATTGTCAAACTGCTTTTTGGACCAAATCTGCTTATATTTTTGCTGAAACAAACAGATCAATAAACAGTTTGGGCCACCAGAACTGCATAAAATAGACAAATAAGCAATGACAAACAGCCTCTCAGTCTTACATTAATCGGGGTTCTACTCTCCGCTTTTAGTTTCTTATTATACTAGACTAAAAACAACCGCATTTTTAATGATAAAACTGATCCTATCTCTACAATATGTCAATCTCCCAAAAGTTAGCTTGGGACATCGAGAAAGTTTATACTCCCTCCGTCTCTTTTTTTGAGTATTATATTTTATTTTTAGATGTCCTTTTTAGTATCTATTTTCTTAAATTAGTATACAATTTTTACTTACTTTCTAAAACTACCCTTTTTTGAAATCTACATCAAGATAAAACTAAAAAAGTTATTGTAATGATTAGGACAATTATAAAAAATAGATATATATTCCTTTTATTTCCTTATGTTCCCTTAATAAGTTGAGTTCTCAAAGATGGACTAAAAAAAACGACGGAGGAGTAAAAGAGATGATAACACCCAGCATAGAAGTACAAATTTTCTGATTGGCTGGTCAGGTCTCCTCCTCTTACAGGGCATGCTCAAACTCGATACTGATGAAGCAGTAAAGGAACCCCAGAAGAGGCGGTTTCAGAGGCCTCATCCGCGACGAATAAGAACGATGGAGAGCAGGATACTACGCCCAACGCACCCAATGTTCCAGCCTCTACGCAGAGCTCGAAAGCATTGGGAAGGGGCTCACCATGGCCCACAACCAAGGCTTAGTTTGGCCCCCATGTGGCTTTTTAAAAGGAGCTTATGAAATTTACTACTAAGTTGTTTGATAATTTTGTACAAGTGACACACTACTCTTCAAAAATATATCATGAAACCAAAAAGTCACCTTGAGCTTTTAAAAGCTCCATTCTAGAGCTTTTAAAAGCTCCCCCAAAAAAGCCCTAAGTTCAATTTTTACAAAGCGCATAAACTAGTTACCAAATGAATTAACATGAAATTGTGCTTTAAAAAAGGAGAAGCACCAAAAGGGGGGCCAAACTAAGCCCAAGAAATGAAAGATATTGCTGTTGAGACAGATTCCTAATTGGCAGCTTGCCAACTCATTGGAAAATGTGAAGATAATCACCATCTTAGGATTCTGATTGAGGATTGTAGATTGTTACTAAGGTTATGTATGAGTACTATCACCCATACTCATAGGAAGGCAACAACTGTGCTGATTTATTAGCTAACATAGGGTTAATAAGGTTGAACCACTTGTTGTTTTGGATGCTCCTATTATTAGCTAACATAGGGTTAATCAGGTTGAACCACTTGTTGTTTTGGATGCTCCTATTAGGGATCTAGACTTGCCTCTTTTGGCTGACTCTGTTGGCACTTGCTTCCCTCGTGGAAGTTAGTGTTTGTTGTTCTTTCTTTTCCTTCTAACAAAAAAAATTAAAAAATAATAAAAATACCAGACAGACTAGATAGTAATAGATACTCCCTCTGTGTTATGTTTTTTGAGTCCACTATTTTATTTTGAGATGTCCCAAAATTGTTGTTCACTTCCTAAATTGGTATACATTGTTTACTCACTTTTCAAAACTACTCCTCCTTGAAATCTACACAAAGACAAAGTAAAAAAAAAATGTGATAATGATTAAGGGCAAATTTGAAAAGTAAGGATTCTTTTTGTCCCCTTAAAAAATTGGATTCCCAAAGTAGGACTCAAAAAATGGGACGGAGGGAGTAGTATTTTTTTTTTTTTTATTACGAGGACAAATCCCCCCGCCTGTCCTCCGAGACTTCGGAATCGATATCTATTGTCGTTTTTATCGGAGTAGAACAAGGAGCAAATCCCAGACACGTGCACCGACCCCATAACACATGCACCGGGCAAATCAGGGAGGCAAGCTAGCGGTAGGATCTAAACCCACACCAAGTTGAGCATTTTTTAAAGTCCATCCCTAGCTCCAACTATCTTACACGGTCCCGGAGGGTTTTTCGAATCCCTACCCTAGATAGTGGATAGTAGATAGTAGGTTCTTTGCATTTTAATTGCCAGACTAGCACATGCATGTGAACATATGTGTATGTGTGGAAATGTATGTGTATCTTATTCACATACACACAACATACAAGCAATATTGAAAACAATGTTTCAAGTACTGAAATAGACTATTTTCACTGATTATTTTCAGTAGAAAATTTTCACTTATAAGTTTTAGTGAGTTCTTTGCTACTTTTTTCAATTAAGTGGTACATTATCAAACACACAAAAAAGAATAAGTGTTGAAAATTAAGTGGTAGATTATCAAACACGCCCTGAAATTCTCCTATCTAAGCTTGATTTGTGTAACAAGGTGCTGATACCTTGTGGGACATTCATGTATTGATGATTTTCCCTTTTTGAACATATGCTTATATGAGATTAAATGCTTATGTGTTTACTCGCTTAGGGTGAAAAACATGTTAATTTGTTATCCTAGAAGTTCTATAATTATAGAAGTTAGGGTTAAATACATTTTACTCTGCGTAGTTAGGCTCATTTTCATTTCATCCCCCGTGGTTTCGGACTAAAGTGAAACTGATTTCCCTCAAAATTAATGAAAACTCTGAAATTAGCCAAACATATTAATACTTAGCCCCCTTTATGAGGCTAATTTTAGGTTAATCTTCTATGTGGAGATAATGCTGTCATTTAGTATACGGTTAATATTTTACACTTTTAATCCTTGTAGGGGGCTAATTTTAGTGTTTACAATTTCAATTTAGGTTCAATGTAATCCATTTATGAAAATTTCCTACTACAATTTTTGACAGAAAGGTGATGAATAATTCTTAATTGGATTTCCTAACTACAATTTCGAGTTCATTATGTACGTTCTTTCGATTGGTGATGAACAATTTGGAGCATTACCTCCACCGCGGGTTTATGGGATTGTATTTGTGCATTTGATCTTATGGGATATGTTGGGGTGATGAAGTATTATGGTGTTCAAGAGTTATGGACTAAAACAATTTGTAAATGAGAACAATTTGTAAAATTATGACTCCGCGGTGGGTTCAGTTTGTTGAACGTCTATGGTTGGTTGGGAATATTGGTACCAAAGAATATATGGGATATTTTGATCTTTGTATAATCATGATATTCTGATGGCTGGTGAATCCAAAAGGTAGACAAGTTAAGAATACAACAGTTTTGTGAGAACATAGATCAGTAAAACTCATGTTGCAAGCTTTTTTTTTTTTTTTTCAGCTCTATGCCTTGACACACTGCCTTATTTTGCTTGATCAATTTTGTTATATATATATATATATATATGCTGTTTTATTGTGTGTATCTATGTTGTCCCCAATTCTCATTGCTGCCATCCTTCTTTGAACTGATTTTGCCAAGCTAAAAATCAACTATGCTTAACCTAGTTCTATATCTATTTTTGGGATTAGTTGGATGCATAGGTAGGCCCAAAAGAATGTGCCAATTTCTTCATGATTCGAGGTTTTTTTTTTTTTTATTTTTTTTTTGTGTGTTTGTTAATATACACCCTAGGAGTCGAACTCATCGCCAAAGGTTTACCATGCGGGGTCGGGTGTCTATTAGGGTCCCTCATCTCGGTGTATATATGTATATATTCTTATGAGGATCCTCACTTTGTTAAAGTGAGGACTTTCTATTTATATCCTTTGGATTCGGTTTTCATTAATAAGGGTATTGAAGTAATTTCAAAGACTGAAAACTGGATCCAAAGGATGTAAACAAAAGTCCTTACTTTGTTAAAGTGAGAGATTCCTCATAAGAAGGGTTCTGGGTTCTGTATATACATAAAGGATATTGGAAAAAACTAGTTTCGAAAAGTCCAAGCTGATATATTGGAATGCCCCTGCATTTGGCTGCTAATGCATTAGTCACTTTCTGAAATTCAATCATAACTTTTGCAACTTCATTCATTCTTTCATGTTTCAAGAAAAATGCCCATTTGTTCTGATAATTTCGAGAACCTTTTCATTGCATTTATCTCAAATTTTGCAGATTCACAATTTTGGCTAGGATACTTCACAACATGTGCGTTGAATATTTTGGTTCACTATCACAGCAACTGGCTTAACTTACATGCTTCTGAGGCTTTTCTTTTTTTTAAGGCGCATCTTTGACAAACATTGCAATTCAGGCATTCTTTGAAATCAACAAGGTTAATTTCATTAACTCATATTTTCTGGATTGAATTCTTCCACAACACGTTACATCATGTTAATCTTGACTAAAAAAGCGTTCACAGTGTGCATTTGTTTTCCAAACTGTTTTATATGAGTTAGGCTTAGTTTGGCCCCCATGTGGCTTTTTAAAAGGAGCTTATGAAATTTACTACTTAAGTTGTTTGATAATTTTATACAAGTGGCACACTACTCTTCAAAAAGATATCATGAAACCAA
This sequence comes from Hydrangea macrophylla, assembly GCA_033977485.1. Taxonomy (NCBI): domain Eukaryota; kingdom Viridiplantae; phylum Streptophyta; class Magnoliopsida; order Cornales; family Hydrangeaceae; genus Hydrangea; species Hydrangea macrophylla. Next base: position 70,547,702 of record CM066988.1, read on the forward strand.
AAAGCCACCTTGAGCTTTTAAAAGCTCTAGAATGGAGCTTTTAAAAGCTCCCCCAAAAAAGCCCTAAGTTCAATTTTTGCAAAGCTCATAAAGTAGTTACCAAATGAATTAACATGAAATTGTGCTTTAAAAAAGGAGAAGCACCAAAAGGGGCGCCAAACTAAGCCTTAATTGGTTTTATGATTGTATAGCCACGTGACAATCATGAGAGCTATGAGATTTTAGCAATGCTTAATCATGCTCAACTTATCTAGGCACTCCTCTGTAGTTTTTTATTTGTTCGCTGTTTGGTTTTGTAAAATTGTGAATTTGTTATATATATATTAAGGTTCATTTTCATGACAGTGTACCAGTGATCACCTAAGCAATTTCTCCAAAAGTAGCTAGCACTGTCTAAATATTACGAGGCATTTGGATTTGAACCACTTTAAAAACATTTCTCATGTAAACTAAACCGGCGAAAAATGCTTTTCTTCTTTGTACTATCTCACTCTGATCACCCAGGGTTCAATGGCTGTTACTTCTTAGTTACTCCATAGAATGACGAAAAACATCTAAGAAGAAGAAATAAGTGAATATCGACCCAACCTAGTCAATTCATGCCGGAACTCCTGTCGGTCATCATCACAGATATTCTGGCAAGACTTCCGTTGAAGTCCATTTGTCGCTCAGTGCGCATGCAAATCATGGCGCAGTATACTCTTATTTTGCTAAATTAACTACACCTTGCAAGAGCACACCCCATCGCTCAAATGATTAAAAGGACACTAGCTATGACAGAAACGGTATGTCATATACGGCTGAGCTTGACAGTGGTGGTGGAAGTGCTGGAGATCACATTGTTACTTCTCTCCGACGAATAGCGATTAGCCCTAAATGTTCATCAACTGAATATCAGATCAAGACCAATTGTATCATGTAATGATCTGCTTCTTGTAGCCCATACAACCACTACCAATTCCATTTATTACATGTGTAATCCAGTAATAGGATGCCCTTTCTATTTTTAGATTAGCCGACGATATGATTAGGATCGTCTTGGGTTTGGGTTTTAGTCCGGGTACTAAACAATACAAGGTGATGGCATAAGTTACCAGAGGCACAGAAATAACAATGCTTTGTGGTGAAGGCTCTGATTTTCTTGTTGTTTATATGGTATCAATGAAGAATATTATGGCTTCACTCACATTCCAAGCTTCGTTTCACTTGCAGATGCTTTGATGGGAGAAACATTTTCAGGTAACTACATGATAAATGATAGTAGTAATTTTTTTTTTTTTTGGGATTGTGTCTAACTTCTAACTTAAAAAGTACAAATTTTGTCTACTTGGATAAACTGAAATGATGCCAGATCACCGATGATATTGAATTCATTGTCTCTATATGTGGTAAACTTTCTAGATTGAACTTGTTTCGTGTGAGCCAAGTTCATCTCTTTCGATTTGCCAGAATGTAACTTTTCTGTTAAGAGTCATGAGCTTTCCCATTGTATAATGTTTTTTCACAATATATGTTAGGTATATGGAAGAATATGGGTCCTAAATGTTAAAAAAATAAATAACAACTTAATTTTTTGTTCTTTGCACTAATTGTTTTTCTATAGCTATTTTCTTTTGTCACATATAGATTGATAGGTTCAGATGCCTCTTAAAGACAGATCCCAATAATTACCAAATTGAGCGACACGTAAGTTTTTTGAATGCTATAATATCTAAACCTGATTCAAAGTGCCAAAGGCACTACTACGAGAAGCAAACATGTCCATATATTTGGACATGCAGTTCAGCTCCTTTCTCCGGGAATTATTAAGGGCTATTTTTCGCTTCTTCTTTTTTTTTTTTTTTTTTTTTTTTTGGTTTGGAGGGGGGGTGGGGGGATTATATGTAGAACAACTATAGGACTGTTTACATAAATACTGTAAGGTATGTAGAGCAAGTATAAGATTACCCCTATAATTTGTCATATGCTTCGAGTGAAATAAGATATTTGAAGCTTTGAGGATTTGTTTTCACACTGTGGTATTTTTGTGTAGCCTAACCTTTGTTTTTTGTATGCAAGAAGTAAATCTGTGCATTTTATTAGATATATGTTGAAGCTTGATATACATTATTGGGTCATTCTCTAACAGCTTAAGCGTTTGGAGTAGTTGGTAAACTTAACACTATACAATCAACTTGTATGAAGCTTCCAAGTATTTTATGGATTAAAGATGGAGGGTAGAAGTAGAACCCGATCTGGAAGGGATTGAATTGGATTTTAGGACCCCATGTTCCAACAGAATTGACTTGATTCATCTATCCTTGATTGAGTTTAATCATAATGTGAGATTTATTTTGTTTGGGTGTCAAATTGGATGAAATGGTTGACTTCTATGCAGAAGAGTCCGAATAATAGAGGTTGATGCCTTGTCATGAAAGCCCTGCCGATCTATCCAAGAGGATCCATTAAGCATTTTCGCGTTATGCTGAGTTTATTTGTTCCCATTTGATTTGATATATATATATATATATATATAGCAAGTGTCTAGTAGCTAATTTTCGTAGTTGAAGAACAAGATACACTAGTATCTATTAGGGGGACCATCAATATATGCAAAATTTAAATTTTATTGCTTTGGAATATGCGTCATGATCAGTGACATTTACAATTCACCTCCAATTGACCATGCTTATCAAATTTCAAGCATGAAAGGGGTGCACATTTATATATGGTTTATTATTTTCTGCAGAGAGCAAAATTTATTTCCTATGGTTGGAAAGGAAAATGCGAAATGAATTAAGAAGACTGAGAAGAGCCGACACAGGTGGGTGGATTTTGCTTTCCAGTAAATTTTGGTTGAATGTTTGTGCATTGAGACTTTGCAGGGCCTCCAGGACCTGTGTAAGTCAGATCAATGTCGCCCACCTCCACATTTTCGCAAGGTAAACTCTTGCTACATACGAGCTTCACAGCAACCTGTGTTGCGGAAGTTCCTCTAACTTTCTTGATACTCACATTGCTGATCTTCACCCTTGATGGTATCTGAAAAAAAAAAAAAAAAAAAAAAAAAAAAAACAAGAGAGAGATATATCAAATTGGGTAATAAAATAGGCAATTTTCTAGGGTTTTTTTTTCTTCATAAAACATGTGTTATTGATGAAATACTAAAACTCTTGTTTTTGCAGTATCTGTTAATGTGCATTCATTACAGATATAATACTGTTGATATATTTGTGCATATATATATAGGAAAATGCTAACACACTACGTATGTATATGCACATTTTTTTGGGAACAAAAACGTTCTTTACTAAAGTAATTTTGTAAATGAGCTAAAATACGTTGTCTAGTACAGAATTACTTTAGTACTCTCATTTTTTTTTTAATGAGGTCGCAAGGACTTTTCTTGTCCAGTTAAAATTTAAGACAAGATTATTTTAATACCTTCATTTCATAGGATAGCAAATTAAACCTGTATACGTTGTAACACATCTATCGAATTGGTTAATTACGAAACCGACAGTTTGCTAGTTTTTGAATAGGAACTCATAAAAACAAGGTTGTTGATAAATTACTTCTCTCTTGTTATTGTAGTACCTGACGATTACACAGATTATAGGGGCAGTACTCTTGATCGATGAGCACAGGATTACCGACATTGTTCATGATTATATCCTCGAAATGCATATCGGAGGCAAACCCATCAGCTGGAGAAGCTGGCCATGTCTTGATTCTCACGCCGTTCATAGTATTGGTAAGTGTGCAGTTCTTAACAAAGATTCCAGAAACTTCCTCTTCTTTCATGTACTTGCCGAGACTTCCCACACTGATGCCATGGCCCGGTCCACAGGTAACTTTTTCGATGTGGATCTGCTTGCTGCCATCACCGATAGATACACAGTCGTCTCCTGTTCGTATATTTGTGTCGGTTATATAGATGCCGGTTGAACGTCCGATGTGGATTCCGTCAGTGTTGATGCTTGTTTCTGGAGCTGTTATGGTGAAATGTTGGAAAGTTACATTCTTGCACCCCAGTATGTTGACATGAAAGTTTTTGCTGTCGAGGGATGTCACGTCGTGGAACAGGGAATTGGTGATGAAATTGAACCTTAGGCTCTGTAGTTAAGCCAAACACAACACAATAACTCAACTTTGTTAACCTCATCACCTTGTATAAGGAATACCTACATATATAGTAGATTTATATATTTAAATATATATAAATATATATAGATACATATAGGGGGCTGCTAACTTATAACATGATGGTTGTAAGTTAGCAACAAACAACAGCCTTTTTAGCGACGAAAAATAGGTTTTTAGCGACGAAATTTTTGTCGCTAAAGGTTCCAACTTTTAGCGACGAAAAATTTCTTCACTAAAACCTTGTTTTCCGTCGTTAAAAGTCTCCTATGCTGTAAGTTAGCAAATCCCATATATATATATTTGTATATGTGTGCTTATATAATATATGGATAAACATTCGTGACCGTTAGCCCTAATTATTTTGTGCAATGTCACTAACCTTCCTTGCTATTTTTATTCGTATTGTAGTAGTTCATCGCAACTAAGTAGAACAAACAAAATAACTACAATACACCAAATGAATGTGGTGTCTTGATATATTGTACAAATTTTAAAGTAAAAGTTCAAAAATGGTCAAAAGCCCGATATAAGTAATGCATGCCAATTAATGGGGCATCTTTTTTTTTTTTGATAATTTTTATTATTGTTTTAAAAAAAAAGTTGGTTAATAAAGCAAAGTGAAAATTAGGAAGGAAAAAAAATAAAGTAAGAAAATAAATAAAGAATTACTTGGCTTCCTCTGTTTTTTAGTTCGTTCTATTATATTTTGAGATAATATTTAAGCATAAAGAAAAGCACCGAGAAAACAAATCTCAACTTCCGTCTTATATTAACTAAATCCAAGAACCAAACTTATATACAAATCATATATATGTATGCGGGAAGGCTCAGGTGCAGACCATCTGTAAACGGGTTTAGTGATGAAAAATTCGTCGCTACACCTTTAGCGACAAATTTTTCTTTGTCGCTAAAGGTACCGTCCGTAAAAGACGCCAGCCACGGAGTCTGCCTCTATATGTATGCATGCATATATGGGAAGTTGTATACTATCTTACAATGGGAAGTCTAGGGCAGTTCTTATTTGTGCCGCAATCATTCATGGACCAAGCCATGGCCCCTTGTCCATCAAAAGTTCCACCACCCGAGATAGTGAGCAGATCAATGTAACCAAAAGTAATCCACCCATCTGCCTTGAATAGTTTTGGATCAGCAGGTGCCTTCAATGTGCCTTGTAGCTGAATCTCCATAGGACTTTTGCAAGGTCCTTTAATGGCCACTTCATTTAACAAGAATGTCCCTTTTGGAATCACAATTTTGCTTGGAGTTGTTGATGCACATGCCTCTTTCCAAGCACTCAACAGAGCCTAAGATTCAAGAAGTTAAAATGATCTTAACAAATATTAAATATATACATTTTTAATTTTTTTAATTTTAAGGCTTTGCTTGGTTTGCAAATTTAGAGATGGAGAATGGTAAAAAGAAAAAACATTTTCCCAGGAATTTTCATCATTCTTGGATATAATTAACTATTAGGGGAAAAATAATAATAATATGAAATCAAGAGAAAAAGAAGGGAGTGAATAAAAAACATTCAAAATATTTTACTGTACTTCTCACCATAATGCTTTTCTTTCTTATTTGTCACCACTGTTTTCCTTGAATTATGATTATATTTTTTTAAAATTTTTCTTTTCTCCCAAAAGGTCCAACAGAACCTAAGGCAAAACTAAGAGGAAAACAAGATGGAAGACTATATGTGTGTATAAAATTTATTTTTTCCTCCTTACTTTGAAGTCTTTAGACAATAACGTATTGTAATATAATTTAAACTCAAGAAAAAGAAAAAGGTAAATGATACACAAGTTTCAATTTCACTCTTTTTAATCGTATTTCAGTATTTGTCTTACGGACCAAATAAAGAAAAGTATTTTCCTTTCTTAATTCTCAATAAGTGGATGAACCAAACAAAGCTTAAATCATAATGTTCTCACCTGGTTAATATCCGCGTTGCCATTGGGATTTGCCCCATATTTTGTTACATCGAAGACACTAGACTGGGTTTCTGCAACATGTGATAACAACAGCAACAAAGAAATCACCACAATACTCATTGTCATATGAATCTTTCTTTTCTTTTCTCTTCTTTCCTATATTACGTTTGTGTCTAAAGTTTGTTTCCAATTTGGACCTATATATACGAACATAAAGGGAAGGCCAATACCACAATAAAATTTCAACCAAATTCAGCTAATTAATTTGTTTGGAGTTCCGTATTATGTGGTAAGGTTTTGGTTCAAACTTAATTTCTCTTCTATTCTTTGGGTTTTCTTTTACAGGGTTATTACACCAATTATTGAGTAAGACCGTCATACTACATTATCATGATAATGTGGTATGATGCCCCAAGTCACATGGAGCCATGTAGTCAATAAAGTTTGGAAGTCATAACAATAAGTTATGGCTCCCTATTTCTAGGGGCACATCCTTCCACACTTTTCCAAACTTTAGTGGTCACATAGCCCCATATGATTTGATGCATCACACCATGTTACTATAATGACATAATGTGACGGTCTCATTAAATAACGTCTCGCCAAAGAGTGGGGAGTAATGTTGTGTTGGCATGTAGCTTTACCTTTTTGACCACACATTAGGAATTGGGTAAATTATACTTTACACCCTTGTAGTTTGGGTTTGATTTCACTTTGGTCACTGCAGTTTCAATTTTGTTAATTTGGTACTTACAGTTTCAGTTTAGGTTCAATATAATCCATTCATCAAATTTTCTTACAATTTTTGACACATTTAGGTTCCATATAGGTGGGTAAGGTGTAATTTCTCAAAATAAATTTACCATTATGCCCCTAATGATACCTCATATGTGTATCACATGACCTATTTCTGTAAAAAAAATTATAAGAATTTTTCATGAATGGACTACATTGAACCTAAAATGAAAATGTAAGGACTAAAATGACAAAATTGAAACTGTGGGGACCAAAGTGAAATCACACCCAAACTATAAGGGTACAAAATGTAATTTACCCTCAGGAATTTCTTAGGTAACCCATAGACTAGGAGCCTGTTTGTGTTAGCTAAAAATTAAAAATTGACTGATGAATTGTGGATTTAAAGGAAAAAAAAAAGTGACTGCTTTGTAAAATAGAAGTGTTTGGGTTAGCTTAAAATTTCAGCACTTAAACAAATCAGTTGAAAAATAAAGTTGAAAAGTGAAATTAAGTGATTGTTTAAAAAACAAGATACTTTTTTTCAGCTGATTTACCAAACACCCTTGTTTTTTAAGTGTTGAAATATTTCAGCGAACACAAATACCAAACTGCTTAATATTTCATCACTTAAGAAACAATCACTTAATATTTCGCCACTTAACTAACAATCAGTTAATATTTCAACTAACTCAAATGGTCTCTCGGTAAACACCAGAGATTCTTTAATCTTAGGGATAACTACTCTGACCTCCCCCAAGTTTAGGTCTAATCACACGGACCTGCCCTGTGGTTTTCATAATTACATTGACCTCCCCTTCGTTACAAAAACGCTAAACACCTAACGAAAAATGCTTATTCCATCAAATAATTGCGGTATTCTTCCGAAAATGCCCATTATAGTTTCTCTAAAGTTTACTCTTACCTCTCTCTCGAGGTTATTTCAAATAACACAAACTTCCTTGCGGTTTTTTTTTTAATTACACTAAACTATTTAGATTTTGAAATATAAAATTTAAAATTACTCTTATGTTTCCGACTTTTTTTTTTTACCCACGCAGCTAACAGAAAATACCTAGCATAGTATTATCTGTTAACAATAAACAACCATCACTTACTTGTTTTAGTTTTTTCAATAGCCTTTTGGGGTTTTTTTGGACCTTGTTTTGCATTTTTATCCATCTTAATATAATTTGTTGACGAACATATAATGTTTGAATTAGATAATCATAACTTCCTCATTCTTATGGCCTTTTTGGATGATTTTTTATTTCTATTTTTGTTTCATATATTTCTTCGAGATCTACGCCTTGGACTTGGAAATTTTACAAAAATAGATAATTTTGCTCTCCCAAAAACCCCATTGGATGAGCATGTGAGACCGACCACTTTAGATTTTTTGTGTATCCCCATTTTGTCCATAAAAAGTGGTGAGTCCCACATGTTCACGCAATTGGCAAAATTTGGGTGAGCAAAAAATGCACCCTTCGTGAGTACAATTAATTTTTATTTCAATTTTTTTTTTGAAGATCTACTTAATTAGAGATTTTAATTTTACAAGAATGGTATATTTTTATATGATTCATGAAAAAAAAAATCACGTTTTTACGTTTTAGCTTAAATTTAAGATTTTTTTCTCTAGGATTTCATAGTCGGGTTTTTGTTTGTGTGTATAAACCTAAATCGAACCACAAGTAATGTGTATATATATATATATACAGTTAGGTTCTAAAGCGCACTGGGTATGCATACTGGATTTTTAAGGCTAAAAAAAATCACGGGTCAGTGGGATGGCAGGATGGGGTGTGGGTCAGCGGGGCGGCTCGTGGTTTTTTTAGGCTTAAAATCCTAGTGTGCAAACCCAGTGCGCTTTAGGGCCTGACTGTATAATATATATACAGTCAGGCCCTAAAGCGCACTGGGTGACTGTATATGTATATATACACAGTCAGGCTCTAAAGCGCACTGAGTATGCGCACTTGGATTTTAAGCCAAAAAAATCGCGAGTCAATAGCGTGACGAGACGGGGCGCAGGTTAGCAGGGCAACCTGAGATTTTTTTAGGCTTAAAATCCAAGTGCGCTGTCACACCCATTCCAAAAATTTCATGGTTTTAATATGCATATTCAGATTTTTGTGGATTATCAATGTTAGTTGATAATGGTGGATTGAGATTGACTGTGAGTCAACGATAAGGTGTCAGTGAGGACACGGGAACATGGAAGTTCATATTGCATAATCATGAATAAATGACATTTATATGATTTAAATGTTATTTGACCTTATCTGGTATTTCTATGAATAGTAATTATACCTGTGTAGTATAATTCTGGTGAATTTGGGTATGATAGTATCATTTTGAGAACTGTGGTGAGAACGTGAGAAATACGTTAATTAAAAAGGTAGGTTGTGTAGAGATTTCACAGAATATAGTTTCGGACGCTATTTTTGGACCCAAACGAGACCTAGTCGAAAACTTTTGGAATTTATAGTTTTCACTCGTAAAGTTATAAAATGGACGTGTGCGAAGTTTCATGGGTTAATGAGAAGTTTTGAGAAACTTGCGGGGAGGTAAACGTAATTTCCGAGAAGTTTGCCTATATATATATGAGAATGAGATTTCATTCTCATCCAAACTCAAAAATATCTTGTGAGAGAGGAGAGAGAAAGGAGATTGAGCCAACGGGCTTTGCGACGACATACGACGACCGTTCGTTCGTCAGATTTTCTCCAGATTTCATATTCGAACTCGTGGAGGTAAGACCTACGTTTTGATACTACTTAGGCCATGTTTGGCTAATTTTTTGTAAAAATATTAATTCTAGACTTTTGGGAAAAATCAGGTAAAACTTGTAGGAACCGTCCCAAATTTGAAATCCGACGATTATTTATGCCCCTAGACGATCCTTCAAAGTTTGAAGAGAATCGCACGAGGTATGAATTCTAGATTTATGAAATATATGGATTTTCATGTTTTGGACATCACTTTTGATATTCTTGGATCCGGGCGAAATTCATGTGTTAATTAGGCCCGTTAATTATGCACGTGAAATTATGATAAAATCACGTATAACTGTTTATGTGAGCATGTTATGTGTCTACTTGGGTCAAAGGGGAGTTTGGTGCAAATTCATCCGGGGTAAGCTCCTCGAACCTTGAGGATTGTGATTGTGATTGAAATGGAATTGAAATTGTGATTGTGTCTGGATTCGAGGTGGGCCCAACCAGTACACGGTACCTAGTATGGAGGAAGGCCCAACCAGTGTACGAGATGCGTGGGAGAGGTGGGCCTCCTACGGCATCGAGCGGATGAATGGGTACCACTCACCCTAGAGACTATTTCTATGTATTTTGGATGCTTAAACCATGAACTGTCATATAAGCATACATTTAGAATTGTACGCTCAGCATATCGCTGAGTAGTGGAGATGTACTCCATTGCAGGTAAGAAGAAAGACAAGAAGAAGCGTGATGAGTGAGGACGTTAAAGAACGCCGGGGAATCACTTGTATATGTTTTTGTTTTAAATCCTAAACTGGTGTAAGGATTGGAATTTTGTAATATGATGTAATATAAACATGGTTTAGTTCTGTAGTATGGGAATCTTGTAATTGAACGCCTATAGTTATGTTTTAAATGTTAAATCAGTTGTGGTTGAATTGGTGTGGGATTAAGAAGCATGAGTTGTTAGTATTTACAACACAGGGCTGCCAGCAAGGGAGCAGTCGACTGGACCCAAGGTCAGTCGACTGGACCCCGTATAATTGAGACACTGAAAGTGAATAGTAAGAGAAGCAGTCGACTGGACCCCTTCATCAGTCGACTGGACACTGTAGATTTTGGCTACTGCTTCTAATAATTGAAAAGCAGTCGACTGCGTCCTCAGATCAGTCGACTGTACCCCTTTTTAAAACTTATGCATTTTGGTTCTGCATCACCCAGTCGACTGGGCAGTCGACTGGACCTCTGTTGAGGATTTAGGGTTTTAGTTTCTGCCAGGCACAGTCGACTGGACCCTAGTACAGTCGACTGAACCCCTGTTTTCAAAACTGTTCCTTTTGAAGTGTTTTCCTTTGGCCAAAACTTTTTATAACTCTGATTTCAATGGATTTTACAAACTCAGAGGGTAATGTTCCCTAAGTTTTAAATACCCAGGGTTGTTTTAAAGTTCTTTCCGCTGCGTATCGTTAGATGATGTTTGGATGAGCCTTGGTGGCGTGCCACGTGTCCTATTTCCACGCGTAGTGGGATGGGTCGTGACATGCGCAAACCCAGTGCGCATACCTAGTGCGCTTTAGAGCCTGACTGTATAAATATAACATTCAAAATCTTTAATTGTAGGTGTAATAAGCATGAGCATCGCTATTTTGAGAAAATGCAACTTAAAAATTATCAGTTTTTTGGTCAACAATGGCTGTCAGCAAAAGAATGGGAGGTAAGTGTTACACAACTATAAACTTCAAAGGAGGTTTGTGCAATTAGACCATACCTCAGGGGAGATGAATGTAATGTACCAATTGAGGGTAAATATGTACTTTCTGTGATAACCTGTATTTTTTCTCAATTATTTATTATATTCACATCACTTATGGGATCATGTTTCGGACGCTATTTTTGGACCCAAACGAGACCTAGTCGAAAACTTTTGGAATTTATAGTTTTCACTCGTAAAGTTATAAAATGGACGTGTGCGAAGTTTCATGGGTTAATGAGAAGTTTTGAGAAACTTGCGGGGAGGTAAACGTAATTTCTGAGAAGTTTGCCTATATTTCATTCTCATCTAAACTCAAAAATATCTTGTGAGAGAGGATAGAGAAAGGAGATTGAGCCAACGGGCTTTGTGACGACATACGACGACCGTTCGTCCGTCAGATTTTCTCCAGATTTCATATTCGAACTCGTGGAGGTAAGACCTACGTTTTGATACTACTTAGGCCATGTTTGGCTAATTTTTTGTAAAAATATTAATTCTAGACTTTTGGGAAAAATCAGGTAAAACTTGTAGGAACCGTCCCAAATTTGAAATCCGACGATTATTTAGCCCCCTAGACGATCCTTCAAAGTTTGAAGAGAATCGCACGAGGTATGAATTCTAGATCTATGAAATATATGGATTTTCATATTTTGGACATCACTTTTGATATTCTTGGATCCGGGCGAAATTCATGTGTTAATTAGGCCCGTTAATTATGCACGTGAAATTATGATAAAAGCACGTATAACTGTTTATGTGAGCATGTTATGTGTCTACTTGGGTCAAAGGGGAGTTTGGTGCAAATTCATCCGGGGTAAGCTCCTCGAACCTTGATGATTGTGATTGTGATTGAAATGGAATTGAAATTGTAATTGTGTCTGGATTCGAGGTGGGCCCAACCAGTACACGGTACTTGGTATGGAGGAAGGCCCAACCAGTGTACGAGATGCGTGGGAGAGGTGGGCCTCCTACGGCATCGACCGGATGAATGTGTACCACTCACCCTAGAGACTATTTCTATGTGTTTTAGATGCTTAAACCATGAACTGTCATATAAGCATACATTTAGAATTGTACGCTCAGCATATAGCTGAGCAGTGGAGATGTACTCCATTGCAGGTAAGAAGAAAGACAAGAAGAAGCGTGATGAGTGAGGACGTTAAAGAACGCCGGGGAATCACTTGTATATGTTTTTGTTTTAAATCCTAAACTGGTGTAAGGATTGGAATTTTGTAATATGATGTAATATAAACATGGTTTAGTTCTGTAGTATGGGAATCTTGTAATCGAACGCCTATAGTTATGTTTTAAATGTTAAATCAGTTGTGGTTGAATTGGTGTGGGATTAAGAAGCATGAGTTGTTAGTATTTACAACACAGGGCTGCCAGCAGGGGAGCAGTCGACTGGACCCAAGGTCAGTCGACTGGACCCCGTATAATTGAGACACTGAAAGTGAATAGTAAGAGAAGCAGTCGACTGGACCCCTTCATCAGTCGACTGGACACTGTAGATTTTGGCTACTGCTTCTAATAATTGAAAAGCAGTCGACTGCGTCCTCAGATCAGTCGACTGTACCCCTTTTTAAAACTTATGCATTTTGGTTCTGCATCACCCAGTCGACTGGGCAGTCGACTGGACCTCTGTTGAGGATTTAGGGTTTTAGTTTCTGCCAGGCACAGTCGACTGGACCCTAGTACAGTCGACTGAACCCCTGTTTTCAAAACTGTTCCTTTTGAAGTGTTTTCCTTTGGCCAAAACTTTTTATAACTCTGATTTCAATGGATTTTACAAACTCAGAGGGTAATGTTCCCTAAGTTTTAAATACCCAGGGTTGTTTTAAAGTTCTTTCCGCTGCGTATCGTTAGATGATGTTTGGATGAGCCTTGGTGGCGTGCCACGTGTCCTATTTCCACGCGTAGTGGGATGGGTCGTGACATTTATTGGTATCAGAGCTATAGGTAACAAACTTTGGGAACGTTCGACGACGAGTGGAGTGCTGAGTGAATTGTCACATGTTTTAAATTACATTCATACATCTTAGAGATGTTTGATGCATATGGATGTTGTTTTACATACATGACATTGTTATTGTTGTACATGCATAGTGTTTATGCATTGCGAACTACAGGATTATAATCATGAGTGACGAAGAGCGAAATCTGTCGCCACACACTCGACGTATGAATGAAATGGCAGAAATGATGGGGAATATGGGAGAAATGATACAGAATATAGCGGAGCGACTGCCTCCCACACCCCACATCGAAGTGGAACCAATAACTGTAGTACATGCACCCGAAAATAGGGGTATGAGATCGATATCTGAACAGTTTACTCGAAAGAAATTGATGGAATTTCATGGAACACCTGATACGACGTTAGCAGAACATTGGATAATGGACATGGAGCGAATTTTCCGATCTATTCCGATGACAGATGGAGAGAAGATTGAAAATGCAAGTGATGTGCTGAGGGGAGAAGCTCAGAACTGGTGGGTAAACGTTTTAGATCAAGGAGCACCGATTACTTGGGAAGGGTTTAAGGCAGAATTCAATCGCCGATTCTTTCCGCGAGCCGCCTACAATGCAAAGAAGAGAGAATTTGATAACTTGAAGCAAGGAGACATGACTGTGACGGAGTATACTTCTAAGTATAATGCGTTGTTGAGATTTGGTAAAGGTTCAGTGCCTGAGAGGAAGATAGGGCGAGAAAATTTGAAGAGGGTTTAAGGGATAATATTCGGTTGAGAGTAGAGACCTGCGAGCATTCGACTGTTGCAGCAGTACAGCAGACGGCACTTGTGGCCGAAAGTGGAATAGAGAGATCGAGACAAAATCACCAAGGAAAGCGAAGTCATGAGGGTGGTGACCGAAGTCAGGGGGGATCTTTTAAGAAGTCATTTTCACGGGGCTCTAGTTCTAGTTTTAATGATTCCAGGAGAGTACCAAGTAACATACCGTTGTGTCCGCTTTGCAACCGACCACACACCGGTCGATGTTTTCTGACCAACTTTCAGAACAGATCTACAGGGGAAAACAGTGTGAGTTCTGCGACCCATCCGCAACTCAAGTGCTTTGATTGTGGTACCTTGGGACACCGAGCGAAGGATTGCCCAAAGAAGCGTTCTCAACAAGGGGCAAGTTCTATGGCTTCTAGTGGGTCGAAGCCTAAGCAGTCTAATGACGGGGGACAAAGGACGGAGCAACGTCAGGGAAGATCATTCCAGATGAACCCTGGAGACGTGGCTGCTACTGATACAGTGGTCTCAGGTATGGTGCTTGTATGTTCGCACTTAGCACGCATACTCGTTGATTCGGGATCTACGCATTCGTTTGTATCTCATAACTTTGTTGAACATTTGAATGTTAAGTCCGCGCCACCAGGATATGATTTATCCATTGCCGTGCCACTTAGTAAATCAGTAGTGACATCTACTATATATAAAGACTGTGAGATCAAGCTAGGTGAGAAGTTAATGACCGTAGACCTTATACTGATTGGGGTGAATCATTTTGATGTGATACTAGGAATGGATTGGTTAGTCCTTAACCACGCCACAATAGATTGTGAACGGAAAGAAGTTAATTTTCAATCACCGGTACATGGGAACTTTTGTTTTCAAGGGAGTGGGGTTACACCTCCGCCGTACTTGGTTTCAGCTATCCGAGCGGGAAAATTGTTGAGAAAGGGATGTCAGGGATTTCTATGTTCAGTGACTGATGTCTTGGCGACCGAATTAAAAGTAGAAGACATTCCTATAGTGCGAGAGTACCCGAATGTATTCCCCGATGACTTACCAGACGTCCTGATTGAGAGGGAAATCGAATTCACCATTAAAGTAATGCCAGACTCAAGACCCGTATCAAAGGCACCGTATAGAATGGCACCTGTAGAACTGAAAGAGTTGAAAATCCAATTACAAGAGCTACTTGACAAGGGTTTCATCCGACCAAGTGTATCACCGTGGGGAGCTCCAGTATTGTTTGTAAAGAAGAAAGATGGCTCCATGCGTATGTGTATTGATTACCGGGAACTAAACAAGTTAACGATTAAGAACAAGTATCCACTACCCAGAATTGATGACTTATTTGATCAACTTCGTGGGGCACAAGTATTCTCCAAGATAGACCTGAGATCGGGTTATCATCAGTTGAAAGTAAAGGCCGAAGATGTTGAGAAAACAGCTTTCAGAACGCGTTATGGACACTATGAGTTCTTAGTTATGCCATTTGGAGTTACCAATGCACCAGCTGCGTTCATGGATCTTATGAATCGAGTATTCAAAGATTATTTGGATGACTTTGTGTTTGTATTCATTGACGATATCCTTGTTTATTCGCCAAGTGAGATAGAACACGAGAACCACTTGAGGTTGATACTTCAGAGATTACGAGAGAAACAATTATTCGGTAAATTCAAGAAATGTGAATTTTGGTTGTCTAGTATTACTTTTCTTGGTCACGTGATTGACAAGAATGGAGTATCAGTTGATCCTCACAAAGTAGAAGCTGTATCTAATTGGCAAAGGCCGACTTCCGTATCCAAAATTTAAAGTTTCTTGGGATTAGCGGGATACTACCGTCGTTTTATTGAACATTTCTCGAAGATTTCATTGCCGATGACAAAGTTAATGAGAAAGGGTGTTATTTTTGAATGGAGTCAGGAATGTGAAGACAGTTTTCAGGAATTGAAGTCGAGGTTGACGAGAGCACCTATTCTGACAATACCATCCGGAACCGAGGGGTTTGTGATCTATAGTGATGCGTCGCATCAAGGTTTGGGATGTGTACTTATGCAAGGTGGCAAGGTGATTGCCTATGCTTTGAGACAATTGAAGACGCACGAAATTAATTATCCGACTCACGATCTGGAATTGGCCGCGGTAATTCATGCCTTGAAGATTTGGAGACACTACTTTATACGGGGAAAAGTGTGAGATATTCACCGACCACAAGAGTTTGAAATACATTTTCACCCAACGGGACTTGAACATGAGACAGCGAAGATGGTTGGAATTGATGAAGGATTACGATCTTTCGATTGAGTACCATCCGGGAAAGGCGAATGTAGTAGCCGATGCATTAAGCCGGAAGACGTCGAGGAATTTAGCCGACGAGCTAACACAACAAAAGGAGTTGATAAACGAGATGGAACGCTTAGAATTGGATGTGGTTCCAGGGACCAATGATGGCTTGATGATGGCAATTGTAGCACACCCAGATATTATTGATGAGATCAAGAAGGAACAATTTAACGATGTCTATTTGTGCAAAATGAGAGATGAGATATCTTTGGGAAAGCGACCTGGTTTTGTATTAGAACAAGGAACATTGAAACTGGGAAATCGATTATGTGTACAGAATGTGAAAGACTTGAAAGAGAGGATTCTAGAAGAAGCTCATAGTACAAAATATTCAGTGCACCCGGGAAGTAATAAGATGTACAGAAACTTAAGAGAAAACTTTTGGTGGAAGGGTATGAAGCGTGAAGTCGCTAAATTTGTATCTGAATGTTCGGCATGTCAACAGGTCAAAGCAGAGAGACAAGTACCCGCAGGATTATTACAACCTTTACCTGTGTCAGAATGGAAGTGGGATGAGATTACGATGGATTTTGTTTCAGGATTTCCACGATCATGTAATAAGAATGATAAGATTTGGGTTATAGTTGACTGATTAACCAAGTCAGCTCATTTTCTACCGATCAAGATGACTAAACCGTCCAAGCTAGCGGAATTGTATGTGAAAGAGATTGTAAGACTACATGGAGTCCCAGCTGTGATTGTATCAGATCGTGATAGTAGTTTTACGTCAAGATTTTGGGGAAGTTTGCAAGAAGCTATGGGTACAAAATTGAGTTTCAGTACTGCATTTCATCCTCAGACCGATGGACAGTCAGAGCACATGATTCATACGCTAGAGGATATGTTGAGATTGTGTGTGTTAGACTTTGGGAGTGATTGGGAGCACCATTTGCCGTTAATTGAATTTGCTTATAACAACAAATTTCAGTCTAGTATTGGTATGGCACCATATGAAGCTCTGTATGGCCGTAAGTGTCGATCGCCAGTTTGTTGGACCGAGGTGGGAGAAAGAAAGTTGTTAGGACCTGAGTTAATACAGTGGCTACTGAAAAGGTGAAGTTGATTCAAGAGCGACTCAAGGTAGCTCAGAGCCGATATAAGAGTTATGCAGACTTGAAACGACGACCGATGAATTTTGAAGTTGGAGATTTCGTATACTTGCGAGTATCGCCTTCAAAAGGCATTGTACGATTTGGAAAGAGGGGAAAGCTCAATCCAAGATTTATAGGACCTTTTGAAATCCTAGAGAGGGTAGGTCCGGTGGCTTATCGTTTGGCCTTGTCATCAGAGTTGGAACATGTGCATAACGTATTTCACGTATCGATGTTGAGGCGATGTATGACAGATGCGAATAAGATCATTATACCTGAATCGTTGCAAATTCAGGGGGACTTGACTTATGTGGAACAACCAGTGGAGATTCTGGATCGCAAAGAACAAGTTTTGAGAACCAAGACTATTTCAATGGTGAAAGTGCTATGGCGTAGTCATACGGTGGAAGAGGCTACATGGGAAAGTGAGGAAGACATGAGGAATGAGTATCCGTACTTATTCGACGCATGAGGTAAAGTTTGGGGACAGACTTCCTTTTTGGAGGGAAGAGTTGTCACACCCGTTCCAAAAATTTCATGGTTTTAATATGCATATTCAGATTTTTGTGGATTATCAATGTTAGTTGATAATGGTGGATTGAGTTTGACTGTGAGTCAACGATAAGGTGTCAGTGAGGACACGGGAACATGGAAGTTCATATTGCATAATCATGAATAAATGACATTTATATAATTTAAATGTTATTTGACCTTATCTGGTATTTCTATGAATAGTAATTATACATGTGTAGTATAATTCTGGTGAATTTGGGTATGATAGTATCATTTTGAGAACTGTGGTGAGAACGTGAGAAATACGTTAATTAAAAAGGTAGGTTGTGTAGAGATTTCACAGAATATAGTTTCGGACGCTATTTTTGGACCCAAACGAGACCTAGTCGAAAACTTTTGGAATTTATAGTTTTCACTCGTAAAGTTATAAAATGGACGTGTGCGAAGTTTCATGGGTTAATGAGAAGTTTTGAGAAACTTACGGGGAGGTAAACGTAATTTCCGAGAAGTTTGCCTATATTTCATTCTCATCTAAACTCAAAAATATCTTGTGAGAGAGGAGAGAGAAAGGATATTGAGCCAACGGGCTTTGCGACGACATACGACGACCGTTCGTCCGTCAGATTTTCTCCAGATTTCATATTCGAACTCGTGGAGGTAAGACCTACGTTTTGATACTACTTAGGCCATGTTTGGCTAATTTTTTGTAAAAATATTAATTCTAGACTTTTGGGAAAAATCAGGTAAAACTTGTAGGAACCGTCCCAAATTTGAAATCCGACGATTATTTAGCCCCCTAGACGATCCTTCAAAGTTTGAAGAGAATCGCACGAGGTATGAATTCTAGATTTATGAAATATATGGATTTTCATGTTTTGGACATCACTTTTGATATTCTTGGATCTGGGCGAAATTCATGTGTTAATTAGGCCCGTTAATTATGCACGTGAAATTATGATAAAAGCACGTATAACTGTTTATGTGAGCATGTTATGTGTCTACTTGGGTCAAAGGGGAGTTTGGTGCAAATTCATCCGGGGTAAGCTCCTCGAACCTTGAGGATTGTGATTGTGATTGAAATGGAATTGAAATTGTGGTTGTGTCTGGATTGGAGGTGGGCCCAACCAGTACACGGTACCTGGTATGGAGGAAGGCCCAACCAGTGTACGAGATGCGTGGGAGAGGTGGGCCTCCTACAGCATCGAGCAGATGAATGCGTACCACTCACCCTAGAGACTATTTCTATGTATTTTGGATGCTTAAACCATGAACTGTCATATAAGCATACATTTATAATTGTACGCTCAGCATATCGCTGAGTAGTGGAGATGTACTCCATTGCAGGTAAGAAGAAAGACAAGAAGAAGCGTGATGAGTGAGGACGTTAAAGAACGCCGGGGAATCACTTGTATATGTTTTTGTTTTAAATCCTAAACTGGTGTAAGGATTGGAATTTTGTAATATGATGTAATATAAACATGGTTTAGTTCTGTAGTATGGGAATCTTGTAATTGAACGCCTATAGTTATGTTTTAAATGTTAAATCAGTTGTGGTTGAATTGGTGTGGGATTAAGAAGCATGAGTTGTTAGTATTTACAACACAGGGCTGCCAGCAAGGGAGCAGTCGACTGGACCCAAGGTCAGTCGACTGGACCCCGTATAATTGAGACACTGAAAGTGAATAGTAAGAGAAGCAGTCGACTGGACCCCTTCATCAGTCGACTGGACACTGTAGATTTTGGCTACTGCTTCTAATAATTGAAAAGCAGTCGACTGCGTCCTCAGATCAGTCGACTGTACCCCTTTTTAAAACTTATGCATTTTGGTTCTGCATCACCCTGTCGACTGGGCAGTCGACTGGACCTCTGTTGAGGATTTAGGGTTTTAGTTTCTGCCAGGCACAGTCGACTGGACCCTAGTACAGTCGACTGAACCCCTGTTTTCAAAACTGTTCCTTTTGAAGTGTTTTCCTTTGGCCAAAACTTTTTATAACTCTGATTTCAATGGATTTTACAAACTCAGAGGGTAATGTTCCCTAAGTTTTAAATACCCAGGGTTGTTTTAAAGTTCTTTCCGCTGCGTATCGTTAGATGATGTTTGGATGAGCCTTGGTGGCGTGCCACGTGTCCTATTTCCACGCGTAGTGGGATGGGTCGTGACATGCGCAAACCCAGTGCGCATACCTAGTGCGCTTTAGAGCCTGACTGTATAAATATAACATTCAAAATCTTTAATTGTAGGTGTAATAAGCATGAGCATCGCTATTTTGTGAAAATGCAACTTAAAAATTATCAGTTTTTTGGTCAACAATGGCTGTCAGCAAAAGAATGGGAGGTAAGTGTTACACAACTATAAACTTCAAAGGAGGTTTGTGCAATTAGACCATAGCTCAGGGGAGATGAATGTAATGTACCAATTGAGGGTAAATATGTACTTTCTGTGATAACCTGTATTTTTTCTCAATTATTTATTATATTCACATCACTTATGGGATCATGTGTGACATTAATTGGTATATTTATGATAGATTATATGTTAGTACATGACATGTTGTTACATTTATAAATATATCACAAATATCACAAAATTGAAGAAAAGAAAAAACAAAATGGCCCATGTCTCTCTCCTCTCTCAGACATTGTTAAACAGAAAAAAACAATAACTAATCTATTAACCAACTCCTCTATCACTGCTCGATCTTCTCATCCTCCCTAAAAATAAGCATAGTGCCCTCTCTCTTCCCTGACTAAAATTTGGAATTGACCTTTGAAAGCCACGATCAGTACTCTCTCTTCCATGCGCTACAAAAGCATCATGAAGAAAGCCTCTCATCTCTCTCACAGCATTCCATGGCGGGCCCTCTGAAGTCTCTCTCACAAAATTATCTACTATCTTATAATTTATTCATTCAGGTTTCCCATTGTGTTGGTTGGATATCTTTTGTATTTAAATTGCTTAATGAATGAAATTTTCGGTAACAAAAAAAATAAAAAATAAAAAATTGTTCCTACTTTCAGTTTCCATAATTTGTCTTGTCTTTTTGGCAAATGATGTTTGGTTTACATAGGTACATGATTCCAAGCAGTGCCATTCCTGCTGAGAATGATCTTTTTCAAGCTTTTTCCTCATGGTCACGTTCATTCACTTCATTGGGACTAAAACATGTGTTTTAATTGTATCTTTTGGAAATTGGTTTTATTTGTTTCTGACCCATGATTTTAGATTTAGTTTGTTTCTTGCTCTTAGTCTTGCATTACGTTAACAAATAGTAAAGGTTTCGAAGAAATAAAGAAACCCATGTATTGAGTTACTCAGGCTCTCTTTGGTTTTACGGTCGCTAATGGCTTTTCTTTCATTGTTCCAATTTTTACAAGAAAAAGTTATTTTTAGGGCATATCCTCTTTTTGAAATAAGTTCCAATTCTCCATATATATTGTTTCTTTCTGAAACAGTATGGATACAATATGATTAAGTTTGAGTATATTATTATGAAGTGAGAAATAATAGTGACATAAACAAAGAAGAAAAAATGATTGATTATTTGATTTATTTCTAGAATTTAAGATTGCGGAGGGTTTAAAAAATTCATGTTTAGAGAGTAGGAGAACACATATGTGTAGAGAGAGATGGAGATTTAACCAAAGAAGGAAAAGAATTGAGAAAAAAAATGCTAAACTTTTGTCACCTTCATCTTTGTTATCGAACTGTTCATTTAGGAATGCATATGAATATTTACGGGTGACTGAAAATTTGAATGCTAGATTTAAGATCTTCATAGAAAAGCCGATGATGGGTTGTTTACCTTTTAAGTACATTTTAAATTGTTCTAAATGAATTGAGTTCTTGCTATTGATTTACTAAATTTCTTCCTCATTGATTACATATTAACCATTTTATTTAATACCCGTACATAGCACGGGTCAACTCTACTATATATATAGAGATATGGGGGGAGAAAAAAAGGAGAGAGATGAAGAGAGAGAAAGAGAATCCAGTTAAGACCACATTTGGCAATGGGTACAAGTAAAGGTGTTTGAGTAAGATTTACAAGATATTCTTCTTCAAGCTCTTAATTCAGAAAGCATGGATAGCAGTTGAGAATGGAGGAAATATATTAAATTCAAGCCAAGCACTGTATACCGTGGTAGTAATTTTGTGGATTACAAGTGGGATCGGACTAGCTAGTTATGCAATTGATAACATCTCTTTATCCAGGATCTTGAGAAGATCATATTTGATTTAAATGGGATCTGAGGTGTGACACTTTCGCATAAATTTTAACGATGTTAGTATTCCATTACGAATAAGAGAGGTAAGTGTAATTATGAAAACTACGGAGGAGGTCCGTGTAATTAGACCTAAACCTGGGGGAGGTTAGAGTAGTTATCCCTTAATCTTACTTTCATCTTCATCATCATCAAACAAAAAAAAAACACCTTTTGGTCGAACTATTAATTGACATGTGTAATGTGTTATGAAGGTTAATCGAATCATGTCGGCTGATTATCCGATTAACCTTCTGCTTCATCTAATAAAGTATAAATATATTTGATGATGCCGAAAACTGGTGAGGGCAATTCTAAGAAGAAAATGAAATCACAGAAGGTTTGTGTGTGGTTCGGCCCCGTTAATGAGGTGACCTACGTCCACTGTTGCGTCTATGCGCGTTCACTAGCAGATCACCGGCGGCCTGGTGAGCCAACAAAGTGGGGCGGCACTACCAGTAATACCAGCCGGGTGTATGCGTGTATGTTGGTGATTTCTCTAAGGTGTATTCTGCTTAGAGAGTTGATATTCGGATCCCCTTTGAGAGGGTAGGTGGGCTCTTTTATAAGTGTAAGAGTCCACCTTTACATGGTAAATTTCACTAGATTAGGAAGCCTAATCTAATCACAATAGATTTGCCCCATATTTGGTGAGTTTCCTAAGCAGTTAAGGAAACCACTAATTCTCTTGATAGAGCGACAGCTGTGTAACGAATTGAGGGGAAACGCGATTGATGCCATGATCCTCGGGGCCCCACTACGACCGCCCGAGTATCTCGGGTAGCAACTGCAGCATCCCTCGGGGGCGTGGGCTCCATGCCTCAAATCTGTCTTCCCCGGGTCATTAGCTGAACACGTGGCGGTTAGGTAATTACAAGATATTTCTGGACATATCAGCTGCCCCCCATTTTCAGAGCTGAGATGACGCTTTATCAGATGAGGTCGGAAAATTAAGAACGCCCTTCATAGACCGCCCGGGAAAATACTAGGTCCCCCACCGGACCACGGCTAACACGGGATGACCCGGCGGCTTAAGGACCGAGCGGTAGCTGTACAGGCCTGAGATCCCCGATGCCACGTGCCTTCTGGTTACAAGCATAGTTCGGGCTTAAAGCATCCAGTTTAAGAGGTAACTGAATCGTCCAGCTGGCAACCAGACTATCACATCCCACATTTAATGCTCACGCCTTCTGAGGCGACGCCCCACGTGCCCGAAACGACAGTTTCGGCGGGAGAGTACATGAACCGTTCGATCAGATTGGATCCCAACCGTTCGTTCTGCTTATATAATGAGCACTATTTATCCTGGCTTCTTCACTACTCAACACTAGCTGAATCGCCTGAGCAAACTCTCCGAGCCTCCTATCCTCTGCTGTCTTTGCCTTTCCAAACTTCTATCTGCACCAAATGGCCTCACACGTTGACCTAACATCAGACGAGGGGCTTAAGGCATTCCGGGAAGATTGCCAAATTCCCGAGGACGTGGTGATCCGTCCGTTCGTTGAAGGAGAAGAAGTAGCCCCTCCTTTCTTCCTCATCAGCAGCTATCTGCTGCTGATCGTGGGATTACGCTTTCCTCTGCCGGTCTCCTTCTGCGACCTTCTTCAGGGTTTGCAGATTCCACTACACAAATGCCGACCAAACGTTGCCCGCCTCTTATGGGGAATTTCGGCGCTGAACGAGCGACTGGGGTTGTTTCTCCGGGCTGCCGACGTTGCGAGGTGTTACATACTGGGCATTGACAACAGAGGCCCCTACTTCCGCCCTAAGACTGAGGGAAAAGACCTTGTCCGAGGTCTAGACTTCCCAAACAAGAACTGGCAACGGTACCCTTGGGTGCTGGTTGCTGGTAACTGGTTGGAGAATGACGGTCTCTGCCCTCCTGCGGGTTATAATCCCGATCACTGCAAACAGGCCTTCACCGCCCTTCGTGGAGTCGTCCCGTCCGAAGATGACATGGAGGCTTTCGACCAAGCCATCGAGGCCGGTATGTCGTTCTCCTACTTGAAAGGGAGACCTGCGGAGAATTCGGGCGTCGGATCGTCTTCTGCAACCGCTGCCGCTGCGGCATCTGGATCGCGCCGCTATACCCGGTCGATGGCGACCGGGGCGCGCCCGGCCAGCAGGACGGGCCAACCCGAGGGGCCGGTCACCTTGTCCACCAGCAATGACTCCTCCTCATCTGAGGATGTAAGCCCGCCTCCGGGCCCGTCCAGAAAGGGCAAAGAGAGAGAGGTCGAAGAAGAGCCTCAGCCCCCACCGAAGAGGAGCCGACCGGAAATATTCACCGGCCCCCGCATGCCGGGCTCATGGTCGGATTTCTCTCTTGTGAACATGGAAGAACGCTTGCAGGCGGTGGAGAAGATGGGTGCCGAGCTGCAGATGGATTCTGCCCTGCGGGGGGTGGATGTCCACGCCTTGGAGCTGGCCGTAGAGGGGCTGACGGCGAAGGTGGCTGCCCTGGAAGAGGAGGTCGAGGCTTTGAAGGGCCAAAGACCTTAAGGGCATTTTTGTTTACACACATGTACATTTTTCCTTCTTCTTCTTTTTATTTTCTTCCGGGAAGGCTACTGTAATTGCTCCCGTCTTTGTACAGTTTTCCTTTTACAGCAATAAAAAGGTCCCTGAGGCCATCTTTTTCCTTCATTAAGTCCCTTGAACTGTGTATCAATTCTGTACAACTCTGTGAGGTTAATTCCCGACCGGCCCGCAAATGCGCCCGGGCTATGGTTGCTCGGGCCTGGACCGCTGCTTCCACGCGTCAACCAATCGTTGGTCAGGTTAGATCCTAACGAATGGAGGCGTGGGCGTAACCAAACCGTTCAAAAGCCAACGGAAACGTCTTTTATGTATACTTAATGCGCGCGCCTTTTGAGGCGACCCCCCACGTGACCGAAGCGACGGTTTTGGGCGGGATATTTTCTGGACCGCTGGATCTGTTCTGATCTGGGCCGTTCGAGGTCTTTTATATAAGGAGCACTCGCCCCACCTCCTGCGCACCCTCCTGATTCTCTTGTCTCTGATCTTTCCCTTTTTTTTTTCCTTCCCTTTTCCTTTCGAAGCGAAACTGGAGAGAACGAACCTTGTGGGGTTTGAGCGGGAGTGGGATTTCTTCCTTCTCAGATTCGTAGCGTTTTTCGAGTCAGGTGGAACCCTAACTCACTTGAACCGGACGGGTGTTCCTTGCGTGGTTCTGAGAGAGTGCTACCTGGTGTTGCGGAGCATCTACTTGCTACCATTCAGGTTAGTAACCCTGCCCCCCCTGTATATCAGGCTCGGGGTTTTCGATCCCTTCGCGAGTCGTCCCTTGTGTCGGTTCCTTCCTGCCGGAGGGCCAGAGATGGAGCACTCCGGCTTTGATTCCGCGTCGAGATCGGAGAGTGAGCAATACCAGTCGGGGTCCCCGGGTGCTAGCCAAGACCAGCTCCCGGAATCCCCGTCCGACCACCAAAGCGAGGCCTGGATCCCCATTCGCCTGTCCAGTAGTCAGTCTTCTGAGGAGGCCCCTGTCGCCTCCGTTTCGAGGGGATTAGGCGACGAGCTGCCTGAGGGGACCGACCGCATGGTCTTCGCTTGTGAGTCCACCTCTTCCGTTCTTCACTCTGGAGACTTTCGTCGGATTAGGGAGAGGTACTCCCTTCCTGACGGTTGCGCCCTAGCCGTGAATTCCGGCGGCGCGCACCTATATCAGTCAGGGTTTGTCACCCTGTTTGAGGACGCTATGACGGCGGGCCTCCGACTTCCGCTTCACCCGGTGGCTCGGGACATATTGATTTTTCTGGACATCGCTCCCGGCCAGTTGGCTCCCAACGGGTGGAGGTTCTTGATGGGGTGTATATCATTGTGGCCCCAGGCATTCGGGTATGATCTTACCCTACAGGAGTTCCTTTGGGCTTACCGGCCATTCCCTGTGCATAATGAGTTGGGGTTTTCCTCGTTCTCCGCCCGTCCGGGCAGGAAAATCATTGACAACTGCCCTAGTAACAATAAAGGGTGGAAGGGAAAATTCTTCCAGGTGTCTACCCTTCATCTCTGTGACATGGCTCTGGGGAGCCAGCTGAAGACATCCTGGGCCAGGGAGTTGAAGGGTAAGACCGCCCTTCCGTCCTTATCTGCTATCTCGAACTATCCGGAACACAGTGGATTGTTGACCAGTTTTCTTCTTTTTTTTTTTTTTTTTTTTTTTTTTACAGCGGGCTCAACTAAACCCCCAGAAATTTCTGAGGCGTGCCAGGCCAGGATTTTGAAGCTAGCGAAGTTGCCCGTCAGCATCTGGAACGTGCTGTCCCGGTCGGGAGGGCTCATCGCTAAATATTCCCCTGAGCCGCCTATTCCGGCCCCCAGCTCTACACCCATCATCCCTGGTAAGTGTGCCAGTAACATGTACTTGTACTATTTCTGCCCCTTGCACCTTTGATCGTACGATCTTTGTTTCTACAGAAATGGCTCCCAAACGCAACTTGGATCAGCTGCGGGAGAGACAGGTCGCCGCTACCGCCACTGCTGCCGCTCGGGCGGCAATCGCCCAAGGAAAGAGGCCGGCCACCGAGGTTCCAGGCGGCGACCGCCCACTCAGGCGCATTCGCCACGGGACCAGTACCCGTCCAAGTCCCGTAGGGACATCGGTTCCCCCCAGGCCGGCTGTTGAAGAGCCCGTGCCCAGGGCTGATGTTCCATCGGGTTTGCCCCCGGGCGGGCATGATGAGGCCCGGGAGAGACTCAGGCCCTGCCTCGCGCCAAGCCAGGTGACAGCGTGTGCCGAGCTAACCCCCCAAGGGATCCAAGGATGGCTATACAGCGTCTCCCACCTGGTGAGTGTTCTGCTTCTTTTTGTTTAAACGCGGACTTGCCCTGCACTTGTTACTTGTTTAACCGATGTGTGTTCTCCTGCCGTAGGTTGGCTGCATAGCTGCGGGGTCTGAATCCGTCCACTCATCCCTGGCCGCGAAGGTGGGCACCGCTGAAGCCGCCCTTTCGGAGGAACGGAAAGAGCTGCAGGTAGCAAAAGCTGCCCTGGCCGTGGAGACGAGCAAGACGAAGTCGCTGGCCTTGAGCTTAGGGGAGGCTCAGGCGAACCTGGCAGCGGCTTTGGCCGAACTGGAAACTTCCCGGGCCCTTATCGCGGCAGCCGAGGCCCAGGCTAAAGCGGTGACCGAGGCGCCTTCCGCAGAGGCCTTGGAAGGAGCTTTTGACGATGGCTTCTTCCAAGGTTATGAGGATCTGAAGCGGCGGGTAGCTCGGGACCACCCCGAGTGGGTTCTCTCGGCCTACGCGGGGATTGACTCGGATTACTGGGACATCGGTGAGGATCCCGGACTCGGTGAAGCTCCAGCTGCTGGCGAGGGGCTTGCGGCCGTTGGAGATCCTGTGGTCGTTGCTGAGGCCACCGAGCTTGCCCCGGAGGGAGGCTTAGCGGAGGAGGGACTTACCATTCCGGGGGAACAGGCCGGGGAGACCGAGAACGTGATTAATGCGGAAAACTGACTTCCCTGTCTTTCCTTCCTGCTTATTTGCTTTTGTCGTTTGTAGACTTTTATTTTTCGGGGAGGCTACTACGATTGCCCCCCAAGCTCTGTACACTCATTAATGAAAAGGCCCTTGAGGTTATCCTTCCGTTAATTATGTTGTACTGTGCTTTTAACTTTTGCTAGTATCCGTACGGCCTTGGCCAACCTAACATCTGCCTTAGCAAATGCTTTAGGACCGTAACCCACAGAACACCTAGTCGAATGATATAATTCCCTGTTTTGGCCTTAGCGTTACCCTTTTGTCCTCCTGTCCCCTGCCCCCCAAGCATTTTGCAAAGGCAGGAGTGCGGGTGTACGGGACTGAATGGCCGTAGGAAACCGACCTGGAACATGGGTGGTTGCAGGGTCCTTTTGAAGCTTGCCATCGCTGGCCACCTAGGGGTTTGGCCCCATCGTCGGCTGGACCTAAGCATAGCTTGAGTTAATTTCCTGTTTAGTTGGAGGACCCTTTTGCCCCCAGGGCTCCTGTTAAGGAGGGGGCGTGTTGGGGATCCACCATAGGAAACCGACCTGGAACATGGGTGGTTGCAGGGTCCTTTTGGTGCCTCGGGGTTGGGCCCGAGGTCTTCTTGGTGCCTCGGGGTTAGGCCCGAGGTCTTTTGGTGCCTCGGGGTTAGGCTCGAGGTCTTTTGGTGCCTCGGGGTTAGGCCCGAGGTCTTTTGGTGCCTCGGGGTTAGGCCCGAGGTCTTTTGGGTAAGCCTGATGTACCGAAGGGAATAATGTTTCAAAGCAAACTTTCCATTTTATTCAAAAAATAACAATCTGTAACAATTGTCCTATCAAGGCTTCGTAGAAAAAGAATTCTCCTTATAACACTAGACTCCCGTAGCTATGTGCTACTGATAGTACTTGCGGAGATGTTGCATGTTCCAAGGGTGGCTGAGGTCGTGCCCATCCATACTTTGTAGCCAATAGGTTCCTGGTCGGTTGACCCGAGTGACTGTATATGGTCCTTCCCAGTTTGCTCCCAACTTCCCATGGCTTGGGACTCGGGTTGACTGGTTTACTGCTTTAAGAACAAGGTCCCCAACCTGGAAACTACGATGCTTCACCTTACTATTGTAATACCGTGAGACCCTTTGCTTGTAAGCTGCCACCTTGAGATAGGCTTGGTCTCTTTTCTCCTCGACCAGGTCTAGTTCCGTCCTGAGGGCCTCTCCATTATCTGGGTCAGTGAAGGTGGCCACCCGGTATGTGGGTAGCCCGAGCTCCGTGGGGACTACCGCCTCAAAACCATAAGTCAAGGAAAAGGGGGTTTCGCCTGTTGCCGCCCGGGGTGTGGTACGGTAGGCCCACAGAAGGGCTGGGAGTTCGTCGGCCCACAGGCCTTTAGCACCTTCGAGCCTCGTCTTAATCGACTGCAAAATCGTACGGTTGGTTACTTCGGCCTGACCATTAGCTTGTGGGTGCTCAGGAGAAGAGTAGTGGTTCAATATTCCATAGTCCGAGCAGAACTGTCTAAAGACGGGTGTATCAAACTGTCTTCCATTGTCGCTAACCAGGACTCGCGGAATACCGAACCTGCTAAGGATATTTCTTTCCACAAAATGTTCCATCTTTCTCTCGGTTATTGTTGCTAGGGGCTCGGCCTCCGCCCACTTTGTGAAGTAGTCCACGGCTATCACAGCAAACTTGACCTGCCCCTTCCCCGTTGGCAAGGGACCAACGATGTCAATTCCCCATTGGGCGAATGGCCAAGGGCTTAAGACCGGTGTCTGAAGTTCTCCTGGTTGGTTTATCATGGGAGAGTACCGTTGGCACTTGTCACACCTTTGAACGTACTCCTGCGAATCCCGAGCCATGGTTGGCCAGTAGTACCCCTGTAGTAGGGCCTTTCTTGAGAGTGTCCGACTCCCTACGTGGTTCCCGCACACGCCTTCGTGAATTTCGTACAGTATTGCTTGAACTTGCGAGGGATGGACACAACGAAGGTACGGGATGGTGAACCCCCTTTTATAAAGGACACCGTCTAGGACATGATATCGTGCTGCTCGGTACTTGACCCGTCTTGCTTCCTCTCTCTCGTCCGGTAGCCTTCCTGTCGTCAAGAAAGTCATGATCGGATCCATCCAGCTGGGTCCCAGAGTGACCGGGTCGACCTCCATGCCTTCTGAGTTGATCACACTTGGCTCGGGTAGGAATTGTATCCTTATCCCGGGCAAGTCTGACTCAGCCGACGATGCGAGGCGGGCGAGCCGGTCAGCCCTGGTGTTCTCTTCTCTGGGTATTCGAGTGATGGAAAAGCCTTGGAGTTGGTTGGACGCTGTTCGGACGAGGGCTAGGTAGGCCATCATGCTATCTTCCCGTGCTTCGTATTCTTGGTTTACTTGATTGACCACGAGCTGGGAGTCGCTGTAGCTCTCGACCTGTTGTGCGCTCATCGAAACGGCTAATTGCAGCCCAACCAGGAGGGCTTCGTACTCGGCCTCGTTGTTGGAGGCACGAAACCCGAATCTCAAAGCATATTCGAGCTGGATGCCCTCGGGGGTGGTCAGGATAATTCCGGCCCCACTGCCCTGCCGGTTGGAAGAGCCATCGACATGCAGTATCCATATGGGGATGCCGGCGAGCAATCCGGGCGGTAAGGCCGGAGGCTCGAGTTCTTCTATCGGGTCTTCTGGATACGTAAACTCGACCAAGAAATCTGCGACGGCTTGTCCCTTGATGGCCGTCCGCGGTCTATAAGTTACCTCAAACTCCTCCAGTTCCAAAGCCCACTTGACGAGCCTTCCGGATGTATCCGGTCGAGAGAGGATTCTGCGGAGGGGTTGGTCTGTCAGTACTATGATGGCATGGGCCTGGAAGTACGGGCGGAGCCTTCGGGCCGATGTAACGAGGGCGAAGGCCAGTTTCTCGATGCGGGAGTACCGGCTTTCCGCGCCTTGCAGTGCTCGGCTGGTGTAATACACTGGGAACTGTATCCCGTGCTCTTCCCGGACAAGTGCTGAGCTGACTGCCGATGGCGACACTGCCAAGTACAGGAACAGTTCTTCTCCGACTGTAGGTGTCGACAATAGAGGCGGAGAGGTCAGGTATCTCTTGAGTTCCTGGAACGCCTCCTCGCACTCCTCTGACCATTGAAAAGCTTTACGGAGAATTTTGAAGAATGGTAGGCAACGGTCAGTTGCTCTGGAAACGAATCTATTCAGTGCGGCCACCCGTCCGGCTAAGCTCTGAACTTCCTTAGTTGACTTGGGTGACCGCATGTTGATGATGGCCTGGATTTTGTCAGGGTTTGCCTCTATTCCCCGCCTGCTGACCAGATGACCGAGGAACTTCCCGGATGAGACCCCAAAGGTGCACTTGGCCGGGTTCAACCTCATCCTGAATTTTCTCAAAATGCTGAAGGCCCCGGCCAGATGCTCCAGGTGATCGGGTTCATCTCGGCTCTTGACCAGGAGATCGTCCACGTATACCTCCATGGACGTTCCGATAAGATCTTTGAACATGAAGTTGACCAAGCGCTGGTATGTAGCCCCGGCGTTCTTAAGGCCGAAGGGCATGACCCTGTAACAGTACGTGCCTTGGTCGGTGATGAACGCCGTCTTCTCTTCATCTTCGGGGTACATGCTGATCTGATTGTACCCGGAGTAGGCGTCCATGAACGAGAGGAGTGAGTGGCCTGCCGTTGAATCGACGAGGAGGTCTATCCTGGGCAGCGGATAACAGTCCTTGGGGCAGGCCTTGTTGAGGTCAGTGAAGTCCACACACATCCTCCATTTACCATTGCTCTTCTTGACCAGAACAACGTTGGCTAGCCAGTCGGGGTAGTGGACCTCCCGGATGGAGCCAGCTTTTAATAGCTTCTCTACCTCCTCACTTACAGCTTTTTGCCTTTCGGACGCCATGCCCCTTCTCTTCTGCTTTACCGGACGGCAGTCTGGGCTAACATTGAGGTGATGGGACATCACTCGGGGATCAATCCCGGGCATGTCCTCATGACTCCACGCAAAGACATCCTGGTTTTGCTTCAGGAACTGGACCAATTTTTCTTTCAAGGCAGGCTCCAGCAGCGCGCCTACGTTGATCGTCCGATCCGGGTGCTCCGGGTCCAGCACAACTTGCTCAAATTCTTCCATCGGCCCTATCATGTCTCTCGGGTCCCGGGGATCCATTTCTTGGACATTCAGAGTCTCGGTGATTGCCCCCCGTCGCAACGAGCTAACATAACAACTCCGAGCCGTGGTCTGGTCTCCTCGCAAGCATCCCGGTCCCTGAGGAGTCGGGAATTTTACGGTTAGGCTGTATGTGGAGACAACTGCTCGTGCTCTGTTGAGGGTCGGCCTCCCAAGGATGACGTTGTAGGCCGATGGGGCATCCACTATCACGAAATTGGTGAGCAGGGAAACCTGTTGTGGATAGGTCCCCATGAGTACCGGGAGTTCGATCGTGCCGAGCGGTTGGGTGCTAGAGCCGTTGAATCCAACCAGGGGAGTAGCGACTGGCCGGAGCCGATCTCTATCGACCCCGAGTTGGTCGAATGCCGCTGCGAACATTATATCCGACGAACTGCCCGTGTCGACTAGTACCCTCTGGACCATGTAGTTTGCTATAGACAGTGTCACTACCAGCGGGTCGTCGTGGGGGCAGTGGAGGCCACGTATATCATCGGATGAGAACGTCAGGACGTCAGTTGGTGAGGGGCCGGTGGATTGGACCTGCCATACATCCGCTCGGGATGCTCGGGCATGCCTCTTCCGTGCCGACTGTGAATCACCTCCGCCAGATGCTCCTCCGGAGATCACGTTGATGTGGCCGAGCAGTGGAGGAGGCTGACCGGGAGCCCGGGCATCCTGTCGGGGCTGTCTGTCCACTGTGACAAACTCGGCAAGATGGCCCTGCTCGATCAACTTTTCGATTGCTATTTTCAGTTTGAAGCAATCCTCCGTTTCATGGCCGTGATCCTTGTGATAACGGCAGAACTTCTCCCGATTCCTCTTGCCGGGAGGGGCTCTGAGCTTGGTAGGCTGCGGAAGCAACCTCTGCGCCTCTGCGGCGGCCATCACCTCATGTATGGGTCGGGAAAGAGGTGTAAAAGCTGTTGGGGGCTGACCCCTAGCCTCTCTTTGGTCTTGCTTTGGCTTCTTTCCCGGGCCTTTCTCAAATCCCTCGCGTTTGCGCTTTGCCTTCGGGGACTCGTCTCCCGTCTGGTTGGCGCGCTTCGCCTTCAGGAATTCTTCGGTGTCTATGTACTTCCCTACTCTTTCCGAGAGTTCCACCAGGGTTGCCGGTCGATTGCGATGAAAGGACGTGGCCACCTTGGTGTGCTAAACTCCTGAGCAGAAAGCCATGATAGCGGCGGTCTCATTGAGGTTGCGAATCAAAAGCCTCTGCTGGTTGAAACGATCTACGTACTCCCTCAAAGATTCCCCCCTTTGCTGCTTGACAGCCAGCAGCTGGGTGTCTGGCTGCGACCGGTCCAGCATCCCGACAAACTGACTAATGAAGAGTTTGCCGAGGGTCTTGAAATCGTCAACCGTCCGCGGTTTCAGAGCATGGAACCATTGCGCGGCTGATCCCTTTAAAGTACTGGGGAATGCCAGGCATAGCAACTCGTCCGTGGTAGTGACCAGTGCCATCTGCGCCTTATAGGTGCGGATGTGGTCCACTGGACTCCCCTTGCCGTCGTATGAGCTGAGATGAGGGGGTTTGAACTTCCGCGGAATCGGGAACTGTGTCACCCGGGCTGTGTAGGGTGACTCCGTTTCTGTATTAGTGAGGTCGTGGCCGGACTTGCGGTTCAGCCTCTCAATCTGCTGCTGCAGCTCCTCGACCTGGGCCTTGACATCAGTACGCCCGATCCTTCTCTCTGCACCTGAGTAGTAGGTTGGATCGGACGATGATGCCTCGTCCTCGAAGCGCGTCGATCTTGGGGATAGCACTCGGCTACGAGTCCGGGATAGCCTGTGCCTGAGATCATCCCGGCTTAGGGCGGGCGGATCGTCGACCGGTTCCCTGACCTTTCGTCCGGGTGCTTCTCCCCTTGCAGCTCGCCGCCGCTCGATGAGGATCCGGGCATCCTCTACTCGTCGCGCTCGGCGAGGGACATACCGAGGTCCTTCCTGTGGGCGCTTGGCAGGCTGGCTGCGCTCCCCCTCTGCCCGGCTTTCCCGGTTTAGTTGGGACCCTGGGGCGGACCTGGTCTTTCCGTGCGTCCGGGCAGGCTTCTTGCTGGGAGCGCTCCTTTCGGGCCTCTGACTGGGAGTGCTCTTTTCAGGCCGCTTCTCCGACGAAGATCTTTTCTCGTAGTCCTCGACCACTTTTTCATTATGGGCTATGAGCGCATCTATTTGCTGTTGTGTCCGGAGCTGGCCTTCCAAGAGCCGCTCCAGCGCTACTGCGACCTGGTCGGAGGTCATGGAGGTCGCCCGCGTCTCGATCTGTAGGTCCTCCTGACCGGTTGAATCGGCGGTCTTCTTGCCCTTCTTCTTTGGCATGTTGATCAGTCAAAGATTTTTGTTAACAAGGAGATCGTGTCGTTTCCCACAGACGGCGCCAAACTGATGATGCCGAAAACTGGTGAGGGCAATTCTAAGAAGAAAATGAAATCACAGAAGGTTTGTGTGTGGTTCGGCCCCGTTAATGAGGTGACCTACGTCCACTGTTGCGTCTATGCGCGTTCACTAGCAGATCACCGGCGGCCTGGTGAGCCAACAAAGTGGGGCGGCACTACCAGTAATACCAGCCGGGTGTATGCGTGTATGTTGGTGATTTCTCTAAGGTGTATTCTGCTTAGAGAGTTGATATTCGGATCCCCTTTGAGAGGGTAGGTGGACTCTTTTATAAGTGTAAGAGTCCACCTTTACATGGTAAATTTCACTAGATTAGGAAGCCTAATCTAATCACAATAGATTTGCCCCATATTTGGTGAGTTTCCTAAGCAGTTAAGGAAACCACTAATTCTCTTGATAGAGCGACAGCTGTGTAACGAATTGAGGGGAAACGCGATTGATGCCATGATCCTCGGGGCCCCACTACGACCGCCCGAGTATCTCGGGTAGCAACTGCAGCATCCCTCGGGGGCGTGGGCTCCATGCCTCAAATCTGTCTTCCCCGGGTCATTAGCTGAACACGTGGCGGTTAGGTAATTACAAGATATTTCTGGACATATCAATATTTTTTTGACAATCCAAATTAATTCTGACAAAGTATAAATAATTTCTTTGAAGGTCCAAATTGATCTTAACAAAATACAAGCATTTTCTTTGAAGGTCCAAATTGATCCCTATATTTTGTCAGGGATTAGTTTGGACCTTCAAAGAAACTGTTTTGTACGTATATGGTACAAATTAATCTCGTTAAGGTATAAATTTTAAAATTGTGTACAATATTTGATATGTCCAAAATGATCCAGCCATGAAGTGGGTCTGCCAAGTCACCAAGATGTGCCGGTTATTTCGGTAAGGGCGCCCATAGCCAAGCAATCCCGAGGTGTTTGTCCAGACCGTGCGATTCGTATCAACATGCCGGGAATGAAAGACCGCGGCATCCCGCGGACTCGGCCTAACCAGCAGTTTCCTAAACCAGCTACAAGTCTGCAAGAGGGAATGTGGCAGTTTCCTAAACCGCTTAGGAAACTCTCCTCAAATCATGCAAATCAATTGTAATTAGATTATGCTTCATAATCCAATTAACTTATCATGTAAGGGTGGACTCTTGCATCTATAAAAGAGCCCACCTACCCTCTCTAGCTAACAAGCATACAACAGAGAACTCACCATTATACGCATATACCCGGCCGGTATTACTGGTAGTGCCGTCCCTCTTTGTTGGCTCACCAGGCCTGCCGGTGATCTGCTAGTGAACGCGCACAGACGCAACCGTGGACGTAGGTCACCTAATTAACGGGACCGAATCACATACACCTTGTTCTTGTCTTTTTCTCTCTCTAAACCCTTCTTGCTAATTTTAGGCATCATCAATATTTATTACATAAGGAACAAACAAAAATTATAAACAAATTTTCAGAAAAATACAAAATTTATTTACAAGGTACAAATTTCTATTACAAGGTGCAAATGCATCATGTGAAAGTCCAAAAGATGGGCTACCTGTTGGGACGATAGACACTCAAAACCACTCTTAGTTTTTAAAATTCAAAGCTTTGGACTCATGCCGCCTCCAGACCATTACTCTAGGGATCCAACGGCCGTGTCACCTCAATAAAAAAATAAAGTGATCAACAAAATTGAGTGTCAAAAAATATTACTCCCTCCGTCCCATAATAAGTGTCCACTTCCTTTTTGCACAATGTTTAAGAAATTTGTATTATATTAATTTATTTGGTTCTTTAAAGAGTCATTTTCCAATTTTACCCTTAGATGTGATGGGTGTTTGACTTTTTGCTTGTTTTGGGACCACAAATAAATGTTTCTTTGTCTTTATTATAAGGGTAGTTTTGGAAAGTAAGTAAAAGTTATATGCCAATTTAGGAAACTGGACACTTATTGTGGGACATCCAAAAAAGGAAATGTGGACACTTATTATGGAACGGAGGGAGTACATTTCAGTCAACTTTTTGTGTAAAATTTAAAAGTTAATTTATTAATTTTTTTAAAATTAACAAAAATATCAATAATTATTTTTTAAAAATTTTAAAAGTTATCAACAAAATTTTAAAATACATCAACTTCTGAATTGTTATTTTCTTTTTAGTCTATTTTATATTTTCAAAGTTCTGAACTTGCACCAAAACGGTGTGATAATTGCTCTCAATGTTTGGAAAACATGCTCCTGGTGCTGTGACGAGTTGCACTTGACTTTGAAACGAGTTACTTTCTACGTTTCGAAGAGTTGCTCTCAATGTTTAAAACAATTTTCTCCATAAGGTCATGTAAAATTTGATGACTTTTTTATTTTACAAAAAAAAATTAAGATATTTTAATTTAGAAAGAGTAATAGATTGACTTTTAAATTCTATACAAAAAAGTTGACTGAAAGTTAATTACTCTTTTTAATTATTGTTATGAAATTTTTCTTTCTTTTTTTATTTTTTTATCATTTTGCTTATTGTCCTTTGCACCTTTCCATGGTCACATCAAATGAAAAGTGGAATATTTTACTTAACAAAAGATAAATTGGAAAAGTGTGTAGTTAAAGTATTTGACTATTCAAAAGAGAACTACGGAGTACATAATAAAATGGGACAAAACAAAAAGAAATAACCCACTCTTAATTTGGGTTGAAGAGAGTATATATTTTTAATAATCTTAGGCCATGTTTGGATGACAGTCATCCTAGTCGAGAATGGATATCTCATTTCTATGTTTGGAGCATAATTTTAACGGAATTTGTGATTGAGTATTGTATACCCATGCGACATGAATTCCCAATGCTGATGGGCATGTCATTTCCGCCATATTTGATGGTATTTTGATTCCCATTGGTCCGGTTATCCTAAAAAAAAAGAAAAGAATACAATGTTAAGTATGATAACATTACCATAATTATAAATAGTTGTTACCTATTTGCATAAAATGCATTTGACTTAGGCTTAGTTTGGCCCCCATTTTGGTGGTTCTTCTTTTTTAAAGCATAATTTTATGTTAATTTATTTTGTAACTACTTTATGAGCTTTGCAAAAATTGAACTTAGAACTTTTTTGTGGGGAGCTTTTAAAAGCTCTAAAATGAAGCTTTTTAATTAAAAGCTCAAGGTTGCTTTTTGGTTTCATGATATATTTTTGAAGAGTCATGTGTCACTTGTGCAAAATTATCAAACAATTTAAGTAATAAATTTCATAAGCTACTTTTAAAAAGCCACGTGGGGGTCAAACTAAGCCTTAATGTTGTGATTAAAAAAAAATGAAAGATTATTGAACTCAATTATTGACTAATAGCCAAACAACATGCCAGTAATTGAATTACTACACGCTATTCAGAATCTGGGTAATTCATTACCAGTAATGGACTACCTAATGTCATTCTTGATGACTAATAGCCAAACAACATGCCAGTAATTGAATTACTACACGCTATTCAGAATCTGGGTAATTCATTACCAGTAATGGACTACCTAATGTCATTCTTGATGAGTCGATGACTGCCATCCAAACGTGGCCTTATGACCTATACTTCGTGTAGACGGATACTTTAAATATACTCCGTATTTTATACGAAATCTCTTACCAAAAATCCGCTGTAGCACAATGACTTCATATGATGATTTGGATGTTGTTAGTGTGGCTCAACAGAGCTTGGAATTCCGGGTTCGAATCCTGGCAGTGGTATTTTGTTTTATTTTTCTTTTTTTAATCCAACCTGGCACTGGCAGCGGAGTTTTATTTTCTTGTTTTTTTTTTTTTTTTTTGACATGGGCCTATAAGTAGCATAAGCAAACCATTGATTAAGCCCGCTCAGCCTTTTATAAAGTTTGATGGACTAAATCAACTTTTAAGCTCCAATACCACCCTATGATTCAATTTTTCATAACTAGCACACAGATCTATAATTTTACAACCAATATGTGTGTTTTGTGTTTCTATGGGAAGAATAGTTATGTATATGTATATGTATATTTATAGTGTAATACTTGGGACACAATTATTCACACAACTTTTGGAATACAATTAAAAAGATGTGTTTATTTCTGATGTCAGTGGACCCCATAGTGACACATGATTTTTGTCCGTTTCCCAGAGATTGAGCTGTTGATCTTTGATTTTTCTTTTTGCGTTGGAAACTAGACTCACAGAAGCATCTTGTGTCCAAAATTCACTGACATCAAACCATGCGAAGAATCCTTTTTTTTTTTTTTGAAGTTCTAGTCTACTCTCTGTAATTTTCAGAATTTTATGATAGATTTGACCAACTTTGTAAATAATGGTCCAAATGACTAGAACCAAGACCAACTTTGTAATTTTCTATGACCTAGGGTGACAAACAATGAATATTGCATATTCATGTACCAACATAATAGATATAGTGCTCATTTAATCTCCCAAATCCTTAGTTTTACATGCATGTTTGAATTAATATAATTTAATGGTGATGTCACTCAAATGCGTGTAATTAAGTGTTTTTTTTTTTTTACATATTTTAGTATATGTTTAGTTAAAAATGAAGTGAAATAAAGGAAAGGAATGGAGTAACAACCACATGGAATTATTTTCTATGTAATAGTCAAAACTTCCAAACTAACATTCAACAAAAAACAAAAAAAAAAAAGAGTTAACTATGCAAAGTTGTCAAACTGACAACAATTTGACAAATGGTACATTTTTCTCTCTCCCTCTCTAAATGCATGTATATGTGTGTTTGCCGGGTTTATCAAAAAATCTCTGACAACAAATTTGAAATAATGGACGAAGAAGGAGAAAAAATTGACAGAGTGACGAAGGCAGTGATGATTTTTTTCTCATAAATCATCTATAAATAAGAGGAAGCAGCAATTTCAACAAACAGCCTACAACCAATAGAGAAATCTTCACACACACTGTTAGGGATAGAATAGTTTAGGGAGGTTATCATGTGAGCACTTCATATTGTCCCTAGAAGTAGGAAATTTTAGTTTTTCTTTGCCTTTTCTAGTTCTAGTAGTTGTAAAAATTTACTTATATGTAATAGATGATTTCATGTTCCAAAAATATGTAGCAAAACTTTGTGTACTGTATTTCTCAAAATAAAATATTTATTTTCTTGTACTACCTTTGTCAATTTGTAGTAGTAAAATATTCCTAGTAAAATTTAGATTTAATATTTTTAGTCTAGTAGTTTGTAGTTATCCCCTAAAATAGTTTGAAACCCCAAATTTCCAGTTTTTATAGCAATATTTCCATTCACTAGAAGACAGATTTTGCAAACAAATTTCACCTATCAAATTTCTTAGCCACGTAATTGTTATAATCACCTATCAAAACCCCAAGCACACCATATACATATCTCACTCCTAAATTAGATTAGAATTTGGTTCGGCCTTGCTTGTTTTCTTGAAGTTTAACCACAGTGACCCCACAAAAAGTCAAAGTCAAAGTCAAAGGTTTAGTATTTTATTATTGATTCAGTATTTTCATTTTTTTATATTGTATTAGACTAGTTGTACTAAACTTTGTTATTTTGCAGATTCTACAAATTCAACCACAACTCATGTTAAGTGAAGAAAAAAAAATATTTTAATATTACATTTCACCCTTACCTTAGTTTTATAATTTTAATTTTAATTGGACGGTGATTGTGTGCATCTATTTAATTTATCTTTAAATTTTATTTGGAATACAGTTTCAATTCCAAAATGGTAGGCTAAAACTTTAATTGGGGATATGCAATAAAAAATTAGAAACCACAGCTTTTGTGCACTAATCTTAAATGGGCAAATTTATCTAGATTGGTTGTTTTTCCATTCATAGCTAAAAATATCTATGTATTTATAGTTTATGACCATTTAAACATGTTTATATACTATGGCTATATTGGGCTCAAGAGATTACATATTTGAAATAAGAATCTAATTATGTGGATTGTCAAACTATGACTTTTTCCATTAAAAATACCTAGCATACTCAAACAATTTATATGACAAATTTATATTTCAAATATGTGTTTATATATATTTTTATCCACTAATGGACAGGCAATTGTGTAGTGGTAGAGCGGTGGGGACTGGGCGCCGAATAACCCACGTCCGCGGCGGGCTACGGTTCGAACCTGGCTACTGCCCAATTGCCTTTTTATTTTTCTTTAAACCAAACGACGTGTATCATATCAAACCTGACACACTTGATATGACCTTGACTAGTGAAAGTTTATTTTCAAATAAAGAATGATTCTACGGTTTTAAATGACATATCCTTTTCAAATGCACAAAAGTTGTGGGATCTAGTGTTGGTTTTTCATATTTCCAATTCTTTTAAATCGTTTCTTCCTAGTTAATTAATATTTCTTGTTTTTAATAACTTTGGTTAAATATTTGTATTATTCTATCTTTCGCTATAATAATATCCATAAAGTCATTTGATGTAAAATTAGCTTTTATTTCTTTTTCTTCCTTTTCTTACTAGGATCTTAGTTAATTTATTTTACACTGTTAAAATCTTTACCGTAAACTACTTAGGAAAAAAATAGCTTTTAATTAGTTTTATTGCAAAAATATAAAAACTTGTAGTTTAGTAAAACCCCACAAAAATCCATCATCTTTTATTTTCTTTTTAGTGACAAAATAGTTACTGCCTATCTTTGTTTTCCGTTCCCTGTGGGTTCGACCTGGACTTCCAGAACTTTATTACTTGTACGATCACCTACACTTGGGTGTTGATAAGATAACGCGTCAATAGGATGTCGTCAAGTGTTTGGCGCCGTTGCCGGGGAACGGTTAAATAATAAAGTTAGGTTTAAGACTATTTCTCCCACTATCTATATCTATATATATATATATACTTATTCTGCCTTATAAATAATCTAGTTTTCTTTTTAAGAAAAAAAAAAAAAAGATAACATAAAAAAATAAAAATAATAAACTATATATAATTTTTCCTTATGAAATAGATATAAATATATATTTATAAGGATGTACGTGTCTATCTTCTAAAAAAAGTATATATTTATATACATATATAAATCTATCTTCTAAAAATATTTATATACATATAAATATAATAAAAAAAAGAGTTTTATTTTTACTTAGCTATAAATAATAATAATAATAATAATATTTTTAACACTTAGTTTTTCTTTTACTTCATATGTCCTTAGATACTACTGAAGCTTTATATCAAGTACCACATAATTCTAATATTTCTAGTGATTCATCTATTATGCAATTTCCTAGAATCATAGCTGAAATTGAAGGCATAGAAGAAATAGCTGATGATGCTCATAGTGAACATGGGGAAATATGTCACAATTTATTTTACCAGAACGTGAACAACGTTCTTTACGTGATTTATTTACCCCAGCAAGAAACATCACTCTTTCTTGCATCACTCAACCTAGACATACAGGAAATTTTCACTTTAGACAAGGCATGATTCCACTATTACCAACTTTTCTTGGAATGAGGTCAGAACGTGCTTATTTATATATTCGTGAATTTGAAGAAGTCTGTAGTACGTTCTCTGATCAAAGCTGTCCTATTGAAATGATCCGTCTTAAGATTTTCCTTTTTCTTTAAAAGATAAAGGTAAAGCCTGGTTTTTATCTCTTCGTCCTGATCTATAACTTCATGGCATGATATGAATGAAACATTTCTAAAAAATTTTATCCTAAAAATTTAACTAATAGTATGATGCGTCAAATTAAACTTTTTACTCAAAAAGAAAAGGAACCATTTCCTGAAGTTTAAGAACGTTTTAAGATCTCCTGATAGCTTGTCCATATCATGGATTTGAAAAATGACGTCTAATTAATTTCTTTTATGAAGGACTAGAACCAAAATCAAATAAATTAGTTGAAACTATGGGTGCGTTTGATAAAACTGAAAATTAAGTACTGAAAATTAAGTGTTGAATTTAAGTGCTGAAAATTGTAAGTGATTTATATTA
This sequence comes from Hydrangea macrophylla, assembly GCA_033977485.1. NCBI lineage: Eukaryota > Viridiplantae > Streptophyta > Magnoliopsida > Cornales > Hydrangeaceae > Hydrangea > Hydrangea macrophylla. The sequence continues at coordinate 70,589,921 of CM066988.1, forward strand.
GCAAAACTAAAAACAGTGTTTCATGAATTAAAATAAACTGCATTCAGTGATTATTTTCAGTAGAAAATTTTTACTTAATATTTTCAGTGGATTTTTGACAGCTTTTTCAATTAAGTGGTACATTATCAAACGCACTGAAAAAATTAAGTGCTAAAAATTTTCATTTTCACCACTTAATTGGGTTATCAAACATACCCTATGTGTCAAGGAGAATTTTTGAGTAAAACTGCCGACGAAGTTGAATCATACTTTGATTGGCTTGGAGAAAATACTTCCCAGTGGGAAACTGAAGAAATTGGAAGGATGAGAAAAGCTAAAAGTTTATACCAATTACAATCAGAAGATAAATTAACACTGAAATATGAAGAATTAGCACGTAAAGTGGAAGCTATAACAGTAGAAAAAAATAATCCACCTAATAAGAAAAGAGACCTTTGTGACAACTGTCATACGTTAGGACATCCTACGAATGAATGTCCTAATAGTTTGAATTCGCTCCAGCAGAGATAAATGCTGTGAATAATTATAGGGGTCCTCAAAACTCCTATGGTAATTCATACCAGTCTAACTGCAGGAATCCTCCAAATCATATGTATACCAAAGAAGGTATTTTACAATTTCAACCTCAACAGTATCCTGCTCAAAATAATCAGTCGTATTTACCTCCTCCACCTCAATTTCAACAAACATAAAATATATATCCTAATATACAGCAAAATTCTAATGTTTATGTGCCTCCGCACAAGAAAGTACAAGAGGAACCTTTACAATCTATGATGCAACAATTAATACAAATCATGGGAAAACTACAAACATCTGTGGATAGGATTAATAATCTACATGATTCTAAAGGAAAATACATTTTTCCTGGCAACCACAACCTAATCCAAGGGGACAACCACAAAGTGATCCCTCAACTTCTGGTAATAGTCAACATGAACAAGTAAAAGCTATAACTGTACTAAGAAGTGGTAAGGCTACTGGACAAGAAATTTCACCTTCTTTAGAAGAAATTGAGCATACAAATAAGGATGATAAAATGCCAGAAATTGAGCAAGAAATAGATGAAGATAAAATTGCTAATGAAGTTGAAATTGAATCATTTGAAAAATAACAAATTTCTCAAGAAAATGAAATAGCTGATTCACCAGTGGAAAAAGAAACAGAGAAAACTCCTGAATAATCTCCTCAAATTCCTTATCCACAACGTTTAAGAAAACACCAATATGCTAAGAGTCAGAAATATTTAGAATTATTTAAACAAGTGCATATTAATATTCCTCTCTTAGATGCGATTAATCAAGTACCTACTTATGCAAAATTTTTAAAAGATTTATGTACTATCAAACGTAAGCAAAATGTAAAAAAAGATGCGTATTCCGCTGACTCCGTAGAAGAAATTAATTCCATCGTAAAACATAATTTACCAACAAAATTTAAAGACCCAGGTACTCCAACAATATCTTGTATTATTGGAAATCACAAAATCAATCACGCACTCCTTGACTTAGGAGCTAGTATAAACATGCTTCCTTATTCTGTTTATCAACAGCTTGGATTAGGTGAGCTAAAGCCTACTCTCATGGTATTACAACTTGCTGATAGATCTACAAAATACCTGCGAGAAATTTTGGAATATGTTCTCATCAAAGTTAACAAATTTATTTTTCTAGTAGATTTTGTCATCTTTGATACAGAACCAGTATTAGATGCTAATGTGCGAATACCAGTCATTTTTGGAAGGCCCTTCTTGGCTACCATTGATGCCACTATTCGAATCCGCAGTGATATGATGACTGTAGTATTTGAAAATATGACTTTAAATATTAAAGTTTTTTCTAATCCACAACATCAAGAAAAATATAAGAATATTGAAGAAGTTCATGCTATTGAATCTCTATCACGAGAATATTTTAACTTGACTTGTTATAATGATCCAGTAGAATTTGTTACTAATAACTCTATTCAGAAGCCAGACAATAATAATCTACAAAAACATCATATGAGTCAAGTATGTTTTAATGAAGATTCGACAGAAGAAATAATTCAAGAAGCAATGTGGACCACACATTTTGAACCTTTACCACCAAAGACTACATTAACACTTCCATCTAATTTACAAACTCCACAGTTGGAATTAAAAGAACTCCCTAAAGAGCTTAAATATGCTTTCCTTGGTAGTAATAATACTTATCCCGTAATAATATCATCTTTTCTAGACTCCAGTCAAGAAAATAAACTCATTAGTATACTTCAGAAGCATAAAAGTGTCATTGGTTGGAGTATAGCAGATTTAAAAGGAATAAGCTCTTCAATATGCACTCACAATATATATCTTGAAGATAATGCTAAAACCTCAAGAGAAATGCAAAGAAGACTTAATCCTATTATGCAGGAAGTAGTTAAGAAGGAAGTTCTCAAGCTACTCAATATGGGTATTATATATTCAATATCCGACAGTAAATGGGTAAGTCCAACACAAGTTGTGCCAAAGAAAGCAGGAATTACAGTCGTTCCAAATTCAAAGGGAGAATTAAGTGTTGCTACTGAATGGCATGTATGCATAGACTACAAAAAACTCAATGCTGTAACCTATAAGGATCACTTTCCTTTACCTTTTATGGATCAAATGTTAGAAAGAATAGCGGGCCATAAGTATTACTGTTTTCTAGATGGTTATAGTGGTTACAATAAAATAGAGATCGCACCAGAAGATCAGGAAAAAACTACTTTCACATATCCATTTGGAACTTTCGCCTATCGCCGAATGCCCTTTGGTCTTTGCAACGCTCCTGCGACTTTTCAAAGGTATATGCTAAGTATTTTCAGTGATATGGTGGAAAAGAATTTAGAAGTTTTTATGGATGATTTTTCAATTTTTGGCAAATCCTATGATGATTGTCTTAGCAATCTTCAAAAAGTTCTCCAGAGATGTGAAGAAAAAAGTTTAGTTTTAAATTGGAAAAATGTCATTTTATGGTCACTAAAGGTATTGTCTTAGGACACATTATTTCTGAAAATGGGATACAGGTAGACAAAGCCAAAATAGATCTTATCGCTAATTTACCTATTTCCAAGACTGTAAAAGATATCCGTTTATTCTTAGAACATGCAGGTTTTTATCGCCGATTCATAAAAAATTTAGTACTATTTCTAGGCCTTTATGTCAATTATTGGCTAAAGACACACCTTTTGAATGGACTAAAGAACGTCAAAACTCCTTTGAGCAGTTAAAAGAGCATCTCACTACTGCACGTATTATGCAATCTCCTGATTGGAGCTTACCATTTGAATTAATGTGTGATGCTAGCGACTTTGCCATTGGAGCTGTCCTAGGGCAGAGAAAGGATAAAAGGGCATCAGTTATATACTACGCTAGTAGAACTCTGGGTAGTGCTCAAATGAACTACTCAACTACTGAAAAAGAATTGCTAGCCGTGGTTTTCGCCCTTAATAAATTTAGGCAATACTTGATTGGTTCCCCTATTGTCTGTTTTACGGACCATTTAGCTCTGAAATACCTACTTTCAAAGAAAGACACTAAGCCTACGCTTATTAGGTGGATACTCCTACTACAGAAATTTAATTTAATAATTAAAGACAAAAAATGAGTAGAAAATGTGGTAGCTGATCACTTATTCCGCCTCACTTTTGAAGACAATACTAGTGAACTCTTACCTATTCAAGACTCTTTTCCTGATGAATAGTCATTTTCTATGACTTCCCTGCCATGGTACGCTGATCTTGTTAATTATTTAGTAACTGGAAAAATATCAAGCAATTGGTCATCATCAGATAAAAAGAGATTCCTAGCTATTGCTAGGCATTTCTACTTTGATGACCCATATCTATTTAAATATTGTGCTAATAAGGTAATTAGGAAATGTGTTCCTAATGAAGAAATCAAAAATGTACTTTTCATATGTCATTCGTCCTTCTGTGGAAGACATTTTTCATCTCGAGTAACTGCCGTGAAAATTTAACAAATTGGTTTATATTGGCCAACTCTATTTAAAGATTCAAATTTATATTGTAAGGCTTGTAACCGCTGCCAAATGTTGGGTAGTATTACAAAAAGAAATCAAATGCCAATGACCCCTATAATTACAATTGAAATCTTTGATTGTTGGGGCATTGACTTTATGTGACCTTTTACTCCATCTTTCCAATATGAATATATTTTATTAGCAGTCGAATATGTTTCAAAATGGGTAGAAGTTATTCCTACAAGAAAGAATGATCACTGTACAGTTATTGTATTTTTAAAAGATAATATACTTTCTCGATTTGGAACTCCAAAAGTAATAATAAGTGATCAAGGAACTCATTTTTGTAACAAGCCATTTGAAAAATTAATGAAAAGATATTGAATGACCCATAAGGTATCAGCTACATACCATCCACAAACAAATGGACAAGTTGAATTAGCTCATAGGCAAATTAAGCATATTCTAAAAAAAACTGTGAATTCTAATCGTAAAGACTGGTTTTCAAAATTAACAGATGCTTTATGGGCATATAGAACAGCTTATAAAACCTATTTGGGGATGTCTCCATACAGACTTGTCTATGGAAAAGTTTGTCACCTACCAGTAGAATTAGAACACAAGGCATATTGGGCTGTTAGGATTTTAAATTATAATATTGAAGTGTTTGCTGTAATTTGCTCGGTGTGTATGTGTGTGTGTGTGTGTGTGTGTGTGTGTGTGTGTGTGTGTGTGTGTGTGTGTGCGCGTGCAAACTAATTTCCTAACTGCTTGTGTGAATGATACACAAGGCTTTTTGAATCTGACTTCTAAACAGAGTGATTGTGTATAGTGAGTAGGAAAGTACTCTCACCGTAAATTCTTAAGCAGTACTGAAGCGCACAAGCTAAATAGTGTCGAGTTTAACAGGTAAACAATCACAAACGGATTAATAAAATGAAGATTTTATTAAGTGTTTAGAAAAAATAAACAGATCTAAAGAATAAACCAGAACAGACTGATTATTCAACAGAATAAAAAAGAAATAACAAAACAGGGCAGACCTATTTGCTATGTGCTGAAAAACATAAATATTTGAGTGCTTTGAATGCTTTGAATGCTTCGAATGCAGTGTGTATGCTGTTTTCGAGATGACGCAGAGTCCTTTGCTTGGTTGGCCTGCCTGAATATTTATAGTAGCCTTGGATGATTCCTGATTAGAAAAGGACTCCTCAGCTTGCGCCCCAAGCTGCGTGATTGATTGGCTAATGATGGAAAAGACCTTCCTTATCTCTGACTCCTACCTTATCCAGATTCCGATTGAATCAATCCCTTTAATTTAGGGATCAAACGCCTAAATTCAGCTGGACACGATCAGATTTATTTCCTGAACGGACTCTTGTTCCCAAAACTCTGAGATGACGTCATCCTGATAGCTATGGATAGCACCGCCTTCTCCTTTCAGTCCATCGGCCTCGTCAATCACTCTTCTGGATGAATCGAGCTGTAACCATTTCCATGCTTTTCCTCGTGCCCGATTACCTTTCTTTAAATACCCATGGCCAATCGGACTTCTACCACCATCCTTCACTACACGGTGTCTGATTGGCTTTCGTGTTGCTTCAATCCACTATCGGGCTAACAACGCATTGGGCTATGTTATTCCAAAGCCCGATAATCCTCACACATGTTCGTCTTTCCCATTGGGCTCTCCTCACAACACCTAACAGCCTTGTACCTATCATCGGTCTCACGTCTATACTTAAGTCCGATGATTCATATATTCCTTAACCTGGCCTCCCTTCTATCCAGTTTCAAGCGACTCGGGCTCAAAAACCCTTGACGGTTTTTGGGTGCAAACAATTGCCCCCCAAAAGGTCATATCAAACGTCCCGCCTTGATTGATGTGACGTTTTGAATTTTAAAATTGCCACGCGTCAAGCATGCAGAGAATGTCAGATTATGGAGAATCCCACCAGTCACTCCACATTTAATGCATCATGATTAAAACGGCGTGGTATTTAAACAACAAAATTTTCAAACCTAATTGTGAGTCCTTATGACCATGTTGGGACCACACCATTTCTATATGGACATTACATTGGCTTCTAGTTGAGACTTGTATATCTATAGAAGTGATGCATTTTCAACTAATTAGAAAGAATTCATAGTTATGTCAATTCTTTTGCACTTAATAGATTTAAGTTAGAAGTTTAAGGATGTTATTTAGAATTTCATACTATAACTTGATTAAGGCATATGGACTAACCCTCTATTTTGTAGCACTATTGAGGTATGATTTCTCACCCCCTCTCTAGTTTATTGTATTCTTTGATTTTAATTGATTTTTGACTCCATGTGCGACACCTTAGAAATTGGTCTTGTTTTATTTGTATATGTGAAATAGAGACTCCCCCCCTCCTCCCCCCGCCTTTAGGTTTTATTTGTATGTATTGCACATTTCCATATTCGCAGCTGGATCCTAGGTAAGTACCCTTGTTCCCTATTGCATATCATATTGCCTGCTAATTGAATTATGTGGTTTTGAATGCTATTTTTACCATTAGCAATCTTAAACCCCTTTTGACATGTTTTTGTAATATATATCTATATATATATGTATAGTTGAGAGCATGCCTAGATTATTAATTTGATTAAAAGGATGTTGAGTAGAGGCCTACACGAGATAGGATGAGAGGGGATATTTTAGTCCACTGGGCTCCTTTCCCTCTCATTTCATAATCCACAATTTGTAGACCCACCCCCTCCAAGGGAAGAAGACTGGCTCGATGATCAGGACGCACATATGGTTGATGTATTACGGGCTGACAGACAAAGAGAGAAGATTGAGAAAGAAAGAGCAATGGCTGAGAAGGTGGAGAAACTGGAGAGGGTGATGCGCAAAGCTCAGGGGGTTGATACTTATCTACTAGAATTAGAAGGGTTATATGATGGGGTCCGTGAGACTCTGCCTGCCAGTTTTAAAATGCTAGTTTTTGATAAGTTCGATGGGACAGGGAATCCTCGTAGCTATGTGAGGATGTGTATCGGAGCTTTCCAATCTAGTGGATTGAGTACTGCCATGATGGCCATCCTGTTTCAGTAAACCTTAACTAGGGCTACCTTGGCCTGATATCTCACACTCGAACCAAGCAAGACTAGGGTCTGAGAAGAGGTAGTTAAAGCATTTGTGGCATAATATGAGTACAATCAAGACTTGGATGTCACAGTCTGAGATTTGAAAACCACTAGACAGGGGAACAAGGAATCATTCGCCAAATATTTGATTCGGTGGAGGGAAAAAGCAGCCAAGATGGTGCAACAGCCGTTTGAAAAAGAGCAGATCCTGATAATAATGAAGAATCTCCAACCGGTGTGCCAGGAAAAGATGAGGTTTTAGTCGATTAACACTTTCACTAAAGTCTGTAATGTAGGAACGAGGATAGAAGATGTGATCCAAGAAGGAGTGATCAAGAAAGAGGATAAATCAAACAGGTAAAGAAGGCCAAGCTATGGATCAAACAGAGGACATTCAGGGGATCACTGTGGCCCTACCTACATCAATGCACTAAGTGAGTCGGATAAAAAATTTTACATAACAAGGAAAGGAGCGGACAAGCAACCAAGGAAGTTTTCAGACATAAGCGTATCACTATCAACCGCCCTTGATAGGCTGATGGAAAAAGGGTATCTTCGCTCGTTAGAATCTCGACCTTTACCGAACCCGCTTCTGCCAAGTTTTGAGGGGATCTCTATTACAAATTTCACCAACAAAAGGGTAATATCAAAACCACCTACTAAGCCTCCAAATGTTACTAAAAATCTGATGCCGAATCATCATAATGTACCACCACCATAAGGTCTTTATTTCTTGGGGTTAAAGGAGACAACCTTCGATCCATCCAAGTTGATCACCAAAGTTGGGGAACCAAGTAAACCAAATCAGCCACCAAAAGAATCTAAAATATGAACTCTGGAAAACCAGTCAGGAAAATGTGGAGAGGAAATGACAAAGCAGATGGATTGGTGGGCTCAAGAGGCTAACAAAGCATATGGTCGGGATGTGGGTCAGGTAGAAGATGATCTGTGGTATGAAAGCAATGAAGAGACGGAAACAGGGAAAGAGGGTTTGAAAGTGCTTCAGAAATCGACAATTTGTGGGCAAAAGAAGAAGTCAGCCATTTGACCTGGTCAGGGAGACACTTTAAACCGCACGAATTGGAGGAAGATCACCCGGGGAGGGAGTTAGATAAAGGAAAAGGGAAGGTGAATGAGGAAGAGGAGAAGGATAGGGTTCTGAAGCAAGTGAAGAAAACCCAGACCAATATCACCATCTGGGGCTTGTTGATTGCTTCTAAACACCACAAGCAGGCAGTCCTGCATGCCCTAAATCAGTCTGATGTTTCTATCGACACAGCACCAGAGGATATCATGGGGATGATCAACAAAATTTGACCTTGGCTATTACCTTCTCCTTCAATGATTTACTCCCTAAAGTGCCCATTCACAATAAACCATTGTACGTCACAGTTGAATGCTTGGGGAATACTGTACCTGCTTATCTTGTTGATAATGGATTTGCTCTAAATGTGTGCCCATTTCGAACAGCCAAGCGAATGGGTCTAGACGAGTCAACTTTTACACCATCTGAGCAAAGGGTAAGACCATACGACAACACCCAAAGGACGGTCATGGGTATAATCTTCCTCAACCTTACCGTCGGGCCCATAGAAAAAGAAGTTAAGTTCTAGATCATCGACATTCCTGCCTCTTTCAATATATTACTAGGTAGGCCATGGTTGGACAGTCTAGGTGCCATACCATCTACAATTGTGATATCCTAGTCTTGCTTGGTTCGAGTATGAGATATCATGCCAAGGTAGCCCTAGTTAAGGTTTATTGAAACAGGATGGCCATCATGGGAATAGTTGGGTCAGCTTGTCTGAAGCTTCGTCAAGCGCACCGATTCTAGAAGTACATTTGCAAGAAGGAAAAACAAATCTGGGAGGATTTGAGTTTATTAACATGTTGGAAGAAGCCAAATTGAGGGAGTTCTTGCCGCTCTATTTTGATCAATATATGAGTCCTTTAGTCGCCGGGATCATGAAGAAGATGGGTTTCTTCCCAGGCATGGGACTAGGAAAGAATCATCATGGTCTACCAGAGTTTCCGAAAATCCCCACCCAGACTCATACTCATGGTCTGGGTTATCAGCCGTCAAAAAAAGAACTGAAGGAAAAGAATAAAGTAGCTGATGCACTATTGGTCCCTTACCAAAAGATGCTCAATGGGTACTTTATAAAGGAAGGAGAAGATTTTCCCTTTTATGGCTTCCTAGAACCATGGGTGGATCCGAAGGATAATCACTTAAAGCCAAGGTTTGAGATCTTCTTCCCCTATGAATTCTCTAAGTATGAAGACCCAAACCTGTAGGTCCCCGTGAAGTCTGCCACTATTAAAGATTGGATAGGTGTGCTAGAGGGACAAGCTATTCAAAACTTGTTGGGCGAAAGAAGCATGAAAATTGAAGAAAAAGGCCAAGAAGGGGTTATGAAAGTTGAGGTCGAGGGAGAATATGTTAAGGAAGAGGTGCAGAAAGAAGGCAAGGGGAACGTCATAGAAGAACCAGAGGGAGCAGTGACAGAAGGAGGGGATGAAAAGGGAAAGCTGCCAGATTGTGATACCCATGGAAATGAAGCAAGGAGTCAACAAGGAATGGGTTTTCGAGTCTAGTGATAAGTACTCCCCTCCCAGAGTCTGTAATAGCCCAAATGAGGCGTCTTACTATTGATATGTCTATTGTAATCACCCCAAACAAAGTTAATGAAAGTATGACTAATTCTGCCTATTCGAATGCGCTTAATGAATGTGATCACCATGAAATACCAAGTGAATTGTAAAAATTAATTGAGAAAGAAAAGGAATATGCATGTAAAATCATTGAGAACACTCTAACAATTAATCTCGGAAGTGAAGATAATCCCCAAAATGTTTTTATTGGCTCTACACTTAGCAATGAAGAAAGCAAAGAATTGATCAATCTATTAAATGAATTCAAAGATGTTTTTGCATGGTCTTATAGTGATATTCCAGGTATTAATCCAGAGATAGTCCAACATCATATCCCCCTCCTTCCTAACTCAAAACCAATAAAACAAAATTTGAGGTGAATGAATGGGCACTTAAAGTAAAAGAGGAAGTTAAAAACTAGTTGAAAGCTGGATTCTTAATGGTCACCGAGTATCCCAAATGGATTGCCAACATTGTGCCAATTTTGAAAAAGGATGGTCGTGTTAGGGTGTGCGTTGATTTTCAAGATTTGAACAAAGAAAGACCTAAAGACAGTTTCCCTTTACCTCATATCAACGTACTAGTTGACAACACCGCAGGGCATGAACTCCTGTCTTTTATAGATGGATTCTCAAGTTATAACCAGATTCTAATGGCTAGAGGATAGGGAGAAGACCACCTTCATCAAACCTTGGGGAACGTACTACTATAGGTTAATGTCATTTGGGCTTAAAAATGCAGGTGCGACGTATCAGCGGGCCGCTACTACATTACTGCACGACAAAATCCATAAGGAGGTGGAGGTATACGTGGATGATATGATCGTGAAATCTAAGAAGAGTAGAGGACACTTGGAGGCAATGAGGAAGTTCTTCGAGAGGTTAAGAGAATTTAGAATGAGGCTAAACCCTTAGAAGTGCACATTCGGAGTCACTACCGGAAAGTTGTTAGGATTCCTTATCACCCAGAGGGAATAGAAGTGGACCTGATTAAAATAAAAGCCATAGTTGAAATGCAACCGCTTAAGAATGAGAAGGAGCTGAGGAGATTCTTGGGTGGGATACAGTTCATTAATCGCTTCATCTCGAAGCTCACCTTAACATGTAACCCGCTGTTTAAGTTGCTTAGAAAAGGAGAAAAGTTCAAATGGGATACCCTATGCCAACAAGCTTTTGTTAAAATCAAAACCTATCTCCAAAACCCACCTGTCCTATCACCACCCTCGCTCGAAAGGCCTTTGTTGCTATACCTTTTTGTGTCTAAAGATTCGATGGGAGAAGAGGGGTATGTGGAAAAGGCCATTTATTATCTAAGCAAAAGGATGACCGAATGTGATCTCAAATATTCGCCTTTAGAGAAAGCTTGTTGGGCCTTAGTCTGGTGTACCCATTGCCTTCGGCACTACATGTTAGCCTTTCCCATAACCTTAATATATCCCGAATAGACCCACTCAAATACCTATTTGAAAAACCTATTTTGACCAGTAGGATTTCTCGATGGACCATGATGCTAGCTGAGTTTGATATCAAATATGTTACTGCTAAATCTATAAAAGGAAGAGTTGTCATCGAATACCTGGCCAATCTTGTAATAGAATTCGAGGAAAAGGGTAAGTTTCGATTCCTGGATGAAGGAGTGATGGGGATAGAGAAAAATCTATGGAAAATGTATCTCGATGGAGCAGCTAAACAAATAGGCTACAGGGTTGGAATCAACCTTGTAGCACCCAATGGAACTCCTACCCCATTAGCTGTCAAGCTCAAGTACAACTCAACCAATAACATGGCGGAGTACAAAGCATGCATAATTGGGATGGAAGCATCATTGGCCTTAAAAGTAGGGAGGATCGATGTTTTCAGAGATTCCAACTTGATCATATCCCAAGTACGGGGTGATTGGAGGGTAAAACATGAGAGGTTAAGACCTTACCACGACTATCTGGAGAGCTTGAAAGTACAATTCCAAAAGATATCATTCTATTACTTTCCTCATGAAGAGAATAGTTGGCTGATTCCCTAGCAACCTTAGCCTCAATGATACAAATCCCCTCATAAGTCACCATGATCACGTTATCCATATAGATAAGGAACCAACCTTCATTTGAGATGATCGTAGCCCTAGAAGATGAAGGTAACGTGCCTTGGTACAAGGATGCTTGGAATTTCATTAAAGAAGGAGAGTACCCCAAAGGATTAGAGAAGGACAGAAAGGCGATTTGAAGATTCTACGCCCAATTTGTGATCTATGCGGATAAGCTGTGAAAGAAATCATACACCGGGTATAATGTGGAGTGTTTACATGGAATAGAGGCTAAGAGAATGGTGGAGGAAATACATGAAGGAGTCTATGAACCCCACATTAACGGGCATATGTTGGCGAAGAAGATAATTTGGCAAGGGTATTACTAGACAACCTTAGACAGAGATTGCTGTGAGTATGTCAAAAGATGCCACAAGTGCCAGATCCATGCAAATCTGATGATACTCCGCCATCCCAACTCTATAGCATGACTACGCCTTGGCCGTTTTTCGTATGGGGTATTGATATTATTGGCAACATAGTTCCAAAAGCCTCTAATGGACACCGGTACATAATTGTGGTAATTGATTATTTTACTAAGTGGGTGGAGGCCGCATTGTATGAAACTTTGAAGGCTAAAGATGTGGTGAGCTTCATAGAGAAAAAAATAATCTGTAGATATGGGGTCCCAAATGAGTTTATTTTAGATCACGGCAGTCATTTCCAAGGAGAACTCATCCTGCTCTTAGAGAAATACAAGATCACCAGTCATCAGTCATCTCCGTATAGACCACAAATGAATGGGGCGGTGGAAGCAGCAAATAAAAATGTCAAAGCGATCTTAGGGAAAATGATAGACACGTATAGGATTGGCACGAGAAACTGTCCTTTGCACTATGGGGATATCGGACCTCTGTGAGAACTTCTACAGGAGCTACACCGTATTTGTTGGTTTGTGAGATGGAGGCGGTCCTTCTAATTGAGGTAGAGATACCCTCTCTTCGGGTTTTGGCAGAGTGTGAAGTAACCGAATTAGAATGGATCTGGAGAAGGTATGAAGAGTTGATGTTGCTTGATGAGAAAAAGGTTGGCTGCAATAAACCATACTTGAGGCTATTAGAAGAGGATAACTCGTGCTTTCAATTAAAAGGTCCGCTCAAGGAAGCTTGTTGAGGGTGACTTGGTCCTCAAAGAACTAAAAGTGCCTGTTTATGACCCCAGAGGAAAATTTAAACTCAACTAGGTTTGGCCATACATCATTAAGGCTCTCCTTTCTAGAGGGGCTGCCTATCTTATGGACCTAGACGGGGTTGAATTTAAACAGCCAATTAACCCTGATCGCCTCAAGAAGTATTTTGCTTGAAACCATTTCTTTCAAAACCTCCTACGTAGATGAACTACTCTTGACATGATTCCCACTCGAGGATTCGTAGACAACCTGCTCGGTTCGATAATTACAAATTGCCTGAGTGGCACCCTCCGTCAACCCTTAAACCGAACTAGTGTGGACCTGATAACCACTCGGGGATAAGTAGGCAGGCTCTTCAAAAGCCTTCGGTCCGTGAAAAAAATCTAAAGAAAATTCTTGTGCTAAACTTGGAACAAACTTGTGTACACATTGATTGAACATGATAGAACATTTTTTGAAAAAAAAAATGAAGGAAATCACATTCAGAGGAGTAGAAAAGTAGACAAGACTTGTCAGAAGTTTTGTAAAATAAAGTTTTGTCCTATATCTATGGAGTCTATCTCTCGGCTACGGTCGGGATCTGCAAAAGGTACTCAGTAGTAGAAACGATTGAACCCGGAATTCTCCAAAAGGGAACCGCCACCCTATCATACCAAGCCTTGGAAAAAGCTTTCACAATGAAAGAACGCAAAACCGAACTCCTTATAAAATCTACAGTAATGTCCTCAGTAACATCTTGGAGAAGTCCGTAGTGACGAACCACTCGGCCAGGAACATAAAAAGTAGTAGCATGTAAGCTAGGTAACCAGATACCAGGCCACCCGGGGAGTCGTATAGCCACAGAGCAATAAGCCCACTACAGGCAAACCCAGCAGATATCATCATGAGAGAGGCCCTAAAGCCAATCGAGCCAGGCATCGACAGAATGGAATAGGTGGTGAATCTCTATACGATCATAGGAAAGTGACCCGCGAAGGTCCGAAGGGTGTATAAAGAGATCAATACGCTCCATGAGCCAAACCTGTAAGATGAAGGGCGCTCCAGTGGATAACATGGTCCCGGCAGTGTGGGCACGATCCAATTCCATCAAAGTCTCGCCAAGAACCAACATGAGGGCACTCCTCATATCTCGCAGACCACATGCAATGGGTATGAGAACATCAGAAGATGACTAGAAGAGGAAATAAGAGAGCATAGCAATCGCTAATGCATTGCGACGAATGATCTGATACCTACCGTCATATGGGTCCCCCATGGGAGCATAAATGGAAGAAAGGCACTCAAAATTGACCTGCCTGCCATGAACGAAAGAGCCAGCTGCATTTTAGGAGTATGAAGAAGAACAGCCAGGTCCTGAACATACCCAGCCTGTACCGAAGGAACTATCAGATCTGTAAAAGGGTCAATGTGGAGAATAGCACTGAACTCCTCAAACAAAGGGCAGATTCCTGGTAACCGAAGCGGATGACGTGAAGCTTGGGATCCCAACACTAGGTAGCAGCCCAAAGTAGTCCTTTATCCAGAGTCATCCGCTGAAAGGAGAAGAGGTCATTTAATCTATAACACTCGAAGTTAAGCCTGTCGATGCCAGAAAGAGTATCCATCCATGGGAAGAGGATTTGAGAGCTAATAGGAGCCATTTGATAAGGAGATGAAAGTAGGAGAACAGTCTTTTGCAGAGTTTTGAGGAAAATAGGGTATAAATAGATATATAATTGGATCTGCCCAGACCACCCAGCGGTACTTGAAACGCCGAGCAATACTCTAAAGTATGCCGCGCGGCAGTCTGTGATTGCCGCACTGCAGTCATTAACTGCCACCCGACACTCGCCAGGTGCCGCTCAGGTCTAATTAAGTGCCGCGCAAAGCTAGCTTTGGCCAAAATCTGTTTGTAATGTTTTCAGCCCACCTGTAAACAAAAAATTGAATATATAATAAATGCGTGTAGTAGTTCGCACCACGTACAACATTCGACAAAAGAAGACCAGGCTATGGTCATATTTGCAAAGAATAAACAATAAAAACGTGAACATATTCATGAGCATTCATCATTCGCAGAAAATAAATGCGTGACCAAGCGATGGTCACAATCACAAAAAAAGCAGCATTCACAAATAATAAAAGCATGGCCAAGCTATGGCCCCATCCACAAATAAAAGCAAGATCATGTCGTAATCAAAAATATGCAGCGCCTATCCCATCTCAAAAGGTAATCCCGACAATCCAAAGAGACGTCAACAAAATAAAAGTGTATACAGTTATATAAATGTATATGTATCCTCTCCAAACACTCGGGACATGAAAAAAGAGAGATGAAAGAGAAATAGGATCAACCACAACCTCAACCTCGGGTCTGGCGCGTGACACGTCAGAGGGGCTACTCCTCTGACTACGTACTGCTCCCGACGCCACTGCCTCTTCCTCTGCCACTTCCTCCACCACCGCCTCGACCAGCACGCCCATGGCCTTCCCTCGGGCCTACTCCAAGCTACAGCTCTAGGTTTCTCACCCACAGGGCCAGCGTCCTAATCTCGTCATCCTGAATAAGTGAAAGAGCAAGCCCAAGAATCGATTAGGCAAAATTGAAAGTTGAGATAAGAATGCTAAATAGGAAGAGCCAAAATAAATGGAGTAATAAGAGTTACCCAGGCTCTCAGCTGAGCCTCAGCAGTCTTCCACGCTACATCGGCCTGAATCAGAAAATCAAAAAAGGAGAGATTAGCAAGTCAGGGTGAGAATGCAAAAATCGAAGTCGGGGTTTAGAAGATTACCCTCCACTCTCATAGGTGGACCTCCTCCCTCACGCTATGGGCGTAGAGCAGGCCCTCCTCTGCATAGTCTCAAGAGAGCATAAATCTGTCTTAGGTCATTCAAGCTCTTCGTCAAGAGCTTGACGAAGTCCCCAAAACCTGTAGCATCAATAAAGCCCTATACACTCTCATTCAGTGTCTCATACCACGCGTAGCCATGGGCCAGGCTACCATGCCCCTTCAGTACGTCAGGCTGAAGCTGCAAAGTTACAAGATTCAATATCAACGAGTGAATGGACAAAAGAAAGGAATAAAATAAATATAAAAAGTAATAATAATAATGTAAATAATAAACATGGAAAAAGTAAAAAGAGCGATTGAAGCACTCAAAAAATTCCACAAGCATAACATTCGCATTCATAAGAGGATATATAAAGTTTTGTCGTCATGCATTGCATTCATAAGGTTTATGAGAAAAGTATGAAAGGAAAGAATAAAATGGAATAAAAAGTACTAGTAATGAACGATGAAAATGAACATGAATGAATAAAAAGGAACAATTGGAACGCTAGGAAGATTCTACGAACATACCATTTGCATTGATAAAAGAAGGCGTGTAAAATTTTATTGTCATCCATTGCATTCATAGGAAAGAAATTGAAAAGAAAGGAAATGAGAGGCGTGTATATCTCTCATCGGAAGGCCCTGGAGGACAAGTGTTTTTCTGGGTCTCGAAGAAGGAAGGAGGGGTCAGGATGAGGGGTGGCTTTGTATATCGTCCTCTTTCTGCTTGAACTACTCGAGCCGCTAGCCATAACAATTAAACCTGACAAGAAAAATGGACTTGTGAGTCAAACTTTTGACAAAGATCAAGAAAAGAATAAGAATAAAGAGAAAAATATGAGTTTTATCGGGAGGAACTAACCTATTGATCCTGATAGATCACTGCGAATGATTTTGAAAAATCTCCAGTGAGAGCTTCAATTTAGAGAGAGTTGAGAAATGAAGAGAAATGAGAGAAAATGAAACACATAAGCAGTCTGCTCGTCCCAAGCGGCACTCGAAATTTTTGCACAGCAGTCCATGAAGTACTGCACGGCACTCATTGAATGCCGCAGCAGCATTCCGTGAGTGCCGCACGGCAATCACGAACTGCCGCGTCTTGAAGTATGTGCCGCGAATAAGGAGGTTAAGAGGCCTTTGGTTTCCCCCCAAAACTTTGAATTGGGTTCCAAAATTTGACCTTAACCCCCGAAGTTTTCCCACCGTATACGCTTGGGTCCTTGAAAATGATTTCCAAGTCCACGTGGTCATAAATTTTGAACAAATGAATTCTTAAACCTTATTGACTTTTAAACTCAAGAAGATTTTGACTCTAGATTTATAAAGTTGACTTGAAATGAATAGGATTGGCTCCAATTTTGAGAATTTGAATTGAGCCTGAATGTTTTGAGAAAATAAGAAGTTCTTTGAGTCTGATTTGACTCCTAATTTTTTAAATTGAGTTTGATTGACTCCTAATTTTGAAATTTGAGAAGTTCTTTGAGTTTGATTCGACTCCTGACTCTTGAATTTGAGTCTGATTGACTCCTGATTTTTTAAAATTAAAAAGAATTTGAGTCTGATTGACTCCTGATTATGAATATTGAAAAATATATCCAACGGGGCCAAAGGGCTACGGATTTTCAGAGCAAACATATCCGACGAGGCCGAATGGGCTGCGGATTTTCAGAGCAAACATATCCGATGAGCCCGGAGGGCTATGGATCTTCAGAGAAAATGTATCCGATGAGGCTGAAAGGTAGCAAATTTTCATGAGCAAACCCGCGTTGACTCCGGGAAGTCGTAAAGTGCCATCCAGTCAATTGCGTTCGTCCGTTTGGCTAAGATGGCCACATATCTTGAAGAGGATCAACCCGTTAGTTGAAGAAACTCTGAATTCTAAAAAATAACTCATCTTTAAGTTCAAGGAACCATGAGCATTAATTAGCATAGGGCGTGGAATGCATCTAGATACATCAAGATAGCACGATCTCGAATCACATCATTTATAAAGCATGAAGTTGCATTGACAGCCATCATTGCATAAACACGTGCATCACAACAGGATAGGTGCATTCATTCGCATGACTATTTTTGCATATGTGTTTGACCCTTGCCCGAACTACGTCTCGGTCTGATTCCTGAATGGATACGTAGGCAGCTCACCATTGAGCACGACCAACATAGATCGTTTGCGCAGCCCTCTTTGCAACGCATTTTGTTTTAACCTAAATACGACAGTCTGGTCAAAGGCTTGTCTTCACACAGGCTTTGACATTCACTTGTGATACGCATTGCTCCACAAGCTCTGTCGAAGAGGGGCAAACTATAGACACCCAATTTTTTTACCAAACATCAAATTTAGGAGAGTGTTACCTCTAGATCCGATGATGACAATGTCCGACTAATTTAGGACTTACAAAGGTGATTCAAGCTCTTCAAAAGGATCTTCAATTTAAACAAAAAGAAAGAAAGAAGAAAAAGAGAGGGAAAAGGGAAGGATAGAAGAAAACAACACATGGGGAGCACCGTGGTAGTCACGTGATGCCGCTGCGGCACTCACCAACTGTTGCATTGACAGTCAGTGAGAACCGCTGCGGCAGTCCCCAAATGCCGCAAAAATGAAAAG
Source organism: Hydrangea macrophylla (assembly GCA_033977485.1). Classification (NCBI taxonomy): domain Eukaryota; kingdom Viridiplantae; phylum Streptophyta; class Magnoliopsida; order Cornales; family Hydrangeaceae; genus Hydrangea; species Hydrangea macrophylla. Next base: position 70,608,305 of record CM066988.1, read on the forward strand.
AAGGCAGACCATGGAGTTGTCCGCGGCATTCATTGAGTGGCGCATTGGCGTTCAGTGAATGTCGCGTCGGCTATCAGTGAGTGCCGCATTGGCACTCACTGAGTGCCGCTTTCAACTCCTCTAAGTGCCGTGTTTATTAGCAGTCTGCTTTAATACATTACATTTTGTACCTTCAAAAGGACATCTAGAATTAGGGTTTTCACTATGAATTTACTGAAATAGCCCTTAGAAATTTGCCTATATATAGGGAATGAATATCCCATTACAAAGGATCTTAACTTGAAGTTTGAATCTTATCTTGAATCTCTCTTTGTTCTTTGAATCTCTTCAAATCCTTTGATACAATTAGGAGAGAGTCTTAGAAAAGTTTAAGAAAATTAAGAAGTTACATGAGTTAGAAGAAGAAGAGCTTGAACCACTTTTGAAAGACCTTCAAAAACTTAAGAGTTGAGGATAATTGGAGGTAACCTCTAAGTTAATTAGTCTTTGACTCAAGTTCAATCACAATACATATATATATAGAATTCTTTAGGACCTTTTACACATTTTCAAAAACTCCCTTCCCACCTCATTTCATCACACACTATTAATATTGTGATTGAACTTTCATTTTATTGGTTTGGATCAAAGTAACCTAAGGTTTAAGATTAAATAAATCATGAAGTAAAAGTTAACTTAGATAATACTTGAACCTTGATTTCCTTTTCTTTTGATTATGTTCATCTCTTGGGATTCATGAGACCTTCAATGTCTTACTCGAATCCTTGACTTGGAATCCTTTAATCTCCTTGTAAACTTATGATTTTCAAGAGGATTAAGGTTGATATTAATATCTTTGATCAACAAGTCTAAACCTATCTCCATGGTTTAGGTTCATTATTTTGAGATTTCATGAAGTTTCTTCATACTCCATTGAAATCTATAAGTATGAGTTTCCTTAGTCTCCAATGACCATCAAATGGAAGGAGAAGTAGTTTGGGTTAAGCAAAATTCCATGGCTAGGCAGTTAGAGTTAACAAATAAAAGATGAACTTGACAATGGTGCAGTGAGTTCATAAACCACCTTTGATCAAAAAAATTTAATAAAAAAATGATCCGTCGGAATTGAATAAGACCAATTAGAGAGTGTCAACAACACAAAGTTTTACCTCTGTGATTTTTGTTTTCTTGAGATTTCATGTTTAAGATGGCTTGGTCATGGGTTCTGTGAAGCAACCATAATCTGTCCAAAATTTTAGAATAGTAATACTTTCTTGAAATAAGTAAATCAGAGCCTCAAATAAGCATTCTTGTCTTCAAATAATTTTTTCCGTGAAGTTTAATGTGTCAATGAGATCTCCTAAAAAGATTAGGGTCATTTGGATTTATTAAATATTTGTAGAAAATCATACAAAAACTCTAGACAAAGAGTTGTAAATTTCTGAGTGATGTCTAGTGTTTGTCTAATTCCCAGAGATTCAACCGTTGATCTTTGATTTTTTCTTTTTGGGTTGGAAACTAGACTCATAGAAGCATCTTGTGTCCAAAAGTCATTGACATCAAAACATGGGAAGCATGCTTTTTTGATTTTTTAATATCTGGTCTGTTCTCTGTAATTTTCATAATTTTGTGACAGATTTGACAAGCTTTGTAAATAATGGTTCAAATGACTTTTCTATGACCTAGGGCTTAAACCATGTTTTAACAATGATTAGTTAAATTTAAATCCAAAGGCTAAATGATCCAAACCGATGAATATCTCATAACTTACTCTTGTTCATATATTTTCATGTGCACTCATCCATGTAGGTTAATATTGGTAATTAGGACTTGCCTTGCATCGGGATTAGATTGCACTTAATTGAACCTAATTGTGAGTTCTTTATGACCAAGTTGGGACTACACCATCTCTATATGGACATTACATTGGCTCCTAGTTGAGACTTGTATATCTATAGAAGTGATGCATTTCCAGCTAATTAGAAGGAATTCATAGTTATGTCAATTCTTTCATACTTAATAGATTTAAGTTAGAAAGTTAAGGATGTTATTTAGAATTTCATTCTATATCTTGATTAAGGCATATGGACTAACCCTCTGTTTTGTAGCGCTATTGAGTTATGATTTCTCAACCTCTCTATAGTTTATTGTATTATTTGGTTTTAATTGATTTTCGACTCCATGTGCGATACCTTAGAAATAGGTCTTATTTTATTTGTATATGTGAAATAGAGACTCCCCTTTTAGGTTTTATTTGTATGCATTGCACGTTTCCATATTCACAGCTAGATCCCGGGTAAGTTCCCTTGTTCCCTATTGCATATCATATTGCCTGCTAATTGAATTATGTGGTTTTGAATGCTATTTTTACCATTAACAATATTACACCCCTTTTGACATGCTTTTGTAATGTATATTTATATGTATGTATAGTTGAGGGCATACCTAGATTATTAATTCGATTAAAAGGATGTTGACTAGAGGCCTATCACAAGATAGGATGAGAAGGGGTGTTTTAGTCCGCCTGGCTCATTCCCCTCTCATTCCATAATCCCCGGACCTAGAAATCTCTATTTTCCAAAAAATCAATTTGCTTTTAAAATGGTTTCTTAATTTTCCTTTTTTAAAAAAAAAAATAAATGGCGACTTGTATTTGAATTTGAAATTTGAAGAAGTTTTAAAAAATAAATTGTGGGTAAGAAAAATGGGATATCCACAACGAGTTCCGGCACTCGGAGAGGCACGAGACCAAAACTCACACCTCACACACAACCAACTAGACTTGCGGGAATAAACTTTACGCAATTCCTACTCACGGATTACAAGTTACGCGATAATAAGCAAAATAATATCCTTAGGTTTTTATAACAAAGTTTTGAGATTTTGGGAGGTTGAAATGAGTTCCAGCATTCGGAAAGGCATAAGACTGGAACTCACATGTCACACACGACCAACTCGACTTGTCGAAAAAAATGGCACGCATTTCCTACACACGGTTTGCAAGTAACGCGATAATACGCAAAATAATATCCTTACGCATTTTATAACTAAGTTTTGAGATTTTGAAAGGTCAAAACGGGTTCCAACACTCAGAGAGGATGGAGACTGAAATTCTCACCTCACACACGACCAACTACACTTACGGGAACAAACCGCACACAATTCCTACTCACGGTTTTCATGTTACGCGATAATACACAAAATAATATTAATAGGCCTTTTATAACAATGTTTTGAGGTTTTGGGAGTCAAACGAGTTCCGGCACTTGGAGTGGCAGGAGACTAGAACTCACACCTCACACACGACCAACTAGACTTCTGAAAACAAACGGCACGCAATTGCTACACACGGTTTGCAAGTATGCGATAATACACAAATTAATATCCTTAGGCCTTTCAAAACTAAGTTTTGAGGTTTTAGGGAGTCGAAATGAGTTTCGGCACTCGGAGAGGCACGAAAATGAATCTCACACCCACACACGACCAACTAGACTTGCAGGAATAAATGGCATGCAATTCCGACACACGGTTTGCAAGTAACTCGATAATACGCAAAAATATCATTTAGCCCTTAATAACTAAGTTTTGAGGTTTTGGGGGGCCAAAACAAGTTTCCGCACTCGGCGAGGCACGAAACTAGAACTCAGACATCACATACAACTAACTAGACTTGCGGGAACAAACGGAACGCAATTCCTACAAACGGTTTGCAAGTTACGCGATAATACAGAAAATAATATCGTTAAGCTTTTTATAACTAAGTTTTGAGGTTTTGGGGGGTCAAAACGATTCTGGCACTAGGAGATGTACGAGACCAGAACTCACACCTCACACACGACCAACTAGACTTGCGGAAACAAACGGCATGCAATTACTACACACGGTTTGCATGTTACGCGATAATACGCAAAATAATATCGTTAAGCCTTTTATAACTAAGTTTTGAGGTTTTGGCGGGTCAAAACGAATTCTGCCACTCAGAGACTCACAAGACCAGAACACACCTCATACATGACCAACTAGATTTGCAGAAACAAACGGCACGCAATTTCTACACATAGTTTGCAAGTTACGCAATAATACGCAAAATAATATACTTCGGCCTTTCAAAACTAAGTTTTGAGGTTTTGGGGGATCAAAACGAGTTCCGACACTCGAAGAGGCACAAAATTGGAACTCACACCTCACACACGACCAACTAGACTTGCAGGAACAAACAAAATGCAATTCCTACACACATGTTGCAAGTTAAGCGATAATACGCAAAATAATATGCTTAAGTATTTTATAACTAAGTTTTGAGATTTTGGAAGGTCTAAACAAGTTCTAGCACTCGGAGAGGCAAGAGAATGGATCTCACATCTCACACACAACCAACTAGACTTGTGGGAACAAATGGTACGCAATTCATACACACGGTTTACAAGTAACTAGATAAAACGCAAAATAATATCATTTTGTCTTTAATAACTAAGTTTTGAGGTTTGGGGTGTCAAAACGAGTTTCGTCATTCGTAGAGGCACGAAACTGGAACTCACACCTCGCACAAGACCAACAAAAATTGCGAGAACAAACGGCACGCAATTCCTACACATGGTTTGTAAGTTACGCGATAATACGCAAAATAATATCGTTAAGCCTTTTATTACTATGTTTAGGGGTTTTGGGGGATGGAAATGAGTTCCGACACTCGGACAGGAAGGAGACCGAAACTCACAGCTCACACAGAACTAACTAGACTTGCAGGAAAAAACGGCACGCAGATCCTACACATAATTTGCAAGTTATACGATAATAAGCAAAATAATATCCTTAGGCCTTTTATGACTAAGTTTTGAGGTTTTGAGTGGTCGAAACGAGTTCCGGCACTCGGAGAGGCACGAAACTGGAACTCACATCTCACACATGACCAACTAAACTTGCGGGAACAGAACGGCACACAATTCCCTCACACGGTTTGAAAGTTACACGACAAGACGCAAATTAATATCCTTAGGCCTTTTAAAACTAAGTTTTGAGGTTTTAGGGGGTCAAAATGAGTTCTGTCACTCGGAAAGGCACAAGACTGGAACTCACAGCTCACACATAACCAACTAGATTTACGGGAACAAACGGCATGCAATTCCTACACACGGTTTGCAAGTTACGCGATAATACATAAAATAATATTCTTAAGTATTTTATAACTAACTTTTTATAATTTAGGGGTTGAAACAAGTTTCGGCGCTCAAAGATGCATGAGAACGGATCTCACACCTCACATACGACCAACTAGACTTGCAGGAACAAACGGCACACAATTCCTACTCACGGTTTGCAAGTTAGGTAATAATATGCAAAATAATATCGTTAAGCCTTTTATAACTATGTTTTGAGGTTTTGGGGGATCGAAACGAGTTTCGGCACTCGAAGAGGCACGAGCCCAGAACTCATACCTAACACACAACCAACTAGACTTGCAGGAACAAACGGCACGCAATTCCTACTCACAGTTTGCAAGTTACGCGACAATAAGCAAATTTTTTTTTTTTTTTTACAACTATGTTTTGAGATTTTGGGGGGACGAAACGAGTTCTGGCACTCGGAGAAGCACGAGACCGGAACTCACACACGACCTACTAGACATACGGGAACAAACGGCACGCAATTGCTAAACACAGTTTGTAAGTTACGCGATAATATGCAAAATAATATCCTTGGGCCCTTTAAAACTAAGTTTTGTAGTTTTGGGGGGTTGAAACGAGTTCTGGCACTCAGAGAGGCACAAGACTAGAACTCACACCACACACACGACCAACTAGATTTGCGTGAACAAACGGCACGTAATTCCTACACACAGCTTGCAAGTTACTGGCTAATACGCAAAATAATATCCATAAGCATTTTATAACTAAGTTTGAGGTTTTAGGGGGTTGAAACGAGTTCCGACACTCGGAGAGGCTCGAGACCAAAACACACACCTCACACACGACCAACTAGACTTGTGGGAACAAACGGCACACAATTGCTACACACAGTTTGCAAGTTACGCGATAATATGCAAAATAATATCGTTAGGCCTTTTAAAACTAAGTTTTGAGGTTTTGCGGGGTCGAAACGAGTTCTGGCACTCGAAGAGGCACAAGATTGAAACTCACAGCTCACACATGACCAACTAGACTTGTGAACAAATGAAACGCAATTCCTGCGCACATGTTGCAAGTTACGCGATAAAACGCAAAATAATATCCTTAAGCATTTTATAACTAAGTTTTGAGGTTTTGGGGGGTCGAAACGAGTTCCAGCACTCGTAGAGGCAGAAGACCAAAACTCACACCTCACACAACACCAACTAGACTTACGGGAACAAACCGCACACAATTCCTACTCAAGATTTGCATGTTACGCGAAAATACGCAAAATAATATCAATAGGCCTTTTATAACTAAGTTTTGAGGTTTTGGGGGTCAAAACGAGTTCCGGCACTCGGAGAGGCACGAGACTGGAACTTACACCTCGCACACAACCAACTAGAATTGCAGGAACGAACGGCATGCAATTGCTACACACGGTTTGTTAGTTATGCAACAATACGCAAATTAATATCCTTAGGCTTTTTAAAACTAAGTTTTGAGGTTTTGGGCGGTCGAAACGAGTTCCGGCACTCGAAGAGGCACAAGATTGAAACTCACAGCTCACACATGACCAACTAGACCTGTGAACAAACGAAACGCAATTCCTACACACATGTTGCAAGTTACGCGATAAAACGCAAAATAATAACCTTAAGCATTTTATAACTAAGTTTTGAGGTTTTGGGGGGTCGAAACGAGTTCCAGCACTCGTAGTGACAGAAGACCGAAACTCACACCTCACACAACACCAACTAGACTTGCGGGAACAAACTGCACACAATTCCTACTCACGGTTTGCATGTTACGCGAAAAAACGTAAAATAATATCTATAGGCCTTTTATAACTAAGTTTTGAGGTTTTGGGGGTCAAAACGAGTTCCGGCACTCGGAGAGGCACAAGACCGGAACTCACACCTCGCACACAACTAACTAGAATTACGAGGACAAACGGCATGCAATTGCTACACACGGTTTGTAAATTATGCAACAATACGCAAATTAATATCCTTAGGCTTTTTAAAACTAAGTTTTGAGGTTTTGGGGGGTTGAAACGAGTTCCGGCACTCGAAGAGGCACAAGACTGAAACTCACAGCTCACACACGACCAACTAGACTTGTGGGAATAAATGGCACGCAATTCCTACACGGTTTGCAAGTTACGCGATAATACGCAAAATAATATCGTCCTTCTATAACAAGATTTGAGGTTTTGGCGGGTTAAAATGAATTCCAGCACACCAAAACTCACACCTCACACACGACCAACTAGGCTTGAGGAAACAAACGGCACGCAATTGCTACATACGGTTTGCAAGTTACGCAATAATACGCAAAAAATAATATGTTTTGGCCTTTTAAAACTAAGTTTTAAGGATTTGGGGGTCGAAACGAGTTCCGGCACTTGGAGAGGCACAAGACTGGAACTCACACCTCACACACGACCAACTAGACTTGCGGGAACAAACGAAACGCAATTCCTACACACAGTTTGCAAGTTACGCAATAAAACGCAAAATAATATGCTTAAGCATTTTATAACTACGTTTTGAGATTTTGGGGGGTTGAAACGAGTTCCGGCATTTAAAGAGGCACGAGAACGGATCTCACACCTCACACACGACCAACTAGACTTGCGGGAACAAATGGCACGCAATTCCTACACACGGTTTGCAAGTAACTTGATAATACGCAAAGTAATATCATTTAGGGCGTGTTTGATAACTCAATTAAGTGGTGAAAATGAAAATTTTCAGCACTTAAATTTTTTCAGTGCGTTTGATAATATACCACTTAATTGATAAAGTTGCCAAAAATCCATTGAAAACGATAAGTGAAATTTTTTTACTAAAACTAATCATTGAATGCAGTCTATTTTATTTCTTGAAACACTATTTTCAAGATTGCAAATACAAATCACTTAAAATTTTCAGTACTTAAACTCACCACTTAATTTTCAGTTTTATCAAACGCACCCTCAGTCTTTAATAACTAAGTTTTGAGGTTTTGGGGGTCGAAACGAGTTTCGGCACTCGGAGTCTCGATAATACGCAAAATTATGACGTGTAATCTAACTTCCATAACAATCATAAATAAGCAATACCAACAATTTTGGGTGTGAAGTGAGTTTAGTATTACTCAGGAACTAGTTATGTGGCTCATAAGTGAGCTAATTCTTTGTCAAACATAATCTTAGTTCTCACAAAAATTAAATAGAAAATGAAACATCGTCTGAACCAAGGCATGTCAAATAGGCTCTTAGATAAGTAAATAAATAGTTAAAGAAGAAAGTGAAGCATCGAAACTTGCAAAATATAGATTATGAATAATATTCATATTACATAGATAAGTTCTTAAACAACATACTAATTGGGAAAAAAATATTCATTGTAACGGTTATTTTGTTGACATGGTATAACAATCAAATCTGAACCATTTTATATCCATCTACACCCCCTATTTCCAGGAAAAATCTCATCCACATAAGCACAAATCCCAAATCTGTAAGTATGTTATTTTACTTACGTGATATCTCCGTTGCATTGAATATTTACTCGCTAATTGGAGACAAGAACCACCTTCATTGTCCTTTCATAGACAGGTTTATGAACTAACGGAAGTCTATCATAACTTTTGGCTCATTGGCTATGGTCCTGGCAAGACCCACTCATTGAGCTTGACCCACAACCATGCACTTCCACTTTTGTTTAAGAATGATGAACCAGGATTAGCATGGGTGAGCAATTTGTATACTTCATGGTCACTTACAGCTTATTGCCTCTCAATTGTGGCCCATGTTGTACATTATCTGCAAATGCAAAGGCATCCAAAATGGGAAATAGAAATCACCACCACCACAAATGGTGAACAAATAATCTTAGAATAGACACATTGTTGCTTAGGTGGAACAAATAATCTTAGAATGCTTACAGCATAATCAAACATGTTGCTGAAATAGTCACTAACATCAAATTTCCGCCAATGGCATCTCCGATCCTTACCCAACACCCCTACCCAATATCAAAACCCCAGCACCATTTTTTTTTAATGCATATCAAGAAGGGTGAAATAGCTTGTGCCAAAGATTGAAAGAATCAAAGCTTCCATGGCTAGGGAGGGCAAGGAGATCATCTACCTCGGAGATGGAATTGGCGATTAATGTCCAAATTTGAGAAGGAGACCATGTCATGCCAAGGAATGGCTTTTTTTTTAAGATGAACTTACCAAAATTTTGGATACAAAGAAGTAAAAAGCTAGAAAACATCTACAATTCTAGAATCAGGTGGACATTATTCCACCAAAAGAATCTTTTGACTATTTCTTTTATCACCTTAAACCACAAACACTTCTTCATTTTTTTTTTTTTTTTAAATCATTTTAAACCATATTAAACACTGATTGGGAATCTTCTATCACCTTAAACCACCAAAAGAATCTTTTAATTTAATCCCACCAGCATTGTATAAAAAACCAAAAGATCTCTCTCTCATCAAGGAACACAAGTAAGAATGTGAGAGAAAATAGAAGCAGCTAGAAATACCTGATTCACAGAATAGAGGGCGAAATGAGTATCCTATTTCCAATCAACCAAACGCCAATCCTAAGCCGGGGGGGGGGGGGGGGGGGGGGGGGGGGGGGGGGTGGGGGTGGGTGGGTGGGTTGGGGTTGTTGAACATGCCAACAAATCCTTCAAATTCACAGATACCGGATCTGATCTGCAAAAATAGGCGACAATATAAAAACAGGAACTCATGAACGGTACAGATACTATCAAAGGGTTTTGAATATTTGTAAAGCCATGATATGTAGAAATTACCAGCAATACACAAACCCACAAATATCAATCACTAGAAAGAGATATATCAATCTAGAACTTAGAGGGAGAACCGGAGAAGATAAAGATTTGTAGAGACGGGGCATGAATTAGTTGGATGACAAATAGAGTAAAAGAGCAGTGAGAGAGGAGTAGATATTGGTTAGAGAGAGGTGGAAGGGAAGAAGCGTGGTTAATCTGAGCAAAAGTGGGGGAGACATTATGTGTCCTTGAACAATTGAAGTAGATGAGAGGTAATGGTCTTGCCACGTGTAGCATAGCATTCAATCCGGGGAAAACCTTCCGCTATTAAAGACTTTAAAGTATAGCTTTACTAAATATGGATACCCTATTTGAACTAAGAATGTTTTAAAGATGGGATTTAGTCAAAAGTACTGTTAAACACACTTTTTTGGTCTTAGGTCTAACCCAAATTTTTTTTTTTTTTTTTTAATCTTTTTAACATAAGGATTTGATTTTATTAAGTTTCATTAATCATGTACTTTTGGCTAAAATTAAAAGCAGGCTGTCCTTTAAGATCAATAATCCAATATGAGGGAGTATTTAACAAATTTCTATTTAAACAAATACTCTTTCATGGTTTAATAAAGAGAAAATGAGGAGGAAATTCCCAATAACCACTTGCACGAGTTTCCAACATAAAGGGGTTTTCACCTTTTTAAAAGTCAACCATGTGGTTATTTTGAAAGATGAAGTCCTTGGGATCATTTCTGAATGTTTTCAAACCATTGGTCTGACTTGCCAAAGGCCCAAAACGGTTGTTTCTTGAGATTTTATGAGATAATACGGAATTTTTAAACCATGTCTCAAATGTCCCATCCCTTTTACAAATATAAATAGAACTTTTTTTTTTTTTCCTTTCTGTCCTATTCCACTTTATATCCCAAACAATTTCCTAGCAAAACACCAAGTGAAATATGGAGGTGGAGGACAGTATGGAAAATCAAATCATCGGTACATTTTCTTAAGATTGAGGTTTACTGGTCCTCAGTCCTTTTGTGGTACAAACAGATTATATAAGCAGCAGAGTACCAATACTGTTCAAACTTTAGATGTAGAATGGTTAATACAAAACATGAGCACAATACTGCTAAAACATGAGAGAGACAGAGAGTGGTTCGCTTGAAAACTGAGCAAGGCTGAGAAGAAAAGTTTAGAGCACTCTTTATAGTACCAGTAACGAATATAAATATCGTACAAACTCTCAGTGTGTCGGAAGTGGTGCAAATTTGGATGTCATGGGTGTCCAATACTAGACGGTTGCGTAAAAACATAGGTTCGGGTATTGCCGATATGACCAAAACTAAAAATACTTGTGTTTTCAGACAAAGTATCTCACCCTTAGAAGCAGGAATCGTCAAACTGGCCAACGAATCTTCGCAAAACTCGCGGTTCTGCGGTTCTAGATGAGAATCGTGAGAGACTCGCGATTCTAATCCAAGAGATCCGCGATTCTAATGTAAGAGAATCGTGTTCCACCAAACTAAAGATAGAAGAAGATGAGAAAATGGAAGAAGAGAGGAAAGAAAAAATACGAACCTCGGAGCTTCGCCATGGCTGCTAGAGACGAAGAGAGGGAGAGGTGAGTATCGTGGGGAGAGACGAGAATCCTTAAGGATCAAAGTGAGTATTCATCTTCCTCCGCCTCGTCGAACCAGAGTCTCTCTCTCTCTCTCTCTCTCTCTCTCTCTCTCTCTCTCTCTCTCTCTTGCTGCGGGCCTGTTGCTGTGCAAAAGAATACGATCTGAAGCCCTACACTATGTTTGGGAGTTTAAAAAACGTGAGAAAAGAAGAGAAAAGAAGAGAAAGTACCTCACTTTCTTTTGCTTTCTCTCGTTTGGGAGTTTAAGTGAGGAGAGAAAAGGAGAGAAAGGGAGAGAAAACTAATCCCCGCTTTCTCTCCAAATTGGGAAGAAAATGAGAGAAAAGAAAGTGGGGTTTAATTAATTTTTCTTAATACCCACAATACCCTTTATTTAATTCTTAACTAATTTTAATTCCATCTAAGTCCTAGGCTCTTAATACACTATACACGTGTATTCTCTCTCCTATCAAAGCAAAGAGCTCATGTACCAAGTACATCTAGAAGCTATTTGGTGTGAATAGAAAATGAAAGGAAGAGATGTTATAGGATTCATTAGTTCAAGACATTAATGGGTAGAATGGTAACTTTCTTTCTTTTCTCTTCTTTTCTTCTCAACTCCCAAACAAAGAGGAAAGAAACTAACTTTCTCTTCTCTCCTAAACTCCCAAACAAAATGAAAGAAACTATCATCCTTTCTCTTCTTTTCTTTTCTCTCCTTACTTACGACTTTCTCTTCTTTTCTTTTCTCCCCTAAACTCCCAAACAAAGCGCTAATGTATATGTGTGTATTTAAAGCACTTAAATTTTATGTTTTTATGATAGAACCCCCTTAAATTTTTGTAAATATTAAAACTATATTCTTATATTACAAATAGGAACATATCAACTGTTTTACCCCAACTCTATGATTAATTCTAAAACAGCCACAAAGAATTACAAATTTTAAAATATAACATTATTTTAAAAGTTTTAATATTAAAATACAGGATTTTAAAAATTTTTGAATAATTTTTTAAGTAATAAATTTATAATATTTAAATAGCATAGACAATTCCTAGCCACCCCAAACATCAGACTCTTCTATGTATGCTCGCTTCCCGCCCCCGCCCCCGCCCCCGCCCCCGCTTCGTGCTTCTAAGATCTCGCCTAGATCTCGTACTAACCATCAGGATGTGTTTCAGAAGTGTTGGTGTCCCGAGTGTCCTAAACTAGCAGTTTACATCGAACCAGAGGTTTGGCCATTGGGCATGCGGCCAAAACTAAAACTACTAGTTCTATTTTGGAAAACAAATGATGAACATGTATCTACTATCTAATAAAAACGTATCTCCAGCTGCTTCCCAATTTCCCCAAGCTGCACGAATTTTACGATTTCCAAGTTTACCGCTCCATCAATTTTACGGACTTTCAAGTTTGCCCCTTTATAAATTAGGTGTGTTATATAGGTCAATTTTTATGAGAAAAAAACCAACTTTTGCAACTATAATTACAATTAACTTCAACAAGAGTCAACAAAAATGGTTACTTACATAATACTATCTAATAAAAACGTATCTCCAACTGCTTCCCAATTCCCCAAGCTGCACGAATTATACGATTTCAAAGTTTACCCCTCCATCAATTTTACGAACTTTCAAGTAACCCTTTATAAATTAGGTGTGTTATATAGGTCAATTTTTATGAGAAAAAAACCAACTTTTGCAACTATAATTACAATTAACTTCAACAAGAGTCAACAAAAATGGTTACTTACATAATATTTACATATAGGACAATTTTTGTATGGCACGAAACGAAATTTACGGACTTCCAAGTTTACCCCTCCATAAACTGAGTGTGTTATTTACATAATATTTACATATAGGTCAATTTTTATGAGAAAAAAAATCAACTTTTGCAGCTATAATTACAATTGACTTCAACAAGAATCAACAAAAATGGCTCCCCATGAATTTTATGAAGTTCCAAATATACCCCTGATATTATCAGATGTTTTACAATTATACCCCCCTCTTATATATATGACTTTGCTCCCATGAATTTTATGAAGTTCCAAATATACCCCTGGTATTTTACAATCACGAATTTTCCCTATTGCCCAAATTGCCCTCTTATATGTATGACTTTGCCCCCATGAATTTTATGAAGTTCCAAATGTACCCCTGATATTATCAGATGTTTTACAATTCTACCCCCCTCTTATATATATGACTTTGCCCCCATGAATTTTATGAAGTTCCAAATATACCACTGGTATTTTACAATTATACCCCTTTGCTCTTGTGTTTTTACGTAAAACTAAAAACCACAATGTTACCATGCGTGACCTTAGTTATCCCTCAATTAGAGTTGAGTTCATCAGTTGCCTCGAACATATGGACTCTTACATATTGCATTTTCAGTAATGCTATGCTTCCCAATTTTATTTCTCAAAAAGTATTTCGAATACATGTAGCACTGGGACCATCTTGATTAATAGTAAGACCACTTCAACATCAACCAATCACAATTAACTGGATACACCGCCACATATGTTGGGAAACACTTTTGGGAAAAAAAATTTGGAAAACATAGCATTACTCTTGCATTTTTATGTTACTCCCGAATTTTATGGACGGTAGACTTTGCCCCCATGATTTTTTAGATGTTTTACAATTATTCCCCTTTGCTCTTGTGTTTTTACGTTCTGCCCCCCTCTCGCAATAAATTTTTTTTTTTTAAAAAAAAAGTGAAAACTAAAAACCACAATGTTACCATGCAATACCTTAGTTATCCCTCAATTAGAGTTGAGTTGATAAGTTGCCTCGAACATATGGACTCTTACATATTGCATTTTCAGTAATGCTATGCTTCCCAAATTTTTTTCTCAAAAAGTATTTCAAACACATGTGGCACTAGGACTATATTGTTTAATAGTAAGACCACTTTAACATCAAACAATCAAAATTAACTGGGTACACTGCCACATGTGTAGGGAAACTCTATTGGGAAAAAAAATTTGGAAAACATAGCATTACTCTTGCATTTTTATGTTACTACTAATTTGGTAGTTTTTTCGAGCCGCATCTATTATATTCGAAAATTTTGTTTGATTATAGATTATACTATTAAGATTGTAAGACAATGTATTTCATAAGTCATAAGTGACAATTAATAGATACATCAAGTACAATCATATGTCCCGTGCATCGCACAGGCTTCATAAACTAGTATAAATATAAAAACACATTTACAATGCTTAAAATGAACAAAAAAACAAATTAACACAAGTATCATGCAACATCAAGACTCAAAGTGTAGTAATTTCTCCACTTAAAACTTAAAACTTCAAATTTCAAAGTTAACCGTGAATGTATTCAATTGGGAATTGTATTGGGTAGTACGAAACTCGAATCGACTCGTGAATTTACTTATTCTGAACAACCATGTTTAGGACGTCTTATCACTATTTCTGTTATGGTCCTCACATTCTACAAACTCCCATGAAGTTTTATTCGTCTGTTAGAAGAAGTTGAAGTTCAAAATTTTACAGTTAGAATACTGTCAGATGGGTTAGAATCTGGGATTTTCGGGTAGATTATGTTGCTTTAGATAGTGAAAGCAAGAAGAGCATAGAAATGGAAATATTCTGACAACAAAACTCCTTTTACTAAGGCATAGAAATTCCACAGGAATGAATGAACCAAGATCAAGAAACTAGCCAAAATTTCATACCTGTAAATAACGCCCAAATTAAGTAGACGAAGTCCCACTGTTAGGCCAACCAAGAATAAGGAGTGCCAAGAGATCACTTTGCTTCATGCAATCAACAACTTTAATGCGGCCTACTAACCAGGCTTCTCATGGAATGTCAGCCTAGGATAACGGCAAAGGTTCATAAGCACGCACGCACGCATGCATCACCATATCCAAATACATATAGCATGAAAATTATGCTCATCTTCTGCAACAAAAATGCTTACACTTTGGATGATAATAAATATACAATTAAGATTGTAGAAAAGTCTATGGCTTTTTTTTTCATGAATTATGCCTAAAACTATATCACTGCCAAAAACATTGATTGCATGAATAGTAAACAAGCTCAAATTAAAGGAGAATGTACAATTCAAAGGTCAATTAACTGTAGTGAAACGATGCAAGTAAAAATTACCTCAAGAATGCTTGAAGGTTTCCAGATATTCGAATCTCCATGAGAACCAGCAAAAGTGGTCATTTATTTCCCCACGGAAAGAACAAAAAAGTTCAGCACCAAAGTTAAGTCCCTGTAATTTCTCACCATAGTGGTGAGGGTATATTGCACCCGAAAAACTTAGGATTCGAGAATGAAAACTTCAGCGAACGAAGGGTTTGAATCACAAACCCCCATAGTCGGGGTTTCCGTTATATTGGCTAAACTAAGACAAGGCAAGAAGACCAGTCAAAAGTAAAGGTTACAGATAGCAAAGTAGTTGCTTTTGTTGCGAGAAAAATAATACAATATTGCATTCTAAATGTAGAAAGCCAAAGAAATTATTGTATTTTTTGTATAACAGTTTCTCTAAGGCTTTGTTTGGTTCTGGGATTTAGTGAGGGAAAAGAAAAGATAATGTAGAGGAAAACCTTTTCCTTTCTTTGGTGAATAAGGAAAATGATGATGAAAATATGAAAGAAAAGAGAATAAGTTGAGAAATAAATTAAACATTTTGAATGTTGTGGGTTATTTCTCTTTCTTTATTCATATATAGCAATTAAAACTTTAAAAAATTTTACTTTTTTAATGTTATTTAAACATTTTGAATATTGTGAGTCATTTCGCTTTCTTTATTCATATAGAGAGTTATTACTAAGAAATTTTTATTTTTTAATGTCAATCAAGCAAGAAGAAAAACACAAAGGAACTAGTTTTCCTTTCCCTCACGAAATCCATAAACCAAACAGAGCCTAAACAAAAGAGACAAGAAAATTTCAGAGCTTAAACAAATTTGAAACATAAATAGCAACAGCACCTTTAGGGGACTATATAATCATGCTAAATTTTAAAATTCTTTATTGTTTGAACTCAGAGAGAATTTTGACTTGTACAAACTTCAGCCTCTGCGTAGAGCCCATTCAAAAATATAAAGATATAAAAGCTGCATGATATATGACACCCCATTATCTTCATCGACTATATGTGTGGAAACAGAGCCAGCCCTGATTTTGGGGTCCTAGGCGAACTTTCAAAGTTGGTGCCATCCTGAACATGGGCGTCCTGGAACCACACCCGCTGCCCCTGAAGCGAAATTTTTTGCATTTATTCTTCCAGGAATTTTTTTACTCTGTGCGGTTTCTCGCCATTATGAGAATTAACAGGTTTAGGACTTGTAATTCTATTGGATATAGTGAATTTTGATCTTCGTCTTCCCCGTTCCTCTTGTAATTTCGCCCACTGCATGTTTAGATTATCACCTCTTTTATAATAAGGATTGATCGTTGATTGTACAATGTAAAGCTTGGACTAATGTAAAACAATTTGAGTTGGCCAAACTGGAAAGTAAGAAGCAAAAAGGTGTAGGACAATACTTAAGGTGAACTAGATTACAGTCGGGCCAATGTGTTGCATCCAAATTTCTGTTTTCAATTTTTGGATAGGTTCGATTACAATTGGGCCAACTTATCACAGTAAAAAAATATTTTAGGCCTACGCCAAAATAAATTTTTAGGCCCTCCTTATAGTTTTAAAAAAATGGACAATTTGAGGGCAGGCCTACCCTCAAGGTCAGCCCTGTGTGGAAGTACTCATGCCCGACACAAAATGCGTGGCAATAAGCACGGACATTGGGACATGTGCCCAAGCAAACGCAAAAGCTACAAGGTTCAGTCCTATATCGTTTAGCACACAACTAATTACATATGCCAGCAGATGCCAAACCTACGCTTTTCAAGCTTCTTATAAAATTCAGAACTTCTACTACCTTTCAAGGTCATGACTTTAGCTTCCTTTCTCACTAAGATATATTTCAAATATAAGGAAGTGTGGATACGTATCCACCAAGCACATATTACATATTCCAATATCAGTAACCCCTTTCCCATGGCTCCAGTTTTAATAATAAACAAACGCAGAAATAGGTATCTGACTATCATATCCACAGCAATTATATAGATTCATTGCATGTAGCTCTGCATCTTTATTTCTATTTTTTTCCCACAAAACCAACGAAAGATAACCATAGACTTGCATATCATGTACAGCGGTTTACAATCTCAATAATACACGAATAATACACCATAACAACTAAATGATTAACGAGTGAAGAACAGATTATACACTATATAAATATATATCTTCCTCCATTACCAAGAAAGCAGAGGGAGAAATTTGTACCTTGACTCCTTCCCGAACAAACTGCTGGCATGTTCACAACACAGGAAATGAAGCAGGTCTAGTCGACCTAGTCCACGAGAGCACCCTCATAAGGAGTTGCTATAACGAGATCCTCTTAGATGTAGCTTTTCTCCTCTTGATGAGCCCAATCATCAAAGTGATTGTAAAAGAAAGGAAAATGATATATTGAATTCAATTAAAAAATGATTACAAGAGGAGCCTAATATATATAGGCTTAGCTAGAAGCTACACTTTAACAATCTAACCGATGTGGGACACTATAACATTACACTATTTACAATATTATCCTCTAACACTCCCCCTCAAGCTGGAGCATACATATCATATGCACCAAGCTTGTCACATATATATTTAACCCGAGTCCCAACTAATGCTTTTGTGAACAAATCGGCTAACTGAACCGCGGATTTCACGTGAACGGTATTGATTACTTTCTCTAGAAGTTTTTCCCGAACAAAATGACAATCAACCTCAATGTGTTTTGTCCTCTCGTGGAATACTGGATTAGAAGCTATATGAACGGCAGCTTGATTATCACAAAGTAAATTCATAGGACAAGACTGAGTAAACCCAAGCTCTTCTAGTAGATGCTTCATCCACACTAATTCACACGTAGTATGTGCCATAGCCCTGTATTCCGACTCAGCACTCGACCTAGAAACTACTGTTTGCTTCTTGCTCTTCCAGGACACAAGATTACCACCAACCAAAACACAGTATCCTGTAGTGGATCTCCTATCACCAGGAGATCTAGCCCAATCAGCATCACTGTAGCTCTCAATACGTACATGACCACGATCCTGGTACAATAAACCACGGCCTGGAGCTCCTTTGAGATACCTCAAAATACGCATCACTGCCTCCCAATGTGTGGTACGAGCTAAAAAGGCAATGTCAGGTCTAGTAACAGTAAGATAATTAAGCTTACCAACCAGACGTCTATACTGCTCAGGATCCTCCAATAACTCCCCTTGATCTGATAGTAACTTGGTGTTAGGATCCATAGGAGACTCCACAGGTTTGGATCCTAACATCCCTGATTCTGATAGGAGATCAAGAACATACTTCCTTTGAGATAAGCAAATCCCTTCACTTGACCTGGCAACCTCAATACCCAAAAAATATCAAAGCTGCCCGAGGTCCTTGGTTTGAAATTTGTTTTGCAGAAATAACTTCAACTCCAAAATAGCCTTGCAGTCATCTCCGGTTATAACAATGTCATCAACATATACAAGCAAGAAGATTTTACCTGCTTTAGTATGTCGATGAAAGACTGAATGATCAACACCACATCTCTGGAGTCCAAATTCAGCAACTACATCACTGAACCTACCAAACCAGGCACGAGGAGACTGTTTCAGGCCATACAAAGATCTTCTTAATCTACATACCATATTCGACTCCCCCTGAGCAACAAACCCAGGTGGTTGCTCCATATATACCTCTTCCAACAAAGTGCCATTAAGGAAGGCATTCTTGACATCAAGCTGATGTAAGGGCCAGTGATATATGGCTGCAAGAGAAATGAGGAGACGAACAGAGGTGATCTTAGCCACAGGAGAGAACGTCTCGGAATAGTCAAGGCCATAAACCTGCGTATATCCCTTGGCAACAAGGCGGGCTTTCAGGCAATCTATTGTGCCATCAGGTTGCACAACAGTATAAACCCAACGGCATCCCACTACTGTCTTGCCCGAAGGAAGAGGAACTAAGTCCCAAGTACCAGTATCTCGTAAGGCAGACATCTCATCCTCCATTGCCTGTCTCCATCCGGAGTGGGTAAGAGCCTCTGCAACAGTGTTAGGAACAAACACAGAAGACAAAGAGGTAACAAACGAAAAAAAAACAGGAGACAGACGATTGTAAGAGACAAAGTTGGAAATAGGATGAGAAGTACAAAAGCGCTTACCCTTACGGAGAGCAATGGGAAGGTCAGATTCTGATGGAGGTGGATCTGAAGACGCAGAGGCGGTTGACGGAGTAGCAGAATCCGGAACGGTCTGAGGGCGGCGAATGTATGTCTGCAAGTGTGGGCGATCCAGGCGGGAGGAAACCGCTGGGGTGGGAAGGACAGGGGATGTGGGAGCTATTGCAAGAGGTAAGGGAAGCATAAAATCAGGATCGCTCATAGAGTGGGACTCTGAATAGTATGGAGTGGACTCAAAAAAGGTAACATCTGCTGACACAAAGAAACGGCGCAGGGTAGGGCTACAACAACGATAGCCTTTCTGAACACGAGAGTACCCTAAGAAAACACACTTAATAGCACGGGGGTCTAACTTGTCAGTGTCCAGGGTAAGCTGATGGACAAAACAAACACATCCGAAAACACGTGGACTAACTGGAAACAGAGACTCAGTAGGAAATAATGTAGCATGAGGAGTGCATCCATCTAGAACAGAGGAAGGCATACGATTAATTAAATGACAAGCAGTAAGAACTGCATCCCCCCAGTAACATTTTGGAACCCTCATTTCAAACAACAAGGTGCGGGTGACTTCTAACAAGTGACGATTTTTCCTTTCTGCAACACCATTTTGCTGAGGTGTGTGCACACACGATGATTGGCGGAGCATCCCACATTTGCTCATGTAGGTGGTGAATGGATGAGAGAAATATTGTTGTGCATTATCACTACGAAGAATTTGAATAGGAACATTAAATTGAGTTTTAACTTCATTACAAAATGCACAAAATATTGAAAATAACTCAGAACGATTTTTCATTAAATAAATCCACGTTATTCTGGAGAAATCATCAACAAAGCTAACAAAGTACCGATACCCCTTAATAGAGGTTACACGGTGTGGACCCCAAACATCTGAATGTACTAATTGAAATGGACAAGACACTCTTTTATTAACTCGAGGAGCAAATTGGACACGGTGATGCTTCCCCAACTGACACGACTCACACTCTAAAATAGACAAATGACTCAAACTAGGTACTAGCAGCTTCAAGTTGGCCAAAGAAGGATGTCCAAGGCGGCAATGAATCTGGTGAGGAGATACTGTAGCAGAACAAGCAGTGAGAGAAGTGGGCGGTGGAGATGAACCATCAAAATAGTAGAGACCATCGGATTCATGCCCTACGCCAATCGTCTTCCGAGTCGTCAAATCCTGAATAAGAACAGAATCAGGAGAAAAGGAGACACAAGCATTAAGATTCTTTGTCAATTTGCTAACAGAAACTAAATTAAAAGGAGACCGAGGTATGTAAAAAAAAGAAGATAAAGACAAGGATGAAGACAATGAGACAGTCCCTATTCCTTCAACAGGAATAGAGGAGCCATCGGCTAATGTAACCAGGGGCAATGAGGATGATTTTTCAAGAGATGAAAATTGGGTCGATATACCTGTGAGGTGATCAGTGGCTCCAGAATCAATTACCCAAGGAGCAGAACGAGAGGTGAGACAAGCAGTGGAGGTACCTTTCTGAACAAGAGAGGTACTAGGAGAAGATGCCTGCTGAGATGCCTGGAACTGTAAGAACTGAGTATACTCGTCCCGAGAAACTGAAAACTGATCAACCACAACTGGAGCGGAAGAATGAGTATCACCAGGAGTAGTAGTAGCAGCATGGGCAAACCGAGCAGGACGGCCAATAAGTTCCCAGCAAGTCTCCCGAGTATGACCATCCTTATTGCAATTATCACAATGACGCATGGGGCCGCGACCACGACCTCCTCGTCCACCACGATAACCCCCTCCACGACGAGGAGCACCACCACCACCCCGACCGATAGGATGTTGTGAAGCCTGAGTAACAAGGGCTGAATGATCGGTAACGGGAGGAACAGGAATAATCGGATCCCGAGAAGTACTCCTCAAAACACACTGATATGTCTCAACAAGAGAAGGAAGAGTGGCACCACCAAGAATTTGAGACCGAACTGGCTCAAAATCACTCTTGAGACCTGCGAGAAATTTCATCACGGCCATTTGTTCACGCTGTTTCTGCTGTTCCTTCGCATCAGTAGTGATAGGAAAGACACTATTCAACTCTTCAACCAACCGTTTAAACGAAGCAAAGTAATCAGTTACAGATAGATCACTCTGTTGCAACTGAAAATACTGAAAAGAGAGATCGTACATCCGAGTCAAATCACTGGAGTACAAGAGATGAGCATACTCCCAAATCTCCTTACATGTGCCCAAATGACCACACATGTCCGCAACCTGCGGTTCCATAGAATTCCAAATAAGTGCAACAATTTGAGCATCCATTTGTCTCCAATGCTTAATCGCCTTCTCATCGGTGGTAGGAGCAGACTCGGTAAGGTGATCATCAAAACCCAAGCCAGTGAGGGCAATATTGACAGCCCGGAACCATTGAAGGAAATTAGAGCCGTTCAACTTTCGTGTAGTTAGTTGAAGAAGGACTTTGGATTCCATAGATAAGGGCTAAAGATAACTTTGGATTCAAAAAATAAATAAAATAATAATTTTTTTTTTTTTTTTTTTTTTGGGGCGATGAATAGTGATTCTGATGAACAGTACCTAGATGAATAGTAACTGCGATGAACAGTAACTTTCTGATGAACAGTACCCGCGATGAATAGTAACTGTGATGAACAATAATTTTCGGATGAACAGTAGCTTCGGATGAACAGTAACTTTCTGATGAACAGTCCGCGATGAATAGTAACTGCGATGAACAGTACTTTCGGATGAACGATAGCTTCGGATGAACAGTAACTTTCGGATGAACAGTGATTCCGATGAACAGTGATTCCGATGAACAGTAATTAAGGGGGTAACGGCTAGGGTTTGAGGGGCTGCTAGTCTTCTCGGATCTTGGACAGAGATCCGGCAATTGATAGAACACGAGAAACACTCTGGATCACCTTTGATCGGCAATAACAAAAGGAGCGGACCCTAAGATCGGGTGGCTCTGATACCATGTAAAAGAAAGGAAAATGATATATTGAATTCAATTAAAAAATGATTACAAGAGGAGCCTAATATATATAGGCTTAGCTAGAAGCTACACTTTTACAATCTAACCGATGTGGGACACTATAACATTACACTATTTACAATATTATCCTCTAACAGTGATATAGGCAAATTTATTTACAGAAATAGACCTTTGAGTCAAACGTCCAAAATTTTGCATTGCTTCCTTGTATCGCCCTCCACTACAAAGCTCATTGATCTGTTCCGAATAAGTTGTAGAACTTGAATCTAATTCCTTTGGAGTTTCATCAATAGCTATATCTTTCCCATCTTCCATTAGCAAGGGTTGTCTAGGTGATTTTCCAGACTCAACCATTTTTGATATTAAACCCTCCGCTTCCTTTATCCTTCCCGCACTGGCTAGTGCACCAAGAATGGCATTATACGTATAATGATCAGGCCCAAGCCTCTTCGCTTCCATTTCTACAAGTCCCAAAGCATCCTCAAGTCTAACTCTTTGCACAGGGCTGCTATAAGGGTGTTGTAGGTTACTGTATCAATGGTTTCCCTCTCGAGATCCACGTGTTAAAGAGTTTAATAGCTTTTTCTAGCATCCCCTCTCGTAAAGCCTTTTATAACTATGTTTTGAGGTTTTGGGGGATCGAAACGAGTTCCAGCACTCGGAGAGGCACGAGACCAGAACTCACACTTCACACACAACCAACTAGACTTGCGGGAAGAAATGGCACACAATTTCTACTCACGGTTTGCAAGTTACGCGATAATAAGCAAAATAATATCCTTAAGCCTTTTATAGCTAAGTTTTAAGGTTTTGGGGGATCAAAACGAGTTCCGACACTCGGAGAAGTACGAGACCGGAACTCACACCTCACACACGACCAACAAGACTTGCGGAAACAAACGGCACCCAATTACTACACACGTTTTGCAAGTTGCGCGATAATACACAAAATAATATCTCTAAGCCTTCTAAAACTAAGTTTTGTGGTTTTAGGGGGTCAAAACGAGTTCCGGCACTCAGAGAGGCACAAGAATAGAACTCACACCTCCCACACGACCAACGAGACTTGCGAGGACAAACGGCACGCAATTCCGACAAACGGTTTGCAAGCAAAATAATATCCTCGAGCATTTTATAACTAAGCTTTGAGGTTTTGGGGGTCGAAACGAGTTCCGGCTGTCGGAGAGGCTCAAGACCCAAACTCACACCACACACACAACCAACTAGACTTGCAGGAACAAACGGCACGCAATTCCTACTCACAGTTTGCAAGTTACGCGATAATAAGCAAAACAATATCCTTAGTCCTTTTATAACTAAGTTTTGAGGTTTTGGGGGTCAAAACGAGCTCCGGCATTCGGAGAGGCATGAGACCAAAACTCACACCTCATACACGACCAA
Source organism: Hydrangea macrophylla (assembly GCA_033977485.1). Classification (NCBI taxonomy): domain Eukaryota; kingdom Viridiplantae; phylum Streptophyta; class Magnoliopsida; order Cornales; family Hydrangeaceae; genus Hydrangea; species Hydrangea macrophylla. The sequence continues at coordinate 70,632,505 of CM066988.1, forward strand.
CTAGACTTGCGGGAACAAATGGCACACAATTACTACACATGGTTTGCAAGTTATGCGATAATATGCAAAATAATATCCTTAGACCTTTCAAAACTAAGTTTTGAGGTCTTGGGGGGTCGAAACGAGTTCCGGCACTCGGAGAGGCAAAAGACTGGAACTCACACCTCACACACGACTAACTAGACTTGCGGGAACAAAACGGTATGCAATTGCTACACACGTTTTGCAAGTTATGCGATATTACGCAAAATAATATCCTCAAACATTTTATAACAAAGTTTTGAGATTTTAGGGGGTCGAAACGAGTTCCGACAATCGGAGAGGCAGGAGAATGGATCTCACACCTCACACACGACCAACTAGACTTGCGGGAACAAATGCCACGCAAAACCTACACACGGTTTGCAAGTTACAAGATAATACAGAAAATAATATCCTTGAACATTTTATAACTAAGTTTTGAGGTTTTGGGGGATCGAAACGAGTTCCGCCACTCGGAGAGGTACAAGACTGGAACTCACACCTCACACACGACCAACTAGACTTGCGGGAACAAACGACAAGCAATTGTTGCACACAGTTTGCAAGTTACGCGATAATACGCAAAATAATATCCTTAGGCGTTTTATAAATAAGTTTTGAGGTTTTGGGTGGTCGAAACGAGTTGCGGCACTCGGAGAGGCACAAGACTGGAACTCGCACCTCACACACGACCAACTAGACTTGCGGGAACAAATGGCATGAAATTTCTACACACGATTTGCAAGTTACGCGATAATACAGGAAATAATATCCTTGAACATTTTATAACTAAGTTTTGAGGTTTTGGGGGGTCGAAACGAGTTCCGCCACTCGGAGAGGCACGAGACAACGTCCAACTAGACTTACGGGAACAAACGGCACGCAATTGTTACATACGGTTTGCAAGTTACGCGATAATACGCAAAATAATATCCTTAGACATTTTATAAGTTTTGAGGTTTTGGGTGGTCGAAACGAGTTCCGGCACAAGACTGGAACTCGCACCTCACACACGACCAACTAGACTTACGGGAACAAATGACACGAAATTTCTACACGATTTGCAAGTTACGCGATAATACAGAAAATAATATCCTTGAACTTTTTATAACTAAGTTTTGAGGTTTTGGAGGGTCGAAACGAGTTCCGCCACTCAGAGAGGCACGAGACTTGAAGTCACACCTCACACACGACCAACTAGACTTGCGAGAACAAACGGCACGCAATTGTTACACAAGGTTTGCAAGTTACGCGGTAATACGCAAAATAATATCATTAGGCCTTTTATCGAGTTCCGGCACTCGGAGAGGCACAAGAATGGAACTCACACCTTACACACGACAAACTAGACTTGCGGGAACAAATGGTACAAAATTCCTATACACGGTTTGCAAGTTACGCGATAATATGGAAAATAATATCCTTAAACATTTTATAACTAAGTTTTGAGGTTTTGGGGGGTCGAAACGAGGCACAAGACTTGAACTTTCACCTCACACACGACCAACTAGACTTGTAGGTAAAATGGCAGGCATTTCTTATACACGGTTTGCAAGTTACGTGATAATACGCAAAATTATATCCTTTAAACATTTTATAACTATGTTTTGAGGTTTTGGGGGGTCGAAACGAGTTTCGGCACTCGGAGAGGCAAGAGACTTGAACTCACACCTCATACACAACCAACTAGACTTGCGGAAACAAACGGCACGCAATTGCTACACAAAGTTTGCAAGTTACGCGATAATACGCAAAATAATATCCTTAGGCCTTTTACAACTAAGTTTTGAGGTTTTGGGGGATCGAAACGAGTTCACTCGGAGAGACACAAAACTAGAACTCACACCTCACACACGACCAACTAGACTTGCAAGAACAAAAGGCACGCAATTCCTACACACACTTTGCAAATTACGCGATAATACGCAAAATGATATTCTTAGGTCTTTTATAACTAAGTTTGAGGTTTTGGGTGGTCGAAACGAGTTCCGGCACTCGGAGAGGCACAAGACTGGAACTCGCACCTTACACACGACCAACTAGACTTGCAGGAACAAATGGCACGAAATTCCTATACACGGTTTGCAAGTTACTCGCTAATATGGAAAATAATATCCTTAAACATTTTATAACTAAGTTTTGAGGTTTTGGGGGGTCGAAACGACGCACAAGACTTGAACTTTCACCTCACACACGACCAACTAGACTTATAGGTAAAATGGCAGGCATTTCCTATACACGGTTTGCAAGTTACGCGATAAAACGCAAAATAATATCCTTAAACATTATAGAACTATGTTTTGAGGTTTTGGGGGGTCGAAACGAGTTCCGACACTCGGAGAGGCACGAGACTTGAACTCACACCTCACACACGACCAACTAGACTTGCGGGAACAAACGGCACGTAATTGCTACACACAGTTTGCATGTTATGCGATAATACGCAAAATAATATCCTTATGCCTTTTACAATTAAGTTTTGAGGTTTTGGGAGATCGAAACGAGTTCCGGCACTCGGAAAAGGCACAAAACTGGAACTCACACCTCACACACGACCAACTAGACTTGCAGGAACAAAAGGCACGCAATTCCTACACTCGGTTTGCAAGTTACGCGATAATACGCAAAATAATATCCTTAAGCATTTTAAAACTAAGTTGTGAGGTTTTTGGGGGTTGAAACGAGTTCCGGCACTCGGAGAGGCACAAGACTGGAACTCACACCTCACACACAACCAACTAGACTTGCCGGAAAATGGCACGCATTTCCTACACACGGTTTGCAAGTTACGTGATAATACGTAAAATAATATCCTTAAGCATTTTATAACTAAGTTTTGACGTTTTGTAGGGTCAAAAAGAGTTCCGGCCCTCGGAGAGGCACGAGAATGGATCTCACACCACAAACACGACCGACTAGACTTGCGGGAACAAACGGCACGCACTTCCTACACACGGTTTGCAAATTACGCAGTAATACGCAAAATAATATCGTTAAGCCTTTTATAACTATGTTTTGAGGTTTTGGGGGATCGAAACGAGTTCCAACACTCGGAGAAGCACGAGACCGGAATTCACACCTCACGCACAACTAACTAGACTTGCGGGAACAAACGGCACGCAATTATTACACATGGTTTGCAAGTTACGCGATAATACGCAAAATAATATCCTTAGGCCTTTTAAAACTAAATTTTGAGGTTTTGGGGGGTCGAAACGAGTTCCAGCACTCGGAGAGGCACAAGACTGGAACTCACACCTCACACACGACCAACTAGACTTGCGGGAACAAACGGCACGCAATTCCTACACAAGGCTTGCATGTTATGCGATAATACGCAAAATAATATCCTTAAGCATTTTATAACAAAGTTTTGAGGATTTAGGGGGTCAAAATGTGTTCCGGCACTCGAAAAGGCTCGAGACCAAAACTCACACCTCACACACGTGACACGACCAACTAGACTTGCGGGAACAAACGGCAAACAATTCCTACTCACGGTTTGCAAGTTACGCAATAATAAGCAAAATAATATCTTCAGGCAAAGTATTGAGGTTTTGGAGGTCAAAACGAGTTCCGGCACTCGAAGAGGCACGAGACTGGAACTCACACCTCACACACGACCAACTAGACTTGCGGGAACAACCGGCACGCAATTGCTACACACGGTTTACAAGTTACGCGATAATACGCAAAATAATATCCTTAGGCATTTTAAAACTAAGGAAAACACATTTGATAGCCCGAGGTTCAAGTATTCCTCTTGTGGGAGCATGATTATGAACGAAACAGACACAACCAAAGACCTTAGGAGGAATGGAAAAAAGATCAGAAGGACTAGAGAGGACCTCAACACGTGATTGTTTATTAAGAACTTGAGTAGGGAGCCGATTGATTAAATAAGTAGCAGCTAAGACTACTTCACCCCAAAAAGGCTTTGGGGCTTGGGCTAAGAATAACATTGACCGGGCAACAGAAACATAAATCAGCCCACAACAAATACCCACAACACTCACTTCCCAAAAAAAGGAACCGAAGAATCTTACCAACAGAAACGAAACACACACTGTTAGGTCAAAGCACCATAAGGAGGATTAAGAAAACATGGATTACTGGTCCATTGAGGGACCCAAACAACGGTAAAATCTACCTTCAATCAATCCAGCACTCAAGCAATAGTGCAGAGGTTTGATGAGAAAAAAAATTGAAGAGAACGAGGGAAGAAGTGTGCAAATCAGGCCAGTGGGCTGGTGGGGTTTGCGCAAGGCTAGTGGGGTCTGCGCCGCAAGAAGGAAGCCCTAAGGGGGCTGCGGCACACACAGGAGAGGAGGTGGGGGTCTCGGCTGGGTTGGGTGAGGCTCGGCTCGGCTAGGCTAGGTTAGGGTTGGTTGAGGTGGAGTTATGAGGGGTGGTGGTGAATGGAGGTGGTGGTGGAGCTTCTCCCTGCTTAGGAAGGCTCTAATACCATATTGAATGTTATGATTTCAAGCTTAGGGTTAAAGACAAGAGTCTCAACCCTATTTGTATTAAACATCAAAGAAGGAAATTACAATAGTACTCTTAGACAACAATCCAAAGACAAAACAAATAACTAACAGCTAATAGTAACCTAATAACTAGCTAAAATTAGAAAAACAAAGCTCATCTCAACAGTATCCACGTCTAGGAAAATGTTAATAAAATTGCTGGCTTTATAATCTCCATCTGTAATCACCCAGTCCCAGATGATCTCTGCACAGTGAACACCAGACCATCATTTGAAGAGGGGAGATTCCAGTAAGAACCGTTGTCGCCAAAACAACAACTGAGCCATTTGATTCTGTAAGAACCCACAGGAAAAGAAGAGACATCAAGCAAGCAAGTAGAGAACCCTTGCCCTCTCTCGTTAGGTTCAAAACACACACAAGCATCCACAACCCCAAGAGTCCTTGCATTATACATATTACTTGAACCATATGTGTTTTTGGTACGCCCTGTCACATATTGCAATAACTTTTCATTCATATCCACCAAGTCATCGTCTCCCCAATCTTGATAGCCCAAGGGAATTAGCCTTTTATTTTCTCCACTTTGACAGGGTCTCAGAAAGGATGTTTTACAACGAAGGATGCAATATAACTTCGTTAGGCGAATTGGAAGATCTGGCGGTACGTTTTTCAATTGAAGACACAGATTTAGGGACAAGTGGAAGCCTGCGAAGACCAATATTTTATCTGGAGTTTTAGCATCTTGGGTTGCGGCAAAGAGCTCAGAAGAAATACACCGCCTGAAATTCGATATCAACTCAAAACATTAGGATAATTCGTGGAGTATTTAAACAGAACCACCATTAGAAATACTGAGGGGAGGAATCTAATCGACAAGGAATGACATTTTGTGAACCCAACACATGTTCAGATTATTGAGTTTAGATTGACTGTGGTTTTTGCGTTTAAGCAGAAGTAGAAACCGAGTTAAGAAATATTCATTAAAACTCAAATTTGCTTCCTGCATCATGTTTGGGCTGAAGCGGTTCCAGACTTGATGCAGGAAAGAACTGCTTCAGCCAAAAATTTTGGGACTCTAAAGTGCTTAAATCCAAAGTTTCCAAACAGGTGGATATATGCTTTCGAGTCCCAGAATCAAGTTTGGGCCCAAACATGCATTGAGAAGTGATCCTTTGGACCTTTAAGTATGTTCCTTCATTACAAGAATTTATATACCATACCTTAATCGAAAGAAGTGGATAGGAGTCCGGAAAGGGATATGCATCCATTTCGTTACTATGTCCAACAGAAGTCGCAAACCATTTTCTCTAACTTGAGATAAAATCTCATCATCATGCAATCTGTTTGCCTCATTTTGCAGGCTAACAATCCCGGAAACGGCATAATTACAAACTGCTAAAATACCTCTTGTTTCATAACCAGAAAATACTTGATTTCCGTATAAAGGTAAAAAATAATTCTTGGGCGGTCCACAGATCTTCATAAGTAACCTGAGGTTTGTTCTGGCTTCACATTCTATATGCGACAACCGCCCAACTAAATCCTGTACCAGCATAGTATGTAAACAATCCGAGTTCTTCGAACAACATAGTGCAAACTTTTCAGCATGTAGCTTTGGAATGAAAAGTGAAAATCCAGTACTAAAGGCTAATATAGAACAACTTAGGGCAAGTGATGAAATTATTTTTAAACTTCTGCTATCCATGCCAATGAATGATTTGGCGAAGATATCAAACTCCCAAGTTAGCCTCTTTAACTTAAAAGATATGCGTGTAAGAGGATTAACCAACGAGGTGAACCAATTCGAAAAAGTAGGACTCTCTTCCATAATATCTCTATCTTCTCCACTGTAGTGAATCTCGCCCTGTTTAGCCAAGAGTTTAAGCATATCCACCACACTTTGTAGAACCTTTGCTCGGAGAGCCAAAAACCATCTCTGGAAATAAAAAGCATGGCTTTCTGTGACGCCAGCTCCGAGTGTTTCCTCTGATAAGTGAAGGCTACTACAAGCCTCAGTTAGATGTTTCATATAAAAAGTTGAGTGGACCTTCCAATCCCTGTGTTCGCCTATTTCACCAAAATCATCTGTGAAGGAAACAGCATAGATGCTGTTACTCTCTATCCAATTTACCCAAACAGAGCCTTGTTTTGGTAAAAGAAGCAATTGGATTTGCATTTCAGAAAGAGCAAAGTGAGCCAAGGATTTTAACCAGCAACAACAAGAGTTAGACTGAACTTTTGTTGTTAGATAAGCAAATATAATGGCAGCCATGAACCATGCTCCCTGACATGCCGCATATTTTCCAGCTCTGTATGCGGACCAATTATCCTTTAAAGCCAATATCTTCTTCACATATTCGAGGGAAAGAATTTCATTCTGAAGAGAGTAATCATGAAGAGAAAGACCCAAGTTTCTTTCGAGAATGTGGGTTTCCCTTATTTCATCCGACAAGATATAGAAAATGATATGATAATGCAATAAAAGTGAGTATATAGAGTGTATATAGGAGTCAAATAAGTCACACTGAAGTACACATTCTGCGAGAAGCTTCACTGGAGTTAGTACCTGAGTAGTGAGGGCACTAGATTCATTTAAGTTTTCGAGGCAAGAAAGCACAAGTCTGGATATATAAAGCAGAAGATTTGATGTCATGAATGTACTATTATCTCCTCCGACAACTTCAATCTCATTACCTGATACATTCACGAGAAATTCAAAAAACAAAGAAATTTTACTCAGAACAAGCCCACAAAGATCTGGGTGCTCTTCAACTAGTAGGAGGAGAAGGCTGAGCAAGCTTCGACTCTCTCGCTCCATTTCCAAGTTATGCTGACGAAGATCATGCCCAAGTTTCACCAAATAGGTGATACGGTCAATGAGAAACAAGATCAACTTGGAAGCCAAAGGGCCAGTATGAAATCCATCTAATGTGATTTCTGTTCTTCCCATAAGCTTGGAAGATAGATCTATCAGCATACGAATAGCTAAGAGTCTCTTCACCATGATTGGAGATTGTGCTGCATTCTCATAAATTGCTAACAGCTTGGAAAATTCAAGCGTGTCAGCGCGAGAGGTGGTATATAGGCCGTATGAGAGGATCTGTAAATTTCCCAAACAAGTTAAAATCAACCTAGCGGTATAATATCATGAAATTTTAAGTAATAAAAATACAATAACCTTATGCAAAAGGTGTAAAGCTCCACATTGCACGGCTGGTGGAAATTTGGATTCATCTAGCATAGTGAACAATGTTTTGTATGAATCAGAACTGGAAGGAATGAGACATGTTCCTTTTAGTGAGAGGAAGCCCATACATCTTAATGCTGTAACTTGCAAGCGCAAAGTTCTCTCTTCGGTTAAAAAAGAGAAAAGTAAGTCTACCTGGAAACCAGAAGTTAATATTAAATATCAGACAAGCGATTACAAAGAAATTCTTATTTGGAACAATATCAGCCATAATCATTGACCACATGGCACATATAAAACAGATTAGCAGCCCCGTCTCTCTCTGGTTACACTTAAAACGCGTAAGGTTTCATGCCATAGGTTCAATAACCTCAAGGCTAAGAAAATGGGGGCAAAGAAAAGGTGTTCCCATATGAAGAACTTTTTTGGATTTTTCGAAGTCACTTGGTCGAATAGATTTATGTTTAGTTAACAAACATTCCTCAAAATCCCCACAGATAATGGATAAGGTACCTGTTGGGAAATCAATCGAGTCGATTTGGAAGCTAGTTTTGAAAGCGAAACCATCATTGCAACTAAGAAATCCTCTTCCGAAGAATCCAACACTAGCTTTAGACCGGCCTGTAATATAAGTATGAGTCTTGTAATACAACTGATCCAAAAAAAAAAAAAAAAATGAAGTAAAAGTGAGCCACTTCATGCAAATAATGCGAGATTAGTTTTGTACCCAATCTGCCCCTCACAACACCCTACACCGGCAGGATTAGACTTGGTAATGACCTTTTTAATGTACATTTTGAATGTGTTAGTCTTATTCACTTACAAGGCAGCCCAATTTTCATAAATGCCACATGACTTTATTCTATCCACTTGCATTGTATATCGAACTATATGTTTAAAAATCAGTATAGTTTTGGGGAGAGAACAAATGGTTTACGGCATTAATTAGCAAGGCCTCCCACAACAAAATTTTACTACCAGTAGTCAGGCATTTACTGGCACAACAAAACCAAAGAAATATACAAATAGTAGAGACCACTAGCTAACCAAAATGTCATTGGTTTATAAAATGCTATATAAAGTAAAGATAGTGATAAAGCAGAAACAATTAATTTTTTTCCACATGCATGAAGCTGTTCGCCTCTACCTTGAGGAAAATCTTAACAATATAAAAGAATTGAGCTATAGCTTGTTGAAATCTTAATGTGTATAGTGCACATATATACATATATATGTATGTATGTGGGGCTTGATATTTTACCACATGAAGATAGTAGGATAGCATTGTGTTCAACTTTAAATGGATAAGGACTTTCCAATAAGGGCACTGTAGGTAATTTACTTTAGATCATTTGCTATGAAGCACGGACACGGATACTCCGACACCGACACGACACTAGTATGGCGACACGATAAATCCTAAAAAATGATGACGACACGACGGGGATACACATTTTTTTTTATTAAAAAAAAAAATTAGTTTAATTTTAAGTTCATTTCTTATATTTTTTAGAAATATTATCTACAGGATATTCACTTCACATTTTTCGAACGTTATTGTTTAATAGTAACAAAATGAAGAAAGGGAGACGGTCAAAGAAGAGGGAGAGAGAGATGAGATCGGACAAAGAGGGTGTTGAGCGACTAATGTCGGGAGAACGTGAGGAGATAAGTGATGTAATACTTGACAAAATCAACTCTGTTTAGGTTTTGAACATATTAAAAAAAAACTAACAAAAGGCAGCATTTTGGTCAAGAAAGCGTTTTCCTCCATGTCCCTTGAAGTGTCCCGCCGTGTGTCGGTGATGTGCCCGCCTCTAAAAATTGCATAACAGAAACAAGACACTTATTTGCCGCATCCAATACGTGTCGGAGGTGTGTCGGACAAGTGTCGGAGTCCGGTACGTGTCGGACATGAGTACGGAACCCTTTTCGAAGTGTCGGTGCTTCCTAGATCATTTGCAAAGGATATATAGGTCGTTTTAATGAGGAATCATAGGCTTGTTATTCAACCACAGAATGCCTACATGCTTATAAGAAAATATGATGAGTAAACAGATCTAGAACCTTGTAAGCTCTATTTGCAAGGGAAGATGTGCACCCAATTTTAGCCAAAGCCCGCGCTCCAGCTACCCTTACAGTTAATATTGTTTCAGGAGATATCAACATATTAGCCAGTATCTCCAAGACAACAGAAGAAAATTCATATGACAACTCACAAAAGCAGCCTGCGGCAAATAGAGATGCCTTTACCTGCAGAAATTGCAAACCAGTTCCACTCAATTGCTAGTAAATCGGTTAGCAAATGGGAAGTAAAAATTGGTATGTGGAGAATGGTAGTAAAAAAATAAATAAAGGAAACTACTTTGAACACCTAAACAGGAAATATTAGCACAATTTGACTAAACACAAGTTGAAATAGTTCAGAAAGAAATGAGAGCCTGAGAGTTGGTTAAAATATGGAGGCAAATTGTGTAAACAAACTTTACGTACCCACCCACAAATAGTTGGAAAAGGGTTTATCCAGTGAGATTGAGTTGAATTGAGATGAGTCATGCTACAAACCATTAAATCTCTGAAAAATCGATATTCTATTGTGTTAGTAATGAGGACTGCAACTAGTCGTGTGCGGCCTCTTTCTGACAAGGAGCGTTCCTATGATCTTACTCCATGCTCATGCCCATGAGAACACAGAACAACTATAATTTGGAAGACGTTAAGACCACATAAAACTAAATTTGAAACTTCCATATTCACAACATGACATCGATGATGATATAGAAGGTACTGACTGATGGTCTGTTAGCGACCGATAATTTGTCACCAACAATGACTTATAAAATCACTCATGAACTCTTTTTGGCAGGAAGCTTATTTGAGGGTTCCCACTTCTGAACTCATCATCATAAATTATATTTCATCAAAAATGATAACAATAAGGGCTACCAATACACACACCATAGATGAATTATACAAGGTTCATTCTCTGATGGTATGGTTGATATCTCTATTACCAATTACCAAAATGTAAACCTGGTCAATGGGTTTATTCTGACTATAGACTTCCTACAAGACTACATATTATCCCATGCAAAGACATACTTTCATATGCAAACATGAATTCTGTTCATACGTTCCAACCAAAAGATGAGTCACCTTTAAGGTATCTGAGCTATAAATTTTTATTTTGAACATCAGCATAGAAGCATAGTCAACAAGAAGGAGAAAGAGAAGAGAAAAGGTTGAAGCTGACAATGCTTATAACATATTAGAATGGACTTCAACAAGCAATTTTTATGAAATGATTTATCAATTCCAACAGCAACTGAGCTCTAACCTCTGGAACATGGCATGAGACCAGACTCGAAAGTATTACATAGCGTATGTCAGCGCTGTCTTTCGCAAAACCAGCCCAGCAACCAAAAAGAACTAAAGCTAGCGCTCTCGATTCCAAATCCTGTGTGTCAAAAACCAGCTTTACTCTTCTTAGCAGTTCTAAGTGATTTTCCAAGAAACACTTTGATAAAATTCCATCACTTTCTTCTATTCTTTTTTTACGGTGCCTCAACTCTGATAAGAAATTCTTCGCAACACAAAGTTTAGTACGTTTGTCACCCGAGCTAAAAGCATTCACAAGCCGGAGGAGGATTGCATTTGCAAATAGCCTATCCTCTCCTGGAACTAATGTGAACAAGTTATATTCTGCCATTGTAAGTATAGGCTCTCTATTCCACTGCTCAAGTCTTGGACCAATCTGCAATATGGCTTCCCTGGCTTGGCCTGAAAAAAATGATCAACTCTTAGTAGTAATTTAGTTTCTTTGGGAGACGCCTTCGCTTTGTGCATTATTAGTTTATTACTTTTTTGGATTGTTGTAAAAGGGTTACTCTCTATTTGGATTGAGAGAAACAGAGAGAATGGAATACAAAGTATAGTCTATGCAACCAAGTTTACATAGAGAGAAGAGAAGCGAAACAAAACTTTCACTTGTTTGTTTAACTTTCGTAAGAGAAGAGAAAAGAGAGTATTTACAATCAATTCTCTTTTCCCCTCGATTAAATAACACCACTTAGGAGTATGTTGGAATAAGAAAAATATTCACGGATATACTGGTAAATTTTTTTTTTTTTTTTTTGAATATTTATTTATAATTCTCCCTCTCCGATTTGGAAAGAACCAAAACTGGGCTCTTTTTCTCCTCACGTTCACTTTGGTTCTCTCCCAATTTAACTATCGAAATGAGATAGCGGAAAGAAAGGGGGTCCCCTTTGTCAGCTCTGGACAAAGGTGAAAAGGGGGGAAAGGGAGCTAACATAATAATATTCAAGTAGTGCAAGGTAGCAGACAAACTTATTTTTATTTATTATTTATGCACTATGAAGCACCGACACTCTCTTTTGCCCCACGTATCAGTGTCGGATACGTATCCGACACCAACACTCTCCGATACTCTTTGGACACGTGTCGGATACTCGAAATTTCGTGTCGGAATTTTTTGTTAGTTTTTCTTGAGCCGACACTCTTTGGACACGTGTCGGATACTTAAGTAGGTCATGAGAGTTTGCGGATGTTGATTTCATCCACCATTGGTGGGTAACCTACGGTCTATGGAGCACCGACACTCTGTTTTGGCCCTCGTATCAATATCGAAAGAGAAAACGACGACGACACGACCCGATATTTACTGATAATGGTGATGAGGCAATTGAAGAATGAGTGGATGGACATCTTTTTGGGACATATATAGTACTACTAGTTACTATTTTGTAATTAGCCGGTATTTTTTGGAACTTAATTCATGATCACAAATATATTTTTTGGGCTATATACTAGTGGACACAAGTTAGCAAATATCTTTGGGTACTTGGTTTATGTAGATGGACATACTTGGGGGACAAGTGCATACATTACTTAGTAGTTAGCAAATGACAATGTGTAGGGGTGGGCATTCGGTCAGTTCGGTTTCGAACCGAAAATTTCGGTTCGGGTTGTTCGGTTTGGGTTGGAAATTTTGATACCGAAAATCGAACTGAAATAAACTTCGAAAAAGTGGTTCGGTTTCGAAATTTAACTTCGGTTTTGGTTCGAAAATTCGGGTTGAAACTCAACCGAAATTATTTTTTTTGTTTTTTATTTTTTTATTTTTTTTTTTTTTTTTGGGTAAAATTAAGTATAGTAAATTAGTACAGATTCACCACTTTGAGATTCTGTTTTTTATTTGTTATTTTTCATTAACAATATGAATCATATGACCCTAATTTATATAACAAGTCTTTATATATTCTTAAAATTTCGGTTATTCGGTTTCGAACCGAAATTTTTTTTACTTTCGAAAACCGAACCATACTAATTAAAATAGTTCGGTTTTGAACTGATATAATTTCGGTTCGGTTATTCTCCGAACCAAAATTTAAAAAATTTCGGTTTCGGTTCGATTTTTTGGGTTGGCCCGAAATACGCCCACCCCTAACAATGTGCTTTGACACTTGGTTGATGAATGTTATTAACTTATTGATGAAGATGTTTTTGAATTTTATTCATTTGCTTTGTTGTTTTTGATTATTTCATAGTATTGTTGTGATTTATGTGATTTTATGTCAATTTTGATAAGACATGGTAAACATATATTTCAAAAAAATATATTTTAAAAATTGTGTCCCCAACGTATCGTATCCTGGTTTTTTTTAGAAATGCCGTATCGACGTATCCGTGTCGTGTCATGTCCGTGTCGCGTGTCCGTATCGGTGCTTCTTAGTTTATGCAAATCTATTATAATATATATAATTGCTGAAGCAAAACAAAGCCCCACATCCATCCACATCAGCACCCTCTCCTCCCACTAAAAATCCTACGTGGCACAAAATCTACCCTCTCTCTCATCTACTTGCCCTTTCTCTGTTTCTCATCTGAACGTCTCTTTACCTTCCAAAAATCAATCGTTGAAACGTCTCTTCCTCTCTCATAGAATAACTCTCTCTCTCTCTCTCTCTCTCTCTCTCTCTCTCTCTCTCTCTCTCTCTCTCACACACACACACACATGCAAAACGATATTTTCTCTCTACTCTTACAAAATCTCGACCGCTTGCAAGGGAAGTAATGCTAAAAAAATCAAAACCCTAAATTCCTTCATGGGGGGTTGTAAAATCCAAACCTTACTCAAGTTATTGAGGCGATTTGGCATACTAGAATTCCAAAAGGAAGAGGTATTTAAGCTGCATGTATAAAATCTACAGATTTACATGTTCTCTGCTACACTTTATGGTCAATCTTCTTAACAGCTTGATGCTACACACATATCAGAAATTATAATCCAATTCTTATAAATTTAGAACTTTGTTATTTGTTTTGCAGGGGCGCACAGACGATGCAAATGGGGCGATTCATGTGCGAGGGTGAGACTAAGACACAAAGCACTATAGGTGACTGTTCTTCAATCCCTTAAAGTCTCTTTATCTTCCTCTTGCTCGCTTCCCCTCTCTCATAGGGGTTCGAATAGCACTGTTTTTTTTTTCCCCTCACTTTTGTTTCTTAAACATCAACATCCAAATTCATGGCCACTCATGAAATTAGAATGACAGAGGCTATTCCAAAGTTATATACTCCGTAATGCGATTGGATTTCGAAATTAATTAGCTTATTTTGATTCATCACAGGTCAAAATCTATGCCTGGAATGACGGGCTACAAGTTGCTCACAAAGATCAAAGGTCAATTTCTTAATTTTCAATTGCTACACTTTTATGTGTAAAATAGTCAAATCTTATATTAATCAAAGAGATTAACCAATGGATTTAGAATTCGATATATGTTATTATTATATTTTGATTGACTCTCTCTTTTTAATTTTTCCTTCTTTTTTATTTTTATTTTAAATTTGTCATATTGAACAGGAATCCTCTGCGTTTAGAGAGATACCAGTTGTGATCATGTCATCTAAAAATGTTTTGGCTCGGATCGACAGATAACTGTTCGTCTGATTTATGCATCTGGTAAGATTGTGTGTTTTTTCCCAAATGGGATTTTCCGACTTCTTAACCCTTTTCACCGGTGGCAATTTCTTCACCCAAATGAAGTATTGTTCAGGATTTACCAGCATGAAAATGAAAAAACAAAACAAAAAACAAAAACAAAAAAAAACATTGGTGATATTCAATAGGTTTAGCAGTTTGAGCCCTTATCGCATATGATTGTTTAATGCAATGTATGAACAAAGATACATTGTGCATGGTAAGGAAAAAAAAATTTCCGTTTACTCAACCAATCTCAATCAATGATTCAAGAAAATAAATAAATACTTTTATGTAGAACTAAGTCAGTATGTTATCATATTTTGGATATTGCTTGAAGTAAAAAACATGCCCTTCTCCTCTTTCCACACCATCGTTTGAAGAAGCAAGACGCCTCCTCTCCTATCTCATATCAATATATCTTCCACACATTCTGTGTATCTTCTTCTATGCCATTTAAGGTTCTCTACCCGATCTACCCAACTTCCACTTGCTCCTCATGTAGTCATGTGGTAAAGATTTTTCTTCCTCTCTGGTTCACCTTTTTTGCTCCCTCTCTAACAGATGATTTATATCGAATTGGCCGTACATTTGAAGTTACGGCTAGGGATCTATAGGCATTGCTCAAATTGGAGAATACAACTACGAGGTTGAAGAGATAAAAAGGGACTTTGACGAATACCCTCAATTACTTTACAGCAGCCCACTATCAAAGATGTGTTTCGATGCCCTCTAAGGGGTACAGAGAAGAGGAAAGGGACATTTGCTCTTACTCTGTATGAATTTGTATATTTTATGCCTTTTACATGTCCAAGTATTTCAGACTCTATATGTCCTTATCTTTTCTATGTCTTTAGATATTTCTTGCTTTTGATCTCGGTTAATAATCGACTATTACTAATGCTAATAGAGAAGAACCATTTTCTGCAAAGAATAACTACATGTTTCTGGAATTTAGAATCCCATATTGGTTTCCAAATGCTTTGTTTGTTGTACATCATGATGTGATATATAGTGATCGGTGGTATCACATGGTACAACAGAACAAAGTGTTTGAGAACCAATCTAGGATTCAAAATTTGAGAAGTATATAGCATTGCTCTTTTTCTCCAAAACCGAGTAACATCTTCTTTTTCCCAAAAACCTATTACCATCTTGATATGGGTACCATGACTCTTTTTATTCAGTAGACATCTTACTTTTTCTAAGAATGCATCTTAGTGCTACCGAATAGCACTTTTAAGGATTTTATAAACCTTGTGATTGAGTTATTGACGTAAACATTCGTCTTGAACAAGATAAAAATTTCAAATGGGACATTAAACCAACATGACAAATGAAATCAAGTTGTTGTAATGTATTTTATGCTTTTAAGATACTTGGTAATGTCATTTCATTTCATCCTGTAAGCCTATATAACATATGGTGGTTGCCAAAGTTCATAATGCTACCACGGATCAAAAATAGATTTGGCCTTTTTTACACTATAATCATTTTCAATTTACGAATTGCATTTAGTCCATGTATTCTTATTGGTCGAAGAGCAACGGTTGTCGACCTTCTATTGCATTTGTTTGGATTTGTTTTGGGAGGTTTTGTGTCTCTTCATACAAACACACAACTAATCCTTATTGAATATCTATCCGTGTATGGGTCCTTATCTTATTGTGTTCTTAAAGTCATTACTATGGCTTTCGTAAAACGGGAAGGTGTCTATGTTTATACATTGTTAAACCTTTTTTTTTCCTCATTTGTTGGAAATTCTGAGTTTGCAAAGCATGGTCTATGGCCAGATTTCATAATAGATTCGAATGGGGAAAGCTGAGTCAAGAACAAGAAGATGCCTAATCTAGATGCCACGCAGTCTGGGTCACCTGGGATTTAGATTATTGTATAACATCTTTGATGAAAGGGTCAAGTTATTCTTGGGATTGAAGGTTCAACTCTTTCAAAGGTTGGCAGTTTAGCATATTGACTTATACTGGTGACAGTTCCCGAGTGCTATATTGTCCAAATTATATATTGTTTTTTAGGGGTCCAAATTATATATTGTTTTTTAGGGGCTGACATTCATCTCAAAAGTTATCATGCTACTTACCAGTTTTTTGTATGAAATGTTATAGTCATGTTGTGCTTCATGCGGATGTTTTTTTGTTGGTTTTCCTTTTGGAATGATTGCATTGTTTGATCTTGAATGAATGTATTAAGTTTGTTTTGGGGAGGTTGTATTTACAAAAAAAAAAAACATTACTGAAGTTAAGAGTTGTTAACACTATTTGATAATCGGTACATACAGTGTACAGCCCGTGCTGTTGTCGACTAGTTTAGTACAAAGAGGAAGATGTAAAAACACAGACAAACAGATGGGTCAATAGAGGGAATGGTTTGCTCACCAGGTGTTGTTGAACGGAGTCCCTTATCAAGCTCAATGCTCCATTCCATGGCACAAGCAGCTGAAATTCTCTCCATTACTCTGATTCTGCTCTGCTTTTCTTCAGCTCAATTGGAATTCCTAAGCTTAGGGCTCAAAATTGAATGTTCCAAAATTTAAAAGGATTCTGACCAAGTTATTTCCCATATTTCTTTACCTCTCTCTCTCTCTCTCTCTCTCTCTCTCTGCTTTTTCCGAGCTCTACCTCTCTCTCTCACTCTCTCTCTCTCTCAAGAGAGAGACATACCGCGCCGCAGAGGAGGAGACGAAGCTGATGAATGCGCTGCAGAGGAGGAGATCACGAAGCTGCTGAATGACGGTGTATTGTAAAAGGTTTTAACTTAGACCAAGGGTATTGTGGGTATTTAGTATAAAAGACAAGGATAATTTGGGAAAGTAAAATGTATGTGAAGAATCCCAAATCATTTTTTGAAGAACCCGACCACTTTGGGTAGGATTTGTCATGGCCGGCCCAAAGACGGGCAAAAGGGGCAACCGTCCCGAACCACCAAAGTTCACAAAATTTGAAGGGCTCTCACGAAGTTTTTATGATTATATTTTTACTTTGAGATTTTTAGTACTTTTACACTTAGGCCTCCTCAAGGCCAATTTAGTGTCATCAACTACATCTATATTGATATACATATACATAAAACTCAAAAGTAAAAGCCCTAGAATTTTGAAAATTACACTTTTAGTGCAAGAATTTTTTGAGATTTAGAAATAGGCCCCTCTAGAATTTTGAAAGATACCATACAATGTTTAAGTTTCATAAATAGACTCATATTATAAGTAGACCTCAAAAAAATCACAAATTAAGTATAAATAAACCCTAAAAAAATTGTCAATTATGTATAAGTAGACCCCAAAAATATTACCTTAGGGGCACCCTCGTATAAGGGCCTCCCTTTTAATAGTTCGTCCCGGGCCTCCAAATACTTGGGACCGGCCCTGGGATTTGTAAAGCCCCCAAAACAAGAATTGGGTGGATTTTAAAATGAACGCATTTCTTGGTTTGTGTCAAACCAAACATAGGAATTCCACAAACAAGAATTGTAACGAATTCTTTTCTTATTTGTGGCATACCAAACGAAGTGTGGAAGTAGAGAGAGAGAGAGAGAAAGAGAGAGAAGCGATGCTTTGAGGATTGACCTAGCCGCAGTAGCTCAACGCCTCCCACCCACCCCCAACCTCTCGGCCCTCCACCTCTATAACTCCGCTTGGCCGACCTTCCCCTTCCTTTTTGCCACATATTTGATAAGGCCTTGTTTGGCTCCAGGGTCGGCCCTGCCTTATATAAATGTAGGCCACCGCGTAAAGCCCCCAAAATATTAAACAATTTTAGGGCCCCAAATCCTTAGGACTAAATTATTAGGAGTGCTAGTTTTTAAGTCCAAAGGCCCCCCAAACAAACCCTTATTGATTTGCATTTAATCACCAATTTTACAAATTACAATCAACCATTATTAGGCTTTGTTTGGTTCACTGATTTAGTGAGGGGAGTAAGAGAAGGATTAAACAAAAAGAAAAATTAATTTTCTTGTATTTTTCATTGTGTTTTCCTTCATACTAAGATATTTTTTCTTGTATTTTTATTTTTATTTTTACCTGGATTATGACTGGACACACAAGCGCACACTCCCACACACACATCCCAACCCAACCCAACCCATCCTCATGGCACCTCAATGACCCATAACAAAGCCCAATAATGGCCACACACTTACTAAAGAAGAAATAGGGGCAAGGACTCTTCCCTAAGGAGAGTCGAACCCTTCCCCTCCACTCTAGAGAAGGGGGGTGATACCACTTGGCCAAATTTACTTATCACTATATTTTCGTGTCTTTTCTACTTTCTTCACCTTACTCATACACCTAACAAAGAAATTTTTTTTTCTTAGACACACCAAAACTTCACAACTTTCAAAATGTCTATAAAGCTTCATAGTAAAAAACTGCAGTGTTTTTTATACAAAAAATCCTACCTGAAAAAGATATATAAATGGACAAAAAAAATTCACTTCGGGGTCGCTGCCCATTGCCCCCGAACACCCTCGTGGTTTCGCTACACTGGGCCTCGCATGAAGAGCTCGCCTAAGGCCCCAAGATGTTCAGGACCGGCCATGTTTGGTTCCTCCCTTCCTCTGCGAAGCTTAAGGTTGTTCAGAGATTTTCTTTCCCTTTTTATCTCTTGTGTTTGTTCCTTTCTCTTGTCTGACATATTTTTGGGTTCAAGATGGTAAATGTTGGCTAGATTAATCTTGAATGACTTTTTTTGTCTTCATTGGGTTATGTAACACCTGCTCCCGCGGTTTACATTTAATATTGCTTTAGCATACATAATCACTAATTGATATTAATTAATGTGTTATGTGACGCTTATTAAAAATGAGTTTAACCCATTAAGTAATTTTTGGGTGTCCAGTTGAGAACCCTATTGTCTTCATTGTTTATTTTGGAGTATGATTAGTTCATATGTGCATGTGTTACTTATACCGAGTACATAGGGACTAATGTTACTAACAAGCACCCTATGTACTAAGAAATGTGAAAATAATAAATGATCTTGGAAGCATATCACTTTGAAACGGATGTGTGATATCCCACATTAGTTATTAGACAATAAAAGGTTGGTTGGCTTGTATGTAATGCCACAATTCTTACAAATAGTAGTTTCATTTTAAGCATATTTAGACCATGTTGGTATGCTCTCCTTCAAGTTATTGGGTCAATTGGCGTGGAGCATTTCAAATGTTATCAGAGCAGATCCTAGTTTGTTGGTGTAATACTCTACTTGAAATTATCTGCAAAGGGACACATGGCGCAACAATGCGGTGAATCTTGTGAGGAGTGCGACCATTAAGGGGAGATGCATCCTACACTTGTCTTCTAGGAAACTTCTTGTACATGGCAGGGGCGGCCTTAAGTATTTGGAGGCCCTAGGCAAGCTTTTGAAAAAGGGCCCCTATATATATATATTAGCAAGTTAAAAATAAAAATTAAATAAATATTAAAAAATAATATTAAAAAAAACCCTTAATAAATTAAAGACAACGTAGCATGAATTTTAACTTGAAAGAATTTTATTTGAGTGGAGCTATGGCAACGCCGTATTTCTTACTTTAATCAATTAATTAAAATGTATTCAATTTGCATCCAAAAAACAGAGTCCATTGTAGCCTAATAATCTTTGGATTTGGAATTTATGGCCATTGGTCGGAGCTTGGAATTCCGGGTTCGAATCCCGTAGCGGAATTCTTTTTGAACAATTTGTTTTTTCCTTGGGCTAAGTGGACTATTATTTGCCAGACCCACATATAATGCTTAATGGGTCATTTACTTTTAGGCCCATGTGACAACCCAATTATTAGAGTGAAATGGTACCAATGTCGACACTGAACTATAAATTTTTTTATAGTAATTATCATAAAGATATTTATTTAAATTTTTTTTTGTTTGTTTGTTTGAAACATAATTCTTTCTCATGCCAAAAAGTGAAGCACTCAAAACTAAAATATTATCCTACAAAAAGCAGCAAAGACCATGGGAGTTAATTTATGTTCTTTAGAATTAAAATTACGGTCCCTAAAAATTTTCAAAATATTATAAGAATTCAAATAAAAGAGAAAGGGATGTGACTCACAAATCTTAAAATTTGTTTGAAATTTTCACCAAATTTTCTTTTTATTCTCAGCTTATTATAAGAATTCAATAAAAATAGGAAGGGATCAAAGGTAATGTTGATTTGACAAAAGAATCAGTTTTGCTAGACTTATTAGACTGGGTACGAACTCACATGCAAGAAACTGACACTCACTAAACACTTGAATCTGTTAGAACATGTAAACTTATGTATCACACAAAATGGTTCTTTTCTTTTTCCAAACAATCTCTTAATTTAGATAATAGATGGAGCAATTTCATACAAGGCAAGGAGGTTGAAATTGGTTAATACTTTACGAAGGTAAACATAGCTCATCATATCCCTTTTGGCTTCTATTATTCTCCAGATCTAGGAAAAGAAAAAATTAGAGGGGGCTTCAGCTAAAGGCCTTAGATCTAAACACATCCGAGCAAAAATACACGCATGTTTTCCCTAACTCATTAAGTCATTTGCACTAACATTGGTCAAAAATTATCTTTCATGTCTAAAAACTTTTGCACTACTAGTCCCTTTTTTGTAAACTTTAATGTTTTGAATAAGAAAAGCAAGATCTATCAAATTAGATCAATAATATATGACAATGAAATTCTAGAAAGAAAAAACAAAAGAAAATTAAACTAAAATGTAAAAATGCTTTTTTTTTTTTTGCATGAAGCTAACTAATAAAAATATATATTCTTTTTGTAATATTGACATCCATATGTGCGTAGATCTCGGAAATAATACATGAAATAAAAAATTTTTAAAAAAAACTCTATTAAGCATTCTAAAAATCTGAGTAACTAGGAGAATTTGAAATATTTGAACAATTTTTTTTATAACATTGGGACGTAGAAATTGGAGAAATTGCAGACCCAAACTAATCATAGGGTTGGCATTGGAGCTAAAAGCTGAGTGGGTGGTTTACTTATTGCTACTTACATGCCGATGTAAAACATGTGAAAATTGAGGTGTGAATGAGTAGACAATGTTTTAACGACGTTTGTCTTAAAGCGCCAGGAATTAACGGCGTTTGTCTTGAAGCGCCGGAAATTAACGGCGTTTATTCAAAAGCGCCGAAAAAATTTTAGCTTCAGTTTTTAGAAAGTTTCAGAGGGGCTTTCGACTGGTCGATAGGGTCATCTCGACCGGTCGAGCGGGCCTAGAACTAAAAAGTTGTGATTTTTCATGTCTCAACTGCAAATTTGAACGATGTATATTTGTTCTATTGGTTTCTAAATGTGCATTTACATACATAGACATGTTCTAAGGGTGTTGGGACACAACCGTTTGTGTAGAGACATGTTTCTTACCCTATAGACACCTATATATACATGTATGTTAGTTAGTTATATACAGATTTTTCATTTTTTGAGTTTTTATCCAGAGTTTTTGAGTCTTTTGAGAACAATTTATATACACAAATTCTGCAGAAGTTAATAGAGATTGTTGCCTCTATTAACTTAGATCGTAGTATCCTCAAGACAAAGACGTCATAGTCCACTTGCAACCGTGTGTGGGGCATAACTTTGTTTTCGGACAGCGTATTTAATACGTGCTCGATCTTTAAAGTTCTTTTTCTATTTTTCATCATTTCTTATCCATTTTTCGAGTACCCCAAAACCAACAATCGAAAACAAAGTTATATATACTTGAAAGATGGCCAGAGAAACATTAACTACAGTAGCAACCATTGTCAAGAACACCCATGCCGAGAAGCCTGAAAGTTTAAGGGAGAAGACTTCAAAAGATGGCAAATGAAGATGCTATTTTATCTCACTACTCTCAACCTCGCACACATTCTACGTGAGGCAAAATCGGTGATTCCTATAGAAAATGCCACCAAAGAACAAGAAATTGCTTTGGAAGCATGGAATCACTCCGATTTCTTATGCCACAATTATATCTTAAATGGGCTGGAGGATATTCTCTACAATGTTTATTCTATCTTTGAAAGTGCAAAGGAACTTTGGGAGTCTCTAGACAAGAATTAAAAAACAAAAGATGCGGGGACTAAGAAGTTCATTGTGGGAAGATTTCTAGACTTTGAAATGGTGGATTCTATTCCTGTGGTTAAGCAATTGGAAGAGATACAAGTCATCATCAACCAAATTCGTGTGGAATGAATGGCTATTAGTGAACCATTCCAAGTTGCATCAGTCATTACGAAGTTACCGCCGATGTGGAAGGAATTCAAGAGCTATCTAAAACACAAGCGCAAGGAGTTGTCAATGGAAGGCTTAGTAGTGCGTTTAAGGATAGAGGAAGACAACCGGAAAGGAGATTAGAGTGGGCTGCAAGGATCTATCGAGTCTAAGGCAAATCTTGTTGAAGGTGAGTCTTCAAAGGTTAAAAATAAAAGTAATACTAAGGAGCAAAAAAGAAGTCTAAATACAATAATTCCAAGGACCACAAATCCAAGAAAATCAAAGGGAATGGTTGGGTTTGTGGGATACCCGGGTATCGCGCAACCGATCGTTGAAATAAGAAGGGATCTAATGGAGGGAAAAAAAGCCTAACCAAGCAAACATGATGGAGATCGACGATCTTGCGGCGGTAATCATGGAAACTTGTGTTGTGACTGACTCAAAGGGTTGGTGGATAGACACCGGGGCCACTAAGCACATTTATGGAGATTGAAACATGTTTTCTACCTACACAATGGTGGAAGTTGATGAGAGGCTTTATATGGGAAATGTCGCGGCTGTAACTGTTGAAGGCAAAGGGAATGTGTTGATGAAGTTCACATCCAGCAAAGAGATGACTCTTCTAGATGTGCTACATGTACCCGAAATTCAAACCCAAGAGAATGGTGTGGTCTCTGAAGTGATGTCAAGGGATGTCTCTAACATTAATCTGTCTGCTGTGGTCTCTGAAGTGAACTTGGTAGATTCAAACCCAAGGGAATGGTGGATAGACACTGTGTTACTCGCCACATATGCTCCGATAAAGCTATGTTCACTTCCTTCGAACCAATTACAAGTGGTGAGAAGATGTATATGGGAAATTCTGCTTCCCCGGATGTTGAAGGCCAAGGAAAAATAATTCTGAAGATGACTTGAGGAAAGGAGCTGACACTTAACAATGTCCTTTATGTACCAAAAATTCGCAAGAATTTGGTATCTGGTTCTCTCCTAAGCAAGCATGGCTTCTGAATGGTCTTTGAGTCAGACAAGGGGGTACTGACCAAAGCAGGAATGCATGTGGAAAAAGGGTATATGTGTAATGCGATGTTCAAACTTAATGTAACAACTGTATTCCCAATGATTAATAAAAGGAGTACCTCTTCTGTTTACTTGCTTGAGTCTTCCAATTTGTGGCATAGTAGACTAGGACATGTTAATTTTAATTCTTTGCGAAGATTAATTAAATTAGACCACATACCAAACTTTTATATTGATACAAGTTATAAATGTGAACCTTGTGTTGAAGCAAAGTTAACAAAGACTTCGTTTCAATCAGTTGAAAGAAGCACTGAACCATTGGAATTAATTCACTCTGATGTATGTGATTTAAAAATGGTTCAATCAAGAGGTGGTAATAAGTATTTTATTGCTTTTGTTGATGATTGCACTAAATGTTGTTATGTGTATTTGCTAAAAAGTAAGGATGAAGCTTTGGATAAGTTCATTCTATACAAGACAGAGGTTGAGAATCAACTTGGCAAAAAGATTAAGGTGTTAAGAAGTGATAGGGGTGGTGAATATGTAGCACCATATGGTGTCTATTGTGCACAAAATGGAATTATTCACCAAACCACTGCACCTTATTCGCCTCCATCAAATTGAGTTGCTGAAAGGAAAAATTGTACCTTAAATGAAATGGTGAATGCTATGTTAATCAGTTCTGGATTGCCACAGAACTTGTGGGGGGAGGCAATTCTCTCTGCAAATTACATTTTAAATAAGGTACCTCGGAAGAAGTTGATCAAACCCCGTATGAACAGTGGAATGGTTGAAAACCTTCCTATAAATTCTTACGAATGTGGGGGTGTCTTGTAAATGTTCTTGTACCTACTCCTAAGAAAGAAAGGACAGGTCCAAAAACTGTTGATTATTTTATTTATTGGCTATGCACATAATAGCAGTGCGTATCGGTTTCTTGTACACAAATCTGATAACGCAAATATACACAAGAATGCGATCATGGAGTCTAGAAATGCGTCATTCTTTGAGAATATATTTCCTTGTAAAGAGGAATATAGTTCTAAAAAATGCACATTTGAGACTGTTGGGGAAACTAGTAAAACCCAAGAAGAGAATGTTGCTGTTGAGCCTAGATGTGGAAAACGATCTAGGATCTCAAAATCCTTTGGTCCAAACTTTCTAACTTATGTTATAGAAAGTGAGCCTCAAAGTTATACTGAAGCTATTAAATCACAGATGGTCCATTATGGAAAGAAGTAATCAAGAGTGAAATTGATTCTATCCTACAAAACCATACTTGGGAACTGGTAGATCTTCCTCCTGGTTGTAAGTCGTTGGGCTACAAATGGTTTTTAAAAGGAAAATGAAGACAGATGGTACTATTGATAAGTATAAGGCAAGGCTTGTCATTAAAGGGTATAGATAAAAGGAGGATCTAGACTACTTTGATACGTATTCTCCTGTTATGAGAATAATATCCATTCAAATGATTATTGCGATCGCAGTTTTGCGAGATCTCGAAATACATCAAATGGATGTTAAGACTGCCTTCCTTAATGGAGATTTGAATGAAGAAATCTATTGTGACGACCAAAAGCCAATACTCCTGAGGCAGGATGGCCAAGATGGATGAGGTGAGGTCGGGTGTGGGGGCTTGTCCTACATCGCCTGGGGTGAAGTTCCTGGACTAGTTTATAAGGATTAATTGCCCCTCTATATGCAACAAGGCCTCCTTGCCCGAGTGGTGAAGGAACAAAACCTTGAGGGCAAGCGCCAGTGTTCGAAATCTAGTAGGCACCCAAAGAGGACAATATTGGAGAGGGGTGGGCTACGTAAGCTCTGATACCTTAACAAGGCCTTTTAAAACCGTGAGGGAGCTAAACACGAAAGAACTCCACAGTTAAGCGTGCTGCTGCCAGAGCAGTACCAGGGATGGGTGACCCCCTGGGAAGTTATTTGTGTTTAAGCCCAAAGCGGACAATATTGTTGCTAGACGGGGAGGTGGGTCATTAAAGTTCTATAGTTCCCTATTTGCATATCATATTGCTTGTTACTTGAATTAGGTGGTTTTTGAATGATATTTTATCATTTGCAATCTTATACCCTTTAGACATGCTTTTGTAATGTATATTTATACATATGTATTAATTGAGGGTACATTCAGATTAATAATTCGATGAAAAGGATGTTAAAGTAGAGGCCTATCGCGAGATAGGATGACAGGGGGTGTTTTACGCTGGGCTCCTTCCTCTCTCATTCCATAATCTCCGGACCTAGTTAATCTCTGGTTTCTTAAAAAGATCAGTTTGCTAAAAAATGGTTTCTTAATTTTCCTTTTAAAAATTAAGTGGCGACTTGTGTTTTGTATTTTGAAATTGAAAAAGATTTTTAAAGAAAAACTGTGGGTAAAGAAAAATTGCGATATCCACAGCGAGTATTTTATGAATTTATACTGTTACTGAACTATGGGTTGGATGGTAGTATGATTGGCTCTTGAATTGTAACGGACATTAATTCAGAAAGTAATTACGGGTATAATTAGAACTGTGATAATTATATTTTACAAGATGGTGGGCCCACTAACTTTTATGCAGGGCTGGCTCACCATAGATATTCGATGGGTAAGTATTCAATTGGTATTATTCGGGTTAGGAACCACTGCCACCACATTGAAGGAAACTACCTTGCTGTCCTGAAATGTGTGTGGAACTACTGTTCTAACCCGACAGGGATTCTATGTAATAGCATTGTTTATTTTCTGTATGACGATAATGTATGATGTGATGTGGTTATATTTTCCTTATAAGTATTTTTGGCAGTCTACGGGACACCATTGTTCCCTAAGACTCGTTATATATATATATTTGTTAACTCATACCAGTATTTTATATACTGACCCAGGTGCGTAATGCATTCGGGGCGTTTCTATATGAAACGTAGTCGAATGTATGTGCAGGTTTAGTAATGGGGAAGATTTTTTGTGGAGCTTCTGTCTATGTGAAGAGATGGCTACTGTAATACCTGTAATTTCTCTACGTGCAATAATACGAGTTTTATGAATTTCTATATCTGGTCTATTATTATATTACTATTTTATTTGTGCGACTGTATTAGTATAATGTAATTACTAATTAGACTGTAATCACTGTACCGACTCGACCGTAATTAGAATTAACTTAGTCCCGTACCTGGACCCGGACATTAGAAATAACACCCGTCTGCACGTAAACCGAGATTGACACGCATAACGAGGAACTTATGCAGGCAAACTGAGGTAGTGGCACAAAACTCGAGGTGGACCCTACATGGTCGGCCACATGACAGCCCATGCACCACATGGCACCACCTCCCTTGCCACTTGTCCACCTCTAGGACACTTGTCCATGCATGTACACTCTAGCACATGCATGGTGACACATATCCCACCACCATCTCTATATAAACATGCCTATATTCATGCATTACACTCTTGGCCATTTACAATCTGCATATAGAGTTAGAGAGAGCTAGGAGATGAACTCCATGGAGAGATAAGAGATACATGGAGATGGAGAAGAAGAACTAGGAAGAATTCTCCACCATTGAAGTTGTGTTCAAACTTCCTAAGCTCAAATCCAAAGCCCAAGCTCAATTTCAAGACTTGGTGAGTATTCTAACTCACTGTAGAACCTATATAGTATGTAGTAATGTTTTATTATGTGCTTGATGTTGATAGTTTGAGAGATCCATGCCATGCAAGATAAATTTTCAAATCTGGGAAGCAGAAACTTCCAGCAAAATGTAGTTTAGTAAAATAAACATTTCGAGCAGTTAAAAAATGGGAATGAGGCTAGGTTTTTTTGTGGAGAAAGCTAACTCATTTATATACAAATAACTCTTCTATAGCTCAGTCTAAATATCAATCCTTCATGGGTGAAATGCATGTACAACGCAGTGTTATAAATCTGAGAAACAGAAACTTTCAGCAGAATATAGTTTAGTAAAATGAACATTTTTGAGCAGTTCAAAAATGGTAATGAGGCTAAGTTTTTTTTTGGAGAAAGGTAACTCATTTATCTACAAATAACTCTTCTATAGCCCGGTCTAAAAATGGCTCCTTAATAGGTAAAATGCACATGCAACGCAGTACTATAAATCTGGGACAGAGCAGTCCGAAAATACAGAGATGTCTAAGTAAAATACATATTTTGAGCAGCTCAAAAATGTAATTGAAGCTAGATTTTTTTTGTACATGAAGCTAATCCAATTATCTACAATGTTCTAGTTTTGAGTTTGATCTACAAATCAATTTATCATGCCCAAATAAATCATATCAATTCAGTCGACATAGTAAAATTAATTTCTGGCAGATTGTATAACTACTTGTATGATGTGTTTATTGATGATGCTTGTTTTCCGGTACCTGTGTGGTTATGGATATCTTGTGCTATGATAGTGCTATCGAGTAGATGAGTATGTTAAGGGTTTCATCTATATATTATTGGTATTAAATCCACGAGCTACACGCTAGGTTTCCGTTGTTATGAATATAGTGTGATGACCATAGAGAGTTCATACCCAAGCTATAAGTATGTTATACGGCACGATTATTGCGTTGATAGTAATTGGATAAGTTTCCATTGTAAGTATATTACGACATAAAACAGAATGATGGATGTATAAATGTAACTTCGAAAGTATATTCGGAAGTCCTTTAATGTACTAAATTCCAAAATGAGTGACGAATTCGCGGTCGGGAAAACGTAAGGGTCAGTTATGCTATGTTAGAAGCAGATTATGCTAAGGATAATTGTCGGATATGTAAGCTGGGTATCGGAGGTCAGGATAGTGAGAAAAGGGTATGGTTGACGAATGTGAAAGTTGTGTATCATTTCGGTTCTTCGTGATGGTGAAGTGGTGTTTCTTAGAGTGAAGACTCCTTTCAGTTCTTAGTGATGGAATGGATGTTCTTGCACTCCGTAAACGTTTCAGTTCTTCGTGATGATGAAACGGTATTTCTTAGAGTGAAGACTCCTTTCGATTCTTAGTGATGGAATGGATGTTCCTGCACTCCGTAAACGTTTCGGTTCTTCGTGATGATGAAACGGTATTTCTTAGAGTGAAGACTCCTTTCGGTTCTTAGTGATGGAATGGATGTTCTTGCACTCCGTAAACGCTTCGGTTCTTCGTGATGGAGAAGTGGTGGTTCTTCGTGACAAAGTGAAGGTTACAAGTGTTTTGGTTAATGAAAGATGGTTTAGTCAGTGCGAGATGGTTTTGGTCAGTAAAAGATGGTTTGATCAGTGTAAGATGGTTTGGTTAATGAAAGAGGGATTGGTTACAATTGGCAAGTACAAAGTGATTTAGTTGTGCAATAGTGACAACCTTTTTGGTGTTGTTGATTGGAGTTAGGACTCTGAAATAGACTTCGGTAATGGACTGTGATAATGTTCCGAGATACAGAAGCGAGTTGTATCGATTGTTTATTTTCTCTTCGAATGCCTGTATGGGCACGTAAGTGGTTATAGTCCGACGGTGAGAACGTGAGAGAAATTTAATAGACGTAATAAAAGTAGTAAATATATTTCTTATTGTGTGTGACTATATAAGTTCCATTTGATTTAGCTTACTCACTCAGCTTTCATAAGCTTACGACGTTCATGTCGCTGGACATTCCCATGTCTAGCTTATCCAGGTAACGAGTACACGTGTTATGATGCTACGCAAGCGGAGAACGTGGATGAAGAGTACACCGAAGATGGCTATGGATATACTTGTTAGAGAAAAGACTAGTGGCTGTCTTTTGTAAATGGCTTTGGTGGAAAGATTTATCAGAAGACTTATTATAGCTTTTGTAAGGCCCTAGAGCCATAAGACTCTGATGTATCTACCATGATGTAATAGTTAACTAGTACTGTGGCCTTTCTTTGTAATATATCAATGTGAGCAGATGTTGATTTTATCCTTTTGGTTACGTTGTTTATTATTAGTATTTGGTCATGGACAATTCAGTAATGCAACCAGTCACGTGCCTCAGGGTCCAAGATGGAAATTTTAAAATTTTCCCTATTTTGGCTACGCCAGGGCGTGACAGCTACTGTGTTGTTTCTTGACAGAGATGTATTTATTTTCTTAGTGTACTTTATTTTTATTTCTAGCCATGTGAGCCATATTTATGACATTGTAGTTTGGATTGTATTATTGAGTTTGGGAATGGTTTAGTGGCTCTTAACCTAAAGATGTCTAGAATTTATTTTATTTCCGCTGAGCTCTGTACAGAGATTTTATTTAATGAAAATGGTGTTCTTTTGTAAATTGAAAAGGGAATGATATTTTCAAGAAAACGTTATTTCTTTTATAATGAAATGAAAGTTTGGGAATACAGGTTTAATAATCAAGAGTTTTATTTAAAATAAGACCATATGCTTTTATTTAATGCGTATTAAATATTGTTTTCAATAATTTATCTGTTAGCTTGTGTGAGGGTGTCACCCTCGGGGTTTTTGCAATTGAAATTAGTCTGGATACATGCTCTGGATTAACTATTTGGTTGTCCGAAAATCGGGGTGTGACATATTTGCTATGGATGTTGTGGATGCCGGATAACAAAGCTTTAAATGTTGTGTATGTGTGCTGTTTTAGAGATGACGCGGAGTCCTTTGCTTGGTTGGCCTGCCTATTCTTTTATAGCGGCCTATTACAGTCCAGATATGGCAAGGACTCCTTGAATTGCGTCCCAAGTAAGATATTGATTGCAAAATCCTTCCCTAGTTCAAACACTTTCCTTATCTTTATCCTGATTGAATCAATCCCAATATTTTAGGGATTAGACTTTCATATCCAATAGGACGTGATCTGATTCCATTCCTAGATGGACTCTGATCCCTCAAATTGAGGGTAACGTTACCACGACAGCTAAGAACAGAACCACCTTCCCCTTTTGCTCATCGGACTCCTATGATTAGCTTCATCGGGCTCGTGCAACCTCCACTTTTCATGCTTTCTGAATTCCATGCCCAATGGCGGTCTTACGAATGCTTACGATCAATCGGGCTCATGCAACCGACCTTTACTGTTTATTTCAAATATGGTGTCCGATTGCTAAGTTCACTCTCTTAATCATTCATTGGGCTTTCCTTCTGACACCAGCTTGTGCCTCTCACTATTACTTATTCTAAAGATGGTGCACGATCAGTCAGAACATGACTCAAACCGCCTATCGGGCTCCACCAAACTAGGATAACAGCCTCGCCTCTCCAAATCAAGTGACATTCTCTCACTGAGCCCGATGGGCCTTCACGGCCTCTGGAACGGTCACTCCTGGACATATTTTAGGCCGATCATCCCCGAGCCCATTTCAACACCCCAACCGGGCTCAAAAACCTTTGGCAGTTTTTAGGTGCAAACAATTTATTGAATGCCCATAATGGTAGTCCTTATATGACACATGTTTATGTTGGAAATATTTCATTAAACATAAACAGATTCTGGATTACAAATAGAGGCAGTATAAGAAATAATCTGATAACACAAAAATTGAAACTGCTTATAGAAAACAAAATTACAGTAACTAAAAGAAAACAGAAACTGAGAATTGATTAAACCGAGGCCTGTGATATTTCACAGTTTCCTTAAAATAGATTCACCGCCTCACCAGAAGTGCTTGAGGATATTTCCGGCGTCTGTCTCCCAAGATACAGTGGTAATAACCAGCAGTAGACAATCACGGTGTTCGACTGCTCCGGCGAACCAACTATGTTATGTGTCTCTCTTAGGAAAGAATATTGGAAGGAAGAAAATAGCTCTTGTTTTTCTGACTCTGCAATTTCCGAGGAGAAAGCTCAGAATATATAGGACTAAGGGGAGAGAGAATTCATTGGATGTACATTATGTATTTGTGGATTCATCCATGTATGTACATTATGAATCTATAGATTCATCCATGTATTTACATGATTCATCTATGAATGTGCATTATCCATGAATGAGAATAAATGCATTCATGTATATACATTTCCCATGCATGTACATTATAATAAATTATATACATTTCCCATGCATTCATATATGTACATTTTCTAAATGTATTCAATGGATTAATTTCTCATTCACTCCACAATAATTTTGGACAAGTAAATATCCAAAGTTCATCTCCTCATGGAGAAGATTACAAATCCACAAGGACCCCATTCAAACTCTAAATGGGTCCCACATTTATTTGACCTCAAACATGGCCAAAATTAATTTTTATCCAACAATCCCCCACATGAATGAAATTAATCGAGACGACTCGACAAGAGAGAGCACAACGGATCACTCCTGCAAAGGATAGGTAGCTTTTGGCTTTGAACCTTCCCTTGTGATAATCTATCAGATTTTCTGGCTGACCAGTGAATGTGAAGTGTCTTGAACTGATTGACATTAGTGTAAACAACTGACAGACCTCACACAGGAGCTTTCCAAACATAGTTTAGTTCTTACACTTGTGTTCATTTTGGCCTTTTACACTCGCGTGGTTCAGTGAATGTTTATCAAAGAATTTCGCCTTTCTCAAATTCTTTTAGAAGCAGCCCCACTTCACATTCATATAGGTGACTTATTTAGAGTATCCTGCTACACTCTGCTTGGTTAAACCAACGCACATAGTCATTAAAAGCTAAGCTTATCCTCAACCCATACATGTATCACTATTGTATCATAGAAATGGGCAGGAGAGTATTTCTCCTCAATGATTTTCCTAAGGTACATGAAATTAGGTTATCCCTTTGAACCTAGATCTCGGGATCTCCAATCAACTAGGTTGGGTTTCCATTCCAGTCCCTTGTAACGTCATAGGCTTTAGTCCCATTCCTCTAGATGATTTATCAACTAACTCTCGATTTAACCCTTTGTTTAGCGGATCCGCAATATTATCCTTTGACTTTACATAGTCAATTGTGACAATCCCACTTATGAGTAGTTGTTTAATGGTATTATGTCTACAACGAATATGTCTAGACTTACCATTATACACATTACTTTGTGCCCTTCCAATAGCAGATTGGCTATCGTAATGTATGCAAATAGCTGGCATTGGTTTTGACCATCTAGGAATATCTTCTACAAAATGGCGAAGCCATTCAGTCTCTTCAGCTGCCTTGTCTAGCGCAATGAATTCAGATTCCATTGTCGATCTAGCAATACAAGTTTGTTTTGAAGATTTCCATGACACAGTTGCACCACCATGTGTGAAAACATATCTACTTGTAGATTTTGAATCTTTCATATTGGATATCTAGTTTGCATCACTGTATACTTCCAATACAACTGGATATCTCATGTAGTGCAATCCCTGGTCACGTGTATATCGTAAGTACCGCAGTACCCTTACTATCCCTTTCTAGTGTTCAGTACTAGGATTACTAGTGTATCTACTCAATCTACTAACTGAATAAGCAATGTCAGGCCTTGTACAACTCATTAGGTACATCAAACTTCCTATCACTCGAGAATGTTCTAGTTGAGAAACACTCTCACCAGTATTCTTAGATAGGTGTAGACTTAAGTCCACAGGCGTCCTGGCTACACTAGTATCAGACTTGTTGAACTTCTCTAGAATCTAGTCTACATAATGTGACTGAGACAGAACAAGTCCATTAGTATTTCTAGAGATCCTGATGCCCAATATAACATCATCAAGTCCCATATCTTTCATGTCTAATTTAGAATTCAACATTTTCTTAGTAGATTTAATGATCTTATCATTACTACCCACTATAAGCATGTCATCAACATATAGACATAGGATGACATAGCCTTCATTCATGTCTTTTACATAAACAATTTATCACACTCATTGATCTTAAATCCACTAGAGAGTATAGCTTTGTCAAAATTTTTATGCCATTGTTTTGGAGCTTTCTTTAAGCCATACAATGATTTGATAAGCTTACATACTTTATTTTCTTGCCCTAGAGCAGAAAATCCTTCAGGTTGTTCCATATAGATGTCACGCCCCGACGTAGCATAAATATGGAAAGCGTTTAATTTCCTTTATGGACCCGTAGGTCGCGACAGTTTGAAGGATCGATTCCGTTCCAAACGTCGAACAACATAAAACCATAATCAGAGTAGAGCAATCAAAGCTTACAAATATTTTTCTAACTTATTACATATTACAACACGGGGTCTCTAAAGGCACAGACCGCCTTAAATCAAAATAATAACTTAGTGTCTATTACAGTCATCCTTATTACAAAGCAATCTATAACTTAAAACATATGAAAGTAAATTCTGTTTCCAACAGTTGTTCTCAATTCGCATAGTCATAACGCTCAGCCTGATCATAACCTGAAAAACCTGAACACGAATGTCCAGGACGCATCAACGTCGTCAGCTTCAAGAAGCTAGTGAGTATTAAAAACATAATTTTGAATGTAAAACATATTCATTTACCTTTTTCATTTAATCCAATAATAAAGCAATGAGTTCATTTTAGGAAACAAGCACAATATTATTTAAAAGATATAATTCTCGTATATGTGACCATATATGAGAACAATGCACCATCTCATCTTACCGACTCTTTTCTCTCGACAAAACCCAACAACCCATCATCACACACCGGTATATTTGAAACGCTAAAATAGCCACACTTTAGCACAGGGGTGCCAGGGAATGTCCAGTTTGCCTCACACTTTGGTCCGGGGTACCAGGGAGTGTCCATTGCCTCACACTTTGACTACCTAATCCGCCATGCAAATAACGGAGGAACCCTCACGCAGTATCCAGACTCGGGTATCAGGGAGTGTCTGTAGGCCACACTTTAGCACTTCCATGGGTGCCAGGGAATGTCCTAGTTCGGCTTCACACACTTTGACGCTACCATGGTCATCAGGGAATGTCCAGTTTTGCCACCGTCGCATTTCAAAAACACCCTCGTCGCAATCTCAATCACAACACACTTTGGTACTCACTTACCAGGGAGTGTCTACATCACATTCTCAACCGCACTCACTATGCCACACTGACCATTACTCTTTTCCACACTGACCAACACTCACACTCACCATGCATGTACAACTGACACCACATGTATGTCATGAAACTTTAAAAACATGAGGCAATTCACTGATTATATAACCGATGTGCGTACCGGGATTGATAAGTCACAATTCATTGTTTTAAACGTTCAAACATATCAAATTAAGACTCTGATTTAATAAATTTCCCAAACAGTACTCAAACAGTATATAAATTTTACCCCAAACAGTCCCTTATCACAAAACAAGCAGAAACTAGAAACTGCCAGAAGTCGCGCGCGCGGGCCGCTCGCGCGAAAGGTCGCTCGGGCGGGCCGCTCGCGCGACCTGCCCATTTTTCTTTTTATTATAAAAACCTTTCTTTCTGCCTGAAATCAGCCACCTCGCGCGCGCGGGTTGCTCGCGCGGAAGGTCTCTTGCGCGACCCTTGCTCGCGCGGCCTGCCTATTTTTCATTTTCTTTATAAAAACTTTTCTGTCACGCGACCTGCCTTTTTTTCATTTTCTTTATAAAAACTTTTCTGTCTGCCTGGGAACGCAAACCTCGCGCGCGCGGGTCGCTCGCGCGGGCCGTTTGTGCGATCGCGCGCGCGAGATGAAGCAGAGGCTTCGTCTTCCTCGCTGGTTTTCCCTTGTTTTCAGTTTAAGGGTCCATTTTGACCCATTTTCAAAACTGTTAGTATATGTACCATATTATATATGGATCTCTTTATTTTTCAATGAGGATTAAGAATCTATCATCAATTTCACATGAAACAATCTATAGCTCTTGAATTTTATGAAAATTCAAAACATGTCAAAACTTCAAATCTAATATACTCTATATACTATAATCTTTCAAAATCATCTCTAAAAACTTGGTTTGGTTAAGGTTGAAAAATTGTGATTTTGAAGCTCTAACTTCCATAGTTAAGATCAACAATGGTGATTAGCAATTTTATACACTCAAACAGTAACTAAGCATGAATTACATTTAGGAGTGAGTTTAAAATACTCACTGTGATAAGAGTAGAAGGAGTTGTTGAGAAAGAATAACAAGCTAGAATTTCAAACCCAAGCTTTGGCTATTGGGATTTTTCTTCCTTTAAAAATTCAGAAAATGTGGACTCTCAAGCTCTCTCTTTTCTCTCTGTGGATGTAATGTGCAGGAAACTGAGAGTAATGGAGAGTGTATGTGTTTATAAAGGATTCTTGAACTTGGTCCCCAAGTTCTTTCACTTATACTCAACAAAAGATTTAAATTAGATAATATCATAAATATCAATTATACATAGCACATATGTATATACGTATACACATATACACAGATTCTAAACTGCAAATGTCTCCCAAATTGGTTGAAAGGTCATGTAGAGTACTAGGGGGCAACTTGATGTTGTTTAGGAAAACAAGCTTATGGCACAACAATTACACACACACTACAAGCATAACCAAACAAGGCACATCCAATGATGAGTTGCCATAAATGGAAATAAAGTGTATGTCACATCTAGCTTTACATCACTTCCAAAATCTGTAGAAGTTTAATACGGCACGGACAGTTTGAAAGTAAACTGGTATTTTCGCGGCGCGGTGTTCACCACAAAAATACAGAAAGTTCATTTTAACGTAAGAATCGATTTCCCGGTTTTATAAAAATACTGATTGAGTTAAAAGCAAACATTTCCACCGTTTTGAAATATAGTTTTAAAATGCAACACATGTATCACTATTTTTTATATAATCGCAGTTTGGTCCCAAAAAGAATTTCAAATACGAAATCAAGTAGGTAATAAATTTTACACATAAGAATTGTAATTAAAATAAAAGCAGACAATGAAATTTGATTTTAAATATGACAATGCAAATACAGATTAAATGAAAATGCAGGATATTACAAGAACTTACCCAGGATCCAGCCGCGAATATTTAAACATGCGGTGCATGAAAATAAAATAAAATCTAGGAAAAAAGAGTCTCTAATCACATATACACATAAGGCAAGATCCTAATTCTAAGGTGTCACGCATAAGGTCATAAAATCAATAAAATCAAGGAATTAAATAAACTAGAGAAAGGGTTGAGAAATTGGATCTCAAAGGCGCTACAAAACAAAGGTTAGCCCACATACTTTAGAAAGAATGTATAGTATCAAATAATTATTCCTAAGCGTCTAGCTTAATTCTATCAAATAGAAGAAATAACACAATTATGAATTCTAATACCAATCTACATGGATGAATGTATATGACTACATAGATGTGAACAAGAATGAGCTATTGGATTATTCCTTGATTTATATCATTTAGCCTCTATATTTAAGCTTAACTAATCATTATTAACACATGGTTTAAGCCCTAGGTCATGGAAAGATCCTTTGGACCATTGTTTGTAAGATATATCAAAATTGTGATAGAATTCTAAATATTGCTGAGAACAGGTCAGAACTTCAACAAAATAAAAAGTATGCTTCCCATGGTTTGATCTTGATTATTTTTGGACACAAGATGCTTCTGTGTGTCTAGTTTCCATCCCAAAAAGAAAATTAAGTTTTCGAGGGTTAGATTTTTGGGAATTAGACAAACACTAGACATCACTCGGGGACTTACAACTCTCCGTCCAGAGTTTTTGTATGACTTTTTAAAAATAGTAAAAAAATCAGAAATGCTTTGGTCTTTTTAGGGTAGCTTCCAAATACATTAAACTATCTAAAAAAATTTATTTTGGGCCAAGAGCGCTTGATTAAGGTTCTGATTTGCTTGTTTCAAAAGAGTATTACTGTTCTGAAACTCTAGACAGATTATAGTTGTTCCACAAAACCCTTGACCAAACCACTCTAAACATGAGACTTCCTTAAAAGAAAAATTACAGTGATAGAACTTTGAGTTATAAACACTTTCCCGTTAGTTTCATTCAGTTTCAACGGTTCGATGTTTAACTAAAAATCTATGATCAAAAATAGATTGTGAACTCACTACATCATTTATCAAATACAACTTTGTTAATTAATTTCATCCATGAGCCATGGAATTTGGCTTGAACCACACTACCTCTCCTACCATTTGATGGTCATGGGAGACTAACTACGTTCATATCTTGAAAGTCTCAAAGAAATATGGAGAAATTCCATGAGACCTCAACATAACAAACCTAAGCCATGAAGATAGGTTTAGATTTATTAGTCAAATGTACTAATATCAACTTCAATCTTCTTGTAAATCATAAGCTTACAAAAGAATTAAAGGATTTCAAGTCTAAAGATTCAAGTAAGACATTGAGGGTCTTATGAATCTCAAAGACTAAAAGGGAGAGGAAAATAAAATTCAAAAACTCTAAGTATATTGTGATTAGGTAGACTAATTAATTCAAAGTTTTACCTCCAAAATATCCTCAACTTTGTGATTTTGAAGAACTTCCAAAGACTAATCAAGCTTTCCACCTTCTTCAACTATTGTAAAACTAACTTCTAATTGTGTTTAGAGAAGAAATTTTGAAAATTTTAGGACTTGGAGAACTAATACAACCTCTAGATTCAAAGAAAATTCCAACCCTATGCAAGAGGATATTCATCCTCTATTTATAGACAAATTTGAAGGAGTATTTTGGTCATTTCAGAGTAGAAAACCCTAATTCGGACTGTCCTTTGATAGTACAAAATGTGCTGTATTATAGCTGGCTGTTACAAAAATGCGACACTCAATGGAGATGGAAGCGGTACTCGCTGAATGCCGGAACGACACTCAGTTAATGCTGGCACGATATTCACTGAATGTCGCAGCGGCATTCACTGAATGCCGCGGACAACTCCATGAACTGCCGTCTTTTTAGGATTTCCAATTTTAGCGGTACTTGATGCATTTTAGCAACAGTTAATGACTGCCGGTGCGGTACTCACTCAATGCCGTTCCGGTAGTCCGGTAGTGCCGCACCGGCAACCCGTGATTGCCGCTTGTGGGCCCAGGTGCTGCTTTGCCTCTATTTTTTTTTTCTTTCCTTTCTGCTTTTTGTTTGAGTCGGAGAAGAGCTTGAATCATCTTTGGAAGTCCTAGATTAGTTCGGACATTGTCATCATTGGATTTGGAGGTAAGACTCCCCTTCGTCTGACGTTTGGTCAAAATTGGGGTGTCTACACTCGCATCAAAATCCTCCAAATATAATTCAAAACTTAAGACACACAGTCTATGATTATCACATTCACGCTCACACACAACGATTAAAATACGAAAAATTATTAGAAAAGTCGATTACTAAGCATCCACAACTTTCTATAACACTACCATAACAAGAGGTAATTAATTATAATTCAAACTTCTAAATGCAAGAATAAAGCACCACAAAGTATTTTATTTTATTACACTTTATGTTCACCACCTCGGCCACCCATCCATGGTCCACCCTACACATATATGACATATCTCATGTGTCTCCTAACGTAATACTAACTCTCACTCCGGTCCCAACTCCCATGGGGTATCACTGGGATTTGAGTATACACCGAAAGGCTAGTCCTTACATTCTTGACGTCAATAAACAATGTCTAAGTACACATGAAATAGACCAACAAACCGGGCATAAGGCTTAAATATGAAGAGACGGGTCATCTACGAAGTCGCCGCCTAAAATCATAAGGAGTAATAGTGAACTCTAAGGATTTTTCTAACGTTCATGCATCCACGTTTTCACAAAACTCAACTTTATAGAAGATTCATATATCTCAAATCAAATTTCTGTTAAAATCATAGTAACAGGTACATGTTCACACAGATTCATAACCCTTACAAAATCATACAGTCACGATTTCACAATGCTCAACTACACATGAGAACTCATATCTCTCTAAGTACAAACAAATTAATTCATATTAACGAACACGAAATCACACAAAAATGTGATGTAGCAAATACGCTTATTTTAACCTTAAGAAAAACTACTACTGTAATATGCATTTTTTGCCCAAACAGTGCAGAATTGGGAAAAATACCATTAGACGAAAGTTGTCCAGAATTGCGGTTTCTACAGGCTTACTCGAACAGAATCACGAAAACTATAATGTATGATTTATTATGGATTTTTTTACTCAAATCTGATACGTAAAAACCTCAAATCCGAAAATTGAATAATTGCTCAAATGTATATTCAATGCTCATCTATAAATCTCAAATCACAACTTCAATCATTGTAAAAAAAAACCTAAATCTCATAAATCCGTAACTATACTAATTCAGTAGTCTATCCATTTAAATTTCAATCAAACGAGATTGAAAGAAAATAATAAGTTAACTCACCGATTTAGGGCTTCAATGTTGATGATGATTTCGCAAAACAATATTTGGGGTTCCTCTTTTCTTTTTTTAGTCACTTCTTCTTTTTCTTCTTCTACTTCTTCTTCTTCTTCTTCTTCTTCTCTCTCTCTCTCTCTCTCTCTCTCACACACACACACACACATAAATGTCTGTTCTCTCTTCTTCTCTCTTTTCTCTTGTTCCTTT
Organism: Hydrangea macrophylla; assembly: GCA_033977485.1. Classification (NCBI taxonomy): domain Eukaryota; kingdom Viridiplantae; phylum Streptophyta; class Magnoliopsida; order Cornales; family Hydrangeaceae; genus Hydrangea; species Hydrangea macrophylla. Next base: position 70,672,893 of record CM066988.1, read on the forward strand.
TTTTTTAATATGGGGGCTAGGGTTTCAATATATGTATATGTATCCTACACACACAACACATATCAATAAAATACACACAAATATATAAATCCCATTTTTTGTCTAAGGGCCTCATAAAAAGGCTTTATATGGGCTCGAAAATGTATTCTAAAGTGACAAATGATTAGCCCAATGGGTACCCATGACCCCGGGCATTAATTTCTATGTTAAGCACACTACTCAACATACTAACGACCCGTACACGCTACTTCAACATTTTTGTTAGGTGTCACTAAGATACATACACATAGTTAATATCTAATACTTAAAACTAATAATATAAAAATTACTAAAAGCACTTAGAAAATAAGGGTTGTTACAAAATAGGCTTGCCCTCTTTGTTATTTTACTTTTTTTTTCACTCTTTTGAACAATCAGAGCCTGTTCTGATTTTGTTATTTGGTTGTATGTTTTATTTTTCCAAACATCCAATAAAATTTCTTCATATTTTAGTAATCGTTTGTGATTGTTTACTTGGTAAACTCTTGCACTAATTGGCTTGTACGCTTCAGTACTGTTATAGGATTTTTGGTGAGGGTACTTTCCTACTCATACACATAATTACCTTTTAGAAGTCAGATCTCAAAGTCTTGAGTACCACTCACTCAAGCATATAAGAAATTAGTTTGCACACACAACGAGCCCGTGTGTCTCTGGCAGGCCCGTACAAACTACTAGCAAACACAAATATGATAAATTAGACCACTTGGAGGGATCGAAATAAAACTGTGCCTCCATGTGGTTCATTCTATTATTTTTTACTAGATAATGTTATCGATTATCCTTGAATGACATGCGCTCTTTTTTTTTTTTTTAAATTGAGGGCCTTAAGTGTTCCATATTTTTAATAGGGCCCAAAATAATACTACTTTTGTACAATCATTTAAGAGAATAAATTTTTTCCCCTCTAATTTTGAACAAAAAGCGAAGCCAAAAATGGATATGATGTACTACATTTACCTTAGTGACACGTCCAAAAATATTCTGTTAAAGTCAAACCGCCATGTCAGCAGCGAAGGACCCGGGCTATTCGGAATAGGCGCTTATGGCCTGCCAATCCCGAGGTCATCGACTGTTACCGCTTGGGGTATTCACACAGCCCGGGCGTGTAGTGCAGTAGCTCTCCACAAGGTGTAGTTTGACAATCAAGCCGCTCAGCAATTTCCTGATCTGGCCAGAAATCGATTAGGAAGGGTAGACAGTTTCCTAAACCACTTAGGAAACTCCCCTAAATTTGTGTAGATTAATTGCAATCAGATTAGGCTTCCAAATCTGCATACTTACCATGTATAGGTGGACTCTTCCATCTATAAAAGAGACCACCTACCCTCTTTACAGGGGGGTCGCATTCTAAACCAACAGAATGACATACTACTCTCACTTATACGCATACACCCGGTCAGTTTCACTGGTAGTGCCGCATAAACTGTTGGCTCACCAGGCCCGCCAGTGATCTGTTAGTAAAGCGCTCAGACGCACCTGTGGACGTAGGTCACCTCATTAACAGGGCCGAACCACATCAAACTGACTGTGTCTCAATATCTCTCTCTGAATTTCATTTACCAATTTTTGGCATCATCAGTTTGGCGCCGTTTGTGGGAAGCGATAAGTTTTTCACCAACAAATTTCTTGACTGATCAACATGCCACCGAAGACGGGTAAGAAAAATACTACTCCGGTCGGTTAGGAGAACTTGCAGCTCGAGCAACAGGCCGCCTCCATGACCTCCGAGCAGATGATAGCGGTGCTCGTGCAACTTCTGGAAGGTCAACGACAAATCCAGCAGCAAATCGAAGCACTGTTGGCCTTACAGGAAAAGTGCCCTCAATTAGAGAACCAGACCGGGAAGAGTGCCCCCGACAGGGAGCCCGCAAAAGTTCGGAACCATACCCACTCTACACCGGTATCCCCGTCAGATTGGGAACACTCCCGAGATGGTGACCTTAGTAGAGCGCCCAGGCGCACCAGGCGGCAAGCTCGGACCAATCCTCGTTGGGTGGAAGATGCCAAAGACTTCATCAACAAGCGACGCGCCACCAGGAGGGACGGACAAGGCCAAAGCCCCGGGAATCAGCCAAAGACCCTCCGGCTCGGAGCCGGGGAGATCTTAGGTGACGACATCCTATTGACGCGTTTTCTTATCACACCCAAGTGTAGGTGATCGTACAAGTAATAAAGTTCCGGAAGTACAGGTCGAACCCACAGGGAACGGAATAAAATTTTATAAAGTTAAGTAGATAACTATTTTGTCACTAAAAAGAAAATAAAAGATGATGGATTTTTGTGGGGTTTTACTAAACTACTAATTTTTTTATAGTTTTGCAATAAAAGTAATTAAAGCTATTTTTTTCTTAACAGTTTATGGTAAAGATTTTCACAGTGCAAAATAAATTAAATAATATACTAGTAAGAAAATGAAGAAAAATATATAAAAGCTAAATTTTTATGAGATAAACTTTTTAGATTTAATAATAGCGAAAGATGGAAATAATACAGATATTTAAGCAAAATTATTATAAAACAGGAAATATTAATTAATTAGGGGGAAATGATTTAAAGGAATTGGGAATATGCAAACCAACACTAGATCCCACAACTTTTGTGCATTTGAAAAGCATTTGGCATTTAAGACCGCAGAGTCATTCTTTATTTAAAAATAAACTTTCACTAGTCAGGGTCATATCAAGTGTGTCAGGTTTGATATGAAACGACGTCGTTTGGTTTAAAGAAAAATAAAAAGGCAATTGGGCAGTAGCCAGGTTCGAACCGTGCCCCGCCGCGGACGTGGGTTATTCGGCGTCCAGTCCCCACCACTCTGCCACTACACAATTGCCTATCCATTATTGGATAGAAATATATATAAACACATATTTGAAATATTAACTTTGTCATATGAGTTGTTTGAGTATGCTAGGTGTTTTTTATGACAAAAGGCATAGTTTGACAATCCACATAATTAGGCTTTTTATTTCAAATATGTACTCAATATAGCCATAATATATAAACATGTTAAATGGTCATAAACTATAGATACATAGATATTTTTGGCCATAAATGGAAAAACAACCCATCTAGATAAATTTGCCCATTTAAGTTTAGTGCACAGAAGTTGTGGTTTCTAAGTTTTTATTACATATCCCCAATTAAAGTTTTAGCCTACCATTTTGGAATTGAAACTGTCTTCCAAATAAAATTTCAAGATAAATTAAATAGGTGTAAACAGTGACTGCTCAATTAAAACTAAAGTTGTGAAACTAAGGTAAGAGTGAAATATAATATTATTATATTATTTTTCTACTTAACATGAGCTGGGGTTGAATTTGTGGAATCTGCAAAATAGCAAAGATTAGTACAACTAGGCTAATAAAATATACATAAATGGAAATACTAAACCAAAAATAAAATACTAAACCTTTGACTTTGGATTCTTGTGGGGTCACAGTGGTTGAACTCCAAGAACACAAATAAGGTCAAACCAAATCCAAATATACTTTTGGAGTGAGAAATGGGTATGATGTACTTTTGGACTTTAGTAGGTGATTATAACAACTACGTGGCTAAGAAATATGATATTTGCTTGTAAAATCTGTCTTCTAGTGAATAAAAATATTACTGTAAAAACTGAAAATTGGGATTTCTAACTATTTTAGGGGGCAACTATAAGTACTACTAGACTAGAAATATTAAATCTAATTTTAAATAGGAATATTTTACTACTACAAATTGACAAAGGTCATACAAGAAAACAAATATTTTAAATTTAAGAAATACAGTACATAAAGTTTTGCTACATATTTTTGAACATAAAATCATCAATTACATAAAAGTAAAATTTTACAACTACTAGAACTAGAAAAGGCAAAGAAAAATTAAAGTTTCCTATTTCTAGGGACAATATAAAGTGCTCACATGATAACCTCCCCTAAACTATTCTCTCCCTAACAGTGTGTTGTGTGTGTTGCAGCTTGTGGAGCTGTTAAAAATTGGTTCTGTTGAGCTGTGGAGCTTCTCGTATTTATAGGCGAAGTTTTGTGATGTATTCGTCATTCACTTCATCACTTCACACATTTTTCTTCTTCTTTGTTCAATTTTGTCAAAGTTTTCTGACAGTGTTGAATTTACGCTGCAAAACGAGAGAAAGAGACAAATAGTTAAATGAAAATCACTACCAAAATATATATTTTATTCAATGGTTTTGTCAGGTTTTTGTTTGGCTTGCTTTTGATTATTATTTTATTATTTATTTGTTTTCTTTAGTTTTTTTGAAAGTTTGTTCACGAACTTTGACTTTAACTATGAGAAATTCTTCGGTGTGGTTGCTACTTCTTTCCTTCCCTTTATTTCACTTCATTTTTACTTAAACATATAAAATATGTAAAAACAAATAATTACATGCATTTGAGTGACATCACTATTAAATTATATTAATTCAAATATGCATGTAAAATTAGAAATTTGGGGGATTAAATGAGCAATATGTCTATTATATTGGCACATAAATGCGCAATATTCAATGTTCGTCACACCCCTCAACTAGCTTATTGCTAGTCCCTAGCAATGAAGTGAAAGAGAAATTGTTCTAGAAGTTTTATTAAAGAGTAGGAATAAACTAAGGAAAATAAAATTACTTAACTCACTGTCGCAGGAATCGCGATTGCATTTAGCGTATGCAACAAGCCGTTAAACCCCTAGGTCACTCCTAGTGGACGAGTGTTGTCTCGTGAGGGTTTGCAGTGAATATACCCACAAAATTCGTAATTTTTTTTTTTTTTAAATGTAAAAATAAAATGAAAAAATAAAGGTAGATTTTCTCCTTTTACAACATATAAGATTAAATTTGGCAATAAAATGAAATTTTAAAGTATGTAATAGTAATGCAACACATATACTCACAGTTTTGTCAATGGTAGCATTTTTTTATACTCTTTAAACTTACAGTGTGTACTTGAAAAATCAAGCAACTGATCTTAACTTCAAAGTTTACATAACTATTAACAGTCATAAAACTTGTAGTTTTAACTCAAATCTTACTAGGATTTCACTCTTTTAAGGAGAAACTCTCAGAAACCGGTGTAGAGAACATCTCATTTGGTAGGGAAGCAAAGATAGAGAAATTGCTTCCATTTTTTTTTTTGACTCAATATATAGGCATTTGGAGTATAATAAGTCTCATGAAAGAATACTTAGCATTAGAAGAGCGATCTACCGTGGAGAACATCCTTATCACTTAAATTTAAAAATCAATTTCTTTTAAATCATTAAGACTTTGACTGGTAGGTTAGAAATTAAGATGAGTAGGAGATTTGGGGTGTATTTGTTCTAAGCATGTGATTGGAGTGTTTGCGCAATTCATTCCAACCTCTTCTTTTTCTTCTCCTTTTTATCATATGTACATTTTTTTTTTTTTTTAATTTCTCATTTTTTTTTTTCGTTTTTTTTTTTTTTTTTTTTTTTTTTTAAATCAACTCATTTCTTTCGTTACCACTTCTTACAATATCAATACAGTCCAATCACATACCTGGATATAGAAGTGAGGTTTGTACTCCCAGGTGGAGTAAGGCATAATTTGGAGAGAATTGAGAATAATGCAATATAAGGTGAAGGGGGGTGCATTTGAAAGAAAAGATGGCCTAAATCATTTTAAAAATAGACTGACTTTGTTCATTTAAGCAATTTAGACGTTCTAATGGTAAATCCTGAACGTTCTCTTCTAATGATCAGTCAAAGAAAAATAATGAGACTTTCAACGAGTGATATGATAAAGAGAATAAATTGAGACTGAAAAGAAATAATAACCCTCATAAAGAAAGATTGGCACAAAAGCTCACATGGGTTAATTAGTTTCCACTACTTGTTTTTAAACTGCATAGTTTATGCTTACTCATCCATTTAGATTCAGTAAATATTTTCACACTGTTTCAAAATGTTTAATGTTTAAAGAGTTTCTAGCATTTGAAAATAGTAAAACATGTGACAATGTGTTGTATGCTATTAACATACCCAAAATAACATTAACGTGTCAAATTTATCTTATATAAAGTAAAAGAAAAACTTCTGAAAAATCCTAAGCATATCCACTAAGTTGGATCCATATATGGTGCAACTAGTATCCTCTGCACCTATACAAAAGAGGCTACGCAATCCGGAGCGTCCAAGTTGTCATGATTACCCATTCACCTCTAGTAAAAGAGATGAGTCTAGAACCACTAGCAAGCTAAAAACATCAGTAAGAGGCTAAGAGATAACTCTGGCTTTACTTATTTTTTTGCTACCTCTAGGGACATTCACCGCACTAGACATATCTGGTGATGCTTGGATCATGAAAATTACTCCTATCGAACCAGCTAATGAAAGCCAGATGTACACGTAGGATCATTTTAAAGTCTGACCTGACTGAAAATTATTGACTGTACAAAAACTAAAAATATAAATAAAAAGAAATGAGGGATGAGAAAACAAAATTTATTTGGGTATCAAAGGATCCAGTCCTCTTTCTCAACCAAAATTTTCTTTTGTTTTGATTTGAATTGTCTTTTGTAACAGTAGTAAACTTTAAAAGATGTGTCATTATGAGCAATTAAACCAGGACATTCTTCTCTATAACAATTCAAACACCATCCTAACCTTTTAGCTTTCCTTTTGATGGCATAAAGGCTAGTGCCAGCAAAGGGTTTCTTCTGCTCAGAAACAAGTGAGCGACCCATTAACGTCTGGTCATCGACTATTGGATTCATTTTTTATACTCTCAGCCAACAAGAGAGGCTAGACTCAACCCTCCACTCCTTCCAACTATCAACTAAGATCTAATTAAAGAGAGCTTAGAGGGGGTGGGTGGGAATTTTATTTAAAAACTAAAAATATTTAAGAAAAATATATACATTCAGAAACTAAATTTTTTTTTTTTTTTTTTAAACAAAAATTAGAAAACTACATTTTTTTTTCTTTTTTTTTTTTTTTAACACACAAAAAGAAAAACTACATAAATTTTTTTTTTTTTAACAAAGTTTAAGACAATGCATCATTACAATAATAGTAATAAGAAGAATTATGATATAAACTTCAAACATTATAAAAATTTTGGCTTCTGAGTCATTATGCATTTTTTTTTAAACAGAAAACTAAGAAAAGACAGTTATATTTTTTTCTCTCTCTCTATATATATTTTTTTTAACAAGGGCACCGCAACACTAACATAGCAAGAACTAGGATAATAATAAGATAAAGTTCAAAATCCAGAAGACCAATAACTAGCGCGTCGTCCATTTTTTTTTTAAACAAAGAAATGGAAAAATATCACATGTCTCTTTGAAAATCTGAAAACCTGGTAGGGCCGTAGATCGAGTGATATTTCCAAGCTTCTTTGGTGCGTGAGTACCTACAACTTATGGACATTATTTTTGTTAAATAATGGAAAAGAGAGAAAATAAAAATCTAAAATAAAAACTAAAAATATAAGCTGAATCGGAAAAATAGAGAATAAAATCAAGCTTTTCTCTGGATTATAGATCTTACCTTTAGTGATCAGTAGAGTGGATCTTGATTTTGGATCGAAAAAAATAAAAAGAAAATGAGAGAGAATGATCGGGTCGGAGTGAGAGTGAGAGAGTTGCAGAGAATGAGAGAGAGAGATCGCGACGAGAGTGAGAGAAAAGAGAGGAAGAAGAAAGGAAAAAGAGAAAAAGAGAGATAGGGAAAAGTTTTTATGGTTCAAAGCCCTATATAAAGCCATTTTCTCTTTTTTCAGTGTATCTCTCTCTAAATATATATATATATATATATTTTTATGAAATAAAGATAAAATAAACAAACAGGTGTTAATCGTGAAACCGTCCCCCCCAACTGAGTCTGACATTGTCCTCAATGAGTGAGATGAGAAAAAGAAGCTAAGGATAACACCTGTAATAAAAAAAATACACAAAGAAAAGATAATAATAATGACACAATTAACTTTTATAAAAAAAAATGACCAAACTAGGAGTATAGGACTATTAGAACATAAATACTGTGATACACTATGTCCTATACTAATTATGATTTAAGATATTAAAGAGTATTATAGTTGGGGTCCTCCAAAGGAATGGACTCCAACTCAGGTTCAAATCCTTCTAAAAATGGCTTTAATCTATGTCCATTAACTTTAAATGTATTTCCATCTTTAGGGTCCTCAATCTCGACAGTTCCATAAGGATAAACATTTTTTACAATATATGGACCAGTCCATCGAGATTTCATCTTTCCTCTAAAAAGATGTAGTCTTGAGTCATATAATAGAACTTTTTGCGCGGGGGTAAATCTTTTGCGCAAAAGATTCTTATTATGATACATTTTAGTTCTTGCTTGATGAATTTGAGCATTATCATATGCGTCTTTACGAATTTCTTCAAGCTCACTTAATTGTAATTTTCTTAAAATTCCTCCCTCTTCAATATTACAATTTAAAGTTCTAGTAGCCCAATATGCCTTATGTTCTAATTCTACTGGTAGGTGACAAGCTTTTCCATAGACAAGTCTATATGGAGACATCCCTAAATGGGTCTTATAAGCAGTTCTATATGCCCACAAAGCATCTGTTAATTTTGAAGACCATTCTTTACGATTAGAATCAACAGTTTTTTCAAGAATATGCTTAATTTGCCTATTGGCTAATTCAGCTTGTCCATTTGTTTGTGGATGGTATGCAGTTGACACCTTATGGGTCACTCCATATCTTTTCATTAATTTTTCAAATTGCTTGTTACAGAAATGAGTTCCTTGATCACTTATTATTGCTTTTGGAGTTCCAAATCGAGAAAGTATATTATCTTTTAAAAATGCAATAACTGTACGGTGATCATTTTTTCTTGTAGGAATAGCTTCTACCCATTTTGAAACATATTCGACTGCTAATAAAATATATTCATATTGGCAAGATGGAGGAAAAGGTCCCATAAAGTCAATGCCCCAACAATCAAATATTTCAATTGTAATTATAGGGGTCATTGGCATTTGATTTCTTTTCGTAATACTGCCCAACATTTGGCAGCGGTTACAAGCTTTACAATATAAATATGAATCTTTAAATATAGTTGGCCAATATAAACCGCTTTGTAAAATTTTCATGGCAGTTACTCGAGATGAAAAATGTCCTCCACAAAAGGACGAATGACACATGAAAAGTACATTTTCGATTTCTTCATTAGGAACACATTTCCTAATTACCTGATCGGCACAATATTTAAACAGATATGGGTCATCAAAGTAGAAATGCCTAGCAATAGCTAGAAATCTCTTTTTATCTGATGATGACCAATTGCTTGGTATTTTTCCAGTTACTAAATAATTAACAAGATCAGCGTACCATGGCAAGGAAGTTACAGAAAATAACTGTTCATCAGGAAAAGAGTCTTGAATAGGTAAGGGTTCACTAGTATTGTCTTCAAAAGTGAGGCGGGATAAGTGATCAGCTACCACATTTTCTACTCCTTTTTTGTCTTTGATTATTAAATTAAATTCCTGTAGTAGGAGTATCCACCTAATAAGCCTAGGCTTACTGTCTTTCTTTGAAAGAAGATATTTAAGAGCTGAGTGGTCAGTAAAACAAACAATAGGGGAACCAATCAAGTATTGCCTAAATTTATTAAGAGCGAATACCACGGTTAGTAATTCTTTTTCAGTAGTTGAGTAGTTCATTTGAGCACTATCCAGAGTTCTACTAGCGTAGTATATAACTGATGCCTTTTTATCCTTTCTCTGCCCTAGGACAGCTCCAATGGCAAAGTCGCTAGCATCACACATTAATTCAAATGGTAAACTCCAATCAGGAGATTGCATAATAGGTGCAGTAGTGAGATGCTCTTTTAATTGCTCAAAGGAGTTTTGACGTTCTTTAGTCCATTCAAAAGGTGTGTCTTTGGCCAATAATTGACATAAAGGCCTAGAAATAGTACTAAAATTTTTTATGAATCGGCGATAAAAACCTGCATGTCCTAAGAATGAACGGATGTCCTTTACAGTCTTGGGAGTAGGTAAATTAGCGATAAGATCTATTTTGGCTTTGTCTACCTGTATCCCATTTTCAGAAATAATGTGTCCTAAGACAATACCTTTAGTGACCATAAAATGACATTTTTCCCAATTTAAAACTAAACTTTTTTCTTCACATCTCTGGAGAACTTTTTGAAGATTGCTAAGGCAATCATCATAGGTTTTGCCAAAAATTGAAAAATCATCCATAAAGACTTCTAAATTCTTTTCTACCATATCGCTGAAAATACTTAGCATACACCTTTGAAAAGTCGCAGGTGCGTTGCAAAGACCAAAGGGCATTCGGCGATAGGCGAAAGTTCCAAATGGACATGTGAAAGTAGTTTTTTCCTGATCTTCTGGTGCAATCTCTATTTGATTGTAACCACTATAACCATCTAGAAAACAATAATACTTATGACCCGCTATTCTTTCTAACATTTGATCCATAAAAGGTAAAGGAAAGTGATCCTTACGAGTTACAGCATTGAGTTTTCTGTAATCTATGCATACACGCCATCCAGTAGTGACACGAGTGGGAATTAATTCTCCCTTTGAATTCGGAACAACTGTAATTCCTGCTTTTTTCGGCACAACTTGTGTTGGACTTACCCATTTACTATCGGATATTGAATATATAATGCCCATGTCGAGTAGCTTGAGAACTTCTTTCTTAACTACTTCCTGCATAATCGGATTAAGTCTTCTTTGCATTTCTCTAGAGGTTTTAGCATTATCTTCAAGATATATATTGTGAGTGCATATTGAAGGGCTTATTCCTTTTAAATCTGCTATACTCCATCCAATGGCACTTTTATGTTTCTGCAGCATAATAATGAGTTTATTTTCTTGACTGGACTCTAGAAAAGATGATATTATTACGGGATAAGTATTATTACTACCAAGGAAAGCATATTTAAGCTCTTTAGGGAGTTCTTTTAATTCCAACTGTGGAGTTTGTAAATTAGATGGAAGTGTTAATGTAGTCTTTGGTGGTAAAGGTTCAAAATATGTGGTCCACATTGCTTCTTGAATTATTTCTTCTGTTGAATCTTCATTAAAACATACTTGACTCATAAGATGTTCTTGTAGATTATTATTGTCTAGCTTCTGAATAGAGTTATTAATAACAGATTCTACTGGATCATTGTAACAAGTCAAGTTAAAATATTCTCGTGATAGAGATTCAATGGCATGAACTTCTTCAATATTCTCATCTTCTTCTTGATGTTGTGGATTAGAAAAAACTTTATTATTTAAAGTCATATTTCCAAATACTACAGTCATCATACCACTGCGGATTCGAATAGTGGCATCAATGGTAGCCAAGAAGGGCCTTCCAAAAATGACTGGTATTTGCACATTAGCATCTAATACTGGTTCTGTATCAAGGATGACAAAATCTACTGGAAAAATAAATTTGTCAACTTTTACAAGAACATCTTCCAAAATTCCTCGCGGGTATTTTGTAGATCTATCAGCAAGTTGTAATACCATGCGAATAGGCTTTAGCTCACCTAATCCAAGTTCTTGATAAACAGAATAAGGAAGCAAGTTCACACTAGCTCCTAAGTCAATGAGTGCGTGATTAATTTTGTGATTTCCAATAATACACGATATTGTTGGTGTACCTGGATCTTTAAATTTTGTTGGTAAATTATGTTGTACGATAGAATTAATTTCTTCAACGAAGTCAGCAGAATACGCATCCTTTCGTACATTTTGCTTACGTTTGACAGTACATAAATCTTTTAAGAATTTTGCATAAGCAGGTACTTGATTAATTGCATCTAAGAGAGGAATATTAATATGTACTTGTTTAAATAATTCTAAATATTCCTGATTCTTATCATTTTGGTGTTTTCTTAAACGTTGTGGATAAGGAATTTGAGGAGAGTATTCAGGAGTTTCCTCTGTTTCTTTTTCCACTGGTAAATCAGATGTTTCAATTTCTTGAGAAATTTGTTGTTTTTCAAGGGTTTCAACTTCAACTTCACCAGTAATTTTATCTTCATCTATTTCTTCCTCAATTTCTATCATATTATCTTCCTTATTTGTATGCTCAATTTCTTCTAAAGAAGGTGAAATTTCTTGTCCAACAGCCTTACCACTTCTTAGTACAGTTATAGCTTTTACTTGTTCATGTTGATTATTACCAGAAGTTGAGGGATCACCTTGTGGTTGTCCCCTTGGATTAGGTTGTGGTTGGGCAGGAAAAATGCCTTTTCCTTTAGAATCGTGCTGATTATTAATCCTATCCACAGATGTTTGTAGTTTTCCCATGATTTGTATTAATTGTTGCATCATAGACTGTAAAGGTTCCTCTTGCACTTTCTTGTGTGGAGGCACATAAACATTAGAATTTTGCTGTATATTAGGATATGTATTTTGTGTTTGTTGAAATTGAGGTGGAGGAGGTAAATATTGATTATTTTGAGGAGGTTGATGCTGAGTTTGAAATTGTAGAATACCCTCTTTTGTATACATATGAGTTGGAGGATTTCTCCAGTTAGATTGGTATGAATTACCATAGGCATTTTGGGGACCCCTATAATTATTCACAGCGTTTATCTCTGCTGGAGCTGTTTCCTGATAATTTGAACTGTTAGGACATTCATTCGCAGAGTGTCCTAAAGTATGACAGTTGTCACAAAGTTCTCTTTTCTTCTTAGGTGGATTATTTTTTTCTACTGATATAGCTTCCTCTTTACGTGCTAATTCTTCATATTTCAGTGTTAATTCATCTTCTGATTGTAATTGGTATAAACTTTTAGCTTTTTCCGTTCTACCAATTTCTTCTTTTTCCCACTGGGAAGCATTTTCGCTAAGCCAATCAAAATATGATTCAGCTTCATCGGCAGTTTTACTCAAAAATTCTCCTTGACACATAGTTTCAACTAATTTCTTTGATTTTGGTTCTAATCCTTCATAAAAGAAATTAATTAGTCGCCATTTTTCAAATCCATGATGTGGACAAGCTAGTAGGAGATCTTTAAAATGTTCCCAAACTTCAGGGAATGGTTCCTTTTCTTTTTGAGTAAAAAGTTTAATTTGACGCATCATGCTATTAGTTAAATTTTTTGGATAGAATTTCTTTAGAAATGCTTCATTCATATCATGCCATGAAGTTATAGATCCAGGACGGAGAGATAAAAGCCAAGCTTTAGCTTTATCTTTTAAAGAAAAAGGAAAAAGCTTAAGACGGATTATTTCAATAGGACAGCTTTGATCAGAGAACGTACTACAAACTTCTTCAAATTCACGAATATGAAGATAAGCACGTTCTGACCCCATTCCATGGAAAGTTGGTAAGAGTGGAATCATGCCATGTCTAAAGTGAAAATTTCCTGTGTGTCTAGGTAGAGTGATGCAAGAAGGAGTGATGTTTCTTTCTGGGGTAAATAAATCACGTAAAGGACGTTGTTCACGTTCTGGTAAAATAAATTGTGGTATATTTTCCCCCTGCTCACTATGAGCATCATCGGCTATTCCTTCTATACCTTCAATTTCAGCCATAATTCTAGGAAACTGTATACTAGATGATTCACTAGAAATATTAGAATTATGTGGTACTTGATATAAAGCCTCAGTAGTATCTAAGGACATAAGAAGTAAGTGAAAACTAACTGATAATATTATTATTATTATTATTATTATTATTATTATTATTATTATTATTATTATTATTAGCTAAGTAAAAACATTTTTTTTTTATTTTATATATTTTCTATTTTTTGTTTTTTTTAGAAGATGCACAAGTACATACTTATAAACATATATTTATTTCACAAGAAAATATTATATATAGTTTTTTTTTTTTTTAATTATTAATATTTTTTTTTATTATTTTCTTAAAAAAAAAACTAGATTATTAATAAGGTAGAATAAGTATATATATAGATATAGATATAGATATATATATATATATATAGTAGGAGAAAATAGTTTTAAACCTAACTTATTTATTTATTTATTTTTATTAACCGTTCCCCGGCAACGGCGCCAAAAACTTGACGACATCCTATTGACGCGTTTTCTTATCACACCCAAGTGTAGGTGATCGTACAAGTAATAAAGTTCTGGAAGTCCAGGTCGAACCCACAGGGAACGGAATAAAATTTTATAAAGTTAAGTAGATAACTATTTTGTCACTAAAAAGAAAATAAAAGATGATGGATTTTTGTGGGGTTTTACTAAACTACTAATTTTTTTATAGTTTTGCAATAAAAGTAATTAAAGCTATTTTTTTCTTAACAGTTTATGGTAAAGATTTTCACAGTGCAAAATAAATTAAATAATATACTAGTAAGAAAAGGAAGAAAAATATATAAAAGCTAAATTTTTATGAGATAAACTTTTTAGATTTAATAATAGCAAAAGATGAAAATAATACAGATATTTAAGCAAAATTATTATAAAACAGGAAATATTAATTAATTAGGGGGAAATGATTTAAAGGAATTGGGAATATGCAAACCAACACTAGATCCCACAACTTTTGTGCATTTGAAAAGCATTTGGCATTTAAGACCGCAGAGTCATTCTTTATTTAAAAATAAACTTTCACTAGTCAGGGTCATATCAAGTGTGTCAGGTTTGATATGAAACGACGTCGTTTGGTTTAAAGAAAAATAAAAAGGCAATTGGGCAGTAGCCAGGTTCGAACCGTGCCCCGCCGCGGACGTGGGTTATTCGGCGTCCAGTCCCCACCACTCTGCCACTACACAATTGCCTATCCATTATTGGATAGAAATATATATAAACACATATTTGAAATATTAACTTTGTCATATGAGTTGTTTGAGTATGCTAGGTGTTTTTTATGACAAAAGGCATAGTTTGACAATCCACATAATTAGGCTTTTTATTTCAAATATGTACTCAATATAGCCATAATATATAAACATGTTAAATGGTCATAAACTATAGATACATAGATATTTTTGGCCATAAATGGAAAAACAACCCATCTAGATAAATTTGCCCATTTAAGTTTAGTGCACAGAAGTTGTGGTTTCTAAGTTTTTATTACATATCCCCAATTAAAGTTTTAGCCTACCATTTTGGAATTGAAACTGTCTTCCAAATAAAATTTCAAGATAAATTAAATAGGTGTAAACAGTGACTGCTCAATTAAAACTAAAGTTGTGAAACTAAGGTAAGAGTGAAATATAATATTATTATATTATTTTTCTACTTAACATGAGCTGGGGTTGAATTTGTGGAATCTGCAAAATAGCAAAGATTAGTACAACTAGGCTAATAAAATATACATAAATGGAAATACTAAACCAAAAATAAAATACTAAACCTTTGACTTTGGATTCTTGTGGGGTCACAGTGGTTGAACTCCAAGAACACAAATAAGGTCAAACCAAATCCAAATATACTTTTGGAGTGAGAAATGGGTATGATGTACTTTTGGACTTTAGTAGGTGATTATAACAACTACGTGGCTAAGAAATATGATATTTGCTTGTAAAATCTGTCTTCTAGTGAATAAAAATATTACTGTAAAAACTGAAAATTTGGGATTTCTAACTATTTTAGGGGGCAACTATAAGTACTACTAGACTAGAAATATTAAATCTAATTTTAAATAGGAATATTTTACTACTACAAATTGACAAAGGTCATACAAGAAAACAAATATTTTAAATTTAAGAAATACAGTACATAAAGTTTTGCTACATATTTTTGAACATAAAATCATCAATTACATAAAAGTAAAATTTTACAACTACTAGAACTAGAAAAGGCAAAGAAAAATTAAAGTTTCCTATTTCTAGGGACAATATAAAGTGCTCACATGATAACCTCCCCTAAACTATTCTCTCCCTAACAGTGTGTTGTGTGTGTTGCAGCTTGTGGAGCTGTTAAAAATTGGTTCTGTTGAGCTGTGGAGCTTCTCGTATTTATAGGCGAAGTTTTGTGATGTATTCGTCATTCACTTCATCACTTCACACATTTTTCTTCTTCTTTGTTCAATTTTGTCAAAGTTTTCTGACAGTGTTGAATTTACGCTGCAAAACGAGAGAAAGAGACAAATAGTTAAATGAAAATCACTACCAAAATATATATTTTATTCAATGGTTTTGTCAGGTTTTTGTTTGGCTTGCTTTTGATTATTATTTTATTATTTATTTGTTTTCTTTAGTTTTTTTGAAAGTTTGTTCACGAACTTTGACTTTAACTATGAGAAATTCTTCGGTGTGGTTGCTACTTCTTTCCTTCCCTTTATTTCACTTCATTTTTACTTAAACATATAAAATATGTAAAAACAAATAATTACATGCATTTGAGTGACATCACTATTAAATTATATTAATTCAAATATGCATGTAAAATTAGAAATTTGGGGGATTAAATGAGCAATATGTCTATTATATTGGCACATAAATGCGCAATATTCAATGTTCGTCATTAGGCATACGATTACCCGTAGCCAGAGCCGGGTTCTATCCCCGGGGGCGATGCACTTCGAGGAGGAAACATCGTTATCAGACCCGACGTACCGCTCGGATATAGAAAGGAAAATCGGGCGAGATGTAAAGGCCCAGATCGAGGACTTGCAACAGCAAATCGAAAAACTGAGCCGCAAGCAGCTCCACGATCACACTAATATGGAGACCGAGTCACCTTACACTGCTCGGATCACCTCATTCCCCATCCCGCGAAAATTCAAATCTCCACATCTCAGCTCTTATGATGGTTCAGGGAGCCCAGTCGATCATGTCCGCACTTTCAAGGCCCAGATGGCGCTAGTCACCACGGTCGACGAGCTAAAGTACCTGGCCTTCCCTAGTACCCTTAAAGGTCCAGCCACGGTGGTTCCACGCTTTGAAACCCCGAACGGTTGATGACTTCAAGACATTGAGAAAGCTCTTCATCAGCCAGTTTGTGGGGATGCTCGACCGGTCACAACCGGACACTCAAATGCTTATCGTCAAGCAGAGAAAGGGAGAATCCTTGAGGGAGTACGTGGACCATTTCAATCAGCAGAGGCTCCAGATCTGCAACCTGAACGAAACGGCCTCAATCATGCTTTCTGCTCGGGGGTTCAACACGCCAAAGTTGCAACGTCGTTCCATCGTGACCGATCGACAACCCTGGTGGAACTCTTAGAGAGGGTCGAAAAGTATATTAACATGGAGGAGTTTCTGAAGTCTAAGCATTCCAGCTTTACGGGAGAAGAGTCCCCTAAAACTAAACAGAAAAGGGAAGGCTCCAAGAAGGGCCCAAGAAAGAAGCCTAGACAAGATCAGCAGTGAGGCATTCGGGATCAGGCCCCGACTACCTTCACCCCCCTTTCTAGGCCAATACACGAAGTTATGGCCGCCGTAGAGATCCAGAGGCTACTCCAGGAGCCCGCCAAGTTGAAAAGCCTGTCCGGTTAGAGAAACCAGGACAAGTTATACCGCTTCCACAAAGACCATGGGCATGACACAGAGGATTGCTTCAAACTTAAGATTGTTATTGAGAAGCTGATCGAGCGGGGCCACCTAGCTGAATTCGTGGCGGCAGACAGATGATCCCGACAAGAAACCCGGGCCCCCGAGCAACCACGACCCCTTGGGTAGATCAAAGTAATCTCCGGAGGCATTTCAGGCAGAGGGGATTCACGGTCGGCCAGGAAGAGGCATGCCAGGGCATCTCGATCGGATGTCTGGCATGTCTAATCCACCCGCTCTCCCCCAACTGACGTGTTGACGTTCTCATCCAAAGACATGCTAGACCTACACTTCCCCCATGATGATCCACTGGTGGTGACGCTCTCCGTAGCAAACTACGTGGTTAAAAGGGTGTTGGTAAACACGGGCAACTCCTCCGACATCATGTTAGTCTCAGCATTCGATCAGCTCGGGATATCCAGGGATTGGCTCCGACCGGTGGCCACTCCCCTGGTAGGGTTCAACGGATCTAGCACCCAACCGCTCGGTACCATCGAGCTTCTGGTCCTCATGGGAGCCTACCCTTAGCAGGCATCTGTACTGGCGAGCTTTGTGGTTATAGAAGCTCCATCTGCGTATAACGTCATCCTTGGGAGACCAACCCTCAATCAGGCCAAGGAGGTCGTATCAACACATAGCCTGGTGGTTAAATTCCCAACCCCCCAGGGGCCCGGGAGCCTACTTGGAGACCAAGCCGTCACTTAAAATTACTATGTCAGCTCTCTACGCCAGGAGGCCATCGCTGAAACACTGAATGTCCAGGAGATGGACCCGAGGGATCAAAGTGGCAGAGTGGGACCGATCGGAGATCTGGAACAGGTGATGCTAGACCCGTAACTCCCCGACCGAATGGTCACCATCGGCGCCCAGCTGGAGCCCGGCCTCAGGGAGAAGCTAATTCAATTCCTACGACAGAGTCAAGATGTGTTTGCTTGGTGTCATAAAGACATGCCCGGAATTGACCCCCGAGTAATGTCTCACCGACTCAATGTCAACCCAGATTCCTAGCTTGTGAAGCAGAAGAGACGGGGCATGGCCCCCGAGAGACAGGAGGTAGTACGCGAGGAGGTCGATAAAATCCTCAAAGCAAAATCTATCCGAGAGGTCCACTATCCCGACTAGTTAGCAAACATAGTACTGGAAAAGAAAAGCAACGGAAAGTGGAGGATGTGTGTGGACTTCACCGATCTGAACAAAGCCTGTCCCAAGGACTGCTACCCACTGCCCAGGATAGATCTCCTTGTGGACTCCACAGCCGGTCATTCGCTCCTCTCGTTCATGGACGCCTACTCCGGGTACAATCAGATTAGCATGTACCTCGGGGACAAAAAAAAAACCTCGTTCATCACAGATCGGGGGATCTACTGCTACAAAGTCATGCCCTTCGGCCTCAAAAATGCCGAGGCAACTTATCAACACCTGGTCAATCACATGTTCAAAGACTTGATTAGGAAATCCATGGAGGTCTACGTTGACGATTTGCTGGTCGAAAGTCGGGATGAGTCTAACCATCTTGAGCATTTGGCCGGGGCCTTCAGCATTTTGAGGAAGTTCGGGATGAGGTTGAACCCAGCCAAGTGCACATTTGGCATCTCATCTGAAAAGTTTTTAGGGCACCTAGTCAGCAGGCGGGGAATCGAAGCAAACCCAAAAAAAATCCAGGCCGTCATTAACATGCGGTCGCCCAGGTCAACCAAAAAAGTACAGAGTCTGGGCGGACGGGTTGCCGCGTTGAATAGGTTCGTGTCCCGAGCAACCGATCGGTGCTTACCATTTTTTAAGATCCTCCGCAAGGCTTTTCAGTGATCGGAAGAGTGCGAGGAGGCATTTTGGGATCTCAAGAAATATTTGGTGTCACCCCCTCTACTCTCAACGCTCGTGCCAGGCGAGGAGCTATTCTTGTACTTGGCGGTGTCACCCTCGGTGGTCAGCTTGGCACTCATTCAAGAAGAGCATGGGATACAGTTCTCGGTCTACTATACAAGCCGAGCGCTTCATGGTGCAGAAAGTAGATACTCCCGCATTGAAAAGATCACCTTCGCCCTCATCATTTCAGCTCGGAGACTTCGCCCGTATTTCCAGGCCCATGTTATCGTGGTCCTTACAGATCAGCCCCTTTGTAAGATCTTAAGCAGGCCCGAAACGTCCGGAAGGCTTGTCAAGTTGGCCTTGGAGTTAGAAGAATTTGAAGTGGTCTATAGACCCTGCACAACAATCAAGGGACAGGCAGTAGCGGACTTCCTTGTTTAATTCACATACCAAGAAGACCCAGTTGAGGAGCTCAACCCACCGGTCCTACCGCCCAGTTTTCAATCAGACATCCCAACCTGGGTACTCTATGTAGACGGATCATCCAATAAACAGGGAAGTGGAGCAGGGATCATCCTAACCATGCCCGACAGGATCCATCTCGAGTATGCGCTTAGGTTCGGATTCAAAGCCTCCAATAAGGAGGCCGAGTATGAAGCCCTCTTGGCCGGATTATAGCTGGCCACTTTAATGGGTGCACCGCAGGTTCAGCGGTACAGTGACTCTCAGCTCGTGGTAAATCAGGTCAATCAAGAGTACGAGGCTCGGGAAGATAACATGATAGCTTATCTAGCCCTTGTCTAAGCAGTTTTAAAGAAGCTTCAGGGATTCTCCGTCACACAGATATCGAGGGAGGAGAACACTAGAGCCGACCGATTAGCTCGCCTTGCCTCATCCTCTAAGTCAAACTTGCCCGGGATAAGGATAGAGTACCTACCCGAGCCAAGTATGATCAACTCAGAATGCATGGAGGTAGAACCGGTCGCCCTAGGACCTAGCTGGATGGACCTAATCATGGCATTTCTGGCAACATGCGTGTTACCAGAAGGTAAGGACGAAGCTTGCTGGGTTAAATACTGAACGGTAAGATACCACATTATTGATGGAATCCTCTATAAAAGAGGATTTTCCATACCGTATCTCCGATGTGTCCATCCTACACAGGTCCAAGGAGTGTTGCACAAAATCTATGAAGGGGTGTGTGGGAACCACATCGGAGGCCAGGCACTCTCGCGTAAAGCCCTGCTGCAAGGATACTACTGGCCGACCATGGCCAAAGACTCTCAAGAATATGTCAAGAGGTGTGATACGTGCCAAAGGTTTTCTCCCATGATCAACCATCCGGGAGAGCTTCAGACACCAATCCTCAGCCCCTGGCCATTTGCTCAGTGGGGCATTGTGGACACGCAGAATCCGTCGTCCACTCCCGGTTTTTCCTGTTTGTTTTCGGGGTTTCGGAATTGATTTTCCTTTGTTTTGAAATTGATTTGAAAGAGAAGAAGAGGTTGATTTCGAAGAAAAGAAAGTCTTTTGAAAACAGATACAGAGTCGCCACTTGGTCTATAAGGAACCAAGAAACCTAATTTTGACTCACCCAAACGGATAAAGGGCACCGGCCCTTCATAACCAAAGAACTTGGCTCGGGGTTTTGGTACGAGAGATGAAGGAGCCTTTGTCACGACTAAAACACCCTCAACTCGCCCCGTCTCTCGACGGGCCTCAATTAGCATCCAAATAATCATCTTATACTATGTATGGTTCGGCAAGTAATACTATGATAGTATATTACATCACATAAGAAACTTGAAATGGAAGATCTAAAGATAAAATATCATTCATAAGATCTAAGTCAAATATCATGCAATGTAAAGTGAAAGATCACACAAATAAACCTAGGAAAAATCGTCTAATCACATATCATGTAATAAAGTTTTCCTAATCTAAGGGGACATGAACTGTTCTTGAAGCAAATGATCAAAGAAATCAAAATATGCTTAGCAAGCTATTATGATGCATGTTATTCTTTGAGAAAAAGAAGATCTCTCAATCCCCGGGACGGATGAGAAAGGATAATTAGGTCGAGGGGAAGCATGAACGTGTGACCATAATTATTCCTTATAATCTTCTTAGATTAGGAGTTACAAAAACCCCAAATCTTTGCATGGATGCAATGTATGTATCTAGAATGTGCCAAGGTTGTAGTGTGTTTTGTGTTCATGGATTCCTAAAATGACTTAGAAGTCTAGAATCTGTATGAATGAATGAATGAAATCAACATGAGATATGTACCAATGTAGTATGAACTACTTCCTAAGATATGGACTAATTTGGAATGTATATAAGCATCAAATTAAAGAATGAAAGTTAAAATGAGCTTGCTGTGAATAGTGGACAGAACAGTAACATGATCTTGTGAAAATGGAAAAGAGGGGTTAGGAATGTTTTCAATGCATAATTTTTTTATGGCGATCATCCTTATTATGTCTAGAACACAACCCAAAAAGCCAATCTTTAATAACTATCACAGATTGAGAGAAATCACATAAACAATGAAGGTCACTCAGAAACAGAGTCCGTACTGTCGACTGAAATGTTGAAACATCTTATAAAATGAAAACAAGTTATCTAAGGGCCCATTTTATACAGAAAGTTCCCTAAGACATGGAAGTTTAAGGGAAAAATAAGTTGGGACCACCCCTTTTGGAAACGTTTTCTGAAAAAGAAGTAGGAAGTTAACCAAGCTGCTGTGACAGCAGAGGCAGAATGTCTGGAAGGAATGTTTGGGTCCAAATGGACCATTTTCAAGTACTTCCAAGTCAAACCAAAAATCATGGGTGTTCTCTAATGAGTTAGGAAGACTTTCCAAGTGGTCTTGCATCCATACATTGAGTATTGAGTTCTAGAGAAATCTTTGAACTCAGATCACTCACTGTTTTGACTCACTGTTTTGAAGATTTTTGGGAAAAACTTGAGTTTTCTTTCTTGAAATCAAAATGAGAGGGATTGAGAGGGGTTTTGAAATGGAGGTTTTGAAAGTATATTTTCAACATCAAATAGAGATTATAACCTCTTGGAATATCAACATCAAACTCATCATCAAGAACCCCCAATATTATTGGAGAGATTCATTTTTATTTGAACATAACTTCAAGGATACCTTAGAGGTATTGAAGTTATAATCATCATCTATCAAACATGTTTTTGAGGTCAAGAGCTACTATCCATAAGGATTCACTCACCTCAAACTTCATGTCATCATCTAGATGATGATGAACTAGTAAGTAAATAAATAAAATAAAAAAAAAGAAATGAGGTAAGAAGAGATGAACATTGTATATAAGCAAGCAAATGAACAAATCAATAGATGATATTCAATGGTGGAACCACAAGCATTCAACCTCTCATATGTGTGTATATGGGTGAGTACATCACTCTCTAACTCATAGGAAACTCAAAGAAGATGAAGAAGATGGATTGAAAGCTTGAAAATAAAAGTTTAGTTTTTAGAAAACTAAATAAAAAAAACTCACATTTGGCTTGGATTTGAAGAAGAAGATCTTGATTTCTCTCTTTATTTCTTCCTAACTTTCTATATCTCTCTCTAATGGCTTCCAAGCTCTCCTCTAAATGGAAGTAAATGGGTCTCCTTTATAGGCCAACTTGGGGAGGTATTTTGGGTTTTAAAAAGTCTCTAATTGGTCCAAAATCCCGGAATAATCAAAACTATGTCGTTTTATTTGTTGAAAATTTGAATTAAAACCCAAAAATTAACCAAAAATTACAAAAAAAATGAAAAATCACTCAGAGTGCCGCCGCGACACTTGGCCACTGCCTCCGCGGCAGTGGGCCAGTGCCGCCGTGGCAGTCAACTCCCCCGTTGACCAAAAATTGCATTTTGGCCCCCAGAACTCTCGGAATTCGCAAAACGGCCCTATTTCGTCCGAAATTCACAGAAAATTCATACGAAATCCAAATTGAGATTGTGATATACCGTTGGAAAGGTATTGAGGTCTACTTTCCATAAAAAATAGTTTGGAGTTGGGTCACTTTGAAAAGTTTTGCGGTATTCGCGATAAAAGCCAAATTGATCGCATTTTTCACCTTCAGAAATTCATAACAAATTCGTTTTAGATTCAGAAATTATGTGCGATATACCGTTGGAAAGCTATTGACCTCTAGTATTTGATAAAAATATTTCAATGTTGAAAAGAAGACTTTGATTTTTGGTCAAACTTGCAGTCAAATCAGTCAAACAGTGCACTTCCAGGAAATTCCGGGAAGTTCTGGGGGCCTCCAAAGACTGACGTTTCCGTCCGATTTTCTTTTAAAACATATTTTAAGACTTTTCACATGATCTAGAATGATCTCGGAACTTTTGGGTGAATTTGGATGATTTTGGTCAAACCTTGGTCAAAACTTGGTCAAACCGGTCAACGAAGACCTTCTGGGACTTCCGGGGGTCTTTGGGAGCTTACGATTTCAAATATTCATCTTTTAAAATGCATATTTTTCTTGTTTGGAACAACATCGAATGATTTCTGAGATTCTAGGCCAATCCTGGAGAATTTTGGGCTTTTAGGGGCATTTTGGTTATTTTTGCAAATTCTTTGACTTCTTGAGAGTTAGAGGCAATCTCTGAAAATCCGATCTTTCTAATCATCGAGGTTTGACATACTTGTGGCCTCCTAAATCTGTTAGCCGACAAAATGGGGTGTCTACAGGCATTGACATAGTTGGTCCTCTCCCGATGGGAAAAGGGCAGGTCAAGTTCGCTGTCATAGCCGTGGATTACTTCACCAAGTGGACAGAGGCCGAGCCCTTGGCAATGATCACTGAGAAGAAAATAGAAAGCTTCTTAGGAAAGAACATCCTCAGCAGGTTTGGCGTCCCCCGGGTTCTGGTTAGCGATAACGGTAAACAGTTTGACACCCCAGTATTAGGCAGTTCTGCTCGAGCTATGGGATATCCAACCACTACTTATCCCCCGAGCACCCCCAGGCCAATGGCCAAGCTAAGGTGACAAACCGGACTATTCTTCAGTCAATCAAGACGAGGCTTAAAGGCGCTAAAGGACTATGGGCAGAAGAGCTACCGACACTCCTGTGGGCCTACCGCACTACACCCTGAGCGGCAACAGGCGAGACGCCGTTCTCCCTAACCTACGGCTTTGAGGCGGTGGTCCCCACGGAGCTTGGGTTACCTACCTACCGGGTGGCAAATTATAGCGAGCTAGACAATGAAAATGCCCTCAGGGTAGAGCTCGACCTAGCAGAGGAGAAAAGAGACCGGGCGTATCTAAAAGTGACAACCTACAAGCAGAGAGTATCCCAATACTATAACAGCAATGCATAGCATCGCAGTTTCCTGGCGGGGGACCTGGTCCTTAAAGCCGTCAATCAGTCCACAAAAGTCCCGAGCCACGGAAAGTTGGGGCCAAACTAGGAAGGTCCATATCTAGTTACCCGGATAAACCGCCCGGGAACCTATTGGTTACAAACTCTGGACGGCCGTCACCTTTCTCACCCTTAGAATGTGCTGCATCTCCAAAAGTACTATCAGTAGCAATTAGATGTGGGTAGGTTAATACTGGTTAGGGTGCTTGTAGCTCCATTCGAGCAGTCATTATGAATTTAAAAAAAAAGCAATAAAACAGTTCCTACCTTACATCAAGAAACAACCCCTGTCGGTATTCTGCACAAAGACCTCGGGCCAACACCCGAGGCAAAAGACCTTGGCTCAAAACCAAGGCACAAAGACCCCGGGAACTTACCCGAGAGGCAAAAGATCTTGGCTCAAAACCAAGGCACAAAAAGACCTCGGGCCTAACCCCGAGGCACTAGTTTCGCTTAGGCCCCACCGGCGACGGGGGCAAATCCCCTAGGTGGCTGATGATGGTAAGCCTCAAAGGACCCTGCAACCACCCATGTTCCAGGACGGTTTCCTATGGTTCCCCCCTCCTAGACACCTGCCTTAGCAAAATGCTTGGGGGGTAGGGGGATACCAGACTAAAAAAAAAAGGAAATCACACCGGTCACTAACAGGGCTTGGAATCCTAACATTCCTAAGTACCTACATAGGCCAGAGAAAAATTGTCCGGTCAGTAAAACAGGATAAATTCCTATAATACACCGGACGGGACCTTTCAAACAGGTCAAGAAGACCAGTTGTTCTACCGGTTATGATCCAAAACCATTTGCTAAGGCAAGGAATTAGATCGGTCAATTAAAAATAAAAATCGGTCGGGAATTGGCAAGCACAAGCATACAAGTACAGAAACAGTAAACAATTGATGGAAAAGTTGG
Source organism: Hydrangea macrophylla (assembly GCA_033977485.1). Classification (NCBI taxonomy): domain Eukaryota; kingdom Viridiplantae; phylum Streptophyta; class Magnoliopsida; order Cornales; family Hydrangeaceae; genus Hydrangea; species Hydrangea macrophylla. Next base: position 70,698,496 of record CM066988.1, read on the forward strand.
TCTCAAGAACCTTTTCATTAATATAAAAAAAAAATTGTACAGTGCCTGGGGGCAGTTGTAGTAGTCTCCCAGAAAAAAAAACAACAATATATAAGAAACAGAGGAGTCAGACGTCGTCAACAATGACCACCTCCTCGGTCTCCGCATTCCCTCTCTCCGGAGCGGTATCTCCAGCCAACTCATCCTGGAGGGTTGCCCCTTCCGGCGCGACAGCAGGACCCTTGGCCTCAGCGGCGGCACCATCAGCAGGACCAGGAACCATATCCCAATAATCGGAATCCACCCCCTGGTAAAGGGAGGTGTCCAACTCTTGGTGGTCCTGAGCCAGCCTCCTCTTCAAATCCTCATTTCCGAGGAAGAAACCGTCATCAAAAGTCTCCCTCGGGGGACCAGAGGCCGATGCCGCCTCCAAAAGTGCCCTCTCCCAGGCCTTTGCTGCTGCGCGGCCAACCCGCTTGGTTTCCAGCTCTGCCAAAGCCACCGCCAACTCTTCCTAGGCTGCCCCGAGGTTCAAAACTAGGCCCTTGACCCTATTTTTCTCTACGGTCAAGGCCCTCTCTTTGGTCTCCAGCGCAACCTCTTTCTCAGCCAAGGCGGTTTCGGCGGTGGTGGCCCTCCTGACCAGGACTGACATGAAAGATTCAGCTCCGGCAGCCATGCAGCCAACCTACAAGAAATCAAAAGAAAATCGGTCGGTCACTATTGCCAGTACAATGAGTCAAGCGTACAAAAATTAGAAGGTACGGCAGGGTCGCTTAGCAGATGTGAGATGCTGTAGAGCCACCCCTGAAAGATCTGGGGAGACATGCTGGCGCACCTCTCTACTTGGCTCAGGAGCAAATACGGCCTGACCCTGTCACATGTCTCCCTTGACTCCTCCAGGGGCGTCCCGAAGGGAATATCCACGTCTCCCCCACTGTTACCACCTGGGGGGTTGACGTCTCCTCAGGAGCCCGGTCAGCCGGTGGGCTGCGCCTGAGCCACCTGAGCGGGCGGTCACTATCGGTGGCCTCGAGGACTGGCCTCTTCCCTGCCGCGGCCATCCGCTCGGCAGCGGCAGCGGCAGCTTGCAGAGCCCTCAACCGCTCCGGGTCTCTCATGGGGGCCATTTCTACAAAAGGAAAACAATCACGAGGTCAGTAACCAGAGTAACAAGATGACAAAGGGTAAGCAAAAATGAAGTCGTTAATTAAACTCTTACCCGGGATGATAGCGGGGAAGATGGGAGCCTCGACGGGTTGGTCGGGCCGGCGATTACCTCTCTGGTCTCCCGACGGAGTCAACATATCCCAAATGTTGATGGGCCGTTCCACCAAGCCTCTGATCCTCTCCTCACAGTCCTCCCACCCCCACTGCAAAATAAGCCAAAGTGATCAGTTTCGTGACCATATCAAAAGGCCTGGAAAGAAACAGGAAAGGGCGAAGGACAGGCTTACCCTTTAACTCTCCCGCCCAGGAGGTCCTTAGTTGACCCCCTGGGGCTCGCTCACAGAGCCTGGGGGTGGACAGTTGGAAGAACTTGTTCTTCCACCCCTTGTTGTTACTCGGGCAGTTGATAATAATTTTCTTCCCCTGCCGAGCCCCCAGGGAGAAGAAACCGACCTCCCCATGTACTTGGAATGGCCGGTGGATCCAGAAGAACTGCTGGAGGGTGAGCTCATACCCAAAGACTTGGGGCCACAAAGAAATGGAACCCATCAGGAACCTCCACCCGTTCGGGGCTAACTGCTCGGGAGCTATCCCAAGGTCTCGGATGGATAGGAATGCGAAGGCCCACCACGAAGGTGTCCTCATATAAAGTGACAAAAACCTGGCGGTGAATGTGGGTTTCGCTGGGATGGACGAACAAGGAGCTGCCGTCGGGAATATCATACCTATCCCTGACTCGACCAAGGTCCCCAGCGTGCAAGGTCGAGGGGATGAACTCACAGGCGAATGCTACCTCGGGATCAGACTGCCTAGGCGCCTCATCGCCTGAGCCCCGCGAAACGGAGGCCATAGGGGCCTCCTGGTCAGGCTCGTCATCGGAGATCCAGGTAAGAATCCTACCCTCACTGTGATGGTCCGATGGGGATGTAAAAGGAGGGTCCAAACTGGTGTCAAGGGTCCTAGACAATGTCTCTTCGTCTTCCGATTGGGAAGCAGAATTAAAATCAGAGTGACTCATCTCTAGTGTTCCTACGTTAGGAGGAGGATACAGACGACGACCTAAATAGGGATCAGAGACTCCAAGCCTGAGATATAGAGGGGGCAAAGTCAAAAGTCTGAAGGGAAGAATGTACAAAGTCCTGACGGTCAAGTAGCACTCGGTCAAAACTACCCCGGAACAACCCGTGTGGCTAAGTCGCCTAACCGTGCCGCCTGACCTAAGGAAAAAGCAGAATCTAAAAAAGAAGAAGTCCCACTCCCGGGTAGGCCCTAGCAGATTTGTCCTCTCTAGACTCGCTAAGAAAAGGGAAGTGAAGACTTACGCAAGTTAAAGCAGGGAAAGAGCTCGGGAAGTTTGATCGGGGACGCTTTGCTCTCAAAACCGCTTGGTAGATTCAATCTCCAGTCAGCAGGAATGAAAGAAATGAACAAGTACCCTTTATATAGGAACCACGAATGGTTCAGATCAGAACAGATCAAACGGCTCTTACACCTTCCTGCCTAAAGTTGATGAAAGTTATCGCCTTGGGCACGTGAAGCGTCGCCTCAAAAGGCGCGTGCATTAAATGCATGACGAGACGGTTCAGTTACCACGTAAATGGCTCGGTTACTCATACACTGGCATTGTTGGACCCTGACCAGGCTAGTGACCAGTTGACACGTGGCAGAGGTAGAACTCGGGCCCACAAGGCCACTGCTCATTCCGTACCCCGGCTGACCTCTATGACCGATCCCACCCCGGGTAGAGTCTCGACCTCTTACCGGACGGTCTCTCGGGAGCAATTTTAATTTTCAAACCTCATCTGATGGGACATCACATCAACTTCAAAAATGGGGGGCAGCTGATACGCCCAAAAATATTCTGCTAAAGCCGAACTGCCACGTTAGCAGCGAAGGTCCCGGGCTATCCAGAATGGGGGCTTGTGGCCCGCCAATCCCGAGGTCATCGATTGTTACCACTCGGGGTATTCACACAGCCCGGGCGTGCAGCACAATAGCTCTCCACAAGGTGCAGTTTGACAATCAAGCCGCTCAACAGTTTCCTTATCTGCCCAGAAATCGATTAGGAAGGGTAGACGGTTTCCTAAACCACTTAGGAAACTCCCATAAATTTGTGGATTAATTGCAATTAGATTAGGCTTCAAAATCTGCATACTTACCATATATAGGTGGACTCTTACATCTATAAAAGAGACCACCTATCCTCTTTACAGGGGGTCGCATTCTAAACCAACAGAACGGCATACTACTCACTTATACGCATACATCCGATCGGTTTCACTGGTAGTGCCGCATAAACTGTTGGCTCACTAGGCCCGCCGGTGATCTGTTAGTAAAGCGCCCAGACGCACCCGTGAACGTAGGTCACCTCATTAACATGGCCGAACCACATCAAACTGACTGTGTCTCAGTATCTCTTTCTGAATCTCTCTTATCAATTTTCGGCATCATCACTTAGTAAAAGTACTAATCAAATTCCAACCTCCTTATCCTTGTTCGAAATTATTTAAAAGGACCCTTCAATGGAAATAGCAAGTATCAAGATAATAGAGGTGGCTTCTTGAACAAAAGATCGTTGTAAAAGCGAGTGACCCTATCTCTATTTGGTTTGCAAATTTTGTGATGAAAAAGAAAAGTTTATAAGATTATAGTAAGAGTTTTGCATGGACCCATTAAACATTAGAGTAATATTTGGGACACAACTTTCATATAACTTTCATATAACCTCCCTAAAAGATGTGTCTATCTCTCTCCTGTGATGTCACTGGACCCCACAGTGACACAAGAAAGAGATAGACACATCTTTTGGAGAGGTTGTATGAAAGTTGTATGAAGGTTGTGTCCCAAGTATTACCCTAAACATTATAAGAGTCAAGCCTGGCAATGATTGGCCCATCCTACTATTAGCCTATTTATAACCCATGCAAATATTTAGGTTGAGGTGGATATAATTGTTCAGTTGCTTTTTATTTGGATTCTACGATTCAGCTCACGGTTTTTGATATGTTAGATTGTAATTAGTGTTGTAAATATGTAAGTTATAATGTAATTGCTCTTGATTTGAATTCTATGACTCAGCTTATATTTTTGGATAGGTTGGATTGCAATTAGTGCTGTAAAATATGTAAATTATAGTATAATTCAGAATACATTTTTTCAAAGTGGAATGCGCATATTATTATGAATGCTATAAAAATTAATGCAAAAACTCAAATATTCATAAATTAGGGGCTTTTCTGAAATATTAAGGGGAACTTAGATGTACAATTTTATTTATTTATTTTAATTTTAATTTTAATTTTAGGGTATATTAGGCCTGGCCGCCTAGAAAATGCATGACATATCCTATAATATAGTCTTATTTATAGCATTAGCCCATGTAAAACTGTCCAAAAAGAATTCCGCTACCGAGATTCGAACCTCGATATCCAAGCTCTAAGGAGCCACCAATTGTTGTTAAAATAAGGGTAATGTTATGTGCACATAAATATCTGTGTCATTCATTTTGGTAGAGCCTATGCCTGTATACATAGGACCCACCGAAATTAATGGTACAAATCTTTATATGCACAACCAATCATTACTCTTAAAATGAAACAACTAATATCACAGACAATTGTTGATGCAAGGAACATAAGTTTATATTTGAATTAAATTAAGCGATGTGAAAAAACCAGAAAAATTAAACTGGTGCGGGTGTAGAAATACTCAAATACCAAAGAGGGGATTCATCAGTTTTCAAAAATAAGGGAGCCGGTGCAAGAGTACCTTTACAAGTTATTCGAAAAATTATGACGTGTAATCTAACTTCCATAACAATCATAAATAAGCAATACCAACAATTTTGGGTGTGAAGTGAGTGTATCATTACTCAAGAACCGATTATGTTGCTCATAAGTGAGCTAATTCTTTGTCAAACAACATAATCTTAGTTCTCACAAAAATTAGATAGAAAATGAAACATCATCCTAACCAAATCCTATTTTAGGCATGTCGAATAGGCTCTTAGATAAGTAAATAAATAATTAAAGAAGAAAGTGAAACATCAAAACTTGCAAAATATAGATTATGAATAATATTCATATTACATAGAAAAGTTCTTAAACAACATGCTAGTTGGGAAAAAAAAATTCATTGTAACAGTTATTTTGTTGATGTGGTATAACAATCAAATCTGAACCTTTATTTATCCATCTACACCCCCTATTTCCAGGGAAAATCTCATCCACATAAGCACAAATCTCAAATCTGTGAGCATGTTATTTTACTGACGTGATATCCCCGTTGCATTGAATATTTACTCACTAATTGGAGACAAAAACCACCTTCATTGTCCTTTCATAGACAGGTTTATGAACTAACGGAAGTGTATCATAACTTTTGGCTCATTGGCTATGGTCCTGGCAAGACCCACTCTTTGAGCTTGAAGCACTACAATGCACCTCCACTTTTGTTTAAGAATGATGAACCAGGATCAGCAAGGGTGAGCAATTTGTATACTTCATGGTCACTTACAGCTTATTGCCTCTCAATTGTGGCCCATGTTGTACATTATCTGCAACTGCAAAGGCATCCAAAATGGGCAAAAGAAATCACCACCACCACAAATGGTGAACAAATAATCTTAGAATAGAAACAATGTAGCTTAGGTGGAACAAATAATCTTAGAATGCTTACAGCATAATCAAACATGTTGCTGAAATAGTCACTAACATCAAATTTCCGCCAATGGCATCTCCAATCCTTATCCAACACCCCTACCCAATATCAAAACCCCAGCACAATTTTTTATTATTTTTATTTATTTTTAATGCATATCAAGATGGGTGAAATAGCTCGTGCCAAAGATTGAGAGAATCAAGGCTTCCGTGGCTAAGGAGGGCAAGAAGATCATCCACCTCGGAGATGGAATTGGCGATTAATGTCCAAATTTGAGAAGAAGACCATGTCATGCCAAGGAATGGCTTTTTTTTAGATGAACTTACCAAAATTTTGGATACAAAGAAGTAAGAAGCTAGAAAACGTCTACAATTTCTAGAGTCAGCTGGACATTATTCCACCAAAAGAATCTTTTGACTATTTCTTTTATCACCTTAAACCACAAACACTTCTTTATTTTTTTAAAATCATTTTAAGCCATATTAAACACTGATTGGGAATCTTCTATCACCTTAAACCACCAAAAGAATCTGGATATTTAATCCCTGATCAAGTAGAAGCAGCTAGAAATACCTGATTCACAGAATAGAGGGCGAAATGAGTATCCTTTTGCCAATCAACCAAACGCCAATCCTAAGCGGGGGGGAGGGAGAAACACGCCAATAAATCCTTCAAATTCAGATACCGGATCTGATCTGCAAAAACAGGCGACAATATAAAAGCAGGAATTCATGAATGGTACAGATACTATCAAAGGGTTTTGAATATTTGTAAAGCCATGATATGTAGAAATTACCAGCAATACACAAACCCACAAATATCAATCACTAGAAAGAGATATATCAATCTAGAACTTAGAGGGAGAACCAGAGAAGATAAAGATTTGTAGAGACAGGGAGAGACGGGGCATGAATTGGTTGGATGACAAATAGAGTAAAAGAGTTGTGAGAGAGCAAATGCCAAATGTTGGTTAGAGAGAGAAGGTGGACGAGGAAGAGGCGTGGTTGATCTGAGCAAAAGAGGGGGAGACATTTTGTGTAGGGGTGGGCAATCGGACAGTTCGGGTTCGAACCGATTAGTTCGGTTCAGGTTGGTCGGGTTCGATTTGGGGTTTTTGGTACCGAAATCCGAACTGAAAACTAAGTTCGAAAATATAGTTAGGTTCCGAAATAGAAGTTCGGGTTCGGTTCGAAAATTCGGGTTGAAATTAAACCGATATTTTGAAAAGTGAAAGGGTTTGAATAGCATCAATGGATCATAAGTAGAACAGATCATCAATGGATTCATAACAGAAACTGAGAAAAGCCCTTTTCTTGAGTCCTTGACCATATGAATTATGATTATATGAATTTTATTAGCACAAAAACTCTGAAACTCAAAAATTACATGATGTTTTATGAATTTGGGGGTGCTTAAGTGTATATCTATATACATTTTTAGGGTAGATCTGAATTGTTCTAAAAATCTAAGGGGGCCTTGTCTACCTCCTCATCATTCATGGCCATGGGAGCCTTTGGAGTTTGGACTGAGAGAGAGACTGAGAGTTTGAGTCTGAGAGAGAGAGAGAGAGAGAGATACCTCTTGTCGCCGACGCCACTAGAGAGCAGAGACCGAGAGAGCCAGAGAGGCAGAGCCACGCCATTGGAGAGAGCACATCACCGCAAGACTAGTCACTCACTGAATCATGCCACCGCCGAACTGAACCACCACCGAGCATTCGCGCCGAGAGGAGTCAGAGTGAGTGAGCCGTGAGGTGAGGTATGGTGATCTTGATTTGGTCTGCGAGAGCGAGAGGGACTGAGGTCTGGTGAGATGAGAGTGAGATTTGAGAGTAATTTTAGCCCTAATTCTGAAGAAGTATTTATATTATATATTCAATGAAACTTCGGTTATTCGGTTTCAAACCGAACTAATTTTACATACCGAAAACCGAACCAAACTTACTGAATCAGTTCGGTTTCGAACTGAACTAATTTTGGTTCGGTTTTTATCCGAACCGAATTGTGCTAAAAATTCGGGTTTGGGTCGAAAATTCGGGTTGAGACGTGTGCCCACCCCTAATTTTGTGTCCTTGAACAGTTAAAAGTAGATTAGAGGTAATGGTCTTGCCACGTGTAGCATAGCGTGCATTCCGGGGAAACCTTCCGCTATTAAAGACTTTAAAGTATAGCTTTACTCAATATGGATACCCTATTTGAACTAAGAATGTTTTAAAGATGGGATTTAGTCAAAAGTCCTATTAAACACACTTTTTTGGTCTTAGGTCTAACCCATTTTTTTTAAAAAAAATTCTTTTTAACATAAGGATTTGATTTGATTAAGTTTCATTAATCATGTACTCTTGGCTAAAATTAAAAGCAAGCTGTCCTTTAAGATCAATAATCCAATATGAGGGAGTATTTAACAAATTTCTATTTAAACAAATACTCTTTCATGGTTTAATAAAGAGAAAATGAGGAGGAAATTCCCAATAACCACTTTCACGAGTTTCCAAGATAAAGGGGTTTTCACCTTTTTAAAAGTCAACCATGTGGTTATTTTGAAAGATAAAGTCCTTGGGATCAGTTCTGAATGTTTTCAAACCATTGGTCTGACTTGCCAAAGGCCCAAAACGGTTGTTTCTTGAGATTTTACGAGATAATACGGAATTTTTAAACCATGTCGGAAATGTCCCATCCATTTTACAAATGTAAATACAACTTCTTTTTTTCCTGTCCTATTCCACCTTGTATCCCAAACAATTTCTTAGCAAGACACCAAGTGAAATATGGAGGTGGAGGGCGGTATTGAAAATCAAATCATCGGTATATTTTCAAAAGATTAAGGTTTACTGGTCCTCAGTCCTTTTGTGGTACAAACAGATTATATAAGCAGCAGAGTACCAATACTGTTCAAACTTTAGATGTAGAATGGTTCATACAAAACATGAGCACAATACTGCTAAAACACGAGAGACAGAGTGGATCGCTTGAAAACTGAGTAAGGCTGAGAAGAAAAGCTTAGAGCACTCTTTATAGTACCAAAAACGAATATAAATATCATATAAACTCTCAGTGTGTCGGAAGTGGTGCAAATTTGGATGTCATGGGTGTCCAATACTAGACAGTTGCGTAAAAACATAGGTTTGGGTATTGCCGATCTGACCAATACTAAAAATACTTGTGTTTTCGGACAAAGTATCTCGCCTAGATCTCGTATTAACCATCAGGATGTGTTTCAGAAGTGTTGGTGTCCCAAGTGTCCTAAACTAGCAGTTTACATCGAACCAGAGGTTTGGCCATTGCGCATGTGGGCCAAAACTAAAACTACTAGTTCTGTTTTAGAAAATAAATGATGAACATGTATATAAATATAAGAACACATTTACAATGCCTAAAATGAACAAAAAAACAAATTAACACAAGTATCATGCAATATCAAGACTCAAAGTGTAGTAACTCTCCACTTAAAACTTAAAACTTCAAATTTCAAAGTTAACCATGAATGTAATCAATTGGGAATTGTATTGGGTAGTACGAAACTCGAAGCGACTCATGAATTTACTTATTCTGAACCATGTTTAGGATGTCTTATCACTATTTCTGTTATGGTCCTCACATTCTACAAACTCCCATGAAGTTTTATTCCCCTGTTGGAAGAAGTTGAAAATTTTACAGTTAGGATACTGTCAGATAGGTTAGAATCTGGGAAGCATTCACAATTTTCGGGTAGATTCTGTTGCTTTAGATAGTGAATGCAAGAAGAGCATAGAAGTGGAAATATTCTGACAACAAAACTCCTTTTACTAAGCCATAGAAATTCCACAGGAATGAATGAACCAAGATCAAGAAACTAGCCAAAATTTCATACCTAGAAAAACGGCCCAAATTAAGTAGACGAAGTCCCACTGTTAGGCCAACCAAGAATAAGGAGTGCCAAGAGATCACTTTGCTTCATGCAATCAACAACTTTAATGCGGCCTACCAACCAGGCTTCTCATGGAATGTCAGCCTAGGATAACGGTAAAGGTTCATAAGCACGCACGCATGCATCACCATATCCAAATACATGTAGCATGAAAATTATGCTCGTCTTCTCCAACAAAAATGCTTACACTTTGGATGATAATAAATATACAACAAGATTGTAGAAAAGTCTATGGCTTTTTTTTTTTCATGAATTATGCCTAAAATAAGAGGCCAGCAAGCTATATCACTGCCAAAAACATTGATTGCTTGAATAGTGAACAAGCACAAAATTAAAGGAGAATGTACAATTCATAGGTGCAATTAACTGCAGTGAAACGATGCAAGTAAAAACTACCTCAAGAAAGCTTGAAGTTTTCCAGATATTTGAATCTGAATGAGAACCAGCAAAAGTGGTCATTTCTTTCCCCACGGTATAAACAAAAAAGTTCAGCACCACAGTTAAGTCCTTTGAATTTCTCACCATAGTGGTGAGGGTATATTGCACCCAAAGAATTTAGGATTCGAGAATGAAAACTTCAGCGAACTAAGGGTTTACAAACCCCTATAGTCAGGGATTCCGTTATATTGGCTAAACAAAGACAAGACCAGTAAAAAGTAAAGGTTACAGATAGCAAAGTAGTTGCTTTTGTTGCAAAAAAAACTAATACAATATTGCATTTTGAATGTAGAAAGCCAAAGAAATTACTGTATAACAGTTTCTCTGAGGCTTTGTTTGGTTCTTCGATTTAGTGAGGGAAAAGAAAGGATAATGTAGAGGAAAACCTTTTCCTTTGTTTGGTTAATAAGGAAATGATGATGAAAATAGGAAAGAAAAGAGAATAAGTTGATAAATAAATTAAACATTTTGAAGTTGTGGGTTATTTCTCTTTCTTTATTCATATAGAGCAGTTAAAACTTTAAAAAAATTACTTTTTAATGTTATTTAAACATTTTGAATATTGTGAGTCATTTTGCTTTCTTTATTCATATAGAACAGTTATTTCTTAGAAATTTTTACTCCCTCCGTCCCATAATAAGTGTCCACATTTCCTTTTTTGGATGTCCCACAATAAGTGTCCAATTTCTTAAATTGGCATATAGCTTTTACTTACTTTCCAAAACTACCCTTATAATAAAGACAAAGTAGCATTTATTTGTGACCTCAAAACAAGCAAAAAATCAAACACCCATCACATCTAAGGACAAAATTGGAAAGTGTCCATTTAATGAACCAAAAAAACTAAAATAATACAACTTTCTTAAACAATGTGCAAAATAGAAGTGGACACTTATTATGGGACGGAGGGAGTATTTTTTAATGTCAACTAAGCAAGAAGAAAAACACAAAGGAACTAGTTTTCCTTCTTGTTTTCCTTTCCCTTCTCTTTTCCCTCACGAAATCCGCAAACCAAACAGAGCCTAAACAAAAAAGAGAAGAAAATTTCAGAGCCTAAACAAAATTGAAACATAAATAGCAACAGCACCTTTAGGGGACTATATAATCATGCTAGATTTCAAAATTCTTTATTGTTTGAACTCATATAGAATTTTGAGTTGTACAAACTTCAGCCTCTGCGTAGAGAAAACCATTCAAAAATATAAAGATATAAAAGCTGCAGGATATATGATACCCCATTAATGATAGTTCCAAACTCCGCTTCATATTCCTCAAAAAAAAAAAAACTCCGCTTCATGGAATATATGTGTGGAAACAGAGCCGGTCCTGATTTTGGGGTCCTAGGCAAACTTTCAAAGTCGGTGCCATCCTGAACGTGGGCGTCCTGCAATGATGCAAGGACACTCCAAAAATCGTGTCGCAGGGGAACTAAGTGTGCACTCAGTGCGGGTGCGGCTGCTAGTTCTTCTGAGTTCTTCAGGTGTTTTGGGTGCAGCGTGGGTGCGGCAAGGACACGTGGGGGGTGCGGGAGGGACACTTACGGGGTGCGGCGGGGGCAATTTAAAAAAAAAAGTTTGAAAACAATTTTTTGATAACTACGGGTCCCAAAAATAAATAGTACAAAATAAAATATAAAATAAAAAAATAAAACCCCTAATTATACCATCAAGTTAACTACATACGACACATTTTCAGTCCAAAAATGAAAAAAGAAAAGAAATAGGGGAGAAGAAAGAGACATTCAGTCCAGCAGCGGCTCAAGCAGCGATCTACTCCAGACAATCTAACAGGTTCGTCTCTCTCTCTCTCTCTCTCTCTCTCTCTCTCTCTCTTTGTCTCTCTCTCTCTCTCTCTTGTTCCTCTCCTTCTCTCTCTCGGTCATATCTTTCAGTTCCTCTCTCTCTCTCAACTCTACCAGGCTTGTGGTCAGGGTAGGCCACAGAACCTAGCCCACGTCTCACTCTCTGGTATTTATTTTTTTTAGAGATGAATTTTTTCATATATATATATATATATATATATTTTCATTTTAATTGCAAATGTTTGTTAATTTTGTGATTTTTAGTTTCTTTGGTAGCAAATTATTTGTAGTTTGAACTTATATCATTAATTATATTGCTAGTTTATGTGTTGCTTGTTGCGTATATAGCATTTATGTTTAAGTTTATTACTTGTTTGTTATTATTAGGTCTTAATCAGAAGAAAAAAATAAATAAAATAAAAAAAAATAATTATGAAAACAAGTGTGTGTAGTGCTTGAATGGTTCATATATAGTAATATCTAAAATATATTTTTAATACTCCCTCCGTCCCATATTAAGAGTCTCTTTTGGGAATTCCAACTTATTAAGGAGACAATCTTGATTTTGATGAGATTTTCAACTTTCCAATGTTGCCCTTTTTGAAATTCAAAATTATAGTGTCACATCAAAAAAAAAAAAAAAAAGGAGGGAAGAGTTGGATATGATAAAGGACAAATTTGGAAAGTGTGTATTAAAGTACTTTGACTTTTCAAGGAGTACTCTTAAAATGGGACATCAAAAAATGGCATCAAGGACTCTTAACATAGGACAGAGGGAGTATTTTATATAAGTACCCCGTCGCACCCGCACTCTTGATTTTGGGAAAATTGCCGAACTCCCCGCACCCGCGTCCGTGCTTCCTAGCCTGGAACCACACCGGCTGCCCCTGAAGCGAAATTTTTGTGTTTAATCTTCTAGGAATTTTTTGTATTCAGGAAAATTATAGTTTTACTCTGTGCGGTTTCACGCCATTTTGAGAATTGACAGGTCTAGGACTTGTAATCCTATTGCATATAGTGAATTTTGATCTTCTTCTTCTCCGTTCCTCTTCTAATTTTGCCCACTGCATGTTTAGATTATCACCTTTTTTATAATAAGGATTGATCATTGATTGTACAATGTAAAGCTTGGACTAAATGTAAAACAATTTGAGTTGGCCAAAAATGGAAAGTAAGAAGCAAAAAGGTGTAGGGCAATACTTAAGGTGAACTAGATTACAGTCGGGCCAATGTGTTACATACAAATTTCTGTTTTCAATTTTTGGGTAGGTTCAATTACAATTGGGCCAACATATCACAGTAAAAAAATATTTTAGGCCAACGCCAAAATAAATTTTTAGGCCCTCCTTAAAGTTTTAAAAAAATGGACAATTTGGGGGCAAGCCTACCCTCAAGGTCGGCCTTGTGTGGAAGTACTCATGCTCGACACAAAACGCGTGGCCATAAGCACGGACATCGGGACATTTGCCCAACATGTCTAGTTGGATCTGCACCTAGTCCCATATTCTCTTATTCACATTTGATGTATAGTTATAAGTTATACATCAGACTCTCCAAATGCGTTCCTCCTATTACATGATTGCTTCAAAGTTGGATGAAGCCCTACGTTGAACATCTATATTTCATAGGAGACCACTTCACTTTAAAATATGAATAATGTTGTTCTTTGATAATACTACAATGACACATGGGGGCCCAGTGTTCTGTACAATTGTAAAAGCTCAAGCTGAGAGATCAAGGGTTAGAGTTTGATAGCAACCACTTTGTGACAAGTCTCAAAGGTTAGGCATATCAACGGTCTGCCCCTCCCTACTCCTTACATAAGTGGACTCCCACTGGGCAGTAATATGTGTATTTGGTCATTTCCCTATGTTCATTGGCATGCAAATTTGGCAAGTCTTGAAACTTCGAACACATACACTTGACACACATACTCAAGTACATGTAACATCAATTTCAAAAACATAAACATAAAATAAACAATATAAATGTGTCTTTGATCTAGAGTCCTAAATTTGAACTTGCTAAAGATTATAAATTTTTCGAAACAAAAAGACGTAACTATAGACTTAAGATAACGTGTTGTACTTTTAGTACTAAATGTGTCATTTAATCCTAAATAGAATGATGGGAATCAAAATTCATTAGGGGCAAGGATTTAAAAATTTTAATCTTCTTGGCTTTAGCACCAAAGCTATTTTCAGAATAAATCATGGCATAATTCTAGGTTAAGAATTAATTTACTTTTGCTTATTTATGGGTTGTACATTTTCCAGACTGGAACGAAGAGTGAATTGAGTTTATTGTGCAGTCTTACTTTCCTCTCTTCAATCTCACCTCTCACTTATTCTTTCTCCATTGGTTCTACACCATATACCTTCCTACATCGAAAGATATCTTTGGTTCGATTTAGCCGGTCCGCTGGGTAGCGTTAGTAGGGTATATTCAGTAGGCCCTGGGGGTTTACCATTCGGCTAAGCAGGGCGTTGATTCTCGCAATAAACCGGATAAGTTACCAACGGTTTTTAGAAAGAAAAAACGATTTCTAAGGAGGAGCTCCTACCAACTTTATGCTACTTCAAGCAAACGAAAAAGCTACAAGGTCAGTCCTATGTCGTTTAGCACACAACTAATTACATATGCCAGCAGATGCCAAACCTACGCTTTTCAAGCTTCTTATAAAATTCAGAACTTCTACTACCTTTCAAGGTCATGACTTTGGCTTCCTTTCTCATTAAGATATCTTTCAAATATAAGGACGTGTGGGTAAATATCCACCAAGCACATATTACATATTCCAATATCAGTAACCCCTTTCCCATGGCTCCACGCAGAAATAGGTATCTGACTATAAGATCCACAGCAATTATACAGATTCATTGCATATAGCTCTGCATCTTTATTTCTATTTTTTTTCCCACAAAACCAACGAAAGATAACCATAGACTTGTATATCATGTACTGCGGTTTACAATCTCAATAATACACGAATAATACTCCATAACAACTAAATGATTAACGAGTGAAGAACAACTAATCCAACAGATTATCAAAAAATTGGCTATATACTAAATAATTATACATCTTCCTCCATTACCAAGAATGCAGAGGGAGAAATTTGTACCTTGATTCCTTGCCCGAATAAACTGCTGGCATGTTCACAACACAGGAAATGAAGCAGGACTAGTGGACCTAGTCCACGAGAGCACGCTCATAAGGAGTTGTTATAATGAGGTTCTCTTAGATGTAGATTTTCTCCTCTTGATAAGCCCATTCATCAAAGTGATATAGGTAGATTTATTTACAGAGATAGACCTTTGAGTCAAATCTCCAAAAATTTGCATTGCTTCCTTGTATCGCCCTCCACTACAAAGCTCATTGATCTGTTCCGAATAAGCTATAGAACTTGAATCTAATTCTTTTGGAGTTTCATCAATAGCTATATCTTTCCCATCTTCCATTTGCAAGGGTTGTTTAGGCGATTTTCCAGACTCAACCATTTTTGATATTAAATCCTCCGCTTCCTTGATCCTTCCCACACTGGCTAGCGCACCAAGAATGGCATTATACGTATAATGATCAGGCCCAAGCCTCTTCACTTCCATTTCTGCAACAAGTCCCAAAGCATCCTCAAGTCTACCATCTTTGCAAAGGGCTGCTATAAGGGTGTTGTAGGTTACTGTATCAATGGTTTTCCCTCTCGAGATCCACGTGTTAAAGAGTTTAATAGCTTTTTCTAGCATCCCCTCTCGGCAAAGCCCACGACAAAGAATATTACATGTAAATACGTCGGGCTTAAACGAATTTTCAACCATTTTATTGTGGAACTGAAATGCTTTTTCAACATTTCCGTCCCAGCAATACCCGTGAATAATTGTGTTATAGGTGGTTTCATCGGGGACCAACCCATTCTCCAAAAGTTCGTTCAACTTCGTAATAGCTAGTTCGGTTTTTCCTACCTTGCAAAGCCCTCCAATAATAGAATTATACGTAACAATACTAGGATATACCCGATTCTCCTTCATCTCATCCCAAAGCCTCATAGCCTTTTCCACATTCTCATCCTTGAAGTACCCCACAATTAAAGTTCCGTAGCTTACTTCATCAATAACATACCCTCGCTTACCTGCAATGTTAAGTAACTCATGGGCCTCACCAAGCTTCCTCTCCTTACAGAGAGTGTGAAGAAATGTATTGAGGGTTACAGTATCCATTTTCAAACCTTTCCTACCCATATCATGCATCATCTTTAAGGCTTCCCCAAAATTACCCGCATTGCAATACCCACTTATCAAAGTATTATAGGTAACACTATCCGCAGAAAACCCACTTTCTTCCATCTTCCGAATCGTATTACTAGCTTCATCCATCTTTCCTTCCTTACATTGCCACTTAATCATTATATTGTGAGTGACCCCATTCCGTTTCACTCCTTTCTCACTCATTTCCTCGAGCAACTTAAATGCGTCTATACTGCTTCTCCTAACAAGACACCCGTTTATCAACGTATTATAAGTAACCACATCGGGCAACAATTTCAAATTTTCCATCTCATCTTTCAGCCCAAATGCCTCTTCTATCCTCCCCTCATTACACAATCCATTGATCAACATGTTATAAGTCCAAATATCCGGCAACAAGTCGTTGTTCGTCATCAACTCAATAACCTTAGCAGCCTCCGTCAACCACCCCATTTTACAATAGCCATAGACCAATATATTGTATGTGTTCCTATTAGGTAATAACCCTCTGTTCTTCATGTCCAGTAACAAATCCCGAGCCTCATTCAACAAACTCTTTTTACACAATGCATCCAATATTGTATTATAAGTTATATTGTCGGGTTTACAATCACAATCACAATTCATTTGGTTCAACAATTGAATAGCATCTTTAAAATTACTCTGTGAACAATACCCTTTAACCAATATATTGAACATAGTGGTATTGGGGGAAACACCGAGTTTAATAGCATCATTACAAATTTGTGTAGTAAGCAACACAGAATAGGAAGAAGGGTATCTTACCAAAGAATTGAGAAGTGTATTGCAAGTAAGCAGGTTGGGGCGGAGTCGAAAGCGCTTCATTTTCTTGAAGATTTGAAAGGCGAGGTGGGGGAAACCGGATTGGACGTAGGCCCCAATAGCGGTGTCGAGGAGGGCTTTGGAAGGGGGTGATAGTGGGGATAGGAGGGAGCGGTGGAGGTGATGGCGGTGGTGGTGATCGGTGGCGATGAACTTCAAGAGGAGGGATTTGGCATCTGAGAACTTGTTGTGGGAGAAGAGTGAGTGGAGGAGGGAGAGGAGAGAAGGGAGGGTGTTTTGAAGAGAGAGAGAGGGGACAATGTGGGTGTGGGCCCAGGTGAAGAAAGAGAGGAGGGTGTTGGGACGAGAGGATAGGGCTTTGGAGGAGAGAATGGAGAGGATGATGGGTGGGGTGAGGTGGGGGAGGAATTGTGTGAGTGAATGATTATCAGTTTTTTTTTGTTGTTGTTGTTGGGTGGGGGTGCTGCTGAGGATTGTGGTGATTGTTTCAATCATCTCCTCTGGCGCCATTAAATTTAATGGGATTTTTGGAGTTGCTGGTGGTTTCATCATCACCTCTTCTTCCTCCCTACTCTCTTGACAGGGTTTGGGTGAGAGTGATGGTTGTTGCTGATGGTGGCCCGAAGGTGGCTGGTGGTGGTCGAAAGTGGCTGTCCACCCTCTCTCACTCTTGCCTCTGTTCTTTATTTTTTAAGAGTCAGATTGGGGTTTAGGGCTTATGATTTGCTTTGCATATCAATACCTTGTACATAAGAGGCTTAACATTTGACGTGCCTGCTTTACAGTCCGTTTGGTATGCTAGGAATTAGAAAAAAAATGATTTGCAATTTTTGTTTGTGGCAATTCTTGTGTTTGGTTTGACAAAAGAATTGATTTTCAATTCTAGCCAATTCTCACCAATTCTTGTTTTAGCCCAAAAACAAATCCTATCACTTTTGGTAGGATTTGGTGAGAAATGATTTCACTTTAAGTGAAATAATGTGATATACCAAACTTACCCCTATATATTTCACACCTCCTCTCTTTATATGGGCAATGTAGTAAATGACCGTGATTCATTTCATTTCATTTCTCTTTCAAACCAAACATGAGAATTAGAATTGCAAATCAATTCCATTCATTTCTTTTCTTTTCTATTCTCTCCAATTCAATTCTATTCTATTTTAAAATCATACCAAACGGAGTGTTACTGTTCATACTTTTTGAAGTTGAATTACCATTTTCACCTTCTACCTTCCACCTTCTACAGCCTTGGTCTGAGGTTAATTTGGTAACTCCACACTTCTGTGTGGGCCTCAGACAAGCTGTACGCTGGCCGCGTGGTGCCTTGGTACCCAACAATGCATCAAATTACTCCACGTTGATCCGTCTCTTTAACCCGTGCTTTCAACCTCACGTCTGCACTCTCTCTCTCTCCTTTCCTTCTTTTGTTTTCCTCTTCTTTTCTCTCCTCAAACTGCCACTGTTTATACTTTCCAAAGTTGAATTAGGATTTCGCTCTTCCCTCTTCCAACTTCTATGCCCTTTGATGAAGGTAAGTTTGTAACTCCACAAAAACCACACAAATACTCATGTTTCTCTCTCTCTCTCTCTCTCTCTCTCTCGCTCTCTCTCCATGACCGAACACCATCATCACTACCACCACCACCGGCCTTCGGAGCATCTCAATCCACCATCGCTGATGCCGCCTATGGATCTTCAAAACCCTAACTCTCCTTCTCTAAATTCACAGCTACATACCGGCATACCAAGAAGACGAAGAGCAGAGAAGATTTGAAGATTCAAAGGTTAGCACCTCCATGACGATGATGATGACGACACCAGGGTTAGCCATCACTGATTTTGGATTTTGATGCTCCTTTGAAATTTTTTCCTTGATATTTTTGGATCTGATTATTTGATTTCTCAAATTTAAAAATCCCAACTTCAAACCAAACTCAGAAATTAATCTGCAAAAAAAAAAAAAAAAAAAAACCCTCCAGCTTTGAACAGAACTTAAATAACCATGGCTTTTCAGCCATCTCTTACAATAATAATAATAATAATAATAGATGTAGGATATATGTGGTGAGGGGTGGCCGAAACTGTGCTGCAATAGCTAAGGGTTATGGGTATTTTGCTGTGTTTTTTCCCCCTATTGGTTAACAGGATAATTGAGTGACTTTACTCTTGTTCTTATATATATAGTTTGTTTGCCTTGTTTTCTAATTTTTTCCCCATGCTTCAAGAGCACATTCTTATCATGTATATACATATATATATATATATGTGTGTGTGTGTGTGTGTGTGCGTGTGTGTGTAATTGGACAATCAATTCGTGTTGTGCATAAAAATATAATCTTAGAACGTGGTATACAATTTGTTTGCTGAGAAATTGAAGAAAAATGAAAGAACCAATTTCTGAATCTTTTATGGCTTGTGATTTTGATTACCCAAAATATTAAATTCAGATATTAAATATGAGTTTTTATAATTTTATTTATAACACAGCTTGATATTTCAAATACTGCACGTTAGTTGAGGGGTTATGTATTTCTCGAAGAACAGTTCGAGTAAAGCAAATCCAGGTACTTACTCTCTTCCTCCTCCCGTTGTTTCTAATCTGTGTTTACCTATTGCCTTGAGGAAAGAAAAGAGTTGGGTTTTGTGGCAATTTTTTAATGGACCATACTTTAGAAGATTCTAATTCTTCTTTGGACTTTTCTTCCAAATTTTGCAAATTGCTCTTGAAGTGTTCAAAACAACTTGCTTTGCAAATGGGTCATCTTTCCAAGAGAAAGAAGGTGAAGAGTTGACGATTCCAGATCAGTTTCTTCTTCTCAATTCCTCCAATCTATTTATGACATTTTCTCTTTGTTCTACAGTTATGTCTAGGTCTTTGATTATGGGGTATAAATTCATTTTTTTACGGATAAGTTTATGTTCATCCATGTGTTTTCCTCAAGGACTTATTTTCCGTCGGAGCAAACCGACAATTTGCGAAATTTGATCATTGATTTGATTATTTTGATTATTAATTATGGGGGCTATCAATTTTGTTCGACAAATGTTGTGACAAAAATCACAAGATATTATTCATTCATTTATAAGGTGCGAAATGGTTTGTCTCTTTGCATTATGACCATGCACAATCTCTCCCTCTCTCTCTAACATAGTTCCAAATTTGAATGCATCATTATGACCATCTCTTTGTTCTTTAAAAGATTACTTCTCACAATATCCCCATCCTTTCTTCCACTTGTGCAGAATGTGCCTCCTGCAATACTTCTTAGCTTCTTGCGGGAACACCGATCAGAATGGGCAGACAATGGCATTGATGCTTACTCAGCTGCTGCTGTCAAAGCTGGTCCTTGTAGTTTACCGGGGTCCCAAGCTGCGTGTTTTGGTGGCCAGGTTATTGTTCCACTGGCTCACACAATTGAGCATGAAGAGGCAAGTAACTTGCTTTTGATTTATGATTATCATGCATGTTACCATGTTTCTGGGGCATCAACATTAGTAAAAAGACCAAGGAAGCACAACTTCTTCTAAAAAGCTAAAGAATCTGCACCGACTGCGAACCGACATCCGCACTAGCATGGATTCTTCGCGGGTGCTGCAGGCCGTTTGTTTGTTTGTTTTTTAAAACTTTTTAAAGAAGGTTCTCTAACATAATTGTACAAACTTTGGTGGGTCAATTTAAGGATGTTGGGAAGAAGGATTACACGTCAAAAGCCTGGTGTTGCTCATGTATCTTTTATGCTTTCTATTCATGTCTTGATTACATAAAAAATCAAGGCAATGTAATTGTAGAATAGTTTACACAATCATATGAAGTATATAGTGTATACTCTTTTGATAGTTTTACAAATAACCTCAGACCCATAGCCTTGATTTTTGAAAAATTGACGAATCCCTTGCACCCGCATTGCTGCTTCCAAGATCAAGACATTTATTTAGAGTTTTTCCCTCCTTCAAAACAGTTCATGGAAGTCATTCAGCTGGAAAACATTGGGCACTTTCGGGAGGACATGATTATGCCCGGACACATTTTTCTCTTGCAAGTAAGTAGCTTCTTTATGGTAATTTCTTGAAATGATAGTCCATATACAAAATGATCCAGTATATTATGTTGTTATAATGCTATGGATATCTCCCAATATTTATAAATGAGTTGCCTTCATGTATACGAATTTAGTGTACTGTTAAACAAAAAATTTTCAACTCTACGCTGCTTATCAAAGTCTGATTTTATTTGTAGCTTATTATGCATGTCAACCCCCTTCCAAGGAGTGACTTGGGATTACACAATAATTGCCCCAAATTATTTCATTTATCACTTTTGTTCAAGTAATTTGATTTTCGAAAGTAGTTCTAGGATTTCCACTTACATTGTTTAATCCTTTTCTTTATTATTATTTTTTTGGGGGGGTTCTATTTTGTTTTGTTCTTTTCCTCTCTAGAGAAGAGCTAAACATTAGGAATTATATTATCGGCTTTGAGTTTTTCAAATAATTTTTGAAAAATTATTTAAGTTTATGCAGTAATGATAATAATGTAATTTAAATAATTATTTATTTGCTTATTCATTTTTATTTTAAGTAGGATGGTTAGCCTGCCATTTTTTTTAATTAACTGTTGGCTCACGTAGCTGTGTTCATTTAATATCTTAATGAGATTATGATCTTTTCCCAGTATTGGCACTTGCAATTTTATTCATTCATCCTTCTTAGCTTGTTTGCCTAGCTTTGTAGTGGAGTGGATGAGAATACTATTGGCACCTGTGCTGAACTCATTTTTGCTCCAATTCAAGATGCAGTGGTGCCACGCTGGTGAAGCTACAAAGCACTTTTTTTGCTCTTAGGAGATTTCATCATTTGATGTTAGCGAATTGTTTCTTATAGTTTGAATTTTGTTGTTTGAGATTGTGGTGGTGGTTCTATTCCCCCTACACATAAAATTTGTAGCAGACCATAGCATTTGTAATTTGTAATTTGATGAACATTTCAATGATAAAACAATTGATGCCAAAAAAAAAAAGAGGAGTTCTTTCTTTTGATATATCTTGCCG
This sequence comes from Hydrangea macrophylla, assembly GCA_033977485.1. Lineage (NCBI taxonomy): Eukaryota > Viridiplantae > Streptophyta > Magnoliopsida > Cornales > Hydrangeaceae > Hydrangea > Hydrangea macrophylla. The sequence continues at coordinate 70,720,544 of CM066988.1, forward strand.
TGAAGTAATTAACTCAATAACTTGTTCAATCTAAAGATTCTGAACGCTAGGAAACTATTGCTTCTTCTCCACGGTTACTTGGATCAATAAGTTATATAGGAGTATCAAGTAAATTCAGATTTGTGTTTTTTTAGTGATGAAGTGGTTGTGCGTTGTTGTTCAAGAGTAGATTGTCTGATTAGAGAATGTTGTAGTTGGACGGGTTTTACTTAGTCATGTAGTAGAGGAACAACCTAACTCAAATTTCATTACATTCTCTTATCACTTTTGAATTTAGTCCAATATAAATTGTGTTACCATCCGTGAATCTTCACAAATTGAATAGGGACTTTCTTCAGTTCCAACGTATGCCTAAGTTGGCGAATCAATCCTGATCATCACTTCAAATTCCAAACAACACTACCAATAATGAAAAATAAAATCAAAACCGTCAAACTTAAATATGTTCAAAACTCCCTAAAGTACTAAATTGACTTCTACTCAAATCTCAGCCCAAATTGAAAAAACAAATTTTGTTGTCAACTTCTTTGATAGCAAATGTTGATATTAAACCTATTGTTCATGTTCTTTTAATTATTCGTTAATCTGTTTTTCCCCAATATTGTATATAATTGAAAATTCATTGTATTGGTTTCTTAAAACATTTGTACCAAATATTAATAACAAAAGTTGATTGTACATTTTAATTTAATTGATGACTTTTACAATTTACAATTATTGTTAATAGTTTTGAAAATTATTCTATACAATTTGCATATTCAACAGTTGATGCGTTTCAATTTTGGTGACCACTTTTAAATATCATACTCTCTCTCTCTCTCTCTCTCTCTCTCTCTCTCTCTCTCTCTCTCTCTCTCTCTGTGTGTGTGTGTCTCTGTCCCATTTACGAAAAGCAGCTTTTTAAGGGAACAACGTTTATTGGTGTCATATCATCCAATTTTTCACAATTACCCTTCGGAATCTTAAAATGAGACAACAGAAAATGGAATATAGAACTCTTAAATTGGGACGGAGAAAGTACAATTTATTAAAAGTTATACAACTGGAAGCAATGTTTTTCCCACCTTAAGAGGAAGCTTACATGCTCATGTACGCAATGTCGAATAACGTAGAGTACAAAAATGAGGAATACTGAACAAAACTATAGGCAAATAAAAACAGATTCCATAATATCATTAACCAACAAATTGTGTACACACAACAAATATGTAGTTCTAAAATTGTAAAGCTCATCAACAAAATCTTAAAATATCACATTTCGTCATAAATCAAATTTCATAATAAAGATTTGCTATCAAATACTTTGAAAGATTTAATGGTCAGCAACCAAATTTAAAGATAACAATAAGTTTAAAATTGTAGAATACTTATAAATTTACAAAAGATAAAACTTACATGTTCATGTACGCAATATTGAATAAATCTATACTACATAAAATTAGACTCCAAAAAATAAATTTATATAAAAATAGATTCAAAAAAGGAAGCTACCGCGTGCCTCGCACGCGGTGGCCACCTAGTATTATATATATATATATGGGAAATCACAATTGAAAACTATGAATAGTAATTTTCATCAAGCCTCTTTTATATAGTTATTATTATTGAGATATATATATATCTATATATATATACAAAGATTCTCTAAAGAGGAGGGCCACCTCTCTTTATTAAAGAGAGGACCTCTGTTTTGGCCGTTGGATTGTGTTTAAAAACTGTGAAATGACCAAACTGCCATTAATGAAAACACGATCTGCCGCAAAACAGAGGTCCTCTCTTTAATAAAGAGAGGGCGCCCTCTTTATAGCCTGACTAATATATATATATATATATATATTTCCAAGCATTTAATATATTAAAAAATACTATGCGCCCAACACATTTCACAACACATTCCACAATATTTCCAATGTGTTGTACATTGTACTGTTTGAATTTTTCACACTTTTTTATGCACCACTCACACAGTATAGAATACGTGCATTTAAAACCCTGTTGTGAAATGTGTCATATGCCTAGTATTTTTGTATTATATTTCAGTCATTGTGCAAAATTAATACTACTATTGATTTAGTTATTATTTTGTTTGACAAAATAATTTCTAATGATTTGCCTAGCTAAGCAAATCTAATAATTTGTGTCCACCCACTATTGAAGTTTATGATAATTAAAGCTTGTCTAAGTTATAAAGATTTAATAATAATGGAATAAAGTTGTCACTTAAAATCGAGAGCTTTGTTGAAATAATTACTAAAAAGTGACCAGTTAAAATAGTAAGGATGACAAAATAACTTCCTATTACGACTTTAATTGTTGGAGTTGCTATGATCTAGGCTCTTCAATTCGTCGTTTCAAGAGTGACGACTTTGTTTCTATTTTAGTAGGCTAAATTATATTTCGTATTTGATTTTATTTTGGTCATTGTAATTTTAATTTTGTCATTTTAATCTTTATAGTTTCATTTTACGTTTAATATAGTCCATTTAACAAATTTTCTTAAAACTTTTTCACATAAATTTTTAGTCTTTCTAAAGTGTGATTTTTAAAGTAAATTGACCATTATGCCCCTAATGATACATTGCGTGTGCATCATATGACATATTTCTGTCCAATTATAAGAAATTTTTATGAATGGACTACATCAAACCTAAACTGAAACTGTAAGGACCAAAGTGATAAAATTAAAACTACAAAAACCAAAGTGATATCACATTCAAACTACAGGAGTGTTAAGTGTAGTTTATCCATTTTAATATTAGTAACTGGGGGATAACCAGTGCATAGACTCTTCATTATGTGGGGAAAAAAAAGTGAGACCAGATTTCACCATTGTGTGCTTTTGTGCTTTGTTTGGTGCAGATTTAGATGTGAAAATGATAAGGAAAAAGAAAGTGGGAAGGAATTTTTATTTTTATTTTTTATTTTCCTTTGTTTGGCTACCATGAAAAATAAAGAGTAGATTGAAAGTATGGGGAAGAGATTATATATATATATATCTATTCTTTTTTTTTTGGAAAAGTTAGAAAAAAGTACTGAAATTGAAAGTTGGAGATAGAGAGAATGTGAGTGTGTTGGGAACATTAGGGGATGATCAGTGGCGGAGCCAGGATTTTGCATTGAAGGATTACCAATTGAACAGTCCATATGGGGTTCGGGGGCATTGGCGATTTGTTTTGGCTATTTTTGTGCATATTTTTCTGTATAATTTTTGTGCTAAAAAAGTAGACAATTTTACCATGTGTTTACCCCGTTTTGAGAGTTGGAAAGTTTGATATTTGTGGCTGTTATTGTGTAGTGTAATTTTTGGCCTATAATTTATGACAATGAGTATTGCAATTGTACTTTCAAATTGTAGTCTAATACATTTATTATTACTAGCACCAAGTTTATAATGAAATGATACATTGTTATCATAAATTATGTAAAATAATTTAAATACTTCATAATTGTTAGAATCTCATGTCTAGATTCATTATGCTTGTACTACTTGGTCTAGGTTCATTGGATACTAACTTGTACTACCCTTTATATTTTTTTTTTCTTTTTGGATTGCTCTCTCAGTCTATATAAATGCTTCACTGTTTGTAATAGAATACACATCAATATAATACAATACATTGTACTCTCTCTCTCTCTCTCCCGTGGTATCAAGACTTCATCATACTAAATCAACTCACAACTCATCAGTGACCAAGACATCATTATACCAAATCACCACAATCCTTTCTTTTCTTTTCTTGTTATGCCTGCTCTGGAAAAATACATTTATTTTAAAATGCATAAATGATTTTAAAAGCTTATCAATGTTTTTTTTTATAATGGTGGATGGAGTTGACTGTGGGTCAACGGTGGGTGTCAATTGAGGACACGAGAAGTTGGTAAATCATGAGACATTGACATGTCTTAAATGACATTTATCTGATTAAATGTTATTTGACTTTATCTGGTAATTATGAATAGTAATTTTGACCTGTTCGGGCATACTTTCTAGTAGTGTTGATCTTGTTCAAGATCATTTTGATTGTTTTGGAGATAACACATATGATGCATTGCATAACAGATAGGTGATAGAAAAATTCCACTGAACTAGTTTCAGAACTTAATTTCGGACCCAAACAGAACTCAAGCAAAAACTTTTATGAATTAGAGATTTTCACTCGTGAATCGATACTGTAGACGTTTAAAACATTTTGAGAGATAATTGGAAGTTTAGAGAACTCATGGGGAGTTAAACATAATTTTCGAGAATAGTGCCTATAAATAGATAGGGATGGGAGATATTGTATTTTCAAAGTTCTATTCAATACCTAAGAGAGAGAAAAAGGAGATTTATTTGCTACGAGCTTTGCGATGCCAATCAACGACCTTCCCATCGTCAGTTTTCCTTCAGTCTTCATATTTGAACTCCTTGAGGTAAGAGTTACGTTTTGATAGTTGTTAGGCTATGCTTGGCTAAATTTTATAAAATCCTATTTCTAGAAATTATGAAAAACACATATATACTTGTAGGAATCTTTCGAAATCAGAGATTCGATGTTTAATCAGTACCCTAGTACTTCCTTTAAAGTTAGAGAGAAATCGCATGAGGTATGAAATTCTAACCTATGTTATTTAGGAAATATACATGTTTTGATTTTCGACGACGAAATAGTGATCCGGGCAATTCATGTGTTAATAGTAGGCTCGTTAATTATGCACGCACTTAAATGTGAAAAGCAAGCCTAACTTTTACGCTAGTACGTTAAGTGATTATGTGGGTCAAAGGGGAGACTTATATAATTTCATGCAGGAGTAAACTTCTCGATGTTTGAGAATTTTAGTAGTGACGGCTACTATGCATGGTTTAAGGCTTGCACTTGCCAGGGTACTTGGAATGCGATGGTTATAGGCTTGGACTAGCCATTGGCATCGCAGTTTAAGACTTGGACTTTCCGCTACCGGATGAATGCATGTTTTTCTCCCTAGAGACTATTTGATGTGAATTATGAGATTAAAGCATGATTTTTCATATATGCATATGTTAGAATTTGTGCACTCAGCATATAGCTGAGTAGTGGAGTTTTACTCCATTGCAGGTGGTAAGAAGAGGGGAAAGAAGAAAGGTGAAGAGTGAGGCCAATGGTACGACGGGATCACTCTTGTATATGTTTTTGTTTTCCATTCCAAGTGTTGTAGTAAAGACTTGAGAAGTTGAAACCATGTGTTAGAATTTTGGAATGGATTTGTAGTATTGTAACCTGTAGTAAAACTTCTATAATTATGTTTTGAATCGTTGAAATATTGTATTGAATGTGTGGGAATTGGGTTGGAAAACCATAGATTGAAAATCGGCAGAATGCTTAGCAAACTAAGATAAAACAGTCGACCAGGCAGGTACCAGTCGTCTGGAGGCCTGTTTTGAACCAACTACTGTCCTGAAATATTGAAAAGCAGTCGACTAGGACCCCGACGCAGTCGACTGGATCATTGGGTTAGAAATGTTGTTTTCATTTTGTGAAAGAAACAGTCAACTGGGTGAAGACCACAGTCGACTGGATCGTGTTTTCCAAATGGTAGTTTCTAGGGGGGGGGGGAGGTGATAGGATTTCAGTCAACGGAAAGGTACCAGTCGACTGAGAATTTGACACCACAGTCGACTTGGTCCCCTGTGGATATCGCATTTTTCCTACCCACAGCTTTTTTATTTAAAACCTTTTCAAATTCAAATTCAAAAACACGAGTCGCCACTTAATTTTTAAAAGGCAAATTAAGAAACCATTTTAAAAGCAAACCGATCTTTTGCGAAACCAAAGATAAACTGGGTCCGAGGATTATGGAATGAGAGAGGAAGGAGCCCGGTGGACTAAAACACCCTCTCTCATCCTATCTCACGATATGCCTCTACTCAACATCCTTTTAATTAAATTACTAATCTAAATGTGCCCTCAACTAATACATGTGTATACATATACATTACAAAAGTATGTCTAAAAAGGTGTAAGATTGCAAATGAGAAAATATCACTCAAAACCATATATTTCAATTAGCAAGCCGTATGATATGTATGCATTTAAGGAACTAGAGAACTTACTTGGGGTCCAGCTGCGATATTGAAACGTGCAATGCATATAAAAATAGAAAATCCTAATAAAAGTATTTGATAGCAATTTTGACCTGTTCGGGCATACTTTCTAGTAGTGTTGATCTTGTTCAAGATCATTTTGATTGTTTTGGAGATAACACATATGATGCATTGCATAACAGATAGGTGATAGAAAAATTCCACTGAACTAGTTTCAGAACTTAATTTCGGACCCAAACAAAACTCAAGCAAAAACTTTTATGAATTAGAGATTTTCACTCGTGAATCGATACTGTAGACGTTTAAAACATTTTGAGAGATAATTGGAAGTTTAGAGAACTCATGGGGAGTTAAACATAATTTTCGAGAATAGTGCCTATAAATAGATAGGGATGGGAGATATTGTATTTTTCAAAGTTCTATTCAATACCTAAGAGAGAGAAAAAGGAGATTTATTTGCTACGAGTTTTGCGATGCCAATCAACGACCTTCCCATCGTCAGTTTTCCTTCAGTCTTCATATTTGAACTCCTTGAGGTAAGAGTTACGTTTTGATAGTTGTTAGGCTATGCTTGGCTAAATTTTATAAAATCCTATTTCTAGAAATTATGAAAAACACATATATACTTGTAGGAATCTTTCGAAATCAGAGATTCGATGTTTAATCAGTACCCTAGTACTTCCTTTAAAGTTAGAGAGAAATCGCATGAGGTATGAAATTCTAACCTATGTTATTTAGGAAATATACATGTTTTGATTTTCGACGACGAAATAGTGATCCGGGCAATTCATGTGTTAATAGTAGGCTCGTTAATTATGCACGCACTTAAATGTGAAAAGCAAGCCTAACTTTTACGCTAGTACGTTAAGTGATTATGTGGGTCAAAGGGGAGACTTATATAATTTCATGCAGGAGTAAACTTCTTGATGTTTGAGAATTTTAGTAGTGACGGCTACTATGCATGGTTTAAGGCTTGCACTTGCCAGGGTACTTGGAATGCGATGGTTATAGGCTTGGACTAGCCATTGGCATCGCAGTTTAAGACTTGGACTTTCCGCTACCGGATGAATGCATGTTTTTCTCCCTAGAGACTATTTGATGTGAATTATGAGATTAAAGCATGATTTTTCATATATGCATATGTTAGAATTTGTGCACTCAGCATATAGCTGAGTAGTGGAGTTTTACTCCATTGCAGGTGGTAAGAAGAGGGGAAAGAAGAAAGGTGAAGAGTGAGGCCAATGGTACGACGGGATCACTCTTGTATATGTTTTTGTTTTCCATTCCAAGTGTTGTAGTAAAGACTTGAGAAGTTGAAACCATGTGTTAGAATTTTGGAATGGATTTGTAGTATTGTAACCTGTAGTAAAACTTCTATAATTATGTTTTGAATCGTTGAAATATTGTATTGAATGTGTGGGAATTGGGTTGGAAAACCATAGATTGAAAATCGGCAGAATGCTTAGCAAACTAAGATAAAACAGTCGACCAGGCAGGTACCAGTCGTCTGGAGGCCTGTTTTGAACCAACTACTGTCCTGAAATATTGAAAAGCAGTCGACTAGGACCCCGACGCAGTCGACTGGATCATTGGGTTAGAAATGTTGTTTTCATTTTGTGAAAGAAACAGTCAACTGGGTGAAGACCACAGTCGACTGGATCGTGTTTTCCAAATGGTAGTTTCTAGGGGGGGGGGGGGGGGGGGGGAGGTGATAGGATTTCAGTCAACGGAAAGGTACCAGTCGACTGAGAATTTGACACCACAGTCGACTTGGTCCCCTGTGGATATCGCATTTTTCCTACCCACAGCTTTTTTATTTAAAACCTTTTCAAATTCAAATTCAAAAACACGAGTCGCCACTTAATTTTTAAAAGGCAAATTAAGAAACCATTTTAAAAGCAAACCGATCTTTTGCGAAACCAAAGATAAACTGGGTCCGAGGATTATGGAATGAGAGAGGAAGGAGCCCGGTGGACTAAAACACCCTCTCTCATCCTATCTCACGATATGCCTCTACTCAACATCCTTTTAATTAAATTACTAATCTAAATGTGCCCTCAACTAATACATGTGTATACATATACATTACAAAAGTATGTCTAAAAAGGTGTAAGATTGCAAATGAGAAAATATCACTCAAAACCATATATTTCAATTAGCAAGCCGTATGATATGTATGCATTTAAGGAACTAGAGAACTTACTTGGGGTCCAGCTGCGATATTGAAACGTGCAATGCATACAAAAATAGAAAATCCTAATAAAAGGGTCTCTAATCACATATATACACATAAGGTAATATCTAATTCTAAGGTGTTGCACATGAGGTCGAAAAATCAATAAAATTAAGAAATTGAATAAGCTAAAGAGGGGGTTTGAGAAATCATACCTTAATAGCGCTACAAAATAAAGGGTTAGTCCACATGCTTCAAACGAGATATCAAATAATTAATCCTAAGCTTCTAGCTTAAATCTATCAAGTATGAAAGAATTGGCATAATTATGAATTCTTAGTACAAAGTGGACTCCAATTACAAGCATAAATCTATATGGGTGAATACATGAAAATGAACAAGAGTAAGCTATGAAGTTATTCATTGATTTGGATCTTTTAACCTTTGAATTTACGTTTAACTAATTATTATTAAAGCATGAATTAAACCCTAGAACATAGAAAGGACATTTGAAGTATTATTTACAAAGTTTACCAAATCTGTCCAAAAATTCTAAAAATTACAGAGAGCAAATCAAAACTTTAAAAATCGAAAAAGCATAGTTCCCATGGTTTGATGTCAATGAATTTTGGACACAAGATTCTCAGTAAGTCTAGTTTCCAACTCAAAAAGAAAATCGAATATCAACGGTTCAATCTCCAGAAATTAGACAAACACTAGACTTCACTCAAAAATTTGCAACTCTCTGTCCAGAGATCTTGTACGATTTTTTAAAAATAGTAAAAAAAATCAGAAATGCTTTGATCTTTTTAGGGTATCTTCCTAATACGTTAAACTACCCAGAAAAAATTATTTGGGGCTGTAGACACCCCAATTTTGACCGGACGTCAAATTTAGGAGAGTGTCACCTCCGTATCCGATGATGACAAGGACTGAAAGATTCGAAGTGTTCCAAGCTCTTCAGAAAGTTCTCTAAACGCGGTAAAATTTCACAGAAAAGAGAAAAATACCAGGTATTTAAGAGAATTCAGGTATAAAACACAATTTTCGGGAAAAAAATCCTCAAAAATCATTTGCTTTGGGAAAAAGAAAATCTAAAAGAGGGAGTCTTAGCTAAAAACGGCACACGGCGGACTGCCGCGGCACTCACTGAGTGCCGCACGGCAGTCATAGAGTGCCGGGCCGACATTCACCAAGTTCCGCCAATAATTTTTGACTACCGTTCACTTTTAAAGTCTGTATTTTGCAGAGCAATACGTATGCGTATGCGAATAAGAACAAAAAAACTGATAAAGTAAGACTGACAAAAACGCGACAATCCATTAATTTCCGCGGCATTTGATGAATGCCGCGCGGCAGTCGCGTAGTGCCGCGACGGCAGTCATGAACTGCCGCGACGGCATTCACGGACTGCCGCGACAGTTTCTGGACTGCCGTGCTGGGCAGCAGTCTGCTTAATTTCAGAAAGTACACATTGTACCACCAAATGAGAGAATTACACCTGTTTTTTGCTCCGAATTTACAGAAATTACCTAGGTATTTTTGTCTATATAAGAAGAGGTATCTTCATTGAGGGAAAAAAAAACAACACATACAAAAAAAACACTACCATTACACCAACATTTTTTAGAGAGAAAAGGAGAGAGTTTGGAAACTAGAGAGAAGAGCTTGGAAAATCTTCAAAGGAGAAAAGCTTTGAGGATAGTTTGGAGGTGATCCTCTAACCATTAAGTTGTTTCTTTTCATTCTTTCTTTTAAGTCTCTAAACTACTTAGTTTTCTTTGTTTTATTTCTCTTATTGTTCATACTTCCTTCTTGAGACTCTTGGAGATCCTCAATATCTCTCTTGAAATCTCTTGAATATGATCTTTTGAATCCCATGTAAGCTTATGCTTCACATGGGAGTCAAAGTTTGATCATCACTTCACTTTGTAAACAAATAGGTGGATCCAAGTCCATATTCATGACTTGGATTCTCTAACTTGGAATTTCATGGGGTTTTCTCTATATCCTCTTGAAGTTCATGAGCTAGTTCTTTGATTCTTCTTCTCTTTTTCTTGTTTATGTTCTTTTCTTGAGATTCTTAGAGATCTTCAATATCTCTCTTGAAAGCTCTTGAGTTTGATCTTTTGAATCTTATGTAAGCTTATGATTCACATGAGATTTAAAGTTGATCATCATTTTAGTAAGAACAAGTAGATGAATCCAAACCCCTACCATGGTTTGGGTCTTCTAAGCTTGAGTTTTCATGGAGTCTCCTTATATTCCTTGAAAAAAACTCATGAGTTTTAGTCATGTCTTGATCTCCAATGACCATCAAATTGTAGGAGAAATGGTTTGGTTTAAACCCAACTTCATGGTTTAATAGTTGGAGTTACCAAATAAAAGTTGAACTTGACAAATGAAAACAGTGAGTTCACAAACTGTTTTTGATCAAAGATTTTTAGTTTGAAAACTAACCGTTGAAATCAAGTGAAACCAACGGGAAAGTGTCAATAACACAATGTTCTACCACTGTAATTTTTGTTTTAAGGTGGTTTTATGTTTAGAAGGGTTTGATCATGGGTTTTGTGAGTCAACCACAATCTGTCCAGAGTTTCAGAATAGTTTCAGAACAGCAAGTCCATTTGGAAATTCATAAATCAGAAGTCTAATGGAGTTTTTGGGGTCTCTAATAATTTTTTCTGGGTACCTTAATGTGTTAGGAAGATCCCCTAAAAAGATCCAAGTGTTTCTCATCTTTTTGCTATTTTTAAAAAATCAAACAATATCTCTGGACAGAGAGTTGTACATCTCTGAGTGACGTTTGGTTCTTGTCCTTTTCCCGGAGATCTAACCGTTGAAACCTTGATTTTCTTTTTGATTTGAAAACTAGACTGACAGAGGCATCTTGTGTCCAAAATTCACCAACATCAAACCATGGGAGACGTGCTTTTTCTTTTCTTAAAGTTCTGGTTTGCTCTCTGCAATTTTCAGAATTTCATGACACATTTGACCAACTTTGTAAATAATGGCCCAAATGATTCTCTTATGACTTAGGGCTTAAACCATATCTTAATAATGATTAATTAGACTTAAATCTCAAAGCTAAATGATTCAAATCAATGAATAAATTCATAGTTAATAGCCTACTCTTGTTCATATTCATGAATTCATGTACATTAATGCTTATAATTAGAATTAGTAATTGGATAAAGTTGGATTTCATTGCTCGCCAGATATAAGCTAGAGAATTAGGATTGATTGTTTGATATCATATTATTATGTGAAGCACGTGGACTAACCTTTTGTTTTGTAGTGCTATTAAGGTATGATTTCTAGAACTCCTCTTTAGTTTATCTTAATTTCTTGATTTTATTGATTTTTTGACTTAATGCGCGACACCTTAGAATTAGGTTTTGCCTTATGTGTGTATGTGATTAGAGACTCTTTTTTAGGATTTTCTTTTGTTTGCATGCATTGCACGTTTAATATCGCTACTGGATCCCGGGTAAGTTCACTTGTTCTCTATTACATATCATATCGCTTGCTACCTGAAATACTTGGCTTTTGAATGATATTTTGTCAATTGCAATTTTACACCCCTTTAGACATGCTTTTGTAATGTATATTTATACATACGTATTAATTGAGGGCACATTTAAATTAATAATTCGATTAAAAGGATGTTGAGTAGAGGCCTATCGCAAGATAGGATGAGAGAGGGTGTTTTAGTTCGACGGGCTCCTTCCTCTCTCATTCCATAATCCCCGGACCTAGTTAATCTTTGGTTTCGCAAACGATCAGTTTCCTTTCAAAATGGTTTCTTAATTTTTCCTTTTAAAAAATTAAGTGGCGACTTATTTGTTTTCGAATTTGATTTTGAGAAAGTATTTTAAAAAAGAAAAGCTGTGGGTAAGAAAATTGCGATATCCACAGGGGCCAAGAATACTTTATTAAAGCTCTGATTCATTCATTTCAAGAAGGTGGTGTTGTTCTGAAACTCTGGACATATTGTTATTGCTTCACAAAACCCAAGACCAAACCACTTTAAACATGAAATCTCATTAAAACAAAAATCACAGTAGTAAAACTTTGTGTTATTGATAATCCCCAGTTGGTTTCATTTGATTCCATCGGTTCGTTATTTAACTAAAAATCTTTGATCAAAAATGGTTAGTGAACTCACTACACCTTTTGTCAAATATACCTTTCACTTGTTAACATTGGCTATCAAACCATTGAGTTTGGCTTAGCCTAAATTATTTTTCCTCCCACTTGGTGGTCCTTGGAAAATAATGACACTTGTATTAATAGACCTCAATGAAGTATGAAGGAACTTCATGAAACCTAAAAATAATGAACCTAAACCATGATAGTAGGTTTAGATTCATTGACCAAACATACAAATATCAACCTTAGCCCTCTCATGAATCATGAGTTCACAAGAAGATTAAGGGATTTCAAGTCTAAGGGGGCTCAAGAAAGACATGGAAAGTCTTATGAGTCCTAAGAGATGATTAGAATCAAAGAAAAGAAAAGAAAAGAAAAGGGAACCAAGACTCAAGTAATATCTAGATTAACTTCATGATTTATTCAGCCTTAAACCTAAGGCTATTTTGATCTAAATCAAGAAATAGAAGTTCAATCACAACATTGATATGTGCAAAGTACCCTAACGAGTCCCATATATTGTGATTGAACTTAGAATTAGAGACTAATTACTTAGAGGTTACCTCCAAGTATCCTCAATTTCTTGGTTGTTTTAGGATTTTCCCAAGCTAATCAAGCTCCTCTCCTAGCTCTTCTTTTAAAAAGACGTACTCCTAATTGTGTTTAGAGAATTTTAATAGGTTGAAAATAAAGGAATTTAGAAATCTAAGCCAAGACACTAACCAACTCAAGATCCTGTGTAATGGGATATTCATCCCTTATATATAAGCAATTTTTAAAGGGGTATTTCAGTATTTTCACAGCAAAAACCCTAATTTTGGACGTCCTTTTGAAGGTACAAACGTACTATTGCAAAGCTGACAGACACAAAAATGCGGTACTCGGTGGAATTAGAAGCTGCACTCACTGACAACCGTCACGACATTCAATGAATGCCGATCCGGCACTTAATGAATGTCGCGGACTGAGCTGCAACTGCTACTCACGTAGCATTTCCCATATATAGATAAATCTCTCCATCACTGAGCTGCCTGGTTCCCTGGAACCCCTGCAAAGAATTGCATACATAATCAGTGGTTCCCGTATCTACACACCAGGTACCGGTAGATCGGACTGCTAAACACGATTCAACAACTAGTAAATGAGATTTACCTTGATTATTCTGTCTGGCGAGATAAACTGGACATTGCTTCTTCCAGTGTCCTGGCTACTTGCAAACAAAACATTTGCCTTTAGGCTTTCCCGGTTGTCCTCGTGGCCTTTGGATTGGCGGAGGACCCGCGGTCTTCTTTTGAGCCTTTTTCATTTTCTTCTTGCCTTTCGGCTTTGAAGCAGAACCTTTCTCAAACACAAGAGCACTCCCTAACTTTCTGTTGAGACCCTCAGCTGCCTGGAGTTCTTTAAGCAGCTCCGCCAAAGTATATTTAAATTTATTCATGTTGTAATTGAGGCGGAATCGCTTAAAAGACTCTGGCAGTGACTGGAGTACGATATCGACCTGGGTTTCCCCGTCGATTGTAGCTCCAAGGATCTCTAGTCCATTAAGAAGAGATATCATCTTAAGAACATGATCCCTTACAGGCGTCCCCTCAGCCATGGTTGTGTTCATCAAGTCTTTCATGGCAACCTACCTAGCAGCACGACTTTGATCCCCGAACATCTCTCGGAGGCTCTCCATCATGTCATAGGCGCTGGCCATTGACTGATGCTGATGTTGCAGCACATTTGACATGGATGCCAAAATGTAACACCGTGCCATCTCATCAGCCTTGACCCATTTCTTGTGAGCCTGGGTTTCCTCAGCGGTTGCCCACTCACCAGGTTGCTCAGGACATTCTTGAGTAAGCACAAACTTGTACTCTTCAGCAGTTAACACAATATCCAAATTCCTTTTCCAATCTATATAGTTTGGTCCAGTAAGTTTGTTTTCTTTAAGTATAACAGCAAGTGGATTGAAAGTACCCATTTAAAAGCCTGAGAATCACATAACATAAATAATTACGTTTGGGTAAAAATTACTATGGATTCGAGTTGAAAAAATTGGTTCCCTCTACCATATTTGAAAGGAATATATCCGCCAGCAACCTGATACACCGCGAATAGTATGACTCGATGGGAAGCCATATACTATCCATCATTTGTTCAGATAGACAATTGCCTTTTAATTTTACTATCCAGGCATTAATGTACTTTGCCCAATAAAATTAAACTGCTGACTTGCTTTGGTCCTATAAATAATAACAGTGACTCAGATGGAGAGGATATTATTATTTATAGCTAAGTGTATACCATCACTTAATTCTAGGTCAAGATTTCCATGAGGAACACCTCTGATGGAGAGGTGACCCACACCAACAATCACCCAAAACATTCTCTTAAAGAAGTTTGTACTGATGATTCCATGATCAACTACATCCGATAGGGAGGATGACACTAGAGCCATCACACAAAATTAATCATATCATCTATAAACCAGTGATGGAGACCATAGGATTTATACTTGATAAATTCCCTCTCCCACTTAGAATTTTAAAAAAAATTTGAGGGTTATAATTTTTTTAGAAAAACTATTAATTTAATTAATAAAAAATAATTGAATACTTGACAAGGCTTAATTCATCCTTACTTGTGAAACCCACATGTGTAGATAATAAAATTATTCTATTCTCATGATTTTAGAAAATAAGTACTTATGTTTTCAAATTATGGAATTAGTTTTATTTCTAAATACACATGTAGTTGTCCATCATTTTAAATTAATATAAATTAAACATGCAGCTAGACATCTGAAATAGGTCTAGGAACAATTATCCATGTTGTCCTATTCATTAAACATGAAACAATAATAATCATTCAATCACATATAAATAAGGAAACCACAATAAAATAGGAATCTCACTATTATGGTCAAGCTGCAACTCTTGTGAATAAATCTTCATTGAACCCGATTAGCTCTATGTCGCCACTACGAAACAGCCTTCAGAAATTGCCTCCAGATTGCTTTCTGAAACTGTTTGTAAACTGTCTTCACGAACTGTCTTCACGGATTTTCTTGAGATATATTACACAAACCCTATGCCTCCATAAAGGAGTTCACATGCTATTTCTTTGCAGTAAATTAACCACACATCAATCAAGCGTGGGATCCAATACACACAAATCCTATGCCTCCATAAAGGAGTTCACATGCTATATTAAAACAGCAAAATTAACCACAGATAAAACCATCGTGGGATCCAATCACACAAAATCAGTGACCATAATAGTGGAATAAGAACGCTGCAAAACAAGGGTTAGCACAGTTCTACGTTCTATCCATCCATCAAAACACGCATAAGATCTGTTTTATTGGACAACATGGTTGCGTCCAACCCATACGCAGAATCAACGTTGCTCTGATACCACTATTAGGAAACTGCGTTCCCAGAATCCATTGACAGCGCGTATAAGTTGGTACTGCAAAAACAATTACGTGAAAACTACAATAACCCTACAAGGGCGGAATTAGGGTTACCTTAAATAGCTAAAACGGATTGCTGTAGTAGACGAATCGAGAACACGGGCTCGATAACAGCTCACGATCTTCTACCGTATTCCTTTGCTGCCAGAATATCGAACTGAGTGTGGGCTCTTTCGAAATCCTTTCTGTTTTCTGCTCTCCCTCTTTCATGCTCTCTTTTCTATTCCGAGTTATAATTCTCTATATAGAAAAATGCTAACTGAGGAGAGAGCCAAAGCAGCATATATATATATATATATATAGGCTACGATAGGGACCATAAGAAGTCAATAAGGAATAGGCTTCCTTATGGAATTAGGAAACCCTAATTCGAACCGAATCAGATTCCTATTTCCATAAATTATAATTCATACCACTAAAGAATTATAATTGCACTCCTACCCTTATCTCAAAAATATATTTTGAGCTCCACGTTATTAAATGCTTATTATCTCCCCATGTTAAGATTACAGATATCCATTAATTAAATATAATTACTGACAATCATATTTAATTAATTTCTTAAAATTCCTTGAGATCCTCTGCTTAACTTATCTGATATGTCGGATACAAAATCCACCTGCAGGGTTTGACATAATCAAAACTTATAAGCTTTCTCAATGGGATATCGTCAATCCCAAAATTGAGACATGGATTCCATCATTAATTAATATCCACCACACAATTAATATTGTCACCCAATCCAATGAGATATTGACCCATTTAAGGATCTCACCCTTTTAGGGATCAAAGTGTAAATATCAAATATACGTGTCTACAAATTAACTTATGATTTAGAGCATAAGCACTCATAATAGCCATGAGGTATTAATCATCTTATAAGTCAGTGTAAAGATAATTACCCCAAGTCAGTCCCGTTTAATACACAAAGTGTACCAGCATAGTGAGTTGAAACTATACCGTTTTCCGTAGTCAAGACAAACCTACTACAACACCATGCTGCAGTCCTACCGATGGTGTGTCCAATCCCATCTAAGACTGTAAACCAAAATCTTACATTCTATAATATCTGATGACCTGATCTTCCGTGTGTAAGCCGAACTCTACACACCAAACCACCTACTATATAGAATGAGAGACACACATGCAAAATATTAAATAAATAATATAATACAAACATTGCCCCACACAGAGTCTCATAAAAAAAATGGATTAACTGATTTTATTAAATGAATAATAAATTAACTACATAAAGCATGGCTTTTAGTATATATCCCTAACAGCTTCACCCTCCAATCACCCCGCACTTGAGATATGATCAAATTGGAATCTCCAAAAACATCGATCCTTTCCACCTTTAAAGCCAGTGCTGCTTCCATCCCAACTATGCATGCTTCGTATTCTGCCGTGTTATTAGTTGAGTTGTACTTAAGCTTGACGGCTAACGGGGTTGGGGTCCCATCTGGTGCTACAAGGATGATTCTAACCCCATAGCCCAGTTGGTTAGCCACTCCATCAAAATACATTTTCCACAGGTTCTCTTCTATACCCATCACCCCTTCATCTGGGAATCAAAACTCAACCCTTCTCCTCGGATTCTATCGTAAGATCGGCCAGGTATTCGGCGATGGCTTGATATCAAACTCAGCCAACATCATGGTCCATCGGGAAATTCTACTAGTTAAAACAAGTTTTTTAGACAGGTATCTAAGTGGGTCCATTTGGGAGATTAGGGTTTCGGAAAAGGTTAACATGTAGTGCCTAAAGCGACAGGTACACCTGACTAGGGCCCAACAGGCTTTCTCTAAGGGTGAACATTTTAGCTCGTATCCGGTCATCCTCTTGCTCAAATAATAAATGGCTCTTTCCACGTGCCCCCCTTCTCCTTCTTGGGCCAACATACACCCCATCGAATCTTTTGACATAGAGAGGTATAGCAATAAAGGTCTTCCAAGTAAGGGCGGTGATAAGACAGGCGGATTTTGGAGATATGTTTTGATTTTGTCGAAGGCTTGCTAGCATAGGGTATCCCATTCGAACTTCTCTCCTTTTCTAAGCAGTTTAAACAAAAGGTCACAGGATAAAGTGAATTTCGAGATAAAGCGGCTTATGACTGTATTCTTCCCAAAAACCTCAATTCTTTCTCATTCTTCGGCGGCTGCATTTTAACTATGGCCTTTATTTTGGTTGGGTCCACCTCTATTCCCCTATAAGTTATAAGGAATCCTAACAGCTTTTCGGTGGTGACTCCGAAGGTGCACTTATGCGGGTTCAGTCTCATTCTGAATTCTCTTAACCTTCCGAAAAACTTTCTCAATGCCTCCAAGTGTCCTTTCTTCTCCTTGGATTTCACAATCATATCGTCCATATACACCTCTACTTCCTTATGGATCATGTCATGCAGTAATGTAGTAGCGGCCCGCTGGTACGTCGTGCCCGCGTTTTTGAGCCCAAACGGCATCAACCTATAGCAGTATGTACCCTACGGTGTGATGAAAGTGGTTTTCTCCCTATCCTCGGGCGCCATTAGAATCTAGTTATAACCTGAGAACCCATCCATAAAAGATAGGAGTTCATGCCCCGCTATATTGTCCACTAACACATTAATGTGCAGTAAAGGGAAATCGTCCTTAGGGCTGGCTTTGTTCAAATCTCGGAAGTCAACACAAACCCTAACACGACCGTCCTTTTTCGGGACCAGCACAATATTGGCAATCCACTCAGGGTACTCGGTGACCATCAAGAATCCGGCTCTTAATTGCTTTTCAACTTCCTCTTTAACCTTAATGCCCATTCTGGCCTCATTTGCCTCAATTTTTGTTTTATAGGTTTTGAGTTAGGGAAGTGGGGGATAGGATGTCGGACTATTTCTGGATTGATACCTGGCATATCGCAATAAGACCATACAAAAACATCTTTGAATTTATTTAATGGTTTAATCAATTCTTTGCTTTCTTCATTACTAAGTGTAGAGCCATTAAAACAATTTGAGGATTATCTTCATTTCCTAGATTAATCGCTAGTGTGTCTTCAACAATTTTACATGCAGATTCTTTTTCTTTTTTAATTAATTTTTGCAATTCAATTGGTATTTCATGATCATCACATTCATCTACATTCATTAAGCGTTTTCGAGTAGGCAGAATTAGTCATACTTTCATTGATCTTATTTTTGGGAGCAATTACAACAGACATGAAAATTGTAAGATGCCTCATTTGGGCCATTACAGACTCTGGGTGTGGGGCATACCTATCACTAGACTCAAAAGTCCACTACTTCTTGCTTTCTCCTCCCAGCTCAGTAATGAAGCATTCTTCCTGACCCTCTGTCTTCGTAATTTCTTCCATTTCTTCTTTTTGTGGTTCTTCTTCATCATCCCCCTTGTCTTCTTCTTGTGTATCTTCGACCAATCCTTCAGTATATTTTTCTCCACCTTTGCCTTCCATGACCCCTCCTCAGCCCGTTTTCTCAGTTTTTGTGCTTTCCTTGCCCAACAGGTTCTTCATGATCGAGCCATCTAGCGCACCAATCCAATCTTTAGCAGTTACTGACTTCACGGGCACCTATAGATATGGGTTTTGGTACTTAGAGAATTCATGAAGGAAGAAGATCTCAAACCCTGGCTTCAAACAATTGTCTTTCTGATCCACCCACGGTTCTGGAAAGCTACAAAAGGGGAATTCCTCTCCCTTCTTCACAAAGTATTTGTTGAGCGTCTTCAAGTAAGGGTCCAATGGTGCATCAGCTGCATTCTTCTTCTCTCTCAGTTCCTTCTTCGTTGGTTGACAACCCAGACCATGAGTGTGAGTCTGGGTGGGGATTCTTGGAAATTCTGGCAGACCTTGATGATCCTTACCCAATCCCATGCCAGGGAAGAAACCCATCATTTTCATAATCTCGGCGACCAATGGGCTCGCATATTGATCAAAATACAGCGGTAGGAACTCTCTCGGCTTTTCTCCCTCCAACATGTTGATAAAATTGAACCCTCCCAGACTTGTCTCCTCTTTCTGAAACTAAACCTCTAGAACTGCCGCGCTTGACGAAGCTTCAAATGGACAAACCCAACTGTCCCCAAAAATGTCACAGACCTTGCTTTTTGAAACACACTTGACTTTTTGATGAATCGTAGATGGTATAGCACCCAGACTGTCCAACCACGGCCTTCTAAGCAATAAATTGAAAGAAGCAGGGATGTCAATGACTTGGAATTTGGCTTCTTTTTCCAAAGGCTCGAAAGTGAGGTGGAGAAGAATTATTTCCATGACTGTCCTCTGAGTGTTGTTATACGCTTTCACCTTCTGCTCAGACAGT
This sequence comes from Hydrangea macrophylla, assembly GCA_033977485.1. Classification (NCBI taxonomy): domain Eukaryota; kingdom Viridiplantae; phylum Streptophyta; class Magnoliopsida; order Cornales; family Hydrangeaceae; genus Hydrangea; species Hydrangea macrophylla. Next base: position 70,740,705 of record CM066988.1, read on the forward strand.
ATGAACATTGATTCATCTAAACCCATGCGCTTAGCTATTCGGAACAGACACACATTTAGAGCAGACCCATTATCAATAAGGCAAGCATGTATAGTATTTCTTAGGCATTCTACAGTGACATACAATGGTTTATTGTGAACGGGCCCTCCTAGAGGCAGGTCATCTGATGAAAAGGTAATAGCTAGAGTCAGAATTCTGCCGATCATTCCCACGAGGTCTTCTGTTGCTGTGTCGATAGAAACATCAGACTGATTTAGAGCATCAAGGACTGCCTGCCTATGGTGCTTAGAGGCAATCAACAAACCTCATATGGTGATATTGGCCTAGGTTTTCTTCATTTACTTCAAAACCCTATCTTCTTCTTCTTCTTTATTCATCTTCTTTTTTCCCTTGTCCAATTCCCTCCCCGAGTGATCTTCTTCTAGCTCATGTGGTTTGAAGTATCGGCCTGACTGGTTTAGATGGCTAATTTCTTCTTTTACCCATAAATTGTCGACTTCTGAAATGACTTTCTAATTCTCCTTCTCGGTTTCTATCTCTTCATCACTCATATACCATAGGTCATCTTCTACCTGGCCCACATCGGTACTGTTAGTCTCTTGACCCACCAATCCGCTTGTTTTGACATTCCCTTTCCACATCCTCCTGATTGATTCCCCAGAGTATAGATTATCAGTTCTTCAAATAGTTGATACGGCTTCCTTGGTGTCCTGGCTTTAGTGATTAGCCTAGACGGATCGAAGGTTGTCTCTACTATGCCCAAGAAATAAAGGCCTTCTGGCGGTGGTACAACATGATGATTTGGCAACGGATTTCTGGTAACATTAGGAGTTTTGATAGGTAGCTCGGATATTTCCTTGTTATCAATGAGGTCCTGGATTTCATGCCTTCGACTTGTGAACCGATCCATAGAGTGACCCTTTTGTTGGTAAAATTTGTAATAGAGATCTTCTTGGAAGCTCTGTGGAAGAGGACTTGGTAGAGGTTGAGATTTCAACGGGCGAAGATGCCCTTTCGCCATTAGCCTATTGAGAGCGGTTGACAGTGATACCCCCAAATCTGAAAACTTCCTCGGTTGTTTGTCCCCTCCTCTTCTTGGTGTTATGTCAAATTTTCTCTCTGATTCTCTCAACGCATTGACATCGGTGGGGCTAGAGTGACTCCCCGAATGTCCTCCATTTGAACCATAGCTCGGCCTTCTATATCGATTTAGCTGTTCTTCCTTCTTGATTACCCCTTCTTGGATTGCATCCTCTATCCTCATTCCTACGTCAAAAACCTCGACGAAGGTGTTGATTGACTAAAACCTCATCTTTTCTTGATACACTGGCTGTAGGTTCTTCATTAACATTCAGATCTGATCTTTCAGATAGCCTCTGCACCATCTTGGCTGCCTTTTCCTTCCATCTGCTCAAGTATTCAGTGAATGATTCTTTGTTCCCTTGCCTGGCGGTTTCCAAATCTCAGACAGTGACATCCAAGCCTTGGTTGTACTAATATTGTGCCACGAATTCTTTGATCACCTCCTCCCAGACCCTAGTTTTACTTGGTTCAAGTGTGAGATACCAAGACAGAGTAGCACCGGTTAAAGTCTGTTGAAATAAGACAGCCATCATGGCGGTACTCAATCTGCTAAACTGGAAGGCCACGATACACATCCTTACATGACTGCAAGGATTCCCTGTCCTATCAAACTTATTGAAAACTGGCATTTTAAAATTGAGAGGCGGCGTCTCACGGACCCCATCCTACAGACCTTGTAACTCCATCAGATAAGTGTCGACCCCCTGAGCTTTGCGCATCACCCTTTCTAGTTTCTCTATCTTATCGGTCATTATCCTCTCTTTGTCGGTCTTTTTCCTTTCCACCCTTTCCCTTTCTGCTCTGGGAACCTCGACCCTTGGCATCTCTGGGTCATCATACCAACCTTCCTCCCTAATTGGCTGATCATTGATTGGTGGATTTACAACTGGTGGCGGGCGTGCTATTGCTTCTATCATGACCATCATTCGGTTCATATTCTCAGTCTGTCGCCTCATCTGTTCTGCTTGTTGTTCTACCAGTGTCCTTAATTCTGCTACTTCCCCATCATTCCTTTCGTTTGCCATCTCAGTGTTTCCTTCCTTTCTTACTAACCTCGCTGTGGGACCTCTAAACCAGACCGTGCCAGAACTTGATGCTATTTTGCCCTACAAAAGAATTTTTAATGTCTTTATTTCTTTTTATCATAATTTAAAAGATACCTGATGAAACCTTTTTTTTTATTTTTTTTTTATGAATAGTTCATATGTCATAAGGATGCAATGCATGTGTGTGTGTGTGTGTGCCTATTCTGTATGCAAAAGAAAAGGAAAATTTTAGCCCTAACAAATAGTCACATAAGCATATAAAATCCTCACATCCTCACTACCGTTTCAAAGGTCAGAAATTCAAAATTTTTTGAAAAGCATTTCCTTAAATGATGAGATCTTACAAAACAATTTGAATCTTTTATGTGAAAACATTTCTTAATAAACACGTTTTTTGTTTTTGAAAAGCGTTTCTCCCTAAAACAATTCTCAATATGCTTTAATAAAGATTAGTGAACTCCAGAGATCTTTTAAAAGAGCGATTAAGTGCTTTGAATGAAGATATCAAGAATCTGTCTACTTTTAAAGATAGATTTAAAACTCTTTGGGTAGAAGGATCACATGATCGGATTACCACCGTACTTTTCATGAATTTGGATACATACAAGGTCAATGATGCTTAGCTAAACATGATATAAGAGATGTAACCTTATAATCAAAAATTCGGCATGTTCTCAAATATCATAGGACATGAAGAGGCGTTGCTCAAAAGTGATTAAGAGGTTACACATCTTCTATCAAGCAAGTATCGTCATCATCTCAAGTAATCCCTTCTGGGCACACAAATCTTCCTATCACATAATCCTAATCAAGAATTGATTTCCTAAGATTTGAAAGGTTCTATAGAAACTACAATGCAAAGGCCGGGTTTTGGTCAAATAAGGGACCCTTGACACATACCAGATAGGATGCTTTATATACCAACATATGGTACGAGATCAAGGGTGATCATATAGTCCCATGATGGCTTGACCGACCGGGTTGCCCTGAGTCTCCAAGGTCATAGTTCCGTGCAATCTACTGGCTAGACATGCAAGTGCAATGCAACGAGCACACAAAAATTAATTAATTTGATTAAAAAGATGCTTTCAAGTCTAATCCTCGAGTGAACCCGAAATCAGAAATTCTGGTCTGCGAAACCAGAGATTTTGGGTTCATTCCCCAGCAGAGTCGCCAGATTGTGGCTATCGCATTTTCCCTACCCACAGCTTTTTAATTTAAAACCTTTTCAAATTCAAATTCAAAAACATGAGTCGCCACTTAATTTTTAAAAGGGAAATTAAGAAACCATTTTAAAAGCAAACCGATCTTTTGCGAAACCAAAGATAAACTGGGTCCAGGGATTATGGAATGAGAGAGGAAGGAGCCCGACGGACTAAAACACCCTCTCTCATCATATCTCGTGATAGGCCTCTACTCAACATCCTTTTAATTAAATTACTAATCTATATGTGCCCTCAACTAATACATATGTATACATATATATTACAAAATCATGTCTAAAAGGGTATAAGATTGCAAATGATAAAATATCACTCAAAACCACATATTTCAATTAGCAAGCAGTATGATATGCATTTAAGGAACTAGATAACTTACCTGGGGTCCAGCTGCAATATTGAAATGTGCAATACATACAAAAATAGGAAATCTTAATAAAAGGGTCTCTAATCACATATATACACATAAGGTAATACCTAATTCTAAGGTGTCGCACATGAGGTCGAAAAATCAATAAAATTAAGAAATTGAATAAGCTAAAGATGGGGTTTGAGAAATCATACCTTAATAGCGCTACAAAATAAAGGGTTAATCCACATGCTTCAAATAAGATATCAAATAATTAATCCTAAGCTTCTAGCTTAAATCTATCAAGTATGAAAGAATTGCATAATTATGAATTCTTAGTACAAAGTGGACTCCAATTACAAGTATAAATCGGTATGGGTGAATACATGAAAATGAACAAGAGTAAGCTATGAAGTTATTCATTGATTTGGATCTTTTAACCTCTAAATTTAAGTTTAACTAATCATTATTAAAGCATGGTTTAAACCCTAGAACATAGAAAGGTCATTTGAACTATTATTTACAAAGTATACCAAATCTATCCAAAAATTCTAAAAATTGCAAAGAGCAAATCAAAACTTCAAAAATTGGAAAGGCATAGTTCCCATGGTTTGATGTCAATGAATTTTGGACACAAGATGCTTCTGTAAGTCTAGTTTCCAACCCAAAAAGAAAAATCGAAGATCAACGGTTCAATCTCCGGATTAGACAAACACTAGACTTCACTCAGAAATTTGCAACTCTCTGTCCAGAGATCTTGTATGATTTTTTAAAAATAGTAAATAAAAATCAGAAATGCTTTGATCTTTTTGGGGTATCTTCCTAACACATTAAACTACCCAGAAAAAATTATTTGGGGCCAAGAATACTTGATTAAAGCTCTGATTCATTCATTTCAAGAAGGTGTTGCTGTTCTGAAACTCTGGACAGATTGTTATTGCTTCACAAAACCCAAGACCAAACCACTTTAAACATCTGTCATTAAAACAAAAATCACAATGGTAAAACTTTGTGTTATCAGTTGGTTTCATTTGATTCCATCAGTTCGTTATGTAACTAAAAATCTTTGATAAAAACTTATTAGTGAACTCACTGCACCTTTTGTCAAATATACCTTTCACTTGTTAACATTGGCTATCAAGCCATTGAGTCTGGCTTAGCCTAAATTTTTTTTCCTCCCACTTGGTGGTCCTTGGAAACTAATGACACTTGTATTTATAGACCTCAATGAAGTATGAAGGAAATTCATGAAACCTCAAAATAATGAACCTAAACCATGATAGTAGGTTTAGATTCATTGACCAAACATACAAATATCAACCTTAGCCCTCTCATGAATCATGAGTTCACAAGAAGATTAAGGGATTTCAAGTCTAAGGGGGCTCAAGAAAGACATGGAAAGTCTTATGGGTCCTAAGAGATGATTAGAATCAAAGAAAAGAAAAGAAAAGGGAACTAAGACTCAAGTAATATCTAGATTAACTTCATAATTTATTCAACCTTAAACCTATGGCTATTTTGATCCAAATCAAGAAATAGAAGTTCAATCACAACATTGATATGTGCAAAGAACACTAAAGAGTCCCATATATTGTGATTGAACTTAGAATTAGAGACTAATTCCTTAGAGGTTACCTCCAAGTATCCTCAACGTCTTGGTTGTTTTAGGATTTTCCCAAGCTAATCAAGCTCCTCTCCTAGCTCTTCTTTTAAAAAGCGTACTCCTAATTGTGTTTAGAGAATTTTAAGAGGTTGAAAACAAAGGAATTTAGAAATCTAATCCAAGATACTAACCAACTCAAGATCCTTTGTAATGGGATATTCATCTCCTATATATAGGCAATTTTTAAAGGGGTATTTTAGTATTTTTCATAGCAAAAACCCTAATTTTGGACGTCTTTTTGAAGGTACAAATGTACTATTGCAAAGCTGGCAGACACCAAATACGGCACTCGGTGGAGTTGGAAGCGGCACTCAATGAGTGCCGGAGCGACACTCACTGACAACCATCTTGGCATTCAATGAATGTCGGTCTGGCACTCAATGAATGCCGTGGACAACTCTGCAGACTACTGCCTTTTCTAGAATTCTAATTTTTGCGGCATTTGATGGCTTTTCGCAGTTCTCACTGACTGCCATTGTGACACTTACCAACTGCCGTGCGACAATAAGGGAGTGCCGCATCGGCAATCCGAGAGTGCAGCAAATATAAGCCATGTGCTGTTTTTCTTCTTTTTTCCTTTTCTTTCTCTTTTCTTCTTTTCTCTCTTTTGTTTGAATTGAAGAGCATCTTGAAGAGCTTGGATCACCTTTTGGAAGTCCTAGATAAGTCAGACATTGTCATCATTGGATCTTAGAGGTAATACTCCCCTTAATCCGACGTCTAATCAAAATAGGGTGTCTACATCCCCCAAAATAGTTGACTGGACTGGCTACTGAGATTTTAGGCTCTCTGTATCTTCCATTTCCAATCGACCAGACCTCTGATCAGTCGACTGGATTGCTGGTTTCAATCAGGATGTTTCTTTAAGCATTTTTAAATGCGTAAAACTTTTTGTAACTCTGAATTTCATGGTTTTACTTATGTTTTTTTAATACTATTTACTTTAATTGAATTGGATGAGCCTTGGTGGCGTGCCACGTGTTCTATTTTTGCGTGTAGCAGGATGGGTCAAGACATTTATTTGTATCTGAGCTATAGGTAATAAAACTTTTAGAACGTGCGACGTCGAGTGGAGTGTTGAGTGTTTTGGCATATATTCCAGAATGCATTATAGTAGAGATGTTTGATGCATATGGTATGTTGTTATACATACATGATCACGTTATTATCATATATGCATAGTATTTATGCTTTCATTAATCGGTGGAATCATACGGACATAGAAGCTGTGTGATGAGATGAGGTTTACCATGCGCTATCATAGACCTAGTATGGGGACACAAGGGAGAGATGCTATCTTGGTAGTGATGAATAGTTGAATTTCTAAATGGAAATGAAATGATTTTTGACCGAATGGTGAATGTTTTACACGATAGTGACAAGTGTCCCCTGGGATGTAACGAAGAACGGAGTTTAAGTAGTGAGTGTCTGGTGATATTTCCTTATAGTTCACATAGAGAATGATGATGGCTAAATTTGGATTTGAGAGAAGAAGAAGAAGAAGAAGACGAAGAAGGTTTGTATGTGGATTGTCCCTATTAACGAAGAGACCTATGTCCACGTTGTGTGTCAGAGCACTTGCACTATTATATCGAATTACCGGATGGGAATGGAGCTACCAGAGACCGGCCGGGTAATGCGTGCATTTGTATAATAAAGTTGCGATGCAAATATGCGAACCCCTTCTATGAGAGTGATGGGTCTCTTTTATAGTATAAGAGACCTCCCCTTATAAGGTAAGTTAACTAATAAGGTAATACAATCTGATTGGGATTGATTAAAACAAATCATGGGAGTTTCCTAATTGGAATAGGAAATAATCTACTCTTTCCATTAGTCTTCTAGCTCTTGTAAGAAACTATCTGGAACATTCTGGATCATGTCATAGGACATAAGATGTGCCCGCGACGAGCCAACCCGTATGGTGTATCAACGTATTATAAGTAATAACATCGGGCAACAATTTCAAATTTTCCATCTCATCTTTCAGCCTAATGCCTCCTCTATCCTCCCCTTATTACACAATCCATTGATCAACATGTTATAAGTCCAGATATCCAGCAACAAGTCATTGTTCGTCATAATCTCAATAACCTTAGCAGCCTCCGTCAACCACCCCATTTTACAATAGCCATAGGCCAATATATTGTATGTGTTCCTATTATGTAATAATCCTCTATTCTTTATGTCCAGTAACAAATCTCGAGCCTCATTCAACAAACTCTTTTTACACAATGCATCCAATATTGTATTATAAGTTATATTATCAGGTTTACAATCACAATCACAATTCATTTGGTTCAACAATTGAATAGCATCTTTAAACTTACTCTGTGAACAATACCCTTTAACTAATATATCGAACATAGTGGTATTAAGGGAAACACCGAGTTTAATAGCATCATTACAAATTTGAGTAGTAAGCAACACAGAATAGGAAGAAGGGCATCTTACAAAAGAATTGAGAAGTGTATTGCAAGTAAGCAGGTCGGGGCAGAGTCGAAAGCACTTCATTTTCTTGAAGATTTAGAAGGCAAGGTGGGGAAAACTGGATTGGACATAGGCCCCAATAACGGTGTTGAGGAGGGCTTTGGAAGGGGGTGATAGTGGGGATAGGAAGGAGCGGTGGAGGTGATGGCGGTGGTGGTGATCAGTGGCGATGAACTTCAAGAGGAGGTATTTGGCATCTGAGAACTTGTGGGAGAAGAGTGAGTGGAGGAGGGAGAGGAGAGAAGGGAGGGTGTTTTGGAGAGAGAGAGAGAGAGAGTGGGGGGACAATGTGGGTGTGGGCCAAGGTGAAGAAAGAGAGGAGGGTGTTAGGACGAGAGGATAGAGCTTTGGAGGAGAGAATGGAGAGGATGATGGGCGGGGTGAGGTGGGGGAGGAATGGAGTGAGTGAATGATTATCAGTTTTTGTTGGGTAGGGGAGCTGGTGAGGATTGTGGTGATTGTTTCAATCATCTCCTCTGGCGCCTTTAAATTTACTAGGGTTTTTTGAGTTGCTGGTGGTTTCATCATCATCTTCTTCCTCCTCGATACTCTCTTAACAAAACCTCAACGGTCATACAAATAAAGGTTTTTGGTTAGGGTTTGGGTGAGAGTGATGGTTGTTGTTGATGGTGGTTGGGGGTGGCCGAAGGTGGCTGGTGGTGGCCGAAGGTGGTCGAAAGTAGCTGTCCGCCTCTCTCACTCTTGCTCCTGTCCTTTATTTTTTAAGAGTCAGATTGGACTTAGGGCTTATGATTTGCTTTGCATACATTGTATTTCTTTTTTCTTTTTTCGTTTGAAGCATCTATTATATTAAAAAATGATAGGCGCGCGGCACATTCCACAACAGCGCTTTAAATGTATTGTACACTGTTTTGTTTGAATTTTTTACACTTTTCTATGCACCACTCACACAGTATAGGGTACATGCATTTAAAGCCTTATTATGGAATGTGTTGTATGCCTAGTATTTTTGTATTATATTTCAATCCTTGTGCAAAATTAATACTATAATTGATTTAGTTATTATTTTGTTTGACACAATAATTTCTAATGATTTGCCTACCAAAAAAATCCAATAATTTGTGTTCAAGTAAAGAAGAAAACTTGTCTCAGGAGATGCCAGTCGATTGGTAGTGATGGCAATTGATTGGTTACAGATATTTGAAGGCAATCGATTAGAAAAGATGGAAATCGATTGGTATATTGCCACATAATGAATTCAGGTCGACAGAATAGCAATCGATTGGAAAACATGACAATTGATTGATATCCAAAAAGTGGCAATCAATTGGGAAATAAAGGTAATCGATTGGTATCTAAATTCACCAAATGAAGGGTAAGGGTTATACAAGGATATAGAAATGAATACCAGGTGATACACCCAAAATTGGCTCCATCTTATGACCGAGCGGTTCAAATAAGCAACTAGTCCATGTCCCGGGAAAATCATGCACAACTCCTCAGAAGCGTCAGCCCGAGCGGTTTATTCTACTCATCATCCCGAGCGGTTCATTCATGACCCGGCCAACAGTTTGGGAAAAACGCACAGGCACATCCCACCGCAGGAACAGCTCATCCGGGCCCACAGGCGTGATCCCGAGCATTACGGGCAGTTTTCTACTCAAGCTAGAAGACTAATGGAAAGTGCACACTATTTCCTAATCCAATTAGGAAATCCCCATAATTAATGCCAATCTATATCAATAGGATTATATTTCCCTTATTCATGTATGAGTAGGTCTCTTACATCTATAAAAGAGACCTCTCACCCCCATTAAAAGGGCCGCCAACTCTTTAGTCTACACATCACCTCTATAATTCACCATTATACGCATACACCCGGCCGGTATTACTGGTAGTGCCGCCCCTCTTTGTTGGCTCACCAGGCCCGCCGGTGATCTGCTAGTGAACGTGCTCGAACACACACGTGGACGTAGGTACCTTCATTAACAGGGCTGAACCACATACAAAAAATAGTCTCTAACTCTCTCTCTTTCTCCTTAAATTGCTTTACTTTATTCTTACCAAATTTTGACATCATCAGTTTGGCGCCGTCTGTGGGAAGCAACAAATCTTCTCATCAACAAATCTCTTGACTGATTGCCATGCCACCGAAGAAGGGTAAGAAGGCTGATCAGCAGTCCGACCGGGATGTTCCTTCGGCCCCGGCACCGGCTGCAGCAGTCATGACATCTGAGGAGATCACCGCGACCCTCACACAACTCTTGGAGGGCCAGCGTCAAATCCAGCGACAGATCGAAGCCCTGCTGGCCCAGCAAAGCCGTTCTCCAGGGGCCGGGAAACGACCCGGGAACGTTGCGTACGGCCGGGAACCAATCTGGACCAGACAACGTGCCCGAGCTAACCCGTCCCGTGTTGAGGATGCCAGAGACATCAACAGTGGGCGTGCTGCCCGAGAGGAAAGGCGGGAGCATATGGCCCGGGACTCAGTCAATGTTCACTCGGTCAAGAGCCGAGTCGTCCCTGGGGATACGGTTACCCGGAGTCATAGCCGAGCCCGATCCCAGAGGACAGCACCCCGTCATGAAGATGCATCTTCCACCAACCCGACTAGTTCCTCAGATACCGGTCAGGAAGGAGTGGAAGCCCGAATCAAGGACTTACAGAAGCAGATCGACGGAGTGGCCAAAAAGCTTGGTCAAAACCGTGTTCCGAATCAAGCCAATACCGAGACAGAGTCACCATTCTCCAGCCAGATCACGAGGTTCTCCATCCCGCACAAATTTAAGCAGCCTCGGCTAGATTCATATAACGGCTCGGGAAGCCCGGTCAACCACGTCCGGACCTATAAGGCTCAGATGGCCCTAGCCACCAACTCCGATGAACTATACTGCCTAGCCTTCCCCAGTACTTTGAAAGGCCCGGCCATACAGTGGTTCTACTCCTTGGAGCCCCGATCGGTCTGCAGTTTCAAACGACTCAACAAGTAGTTCATCAACCAGTTCGCCGGTATGCATGAGCGGCCAAAGCCAGACATGCAGCTACTGACGGTCAGACAACGGAATAATGAGTCCCTCAAGGAGTTCACCGACCGGTTCAACCAACAGAAGCTTCAAATCCGCAATCTGAATGAGACAATTGCCATCATAGCCCTCTGCTCAGGAGTTCAACACACCAAGTGCGCCGCGTCGTTCCACCGAAATCAACCGGTAACCTTGGTCGAACTCGCAGAGAGGGTTGGAAGATACATTGACACTGAAGAGTTTCTAAAGATCAAAGACCCCGGGCAAGAAAGCAACGAATCTACCAGAAGCAAGCGAAAGCGAGATCAGTCCAGGAGTTCAGACAGTTCTTCTAGTTCACGGCAGTCCGGGTCAGGCAGCCTCGACCAGACCTCCAGTTCACAGCGGTCGGAGTCCGGCAGCCCTGGCACGACCTCCGATTCACAGTGGTCTGGGTCCGGCCGCCCTGACATGACCTCCAGTTCACATCGGTCAGGATCAAGCAGTTCCGACTTTGCCTCCAGCACAGAGAAATCTGGAGCCCGACGATCCTGATCCGATCTCCTATCTCCATCGGTCTAGATGAGCCCGACTGCAGTGGCATTTGCCTGATCACCACATGAGGCTCTGCCGATTGTCAGAGAGCCATTCCAAAGTCCTCAGGCCTAACCCCGAGGCATACAAAGACCTCGGGCCTAACCCCGAGGCATCTAAAAAGACCTCGGGCTCCGAACCCAGGCACTCAAAAGACCTCGGGCTCCAAACCCAGGCACTAAAGACCTTGGGGTCACGCCCAAGGCACCGACTTCGCTTAGGTCTAACCGATGATGGGGGCAAACCCCTAGGTGGCTGATGATGGCAAGCTTCAAAAGACCCTGCAACCACCATGTTCCAGGTCGATTACCTACAGATCATAGCCTCTGTAAGACCCTCGTCTTAGCGAAATCTTGGGGGGCAAGATGGCGTAGTGAACTAAACAGGTAATCACACCGGGTATTTACAGGCCTCGCGGATAACCAAGTCAAAATCTTGGACAACCCGAACACCTACAGTGCTCAAAGGCATTAACTCCACTTAGGTCCAGACCGACGATAGAGGTGACTAAAATCTCTTAGGTTGGCCGATGATAGAGGAGCAAAAGGACCCTAAAACAACGTGATTTAGGTTGGCTCCACCAACATGGCCAAGCTCTTCTCCCAACAGTCTTAACGAAGGCTAACTGGGCGGAAGACAACCATCCTGGGGAGTTAACATAAAAAGGACCCTAAAGCAATACGCTTTAGGTCGGCTTTTCCAACATGGTCAAACTCTTCTACCCACAACCTTGACGAAGGTTTACAGGCAAAAGATAACCATTGTGGGAGCTAACTCAAGAAAAAAGACTTCGAAGTAGGCCGAGTCTCAACTCTCGGTCAGTTCCCGAGCACTTAAAGGTCTCGAGCTGGGCTGGGTCTCAACTCTCAGCCAGTTCCTGAGGACTTACCAGGACTCAGAAGCCCCGAGGTAGCTTCCACAAGCACTCAGACAGCGGCAAGTAACATCAAACTGATTTCCAAACTTGCCCCGATATAGCATTTGGCCAACCTTGGAAATGGGGGGCAGCTGATACACCCAAAATTGGCTCCATCTTATGACCAAGCAGTTCAAATCAACAGCTAGTCCATGCCCCGGGAAAATCATGCACAACTCCTCAGAAGCGTCAGCCCGAGCGGTTTATTCTACTCATCATCTTGAGCGGTTCATTCATGACCCGGCCAACAGTTTGGGAAAAACGCACAGGCACATCCCACCGCGGGAATAGCTCATCCGGGCCCACAGGCGTGATCCCGAGCATTATGGGCAGTTTCCTACTCAAGATAGAAGACTAATGGAAATTGCACACTATTTCCTAATCCAATTAGGAAATCCCCATAATTAATGCCAATCTATATCAATAGGATTATATTTCCTTATCCATGTATGAGTAGGTCTCTTACATCTATAAAAGAGACCTCTCACCCCCCCATTAAGAGGGCCGCTAACTCTTTAGTCTACACAGCACCTCTATAATTTACCATTATACGCATACACCCGGCCGGTATTACTGGTAGTGCCGCCCCTCTTTGTTGGCTCACCAGGCCCGTCGGTGATCTGCTAGTGAACGTGCTCGGACACACACGTGGACGTAGGTACCTTCATTAACAGGGCTGAACCACATACAAAAAATAGTCTCTAACTATATCTCTCTCTCTCTCCTTAAATTGGTTTACTTTATTCTTACCAAATTTTGACATCATCACCAGGTCTTATTTGTATATCAAAATACACGATATTACATCATCCACCACTCATTAAGGATTTCGTCCTCGAAATAAAAAACAAACAAGGTCTAAAACAAAAATAGAAACTTCTCTCGTATCTTTGACTCTAGCTCCCATGAAGCTTCTTCTTCATCATTCCACTGGATCTTCACCAATGGAATCTCCTTATTTTTGAGCTTCTTGATTCCTCGATCTAGAATATGAATGGTCCTTCGTTAAATGTAACATTGTCGTTGAGTTCAATATTTTCAAAGTTGATCTCGTGCACTGGGTTGTGAGCACCCTTCGTCAATATACTGATGTGGAAAACGTTGTGCACTCCTGACACCTTTGGTGGCAACGCAAGGCGATAAGCAACCTTTCCAACACGTTCTAGAAGTTTGAACGGTCCGAGAATCATGGCGATATCTTGTCTCTCTTCTTATGTACAACTTGAATCTTCTCACTTGTTTCTCATACCATCTCTGGCCCAGGAAGTTGAGTATCTCAGACTTCGGCCCAACATAGCGGCAATCGGCAAGGTCTTCCATGTAAAGCTTCAAATAGCACCATCCCTATGCTCATATGGTAACTATTATTGTACGCGAACTCGATCAATGGTAGGTGTGTCTCCCAAGAACTCTCAAAATCAATAACGCAAGCGCGTAGCATGTCTTTCATCACTTGATTGACTTGCTCAGTCTGACCATCGGTCTGCGGATGAAAGCCTGAACTCAAGTTCAGTGTTGTTCCCATTGCTGTCGGGAGACTCTTCCAGAACTCTGCAGTAAAGCGCAAATCTCGATCCGACATGACAGAAATAGGTACTCCGTGTAACCGTACCACGTGCTGTAGATACATTCGGCTCAAGCATTCCACTCGATAGGTCATGCTATAGGCGATAAAATGTGCCGTCTTTGTAAGTCGATCCATGATTACCCAAAAGCGTCGTGGTTCTGCTGTAACTTCGGCAATCCTACTACAAAATCCATGGTTATATGTTCCCACTCCTAGGTATCATGAGTACTGGTGTAGAAGTCAATCTTTTCTTTAACTCCTGAATACAACTTCATGTTTGTCTGTCCATTCGTACTTTATCTCCTTTCTCGTCAAATTTATCAAAGGTCCTGTAATCTTGGAAAATCCTTCTGCAAATCTTCTATAATACCCTACGAGGCCTAGGAAGGTCCTAACTTCTGTAGCATTAGTTGATCTGTTCTAGCTTAAGACTGCATCAATCTTAGATGAGCCCACAGAGATACCGTCTTGAGATATAACATGTCCTAAGAATTTGACCTCCTGTTGCCAAAATTCGCATTTGCTAAAGTTTGCATATAACTTTCTATCTCAAACTGTCTGCAAAGCAATCTGTAAGTACTCCTTCTGATCCTTTTATGTCTTTGAGTAGATCAATATATCATCAATGAACACTATAATGAATTGATCTAGGTGTGGTCTGAATATTCTATTCATTAAATCCATAAATACAGCTGGTACATTCGTCAATCCAAAAGGCATAACTAGAAACTCATAATGTCCATATCGCATCCTAAAAGTAGTTTTCGACACATCCTCGGGTCGAACTAACAACTGATGATATCTTGAACGTAAATCAATCTTTGAGAAGATCTTTGATCCTTGCAACTTGTCACGCCCCGGCGTAGCAAAATAAGGAAAAATTTTTCATTTTCATTTTGGACCCGTAGGTCATGACAGTTGATGGATCGCTTGTCCTGTACTCAGCTTAACATATACATTTGATCTTTGATCCTTGCAACTTGTCACGCCCCGGCGTAGCAAAATAAGGAAAATTTTTCATTTCCATTTTGGACCCGTAGGTCATGACAGTTGATGGATCTCTTGTCCTATACTCAGCTTAACATGTACCAGAAAACAGAGTAATATAAAGCAACAGGGAAGTTAATATTAAACATATTACAACTTCAAATGATATTACACTGTCCTTTAATAAAACATCCCTAAGGCACAAACGCCTTATTCAAATCAAAAGCATTATCTATATCATTATTACAACTTTATTTAAATTATAAAAGTAGCGCTGTAGGCTCCTCTAGCTGGCATAATCATATTGTCCTACATAATCATTTCCTGAACATTTTGGATGTTCAGGACAGAATAAAGTCATCAGCTAATGAAAGCCGAGTAAGTATAACGAACACACAAGCAATGTATATAAAAGTACATTAACAGTTATTATAAATGTCTGGTACCTTAGGATATGATTAATTCATTATTCCAATCATCGCATGATAATAATTAATAACAGCTTGAGTAATGAATAATTAAGACCGTGCATGCACAATAAGACCATCTCATCTCACTGACTCTTTTATCTCGATCACAATCTCTTGACTCATTCGGTTCACCTAGAACCATCTGGCACAATGCCGTTAGTTTAGAAGGTCTGTCGATATGCCTACCGTCTTTAAGTTGGCCGGGACATACCTAGACGTTCAAGGTTACAATAACCTGTGGAATGCTTTAATTAATCTACCATATCTGAAGCGACCTGGAATAATTTAAAGCTACCACCAGACTGACCTACCGTATCAAAAGCGGCCTGGGCTCAGCCCTCTTAATTAATCTACCGTATCTGCAGCGGCCTGGAATAATTAAGGCTATCACAAGACTCTGATTGACCTACCGTATCAAAAGCGGCCTGGGCTCAATCCTTCTTAATTAACCTACCGTATCTCAAGCAGCCTGGGATAATTAAGGTTACTCATCCTGAGACATTCTCACAACATATATGATGACCAACGACCCCTTTCCATACATGCCAACACTTATTCTATTTACTATTTTCTTTAACAGGGCAGTGGTTGTTTTAAACTCGTAATTATCATCAAGTAAACCAATTTATCTCAGTTTGATTTTAGGAAACTGACGGCGTAATTTTCGGAGTCATAGAATTTTAATTACAAATTTCAGAAGATAAAAATAATATATAAATATAGCCACAAGACCCTCCTTAATGGCATAAATACATAAAAGTATATGGTACATGCTTTGACATTATTTTTAATAAAGACAATACATCAAAATATAATTTCCTCTATTTTTCCAAGACTTTAGAAGTATCATAGGCATTTGAAACAATTAAAATACTAATTTAATAATCACTAATTAATTTATTAAAAATACCAAGTTCTTGTTTTATAATTTGATATATTATAAAACTATATAAAATGACCTTCAACATGTTAACAATAATAATATAGAATTTAATAGGATCAATAAGTATTTTTAATACTTATTTTATACATAGTAACTAATTTATTATTTATTTAACATAAAATAAATAGTAAATATAATTTAGCATTATTAAGAAATGTTTTTATAAAATTTTAATATCATTTTCGAAATAAAATATACTATAATAATTTAACACATAATTTAAGAATTTATTAAGAAATAAAACAAGTATTTATTTAATTTTATTTCTTATATGGGCTTGTAGTAAAGCAAGCCCAATACCCAAATCCATGTGGCTTTTATTTTACTATTATTTATATTTATATTCAGTAGTGGATACCTATTCTTCTAGGTATAATATATCCATTAAAAAGATTGATGAGGGTGGAGAGTCATAAAAATTAATTCCCACCATTAGAAAGTGGATATAATGTTTTACATATTCATGGATATAATGATGTGCAACCTATAAAAGTTCAAATTAATAAGGTGGTTATGTTTTATATACTCATGGATATAATGAAAAGAAAAATGAGTACTTTGTCACCAAAATAAACAATTAATTAGCAAAAACAGTTTACCGGACCAGACCAGACCCGAACCGACCCGACCCAAACCGGACAAAAATATTTATATTCAGACTGGACCCGAACCAAACCCGACCCATTTCATTTCAGACCCGACCCAATAGGTTCGGGTCGGTTCGGATCTTCGGGTAACGAGTTTTTTGTGCAGCCCTAATATCAGTATATTAAACTAATACATCGTCTTCTCCAAAAAAATTCTACAACTCTGCTTAAGGGCCTGTTTGGCTACGCTTTTATTTTAAGAATTCTTAAAGTCACTATATCTTTCTCGTTATTTATCGGATTGCGACGAGTCCTATATGAAAGTTGCTCGATTTTTCGCAAGGATTCCAAAAATCTACATTATATATCCTGGATTTTACTTTAAAATTTTCAGATTTCTATATCCATGGCAAAAACGAAATTCCACTTTTGGGGGTCAAGAACTCAACCAATTAACAAACTGTTTATAGGGGAACTTAATTGGACCATATACTTTCATTTCCAATTTACAGAATTTGTTTCCGTTAACATTTTCGGTACCGCTAATTTTGGACCTCCATGGCTATATATACATATATAGGCGTCTATACATACTTTCGATACCCCAGGCATGTATGTAGTGACAAATACTACATTATGAGTGGGTTCGAGAGACTCACCGGTCTTTAGATAGGGCTGTGAGACTTGCCGAAGAAAGACGGAAAATTCCGTAAATATAAAAGCTTCAAGCTTGGAATGGCTATGGCTTTTGAAAGCTACTGTGATACTTATACCTCTTTACTGTGATATATAGAAACCCCCAGCAGATTGTAGGTGTGTATGTGATTGAGAGGGAGAGAGATTAATGAAGTTTAGTATATGTGGGTGTATATATATATAGCCGAGAGAGAGAGCAAATAGAGGTGGAAGCTCTTTAGAAGTTTATTGAAATGTGAGAGGTGTTTGCATTTGTGGTGTAAAATTTGTATTGTATTGTGCTTGCTATATAGAAATCCCAATCAGTGAGATTTACTGAGTTTGCAAGTTGCAACTCTAATAAGTGAATATAGATAAACTGCGGTATGAGTTTGACTGATGCGGTCAATCAGCTCGTAGCAATAATTCATCTGGTTAGTTAATCAGTTTGATCAGTTAGTTCAGTTAGGTTGGTCTGGGTAGTCTAGGAAAATACCCCAAATAAATATTAGGGACCAAAAATGTAAATAACGTGATAAATATTTTATTACTAGTTTTAATCCCAATTTATAGGGTAACTTAGGGGCACAGTCTTAAGCATAATTAATATAAATAAAATTACTAAGGGGTCACAAAATTAATGGTAATGCATTAATAACTAATAATATCACAAAATATAAATTATGGAAATAACATCACGATTAAGAATAATACTCAGTAGAAAATAAAATAGCATTGTATTTAAAATTAACAACACAAGTAAAATTTATTTATACCAATAATACTAAAACTAAAAATAATATATAGTAGATAAATAAAAACTGACATTTTATTTAATATTAGGGAAGTGAAATTACAGGTTGCTACACAACTGATCGAATAGATCATCTATCCGAGGTAGTAGATATCTGTTCTTAATCGTTACCTTGTTCAATTCCCTATGATCTATACAGAGTCGAAGTGTCCCTTCCTTCTTCTTTATAAATAGAACTGGTGCTCCCCATGGTGACGTACTTGGGTGAACAAAACCTAGATCTTCAAGTTCCTAAACTTGCTTCTTCAGTTCCAACATCTCAGTTGGCGCCATCTGTAGACACCCCATTTTGTCGGCTATCAGATTTAGGAGACCCATAGCTTGGTGGTTCACAATGATCGTAAAAGACTCAAAAGGACTCCTGGGAGCCCGTTCTATCTCTCAGAATTACCAAAATGCCCTTGAAAGCCCAAAAGCTCCCAGATTCGGACCAAAAGTTCTGGAAACATGCTACGCCATAAGAAAAGAGATAAAATGAGTTTTTTAAGTAAAATTGAATGAAATCGTCAGCTCCCAGAGACCCCCGGAAGTCCCGGAAGTTCTCAGAAAGTCCCTGTTGACCGGTTTGACCAAGGTTTGACCAACGTTTGACCAAGTTTGACCGAAATCGTCCAAATTTACCGGAATCATTCTGGATCATGTGGAAAATATTAAAATGAGTTTTAAAAGGAAATCGAGCAAAAACGTCAGCTCCGGGGAGCTCCCAGAGGTTCCCAGAACTTCCCGGGAATCCCAGGTTTGACCAGTTTGACCAGAATTTGACTTTAGAACCAGGGCACCATAACAATTTTCAAATATTTTTCATGGATACTAGAGGTCAATAGCTTTCCAACGGTATATCGCACATAATTTTCGGATTTAAAACGAGTTTATTACGAATTTCCGAAGGCGAAAAAGGCGATTAAACTGGCTTTTATCACAAATACCGCAAAACTTTTCAAAGTGACCTATCCCCGATTTATTTTTTATGAAAAGTAGACTCAATTACCTTTACAACGGTATATCACAACCTCAATTTGAAGTTCGTATGCGTTTTCTGTGAATTTCGGACAAAATAGGGCCTTTTCACGAATACCGGAACCTCTGGGGGCCTAAACGTAAATTTCTGGGCGTCTGAGGAGCAGTGCCGCCGCGGCACTGTCCCACTGCCGCCGCGGCATAGGCCCAGTGCCGCCGCGGCACTCAACCCTCACATAGTCTATTTTTGTAATTTTTTTGGGGGTCCAATTTGATTAATTGAAAGCCAAAACAACATAGTTTTGTGTTCACAGTTGTTTAGGACCAATGGGAACACTTCTAAAATCCCAAAACCGCCCCCAAATTGGCCTATATAAAACCCCCATTGCTCTTCATTTTGGGGGGGCCAAGTGCAAAAGCTTGAAAAGTTGTAGAGAAGAAGAGAGATAGAGATAGGTTTAGAAGAGAGAAAAGGAGCTTCCTCCTACTATTTTGCTATAGAAAGTGAGTTTTAATCTTGTGTTCTTCCATTACCTCTCTTACACTTCACATCCCAAACACCCCCAATCACCATTCTTGAGCATTCTTGAGTTAGGAAGCTACTTCCATGTCTAAATGTCAAAATCTATGAGTGAAACACCAAGCTACAAGTCCAAAATCGCATTGATTATCATCTATTGATTGTTATTTACTTACTTGTTCATATTATGTTCATCTCTTCTTACCTCATTTCTTTTTTATTTTCTTTATTTACTTACTAGCTCTTCATCATCTAAATGATGACATGAAGTTTGAGGTGAGTGAATCCTTATGGATAGTAGCTCTTGACCTCAAAAACATGTTTGATAGATGATGATCATAACTTCAATACCTCCAAGGTATTCTTGAAGTGTATTGAAGTTATGTTCAAATAAAAATAAATCTCTCCAACAATCTTGGAGGTTCTTGATGATGAGTTTGATGTTGGCATTTTAAGTGGCTATAACCTTCATTGAGTGTTGAAAATATACTTTCAAAACCTTTATTTTAAAACCCCTCTCAAAACCCTTCATGTTAATCTCAAGAGAGAAAACTCTAGTTTTTCCCAAAATCTTCAAAATAGTAAGTTAAAACAGTGAGTGATCCGAGTTCAAAGATTTTTCTAGAGCTCAATACTCAATGTATAGATGCAAGGCCACTTGGAAAGTCTTCCTAACTCATTAGAGAACACCCATGATTTTTGTCTTGACTTGGAAGTACTTGGAAATGGTCCCTTTGGATCCAAACATTCCTTCCAGACATTCTGTTTTTGCTGTCACAGCAGCTAGGTCCACTTCCAACCTCTTTTTCAGAAAATGTTTCCACAAGGGGTGGTCCTAACTTATTTTTCCCTTAAACTTCAATGTCTTAGGGAACCTTATGTATAAAATAGGCCTCTAGATCATTCTTTGTCAATTTCTAAGATTTTTCAACATTTCAGTCGACAGTACGAACTCTGTTTCTGAGTGACCTCTGTTCTTCATATGATTTCTCTCAATCTATGATAGTTATTAAAGATTGACTTTTTGGGTAGTGTTCTAGTCACAATAAGGAAGATCTCCATAAAACATCATGCATTGAAAACATTCCTAACCCATCTTTTCAATTTTCCAAAAATCTAGTTACTGTTCTGTCCACTATTCACAGCAAGCACATTTTAACTTTCATTCTTTGATTTGATGCTTATATGCCTTCCAAATTAGTTCATATCTTAGGAAGTAGTTCATACTACATTTGTACATATCCCATGTTGATTTCATCCATCCATTCATACACATTTTAGACTTCTAAGTCATTCTAGGAATCCATGAACACAAAGCACACTACAACCTTGGCACATTCTAGATACATACATTGCATTCATGCAAAGATTTGGGGTTTATGTAACTCCTAATCTAAGAAGATTATAAGGAATGATCATGATCACACGTTCATGCTCCCCTCGATCTAATCATCCTTTCTCATCCGTCCCGGGGATTGAGAGATCTTCTTTTTCTCAAAGAATAACATGCATCATGCTAGCTTGCTAAGCATATTTTGGTTTCTTTGTTTATTTGTTTCAAGAACAATTCATGTCCCCTTTGGATTAAGGAAACTAATTACTTGATACATGATTAGACAAATTTTTTTCTAGGTTTATTTGTGTGATCTTTCACTTTACATTGTATGATATTTGACTTAGATCTTATGAATGATATTTTATCTTTAGATCTTCCAATTTCAAGTTTCTTATGTGATGTAATATATTATCATAGTATTAATTGTCGAACCATACGTTGTATAAGATGATTATTTGGATGCTAATTGAGGCCCGTCGAAAGACGGGGCGAGTTGAGGGTGTTTTAGTCGCGACAAAGGCTCCTTCCTCTCTCGTACCAAAACCTCGAGCCAAGTTCTTTGGTTATGAAGGGCCGGTGCCCTTTATCCATTTGGGTGAGTCAAAATTAGGTTTCTTGGTTCCTTAAAGACCAAGTGGCGACTCTGTATCTATTTTCAACAGACCTATTTTCTCTTTCTTTGATCCAAACAAGTTTCAAAGCAAAGTGGTGGAACGCTGTGTGTCCACACCATCTTATATGGAGTCTTAGATAACGGCAATGTGCCTTGTATTAGTTCCACACAGAAGTCTATATCTCTCTTTGGTGGAAGTCCTTTAAAATCCTAGAATACATCGACACAAATCTCGTACGGTAGGATTCTGATCCATCGTTGGTTCCATACTCGTACTCTCGATTACAGCTATACAACTTATGAAAAACATGTTGCTCGTCAGTTGACACTGAAATCTGATTGTCGGTCGTCCCGGCTTTGGAAATACAATTGTCATGGTAGGGGTAGTCCAGGTTGGCACTGTACTTAGTCAACCAATCCATCCCCAGGATAATGTCAAACTCTGACATTGACATGATTATTTGGATGCTAATTGAGGCCCGTCGAAAGACGGGGCGAGTTGAGGGTGTTTTAGTCGCGACAAAGGCTCCTTCCTCTCCCATACCAAAACCCCGAGCCAAGTTCTTTGGTTATGAAGGGCCGGTGCCCTTTATCCATTTGGGTGAGTCAAAATTAGGTTTCTCGGTTCCTTAAAGACCAAGTGGCGACTCTGTATCTGTTTTCAACAGACCTATTTTCTCTTTCTTTGATCCAAACAAGTTTCAAAGCAAAGTGGTGGAACGCTGTGTGTCCACAATCTGGCGACTCTGCTGGGGATTTTTTATTTTAAAACAAAATAATACAGAGGTTTGACTCATAAGAAGCATCCTTAAAATCATCTTTTTACTGTGTCTGGTTCACCGCATTGCACTTCTGCATTTCCCCCTTCCGACTGTGTCTGAAACGCGGCGCTGACATTGTTCAGGTCTTGCTGTGCCAGGGCACAAGTCACCGTTGATACTGTACCTTCCAAGGTATATAAAAAAGAGTAAACACTTTCGTACTGTCTCTCTGGCGGTATATTGGAACTCTCGTCAACGGACCCTCTTTGACTAAACCCAGCCTTTGCATATAGATTCCTGTAGAACCTTTCATAGGACTGTTCATTTATCTTTTCAGATAGGACAATATGATATATCTGTTGTATGCCCTGACGGGATTACCTGCACGGTGTAGACGCTTATATGGCATAGAACAGAACCTCTTTCTTATGATTCCCAAGGCAATCACTCACATGTGATCACATTGAGTTAACTTGCCTAGGCACCATGATAAGGATGTCTGCTCCATGCTCACAAAGATATACACAGCAAACCTTGTTTGTTGGTCCTGAGACATAGGAGTATGAAAACTTGCTAGAGAGTATGATCACCATCATCACCTATTCTCGTCGTATATCCCTATTCCTTCCAAAAACTCTACCCAACTCATCAGGATATCCCTGTTTCTCCTAGAAATTCTGTCCGAATCACCTAGATTTCCTAGAAATCCCTATTTCTCCCCAGATTACCCAGAAATCTCAATTTCTTCCAGAAACTCCGATATACTTATGTCCCCCAAGATATTCTTGCTTCCCTTAGAATACCCAGAAACCTCAATTTTTCTTAGAAACTTCGATATACTTGTTTCTCCCAGAAACTCTGTCCGACTTACCCAGTTATACCTGTTCTCCCAGAAGCTCTGTCCAAATCTCTCAGATTATCCAAAAATCTCAATTTCTCCCAGAAACTCCGATATACTTGTTTCTCCCAGAAACTCTGTCCAACTTACCCAGATTTTCATGTTTTCCCATAAGCTCTGCCCAAATCTCCCAGATTCTCCAAAAATCCCAGCACCTCTGCCCAAATCACCCAGAAATGCCCAGATATACTTGTTTATCCTAGAAACTCTATCCATATTCCTCAGAAATACCCAAAATACCAGTTTCTCCTAGAAGCTCAGTCCAAATCAACCAGAAATCCCTATTTCTCCTAGAAACTCAAATGACTTCTAGAAATTTCTCCGAATCTTCCAAATCCCTGTTTCTCCCAGAAACTCTGTCCAAAATCCCCGAAGTATCCCGGAAATTCCTGTTATCCCTTGGTGATCATACTGGAAAGTAAAGTTGGCACACTCTATATGGTTAGGACCTTATTTGCTTAACTGCTATCTATTAGAAATAGGAGCATCATATAGATTAGGACTTACATCCGCATGCTTGTCTCATTTACATACACCGTTCCCATTAATCTGCGCGCACTGTCTCGACCATTCTTGCACAAGTCAGTCCACGTTTGTTAAACATCACTGTCTTTGTCTGTCTAAAGCCATCACTGTCAAAATCTGATCTAGTCCTCTCAAAATCTGTCAGGTCAGTATAGATTCCCGGAGTCAGCAGCTAGGATCCTCGTCTTAGGTCAGAAGTTCGAACAGTCGTTTGGTCAAGATCTGCCCACCAAGTTACTTCAGCATGAATCAAGAAGAATTGGAAAATAAGGTCACTGTGTTGGGAACAACCATAAGCCAGCAAACTGATCGCCTGGCCCAAGTTTTGAGTTTCATGAAAGAATTGAAGTAGCAGCGGCCGCAACCTCTGCCCGGGTTTCCACCACTGGGGTTTGAACCACCCCCACCTGAGAATAATGGGGAGGAAGACTGGTTTCAAGGGGTCCCACCGTTTGCGTATGAGAAGAAGCTTCAAGAGAAAATGGATAAGGTTGACAAGTTGGAAAGCGTACTGAGGAAAAGCAAGGGGGTCGATGATTACATGTTTGACCTGGAAGGCCTCTTTGAGCCCATCAAGCTAAAACTGCCAGAGAATTTCAAGATGCCTGCCATCGACCATTTTGATGGAACAGGGAATCCAAAAAGTCACATCAAGTTGTGCATGAGCATCTTCCAATTGATGGGCTGCACTCATGAGCACATTGCGATGCTGTTCCCGCAAACCCTTAAGAATGCCGCACTATCCTGGTTCCTAACCCTTGAAGCCTCCAAGACCCGAGTCTGGGAAGACGTAGCTAGAACTTTTGTTGATCACTACTCTTACAACCAAGAGTTTGATATCACCATCCGAGATCTAGAGATTACCAGGCAGAACTTCAATGAGTCCTTCACTGCGTTCTTGAGCAGATGGAGGAATAAAGTGGCTCAAATGATCCACAGACCTGTTGAGAAAGAGCAAGTACGTATGCTGGTCAAGAACATGCAACCAGTATATCATGACAAGCTATTCTACCAATCCATCTCCACATTCGAAGAGCTATTTGAAATAGGCACTAGAATAGAGGATGCCATCAGAGAAGGAAAGTTCAAAAAGGATGAACCCCAACACCAGTCCAAGAGACCTAACTACTCCCTGGACTCCCCGGATATCAATGCACTTAGCAACCAATCAATGGCCTGCGCCCTTCGTCCATACCAGTCCATTCCGCCAAATCGTCCAAAAGGCCCTCGCGAATTCTCCAAACTTGATGTTCCTCTTTCCACAGCCTTGGACCACCTACTCAAAAAGGGCCACCTGCAGCTCCTCCTTCATAAGCCGCTACCAGATCCTATACCCTCCCACTACAACATGAGCCTACGATGTGCTTATCACCAAAATCTAGGCCATACCACCGATCAGTGCATCTGCCTCCGCCATGACATTCAGAACCTTATAGAAGATGTCCCCTATCCTAATCCCATCCACTATCTTGGCTTGGACCAACCGATTGAATGATCCCTTCCGTCGATGCTAATGAATGTTGAAGCTACGCAGTAAAGTGATGGTGTTTGGAACTTCTGCTAAAAAATAGAATAAGAATAATAAATGGGTCGCAAAGACACTCCATTTGAGACCGGGTCGAGTCAAGTTGAGTCTGTTCTATGTTCCGATTCCATTTCAATTCTAGTCTGGTGATCGAGTCTGTCTGTCATCGAGTTGTTAATAAGTCTGTAAACCTTTTCTATTGATGGAATGAAATCTCATTTTGCTTAATCTGATGTGCCTAGTCATAAATGCATGAATCACTAAACTAAAGTGTCACTTTTCAAATTACCATGGATATTACTCTGCTAATAATTTTTCTACGACAAAACAATTTCACGCCGACACTGATGAAGAGCTGGGAATTGAATAGTCTTACTTTAAGAATTTAAAGATGCTCTTGCCTCAATCTTGAAAAGACATACTTGAAACTGACTTGGGGCTTGCCCAACACCCTTTTTCCACCATTTCGAAGCCTTAAGCCCAATCCAATTGGGAGCCGCGCAATCTGTCCGATTGAAAGCAATGCAAACTTAGCCCTTGATGGTAGCCAAACATTTCAGTGAATTTCATCTCCACTTTAAAAAAAAAACAAAAAAAAAAGAAAGAAAAAAAAAAAAAGAAAATCAAAGAAAAAGCTCGCCAGGTTGAAAACCCGAAAGGGCACCTAGGCAAAAGTTAGAGCTGGAAAAGGTGTTGATTTCCAAAATCTGACCCTAGCCAGTCAAAATGTTGGAGAAAATTTTGATGAAACAAATGAGAGAATCATACGCTTCAAGATACATCTTAAGAACGTGCCAAGATCACATTTCAAAAGGCACGGAATGACCACAAATAAATTCCGAGAGCTGACATGCACATTCTGGAATTCTGAGATTACGATTGAAAGATCGCACAAGAATCGACTACATTAAAAAGCAAAATTGACTGGCTAGGCAAAAGTGAAAAGGATCAATCCTCAAAACAAAACAAAAAGAAAAAGAAAAAGAAAAGAAAGGGAGATTGAAACTGAATCCTTTTATTCAAAGCTACCACAAGTGGCTCAAGTTTGAACTTCTTTGACGATTGGTTTGAAAAACCCTCATACCTCAAACCCCTTATTTCAAGCCTTGCCTTGAACTACGCTCGACCTGATTCCCACTCGGGGATACGTAGGCAACCGCATTGGTTCGGTCGACACCATCATAATCAAACCAATTTCTTTCAAGTCTCGCCTTGAACTACGCTCGACCTGATTCCCACTCGGGGATACGTAGGCAACCGCATTGGTTCGGTCGACACCATCATAATCAACCCCCCTTCTCTCAAAGACTTTGGCCCGAACTACGTTGGACCTGATCCCCGCTCGGGGTACGTAGGCAGACTTTCAAAAAAAAAAAAAAGGATGGCTCGCTAGGTCAAAAATCCGAAAGGACGCCTAGGCAAAAATTAGAGCTAAATCCAAGGTGAGCAATAACAAAAGAGAGAAAAGAGCTCGCTAGGTCGCCTCACTGGTGCCTAGGCAAAAGTTATGAGCATTTGAGAGATTAAAGTCGCGGTCCTTGCCTCAAGCCAGAAAATCACCTTCCACACTAGGGGCAAACTTCGGCCACCCTCCTCGTTTGCCTGAATTTTACTATCTACCCTCCATACAAGGGGCAGACTTCGGTCACCTACCTCGTTTGCCCAAAACCTCCAATAAACCATTGTCCAAACTAGGGGCAAACTTCGGTCACCCACCTCGTTTGCCTATGAATTCTACTTTCTACAACTCAAACTAGGGGCAAACTCCGTTTGCCTAACACGATCCCTTCACACCAAGGGCGAGTTTTCAAGTCACCAAGTTGTTTTAAAAAAAAAAAATTTGAGCATCTCTTATTCTAAAAGCTAAGGAACTAATTCCAAGCACTTCTCGGGGGAAGCAAAGAATTGATTAGATTAATAGGGAAGAATTTTCAAAAACCAGATTTATCAGCAAAGTGCTATCATATTAAGATGAGGAGTGAACATAAAAGATGAGCGGTACATCACTTATGACAAAGACACATTGAATTATGCTAATTTGGACGCTTCGTGTCGTTACTTCTGTCAAGTCAATCCTTGTTTGGTTGAGTCAGTAATAATCTAATCGAAACTGTATTAGAGTTCAAGGTTCATACAGACTAATCCAATTTTCCTTGTCATCGTTATTGCTGTCAAGTTCATTTGTCCTAATGGTCTCAAATGTGTGGGTTTAAAGTGATTACCAATTATAAAACCTATGGATACAAGCAGATATTCCAAACACCATTACTGCACTTGTCGAGTCTACAACATGATATGAGTCCCAAGAACCTCCAGCATTGGTGACACCCCTCCAACCACATTCACTTGCCTTTATAAAATCAATTCACAAGATCCACTGGCAATCTTTTACCAGCTCCTCAGCAACCAACCCGAAATCATGTCATAAATGTTCTTCATCCGCTGCTGAATTACTCAATTCGCAGTGCAACCATTCTTTTCCCAGTCGAATCTTCTCATCAAAGTCTTTTCCAACAGAGCTGGTTCATCTCCAGAAAAGTGTCCTGAATGAATATGGTGTATCTCAGTCAAGACCACAGAAGAAACCACTTTCATCCCTAGCAGAGTCGCTTTACCCCCCAGCAGATTCAATTTAATCCCCAGTAGGCATATCAATTCAACAGTTCAATCCATGACAGTCACAGTAGTTCACTGTCGACTCGTCATATTGATTCATACATCGTCAGTTCAATCATGACAGTCACAGTAGTTCACAGTCGACTTGTCATCTCGATTAGTACATCGTCAGCTCAATCATAACAGTCACAGTAGTTCACTGTCGACTTGTCATCCAGATTAGTACATCGTCAGTTCAATCATGATAGTCACAGTAGTTCACTGTCGACTCGTCATCTCAATTAGTACATCATCAGTTCAATCATGACGTAGTTCACTGTCGACTCGTCATCCCGATTAGTACATTGTCAGTTCAATCATGATAGTCACAGTAGTTCACTGTCGACTCGTCATCTGGATTAGTACATCATCAGTTCAATCATGATGTAGTTCACTGTCGACTCGTCATCCCGATTAGTACATCGTCAGTTCAATCATGATAGTTACAGTAGTTCACTGTTGACTCATCATCTCGATTAGTACATCGTCAGTTCAATCCATGA
Organism: Hydrangea macrophylla; assembly: GCA_033977485.1. NCBI lineage: Eukaryota > Viridiplantae > Streptophyta > Magnoliopsida > Cornales > Hydrangeaceae > Hydrangea > Hydrangea macrophylla. Next base: position 70,769,365 of record CM066988.1, read on the forward strand.
CAGTCACAGTAGTTCACTGTCGACTCATCATCCCGATTAGTACATCGTCAGTTCAATCATGATAGTCACAGTAGTTCACTGTCGACTCGTCATCTCGATTAGTACATCGTCAGTTCAATCCATGACAGTCACAGTAGTTCACTGTCGACTCGTTATATCGATTCGTACATCGTCAGTTCAATCCATGACAGTCACAGTAGTTCACTGTCGACTCGTCATCTCGATTAGTACATCGACAGTTCAATCATGACGTAGTTCACTATCGACTCGTCATCCCGATTAGTACATCGTCAATTCAATCCATGACAGTCACAGTAGTTCACTGTCGACTCGTCATATAGATTCATACATCGTCAGTTCAATCATGATAGTCATAGTAGTTCACTGTCGACTCGTCATCTTGATTAGTACATCGTCAGTTCAATCATGACAGTCATAGTAGTTCACCGTCGACTCGTTTTCTCGATTAGTACATCGTTATTTCAATCCATGACAGTCACAGTAGTTCACTGTTGACTCATCATCTCGATTCATACATCGTCACTTCTTCTAGTCACGGTTAGTCCAATTGTTGATCCAATCCATGATAGTCACAATAGTTCACTGTTGACTCATCATCTCGATTCGTACATCGTCACTTCTTCTGGTCACGGTTAGTCCAACTGTTGATCCAATCCATGATAGTCACAGTAGTTCACTGTTGACTCATCATCTCGATTCGTACATCGTCGCTTCTTCTGGTCACGGTTAGTCCAACTGTTGATCCAATCCATGATAGTCACAGTAGTTCACTGTTGACTCATCATCTCGATTCGTACATCGTCACTTCTTCTGGTCACAATCTATGATAGTCACAGTAGTTCACTATTGATTCATGCATCGTCACTTCTTCCGGTCACGGTTAGCCCGACTATTGATCCAATCCATGATAGTCAAAATAGTTCATTGTCGACTCATCATCTCGATTCATACATTGTCAGTTCATTAATCATCATTAGTTTACCATCACTCTCATTCAAAATATATTGTGTTCATCATTCTCGTTCAAAATTTTGGGCTTCCATGTCCATTAACGGTGCTTCCGTGTCCGTCGCTTGACATCTCTGGTTTTCATCACTTGAATTCTTAGGATTTCTGTGTCCAGGATTTCCATGTCCATCAGTTATCTGTCAAACTTCATCATTGCTTAACGTCCTCTGGGACCCCATGTTTGATTACATTCGCTTGCGAAGCACACTTTCCAAAATTCAGAAGTTTGCTCCAAGACCCAGGGTCTTCACACCTTGGTATCCCTATTCGGGTCAATAACTGCATCACAGTTAGAAACACTAGCACGACACAAATCTACTCGGAGTGGTAGACCCCACAACACTAGCTCATACTAGGATCAGAACACCAGGCATGATAGGACTCATGACACAATTCATATCACATCCATGTATTGCATATCATCCTCATAGCATAGCATCTGCCTGTCTCGTTGTGCATGTGTGATTTGCTCCTTTGTGCACTGAACTACGTCTTGGTCTGATTCCCCTTGGGATACGTAGGCAGCTCACGCAGAGCATGACCATCACTGACCTCAGCATCTTTTTTTCATCATTGCATCTTTTGCAACGTTTTTATCCTAAATCTATAGCCTCCAAAAGACTTGTCTCTTCAAAGCTTTGGCACTCACTTGCGACATGCGTTGCCTCGCAAGTTCATGCCAAAGAGGGGCAAACTATAGACACCCCATTTTGTCGGCTATCAGATTTAGGAGACCCATAGCTTGGTGGTTCACAATGATCGTAAAAGACTCAAGAGGACTCCTGGAAGCCCATTCTAACTCTCAGAATGACCAAAATGCCCTTGAAAGCCCAAAAGCTCCCAGATTCGGACCAAAAGTTTTGGAAACATGCTACGTCATAAGAAAAGTGATAAAATGAGTTTTTAAAGTAAAATCGAATGAAATCGTCAGCTCCCAGAGACCCCCGGAAGTCCCGGAAGTTCTCGGAAAGTCTCTGTTGACCGGTTTGACCAGGTTTGACCAAGTTTGACCGAAATCATCCAAATTTACCGGAATCATTCTGGATCATGTGGAAAATATTAAAATGAGTTTTAAAAGGAAATCGAGCAAAAACGTCAGCTCCGGGGAGCTCCCAGAGGTTCCCAGAACTTCCCGGGAATCCCAGGTTTGACCAGTTTGACCAGAATTTGACTTTAGAACCGGGGCACCATAACAATTTTCAAATATTTTTCATGGATACTAGAGGTCAATAGCTTTCCAACAGTATATCGCACATAATTTTCGGATTTAAAACGAGTTTATTACGAATTTCCGAAGGCGAAAAAGGCGATTAAACTGGCTTTTATCACAAATACCGCAAAACTTTTCAAAGTGACCTATCCCCGATTTATTTTTTATGAAAATTAGACTCCATTACCTTTACAACGGTATATCACAACCTCAATTTGGAGTTCGTATGCGTTTTCTGTGAATTTCGGACGAAATAGGGCCTTTTCACGAATACCGGAACCTCTGGGGGCCTAAACGTAAATTTCTGGGCGTCTGAGGAGCAGTGCCGCCGTGACACTGGCCCACTGCCGCCGCGGCATAGGCCCAGTGCCGCCGCGGCACTCAACCCTCACAGAGTCTATTTTTGTAATTTTTTTGGGGGTCCAATTTGATTAATTGAAAGCCAAAACAACATAGTTTTGTGTTCACAGTTGTTTAGGACCAATGGGAACACTTCTAAAATCCCAAAACCGCCCCCAAATTGGCCTATATAAAACCCCCATTGCTCTTCATTTTGGGGGGGCCAAGTGCAAAAGCTTGAAAAGTTGTAGAGAAGAAGAGAGATAGAGATAGGTTTAGAAGAGAGAAAAGGAGCTTCCTCCTACTATTTTGCTATAGAAAATGAGTTTTAATCTTGTGTTCTTCCATTACCTCTCTTACACTTCACATCCCAAACACCCCCAATCACCATTCTTGAGCATTCTTGAGTTAGGAAGCTACTTCCATGTCTAAATGTCAAAATCTATGAGTGAAACACCAAGCTACAAGTCCAAAATCGCATTGATTATCATCTATTGATTGTTATTTACTTACTTGTTCATATTATGTTCATCTCTTCTTACCTCATTTCTTTTTTATTTTCTTTATTTACTTACTAGCTCTTCATCATCTAAATGATGACATGAAGTTTGAGGTGAGTGAATCCTTATGGATAGTAGCTCTTGACCTCAAAAACATGTTTGATAGATGATGATCATAACTTCAATACCTCCAAGGTATTCTTGAAGTGTATTGAAGTTATGTTCAAATAAAAATAAATCTCTCCAACAATCTTGGAGGTTCTTGATGATGAGTTTGATGTTGGCATTTTAAGTGGCTATAACCTTCATTGAGTGTTGAAAATATACTTTCAAAACCTTTATTTTAAAACCCCTCTCAAAACCCTTCATGTTAATCTCAAGAGAGAAAACTCTAGTTTTTCCCAAAATCTTCAAAATAGTAAGTTAAAACAGTGAGTGATCCGAGTTCAAAGATTTTTCTAGAGCTCAATACTCAATGTATAGATGCAAGGCCACTTGGAAAGTCTTCCTAACTCATTAGAGAACACCCATGATTTTTGTCTTGACTTGGAAGTACTTGGAAATGGTCCCTTTGGATCCAAACATTCCTTCCAGACATTCTGTTTTTGCTGTCACAGCAGCTAGGTCCACTTCCAACCTCTTTTTCAGAAAATGTTTCCACAAGGGGTGGTCCTAACTTATTTTTCCCTTAAACTTCAATGTCTTAGGGAACCTTATGTATAAAATAGGCCTCTAGATCATTCTTTGTCAATTTCTAAGATTTTTCAACATTTCAGTCGACAGTACGAACTCTGTTTCTGAGTGACCTCTGTTCTTCATATGATTTCTCTCAATCTATGATAGTTATTAAAGATTGACTTTTTGGGTAGTGTTCTAGTCACAATAAGGAAGATCTCCATAAAACATCATGCATTGAAAACATTCCTAACCCATCTTTTCAATTTTCCAAAAATCTAGTTACTGTTCTGTCCACTATTCACAGCAAGCACATTTTAACTTTCATTCTTTGATTTGATGCTTATATGCCTTCCAAATTAGTTCATATCTTAGGAAGTAGTTCATACTACATTTGTACATATCCCATGTTGATTTCATCCATCCATTCATACACATTTTAGACTTCTAAGTCATTCTAGGAATCCATGAACACAAAGCACACTACAACCTTGGCACATTCTAGATACATACATTGCATTCATGCAAAGATTTGGGGTTTATGTAACTCCTAATCTAAGAAGATTATAAGGAATGATCATGATCACACGTTCATGCTCCCCTCGATCTAATCATCCTTTCTCATCCGTCCCGGGGATTGAGAGATCTTCTTTTTCTCAAAGAATAACATGCATCATGCTAGCTTGCTAAGCATATTTTGGTTTCTTTGTTTATTTGTTTCAAGAACAATTCATGTCCCCTTTGGATTAAGGAAACTAATTACTTGATACATGATTAGACAAATTTTTTTCTAGGTTTATTTGTGTGATCTTTCACTCTACATTGTATGATATTTGACTTAGATCTTATGAATGATATTTTATCTTTAGATCTTCCAATTTCAAGTTTCTTATGTGATGTAATATATTATCATAGTATTAATTGTCGAACCATACGTAGTATAAGATGATTATTTGGATGCTAATTGAGGCCCGTCGAAAGACAGGGCGAGTTGAGGGTGTTTTAGTCGCGACAAAGGCTCCTTCCTCTCTCGTACCAAAACCCCGAGCCAAGTTCTTTGGTTATGAAGGGCCGGTGCCCTTTATCCATTTGGGTGAGTCAAAATTAGGTTTCTTGGTTCCTTAAAGACCAAGTGGTGACTCTGTATCTATTTTCAACAGACCTATTTTCTCTTTCTTTGATCCAAACAAGTTTCAAAGCAAAGTGGTGGAACGCTGTGTGTCCACACCATCTTATATGGAGTCTTAGATAACGGCAATGTGCCTGGTATTAGTTCCATATAGAAGTCTATATCTCTCTTTGGTGGAAGTCCTTTAAAATCCTAGAATACATCGACACAAATCTCGTACGGTAGGATTCTGATCCATCGTTGGTTGCATACTCGTACTCTCGATTACAGCTATACAACTTATGAAAAACATGTTGCTCGTCAGTTGACACTGAAATCTGATTGTCGGTCGTCCCGGCTTTGGAAATACAATTGTCATGGTAGGGGTAGTCCTGGTTGGCACCGTACTTAGTCAACCAATCCATCCCTAGGATAATGTCAAACTCTGACATTGACAGAACTACCAAGTCTGCTGGAAGATTCCTATCTACTAGAGTTAGTGGGCAATCCTTGCACACTTTACCCAACTTAACAGTCACTCCCAATGGTGACACAACATTAAGTGTCTTCTCAAGTGTCTGGGGTTCTAAACCCAACTGACGCACAATCTTAAAAGCGATAAATGAACGTGAGCTCCAGTATCAAATAAAGCTTTAACTTGACTGTGACAGAGTACAAGCGTACCTTCCAGATGCTGTTGTTCATCAGCATTGAAGCCTGCTTCCCCTGGGATTATAGCATTTACCCGAGTTTGATCTGGGGGGTCCTTGTATTCCCTGAACTAGGGCTCCATAGTATCCTCCGCATGGAGCATGGCAATCCTTGCTCAAATGTCCCATCTTGTAATTTTGGCAGATAGAATCCATCTGGTGGGTAACCCTGGAAGCTGTGCAGAACTTGGCGATGTGCCTTGGCTTTCTGCAATTAAAACTCTCTCCGTTGTTGGTTTGAAGGGCGGTTATTAGCGCTTAAGGCTGTGGCCTCTGTTGACGATATTGTTGGGGTCAAGGATAACCATGCTGAGACTTCCTAGCTCTGTCCCAATTGCTCTTGTTCCCTTGAAAAACACCCTAAGATCTCCAACCCTGGGTATTTCTTGGTGCTTGGTTCTAGAAATTTCTTTGTTGCTGAAAATGTCTCGCCGGCTGGGGTCGATTTATCTGTGGTCGCTGTACTGGATATGCATCCTTCTCCAGACTTACAACAAGTCTGACTAGTTCTTTGAAACTCTGGTTTAGCTGACCAATCATCATATGGCGAAGATGGGGGTTCAGTCCTTGATGGAACCGCTTTATCTTCTTCTGCGGTGTATCAATCATATGTTGAGCGAATTGAGACAATCACTCAAACTGGGTGGTATACTCTCTTACCATCCAATCTCCTTGAACTAGACTCATAAAATTCTTCTCCTATTGATCTTTTTTGTCTTCCGAAAAGTTCTTTTCCAGAAATCTTCCCTTGAACTTTCCCAAGGCATCGTCCTTACAACGTTTATCCCAATAGTAGCTCATTCAGCTTTCCACCAATCTGCGGCGGCATAGGTGAGCTGGAACGTAACAAGATGATGCTTCTCTTGTTCACTACACACTAACGCTTCAAAGATCAATTTCATTTCTCTTATCCACTGTTCGACTTTCCATGGTTCTGTTAATCCATCGAACTTTTTGGGACGTAAACCACAAAAATTTGCTAGTAATTTGTCCCCTGTTTGTCTCTACTGAAATGGTGTAACCGGGGGTTGGACAGGTCACTGGTTGGTAGCATGGTTGTAGGTGCCGCCTACATGTTCCATCCTCTGCATAAAAGCTTTAAAAACTCCTGATGGGTCCATTCCCTCTAGAATAGGCTCTCCAATTTGTGCTTGATGATTTCTCAAGGGTCCTACTGATTGGGAGTGAACGATTCCTATTTACACGCCTTAATTCACATTTGTTAGCACTTTTAATCCTATTTTTGTGTACTATTACTTTGTTTTATATTTTCTGTCAGGTTTTAAAAAGAAGCAAGAGTTCTAGGTTAAAAAGGGTGTGAAAACACAAGAAACCAAGCAGAAAAAAGTATATCGCATGCGCGTCCCGCTAGCGCAAATTCCCAGAATCGCGCTCGTGCGGCCCGCTCGCGCGACCTGTACAAAAACCCAAAGTTGCGTATTTTAATAAGCTGAAGACCCTGCGTGAACAGAATCGCTTAATTACGTCCAGAAAGTGAAATATAGCAGTTTTAGACGAATTAGGTTTACAAAAGCTTTCCTAATTCCTCTACAACTATATATACATTATTCTAATTCACTTTTGGGGTAACACATCAATACACACAACTTTATGCACATCCATATACAACTAAAACTTCTGCCATTGAAGTGAGAGAAGCAAGGAGAAGAAGAAGAAGACCAAGGATTCCCATGGCCTCCTCCATCAACATCTTGATAATCTTCAATTCTATGGCCAACTAGACCTATATCTAGGGTTTCAATGAAACCCTAGCCAAGTAATAGAGTGTCATTTATATTTTTGTTTTAGATTTATTATGTATGGATTATGATTACATGTTTTGAGGATTTTTTATAATAAAATCAAACTTCTATTGATTAAATCATTGCTTTCAAAATCTATTCTTGTCTTAAATCTATTTTGAATGTGATGTGCTCAATAGTCTATATTTGTTGTGCTTGTATAGATTATTTACATGTAATGGTGCTTAATTGAATTGTGATATCAAGTAGTCGAATAATCATGCCCAGGGAAGACGAAGTGTGTCGCAACCCTAGTTTAGTGTAAGATACTCCGTGCTAACTGAAGATGAATTATGTTGATGCTTGAATCATAGTTATTTTCTTGACTGAGGAATTGGGCTTGTAACTATGATTCCCCATTATCATCCAACGTAATAAGCTAATTGAATGCATAGATACCCTTATTATGAAGCTAGTGGTGGATTTGCAATCCTAGATTCCATACACATATTTTTCAAAACAACTTTTAATCGCTTTTATAGTTTAGATTTATTTTCATGTTCTTAGTTTAATTAAAATCAAAATCAAAATTCTATTTTCTTAATTAACTAGGTTTAGGTTTTAAAATTAAAGTGCTTTAGTATTTCAATCTCTGTGGGTTCAACCTTTACTTCCACACTGCAAATCTTTTAAAGTAAAGCATACTCTTTATCTTGATTATGACAAGATCAATTTTAGGCGCAGTTGCCAGGGATTGCAATATTTTTGCCATTAATTCTTAGAATCTTAATTTAGTTAGTTAGTAAATATTAGAATAAATTTTATTTCCTTTCTTTTCTAGTTGAATTTTTCAAGTTGTTAAAATTATCCACAAATTCTAGCGAGTTGGAGTGGAGCAGTACACATCAACGAAGCTTACGCGAACATGAAATAAAAATTGCAATAAAAAAAAAAATATATATATATATGAAGTAAATCTGCTTTGTTTTAAATTTCGCATCAAAGCACTATAAGTCAGGGTGCTGAAACGCATTACTTGTATTAGCTTAGGTGTGGTGCGAGCACGTGCATTAGCTAGGAAACCCGGGGCGCTAGACTTTGACCCGAATCACTGAATAACAGGATAATTGCATGCATCATAATAGAATTATGTGCTTGTTGGATTATTTGCGTAGTTTATTCTCTTATTTGGTTGAGTTAGTCTTTATCATAGTGTTAGTTCTTTAGTTTATGTTTGGTACCCATTCGAGTAAACCCAAATTACATCCGCTTAATCTTGAATTCTAACGTACCTTTAGAGTTCTTAGGTCTTCAACCCAAGCTTCTAGAGCTCAAATGACGTTAGACGACGAATCAACACCTAAACTATTGTCTTTGCTTGAATCTGAAATCCAAAGCACTCTTCAACCCTATTCTAATGGCCGATTTTGGAAATAACGGGAATAACCAAAATAATGGGGCAACCCTAACATACCTCCACCTCCACCTTCGCCTCTAAAAGACTATTTCACTCCTACGGCCTTCATACCACCATCATGCATAGAGTTACCGGAGGTGACGACATCTCATTTTAATACAAAGTCATCGACCATCGCGCTCCTTCCTTCTTTCCATGGTCGTGTTAAAGAAGATCCGTATTACCACTTAAGTGAATTTCAAGATATATGTGCTACATTAAAAATTCAAAATTTAATTGATGATGAACTTAAATTGCGTCTCTTTCCATTTTCCATAAAAGATAAGGCCAAATACTGGTTCCAATCTCTAGAGCCTAATACAATCAAAATATGGGAAGCGTTGTATATTGTGTTCTTACAAAAGTTTTTTCCTATTATGCGTACAAATCAAATTCGAAAATCCATAATGAACTTTGTGATGCAAGATGGGGAGACACTGTATGATACATAGGAGCAATTTAAGGAAAATTTATGCATTTGCCCCCATCATCAAATCTCTAAGTGGAAATTGGTTCAAATCTTCTATGAGGGACTTGTTCCCTCTGTCCGTAACACAGTCGATGCTATTTGTGCTAGAACATTTCTTTACAAGAGTGCCGATGAGGCTTGGAAATTTTTTGAAACGTTAAGTGAAAACTCCATGCACCAAGCCATGTTCGTCCATCCTGAGGGGTGTCTTCCACCTAAACCCAAGCGAGAGGAGCGTTTCAAGTCAAGTCATTCAATCGAAATACAAGAACTATCTAGACAACTTGACCAACTCATGAGGATGGGCCATATGCCCAGTCCAGCTCCTTCTGAAGTATGCGCATTATGTTCTGAACCTTCTCATAATATCTTCGCATGTCCTGCTTCTCAATTCCCAGAGTTTATCGAGCAACATATTAACTCTATTCAACAATTCCCACGAAATCCTCATAATACCCTTTGGGAAATAATTACAATGTGCCATGGAGAAGTCACCCTAATTTTGGGTGGCGATCTCAAAATAATGAGGGTCTGTATTCCTCGCAAAGACCTCAAATTGAAACTAACTTTCCCAATGCATGGCATCATTAATCTCAACAATATCAATATACATAACCCAACCCTCCTCGTCCTCCACCTCCATGTAATAATGCATATGAGGAGAAGGTGTTGGCCTCACTTGAAAGTTTTGGTTCGGTGATCCAGTTAGTACTCTCTCATACATAGTCCATTGCAAAGCTAGAGTCACAAGTGGGACAAATAGCTAACACACTAAATCATTTTATCGAGGTTAAGTCTCCAAGTCAACCTATTAAGAAACCTAAGGAACAATACGATGTGGGGGGTACGAGTGAGCAAGTGAATGCTGTTTCAACTAGGACAACTACTCGAGAGGAAGAAGTTGTTGAGATTCTGAGGAAGAGGAGGAGAGATGCAAACATTAATTCGAATCAAGAGAAGGGTGAGGACACTAGTCGAATTACAAAGACAATGAACCGATCCCAACTAATTATGTTCCAAAAATGCCGTTCCCACCAAACATTGAGGAACCATCACATTTTTCAAAGAAAGGATCAAAAACTAAAGATATACTCAAGGTGTTTAACCAGGTGAAAATAAATATTCCATTCCTCGACACTAATAAACAATTCCCGCTTATGCTAAATGTCTTAAAGACCTATGCACTCAAAAGCGCAAGTTGCGCAATCATATTCTGAAAAAAGGTCTTCCTCATGGAAAAAGTAAGTTAAATCTTCCAACACGTTCTCCAAAGTATAAGGATCCCGGTACACCAACGATTTCATGTATCATAGGTGACACTATCATTCATCGGGCTTTCCTGGACTTAGGGGCGAGTGTGAATCTTTTGCCATACATCGTTTACAAACAACTAAGTCTAGGTGAACTTAAACCTATGGCCGCTACCATACAATTAGTAGATCATTCTGTGACAATCCCTAGAGGAATCGTCGAAGATGTCTTAGTAAAAGTTTATCAATGTTACTATCCCATTGATTTCCTGGTCCTTGATACTGAATAGGTGATAGATTCTAGGAAACAAACTCCGATCATTCTTGGTCGTCCATTCTTAGCCACCGCTAATGCGCGTGTCAACTGTCGAACAGGGGTAATAAAAATGTCATTTGGGAATATGAACCAAAAATTAAATGTATTTAATGCTATTGATCAACCTCCCAATGATGATGATTACCCATGTATAGCGGAGAGTGTGGTTAGACAAGCTAATGGACCTAATAACGTAATAAGCATGAGTAAGGGGAAGGAGATAATGCACAATGAACTAAAAACCCTAATAACCTGGATCCTAATGATGAATTTACGGAAGGTCAAGAATCGATTTGAAACCGTAGAAGAGGAACCGTCGAATTAGGTAACAAATAACGGCATTATTTTTGTTTTCAACCGGAGTATCCCTAATTTTTTCATGGGTACAGTGTCCGAGTTTCGGCCTCCATGAGTCTTAAGCTAGAATGGTCTAGTTGAAGATGTAAAGACAGCGCTTCTTGGGAAGTAACCCAAGCTTTATTTCATCCATTTCTCTTATTTTTGAACATTTTTGGGTCAACTCGGTCAGTTTTTGAGTTCTCTGGACAGGTTTGGGGGTTGGAGTCAATTTATCTTGAGCTTATTCACATAAAAAAAAGTGAGAAATGAGAAAAGGACACATCGCGCATGCGGCGCGAGCGACACATTGTGGCGCGATGTGTCACTCGTGCAGTCCGATCGCGCGAGGTTTTACCTTAGGAAAATATTTCTAACTTTCATTATATAGACCCTTACTTTCTAGTCAAGCCTCATGTCGCGCGCGCGAGGTAGTTCACCCAAGCGGCCTGCTCGCGCGATCCTTTGCCTTAGAATTTTTTTTTGATATGAATCTTCAAAACAGCCTTAAATCTACCTCGCGCAAGGAATCGCACGCGGGAGAGGTCGCTCACGCGACAGGGGAGAATTTTTTGTTTTTATCTCTATTCTCGTACCTTCTTTCTCCCAAACCTAGCCAGTTGTTTTTTATCTTTTCTGCTTGTTCTCTTAGGCCCCTTTTAGATCGAGTCCTTTTTTGTTTTCATAGTTTTGTTTGTGCTTGTTCTTTTTTATTTTTGTTGAGTCTTTCGGTTTTAGTTTAGTTTCTCAACAAGTATGCCATAGTCTGTATTACATATATATTTCTATTGGCTATCATTGTTCTTTTGTTTGTTTATTTTCTTTTGTCGAGTATTAACAGGTGAATTATTGGCTCCAATTGGAGCAATTGAACTTTATCGCCATATTCATATACGTTCACCTGATTTGTGATTGCCAAGATCGAGGTAGTGTCGTTCCGTCCTTACGTGCTCTCCTTTCTTTCATTTTATTGTTTCATTGGCGACAATGAAAAATTTAGGTTTGGGGGTATGCACTCACATGCACGTTATTATGCACTAATTTTTTTAAAAACAAATTGGTACTCATGCTTACATATACAAGATTACTGACATTTTTGCAATCTTAAGTCGATACTTCTTGTCAGGTAACTTGGATTGTTATAGAATGGTAAACAAGGAAAGATGTGGTTAAACATTTGCTGAAGTCATGATGCAACATTTAGGTTATGTATCATTCAAATCGTAGTTTTATATCATAGATTTGCACACAAACCTATGCACTACATGTAGTCACATGAATACATGTTTGATGTGAACTATATAGTATGATTCGGATTTCTAGATAACACATGGTGGAGACTAGACCCAGTGAGCTTTTGAACCAATTTTTTAGAGGGTTATAAATACATTTTGTGTTTGTCGAATTTCATTGAAATAGCACATTAACTTGTTGTTTAGTCTCATTATTCTTGTTTTGGTTTATAGTCAAGTTAAAATATTTGCTTCCATGCTAAATAATCTTCCGTTGTAAACGTTGAAGAACCGTATCACCCTAGTACATGATTTTAGGCTCTCTTTGTTTTTCCACCTTTTTGCCATTTGACCTATCCAGATAAATGATAAAATTTCCTTAGTTCCTTTGAGCCGTTAAAATGCCCTCTTTCTTTAATCACCATGATCTTTTTTTTTTGCTCCAACTTGGTCAACTTGGAGTTCACCACTGAAAGATTGACCAACTTTAGTGGTAAAAAGGCGATGTGTTGATTGAGAAGAAGAAAACAAGATGATCGATGTTTGGGGTAGTTGACTTGGTATTCAATGAATCTTTGTTTCAAAAGCAACAAAAAGGAAAAGAAAAAGGTTGGAAAAAAAAAAGAGGAAATAAAAAGAAAAATGAAAGAAGAGAATGAAAAGATAAAAGTCGGTAGAAGAGATGATGAAGGAAATTGAACATGTCTTACAATGCCATTCTAAAAACTACCTAACAAATCCTTTCTTATCATTTTCATTACCTGAGCCACGTTACAACCTTTGAAAAGTCTTATTTGATCCTAGAAAACATGGTTTGGATATGTAAACGATGGGAGGGGGATTAAAACATGGTAACAATTAGTTTTTCTTGACTAGTGGCGTCCTACCCATGAGACTATTGTTCTATCATATCATGCATCTTTAACGAGTCATTTGTGAGCATTTCTCGTTTTGAAAATATATTTCCTTTGCTCACATATACTTGAGAAATTACACCTGTTTCTGAGTGTTTCATTTGAGAAAGTAATTAACATTGTGAGATTCATAGTCGAAGCATAGTTGGATAGTTATTCGAATTATATTCCAAGTTCATGACATACGCGTGTTCATTTGACAACCACATCACACATGTGCGATTTTATGAGAAACTCTATTGATTTATATGATGCATATGCTTGGGGTTGTTTTTCATGACATAGATGGACGTTTGATTTCGTTTCTTCTTGTTCATTATTCTATTTCAAATCATTGTTTTATAATAAGGAGTATTGAATGTTATGTTTTTTTGTTTTTAATAAAACTTTTTAAATATATAATGAAATAAAGATGGTTGTGGGTCTCTTATTCGACAAGAACCCTAACGAAACTTCACTTGTCCGACTAGAGACACCTAGAGGTTTAAAAGGCTTGTTGCATATGCTAAATGCAATCGCGATCCATGCGACAATGGAGTAGAATTTTTGTTAGTACTTTTATTTTATTTTTTGTATTTCCTTTTTGCTAGAGGACTGGAAAAATGTAGGTTTGGGGGTGTGATTGGGAGTGAACAATTCCTATTTACACGCTTTAATTCACATTTGTTAGCACTTTTTATCCTATTTTTGTGTACTTTTACCTTGTTTACTATTTTTTGTCAGGTTTGCAAGAGTTCCAGGTTAAAAAGGGCGTGAAAATAGAAGAAACCAAGCAGAAAAAGGCATATCGCGCGGCGCGAATTCCCATAATCCCGCTCGCGTGGCCCGTATAAAAACCCAAAGTTGCGTATTTTAATGAGCTGAAGACCCCTGCGTGAATGGAATTGCTTAATAACGTCCAGAAACTGAAATATAGCAGTTCCAGACAGATTAGGTTTACAAAAGCTTTCCTAATCCCTCTATAACTATATATACATCATTCTAATTCACTTTTGAGGTAACACATCAATATACACAACTTTATAGACATCCACATACAACTAAAACTTCAGCCATTAAAGAGAGAGAAGCAAGGAGAAGAAGAAGAAGACCAAGGATTCCCATATATGACCTCCTCCATCAACATCTTGCTAATCTTCAATTCTATGGCCAACTAGACCTATATCTAGGGTTTCAATGAAACCCTAGCCAAGTAATAGGGTGTTATTTATGTTTTTCTTGTAGATTTATTATGTATGGATGATGATAACATGTTTCGAGGATTTTTTTATAATAAAATCGAACTTCTATTGATTAAAACATTGCTTTCAAAATCTATTCTTGTCTTAAATCTATTTTGAATGTGATGTGCTCAATAGTCTATATTTGTTGTGCTTGTATGGATTATTTACATGTAATGGTGCTTAATTGAATTATGATATCAAGTAGTCGAATAGCTCATGCCTAGGGAAGACGGAGTGTGCCGCAACCCTGGTTTAGTGTGAGACACTCTGTGCTGACCAAAGATGAATTATGTTGATGCTTGAATCGTAGTTATTTTCTTGACTGAGGAATTGGGCTTGTAACTATGATTCCCCATTATCATCCAACGTAATAAGCTAATTGAATGCATAGATACCCTTATTATGAAGCTAGTGGTGGATTTGCAATCCTAGATTCCATACACATATTTTTCAAAACAACTTTTAATCGCTTTTATAGTTTAGATTTATTTTCATGTTCTTAGTTTAATTAAAATCAAAAATCTATTTTTCTTACTTAACTAGGTTTAGGTTTTAAAATTAAAGTGCTTTAGTATTTCAATCTCTGTGGGTTCGACCTTTACTTCCATACTGCATATCTTTTAAAGTAAAACATACTTTTTATCTTGATTCTGACAAGATCACCTACCATAGTGTGCTAGTGAAGTGTACCTATAAGAGACCTATCGATTAGCCGAAAGTCTTCTTGAAGAAACGAAATCATGGTAGAGTGATAAACAACAATAAGAACCAATAGTTCTACTAATAGCATATACCACTCAATTACACCATAATCAAAATCGAAAGTACTGCTCGTATATATCAAGTAGTCAAACTGTTTACCACATGGGACATAAGCAAAAACAGTGCTAAGGTTCACTATACATAATATTACTACTAGTGGCATATGTCTATACAATAAAAGCTATGGTCTAATAGCTATCTCTCAAGCTCCCGAAAATCCTATTGACAACATGTCCTGATAAAACTAACAAAAATCTAAACCCCTGCAGATCCTAACTCAAAAGTCATCAGCGTCTGATCCTGGTGGTGGTGCCTCATCCTCCGAAAATATATCCATCTCCTCAAGGGGAATGTCCTCAACTGGTGCGGCAAGATCTTTGACTACCACTTCGATATCCCAATCCTCAACTACGTCCTCTGCCATCATCGCCTAATTAGCGACGTCAACACAGACACATCAGCAAATCCATTAGCTATATCCAACGCCCCTGCGAATGCAGCCTCTCCCATAATTATCCAACTAGTTGAGCGATAACCTCAGCTATCTATCCTATTGCCATATTAGCCGTGGCTGCCATATGTACTATAGGTCCGACTGGTAATGCTGGGATAACAGGTATCTCCAAAATAACTATCTCCTCATCATGAGCGTCCTTCTCTACTACCTCTATGATCAGGTCTCCCTCTACTGGGTACTCTGGCTCAATCTCCTCATCAGGATCATACTATGGCTCCTCCGAGTCATCCGCCAGCTAATCATCATCGTCATCGTCTGCAGGCTCCTCCTCTGCTGGGTCCTCATTGTCCATTGGCTCCTCCTCTCCATCCCCGTCAATATCCTCAATGGGATGCTCATCCTCTAGCTCTGAGTCCTTCTCACCCTGAATCAGCTCGGGCTTTAGAACTGGTACAACGGGTACCGGTGATGGTGGGGCTACAGGTGCTAGTGTAGCTACTAGCTCTAATGGAATAGTCCCAGCTAAAATCGCTCGTAACTCAATCTCGTCCACCTCCGGCCTACTCTGGATCAACCTAGCCATCTCCTGGTATATGGCTGCTCGGGTTATAGCGTAGTGATAAGCATCCATACGTATCTCTGTCGGGTGCATCGTGCCCACAACATAGAGAGAAGTCCACATCCTCTCGCCCAAGTATCGACTAGCAGTCTGACGAATGTGGCTCTGGTATATCTCTAGTATGGCTAGGTCTACTGTATCGCCATGAATAACATGTTCGCCAAAAGAGTCATCCAAAAACAGGTGGAAATTCGGATCCATGCTAATCTGCAAAGAAAACTATCTATCGTTAGAAGGACAAACTTATCTTAAACTCATATCTCATCTCAGGAAATCTTAAAATACTAGGACCAGATGGTATTGAATCGTTAGTGAACGAAAGTATCACAACCTAGAGCTCTGATACAAAAATTCCTATCACGCCTCGAAATAGCAAAAATAGAGAAACACAAATTTCTTTTTTGGGCCTATAGGGAATGACAAGTAAATGTCACTAATTATCCACACCACGTAGTTCTAGTTAATAGAAAGAACAACCCACAGTGATATAAAGAAAATCTAGCATATTACCAACATCAGAGTTATTACAATAACATAGCTACAACAAAAGTATATAAGGTTTGGAAGCAACATATGCCCAAGTACCAAATATAGCAAAGCAATCTAAATAGGAATAATAAACTAATAACTATCTCTAGATCTTCAACTAACGTAAACATTAGTGTAGTAATCCTCCCTGGCATAGGCATCATCAGTGGGGCCACTCTCTGCATATTCCCCTCCCGGATATTAGCCATCGTCGTAGGCTCCGTCACCTGCAAAATAAGGTATAAGATAGTCTGGATCGGAAAAGTCCAAGCAGTAAAGGCCGTCAGCTTATTGAGAGCTAAGTGAATAGAAATTCACAAGGTACCAACTATATAACGTAATAACAAGTTATGAAAGTTATAAGATATAGTTCCACTAAGAAATATCTTCTCTTTACTACAACGTCGATACTTACCCTTATTGTCTTATTATCCAGAGACCGAAACTTGAAAAAGACAACCAACATATCTTGAATTTAAGAACAGACTCAATCATTCACCTTATATAAACATACCATCATTATGTCCATTGCTTGTTAAGGATATGTACCATCCACCGTATATCATGGACACCACGTCAGTCCATCCCCTGTTCGTTAAGGATATAAGCCATCCACCGCATATCGTGGATACGACGCTTTGAACAACATCATATTAAATCTATTGCCACGACTCATCGATGCATACCAGTGATCCCCATCCACCGCTCGTTAAGGATATAAACCATCCACCGCTCATTAAGGATATAACATGGATAATCTGGCTATCTTAGGACTACATGGTCCTGCTCACTGCTCGTTAAGGATATAAACCATCCATCATATATGAAAGCATATCATGACCAGGCGTCCGCCCGTGTACTATTCCTAAAACTTATCAAACCTACTTATGTTTTGTACTAACATTGATACATGACTTCCTATTGTGGCCTGACTACTCTAATTGCAAAGAACGGATATCAAACTCATACATGAACCGCATAACATCTAACATCAATCATGCAAATTCGTTATTATTAATTATACCTATCCTTGTTGTCACATTATTCCTGATCAACCCATAATCGCATCAATGAAAATTCAAATCGAGAATCGAACAATTGAACCCTTTATATAATAAATAACAGAAACAATCTATGTTCTGCCAATACCAATTGATTGGGACAAGGGTCAATCAATTGGGATAGAATATGTAACAATCGATTGAAAAACATGTCAATCGATAGGATCCACAACAATGTCAATCGATTGCTAATCTTGGAAATCGATTGGGTTATAAAGAATGCCAATCGATTGGGAATCTATATCAATCGATTGGGAAAAGTCCAATCGATTGGTACTTTGTGTTCTCCAGCAGATTCGTAAAACAGAATATGTGACATGTTTATTACATCTAAACATCCCATAAGCTTGTAAAAACATATATAAGAGAGACCAAGTAAGTAAAGACTCACTTAAGGCTTATTTGGGTGTGTATGAGCTTAGAACCTCCAAGCTTTCTCTCTCCTCCTTCTCTTTCTCTCCTTTGTCTCTGTTTACCATCTTTATCTCTCCTTCTCTTCTCGTCCTTCTTCTTACTTTCTTCTTCTCTTCTCTGGTCTAGAGAGTGTGTGTTTGTATGGGTGTATATATATGTATATATATCTCACAAGGTGTGTCTCTCTCTCTAAAGACTATGTAACACTGACCCCAAGGCCATAAATGAATCTATATATATAGTATGAAAGTGCCACATGTCCAAAGCTCAAGTAAAGAAGAAAACTTATCTCAGCAGATGCCAATCAATTGGTATTGATGGCAATCGATTGGTTATAGATATTTGAAGGTAATTGATTGGAAAAGATGGAAATCGATTGGTATATTACCACATAATGAATTCAGGTCGCCAGAATAGCAATCGATTGGAAAACATAATAATCGTTTGATATCCAAAAAGTGGCAATCGATTGGGAAACAAAGGCAATCGATTGGTATCGAAATTCACCAAATAACGGGTAAGGGTTATACAAGGATATAGAAATGAATACCAGGTCTTATTTATACATCAAAATACAGGGTATTACATCATCCACCACTCATTAAGGATTTCATCCTCGAAATCAAAAACAAACAAGGTCTAAAACAAAAATGGAAACTTCTCTAGCATCTCTGACTCTAGCTCCCATGAAGCTTCTTCTTCATCATTCCACTGGATCTTCACCAACGGAATCTCCTTATTTTTGAGCTTCTTGATTCCTTAATCTAGAATGTGAACCGATCCTTCATTAAATGCAATATTATTGTTGACTTCAATATCTTTGAAGTTGATCTCATGCACTGGGTTATGAACACACTTCCTCAGCATATTGATGTGGAAAATGTTGTGCACTCCTGACATCTTCGGTGGCAACGTAAGGCAATAAGCAACCTTCCTAATACATTTTAGAATCTCGAACGGTCCGATGAAGCGCAGCGATAGCTTGCCTCTCTTCTGACTAAATCTGATGATTCTTCAAATAGGTGAAACCTTAAGTAGCACATGATCTCCAATGGCAAACTCTAAGTCTTTGCATCGCTTGTCAGCATAACTCTTGTGTTAGGTCTATACTATCTTCATCTTCTCACATACGATATGAATCTTCTAACTTGTTTCTCATTCTATCTCTAGCCCAAGAAGTTAATTATCTCTGACTTTGGCCCAACATAGCGGCGATCGGCAAGGTCTTTTATATAAAGTTTCAAATGGTGCCATCCATATGCTTGTATTGTAACTTTTATTGTAGGCAAACTCGATCAATGGTAGGTGTGTCTCCCAAGAACTCTCAAAATCAATAACGTAAGCGCGTAGCATGTCTTCTATTACTTGATTGACTTATTCAGTCTGACCATCGGTCTGCGGATGAAAGGCTGAATTCAAGTTCAGTGTTGTTCCCATTACTATCTAGTGACTCTTCCAGAACTCTATAGTAAAGCGCGAATCTCGATCCGACATGATAGAAATAGGTACTCTATGTAATCGTACCACGTGTTGTAGATACATTCGGCTCAAACGTTCCACTAGATAGGTTATGCTGTAGGCGGTAAAATGTGCCGTCTTTGTAAGTCGATCCACAATTATCCAAATAGCATCGTGGTTCTACTGTGACTTCAGCAATCCTACTATGGAATCCATGGTTATATGTTCCCATTTCCACTGGGGAATCGGTAATGGCTGTAGAAGTCCAGGTGGTTTCTGATGTTTTGCCTTTACTTTCTTACAAGTAAGACACTGAGATACATACTCAGCTACTTCTCTTTCATTCATTCCTACTAGAAATTCCTCTTCGAATCCTTGTACATCTTCGTACCTCCAGGATAAATAGTCATTCGTGACTTATGTGCTTCATTAAATATTTCTTTTAGGAGATTTTCTTCGTCAGGTACATAGAGTCTACCTTTACATTGTAAAGCTCCATCTGTACTAATACTCTATCTGCTTCTTTTGCTGACATATTGGCGAACCATAAATTCAAATCTTCTGTCATCTGTTGAGCTTCTATGATACAGCTAATCAATGTTGGCTGTACTATAAGACATCCAAAATATTGTCCTTCCACTGGTTTCACTGGCTGAAGATTGAATTTAGCTAAAAGTTCAAATGCTTTCCATTCTAGGATTAGTAACGCAGCGACTACCAATCGAGGCCTACGACTCAAAGCATCTGCTATGACATTTGCTTTACCCGGATGGTATTGCAACGAAAAGTCATAGTCTTTGAGTAACTCCATCCATCTTCATTGTCGCATGTTCAACTTCTTTTGAGAGAACAAATACTTCAAGCTCTTATGATCGAAAAATAGATCAAAGTTTTTTCCATAGAGGTAGTGTCTCCATATCTTTAATGCAAACACTATTGCTGCTAGTTCCAAATCATGCATTGGATAATTCTTCTTATGTACCTTCAACTGTCTTGTTTCAAATGCAATGACATTCCCATTTCGCATAAGCACACAACCAAGTCCCTGGTGTGATGTATTACTAAAGATTATATACCTTTCTCCACTCTTAGGTATAGCGAGTACTGGTGCAAAAGTCAATCTTTTCTTAACTCCTGAAATGCAACTTCATGTTTGTCTATCCATTCGTACTTTATCTCCTTTCTCGTCAAATTCATCAAAGGTCCTATAATCTTGGAAGATCCTTCTACAAATCTTTTGTAATATCCTGCTAGGCCTAGGAAGCTCCTAACTTCTGTAGCATTAGTTGGTCTATTCCAGCTAAAGACTACATCGATCTTAGATGAGTCCACAGAGATACCGTCTTGAGATATAACATGTCCCAAGAATTTGATTTCATGTATCCAAAATTTGCATTTACTAAACTTTTCATACAACTTGCTAACTCGAAGTGTCTGCAAAGCAATCCGTAAGTGCTTCTTGTGATCCTTTTCTATCTTTGAGTAGATTAAGATGTCGTTAATGAATAATATAATGAATTGATCCAGATATGGTCTGAATATTCTATTCAATAAATTCATAAATATCGCTGGCGTATTCGTCAATCCAAAAGGCATAACTAGAAACTCATAATGCCCGTATCTCGTCATGAAAGCAATTTTCGACACATCCTTGAATCAAACTAACAACTTATGATATCCTGAACGCAAATCAATCTTTGAGAAGATCTTTGATCCTTGCAACTGATTGAATAGATCATCTATTTGAGGTAGTGGATATCTATTCTTAATCGTTATCTTGTTCAACTCCCTGTAATCCATACATAGTCGAAGTGGCCCTTCCTTCTTCTTTTTGAATAGAACTGGTACTCCCCATGGTGACGTACTTGGGAGAACAAAACCTAGATCTTCAAGTGTCACACCCCAACGTAGCAAAAATAGGGAAAATAAATTCTACTTTTGGACCCGTAGGCTATGACTGGTGAATATCACTTGATTGTCCATACATACTTCTAAAACATCAGAGATAAGAATGCAGTAACTTGAGTACTAAACTGAATATTAAACGAACTTAAACTTAAAGGATCTTATTATAAAACTCAACCATAGTAGTAAACTTAAATCCACCTCTCAAGGCACACTTGCTAAACAAAAGTACATAGTCAAAACATAATATAAATAACAACTAATCTAGCCCTAAGCTTCAAGTAGCATAGATGTTGTCATCAGCTTGGTGGTAATCCCCTTCGATCCCTTCTTCAGTGTGACCATCCCAGCCATAGCCTTTCTCTGGATACTCCTGATAGTAGTTCTTATAAATGGGCATCTCACCTATACATGGGTATATCCAGCGGCATAAACGTTGTCAGCTTGGGGAAGCCGAGTGAGTAATAAACTAACAGATTATCAAAATAAGAAGTTTTTAATAGCATTTGCATTAAGAAACAATTGTCTCAAAGTTCTCGTTCTAACACGTTCTGATATGCTATATGCGACTTAATGATCTGACTTATACTATTAGGCACTATGTGTCCATATTACTGACTCATTCTCCCATGCATGTCCAACCATACGTTGCTTTGACGGAAAACTCCCTTTCCCAAAGATCTTGATTTGCTTTTTGATATCACAGTAATGGTCAGCCTGGTACAAAACCTCAACTATCCCATTCTCTACGATGTTTCCTGGTACGGAGTACCGGCCGTTACACATAAACAACGTGCCTTGGTATCATCATATCGGCTGTTACACATAAACAACGTAACATGGTATCATCATACCGGCCGTTACCCATATCAATCATCCTTTCTCTTCCCACAGTCATGGCTATCACTTTGTAATACTCTGTATTTTTAGATTCTTATATACCCCTAGTACCTTTCTTAGTCTTTGGTGAGTTTGAGAGCCCAATCGATTGCCTTTATACCAATCGACTGCTATACTAATCGATTGGATTTATACCAATCGATTGCCTTGCTGACAACCTAAATCCATGACGTGGAACATACTAATCGATTGGCACCTAATCCTAATCGATTGGCAATGTCAAAACTTGGCTACCTCGTTTAATTTGTGTGGTTGTGATTATTTTCCCCTCCCCCTATATATACCCCTTCCCCTATACATATATATGTATTACTGTGTGTGTATGTAGGAGAGATATACTCTCATATATACACTCTTATATATATCGTATATATATACACACACCACACTCTCGGGTTAGAGAAAGAAGAAGAAGAAGAAGGAGGAGAGGAGACCAGAGAGAGAGAGAGAGAGAAGAATCAGACAGAGAGAGATAGAGAAGAAAAAAGGATAGAGGACCACCATAGTCGCCGCTGCGGAGCTCAGGACACCGTCACCAGAATGTCGGGGCAAGGTGAGTTTCATTAACTCACTCAAGAGATCGTTTTGGGATGCTTATGTGTGTTAAATAACGTGAATGGAAGAGAGGAGGAATCTCCAACGTTTTTATATATAAAACCAGCAATTTCTAAGGAAGAAGATAGAGTCCAATTGATTGCCATTGGATCCAATCGATTGGATAGTTTCCCAATCGATTGACATAGTTTCCAATCGATTGCTATCCCAATCGATTGCCATTTTGGCCAATCGATTGGCATTGTTTCCAACCGATTGATATAGTTTCCAATCGATTGCCATTTGGCCAATCGATTGGCATTATTTCCTATCGATTTCCTTGTTGTCCAATCAATTGGGTAAGGACAGAATGGATTTATATGTTGTTATATGCTATGAGCTAATTGTGATGTACCTGAGTTGTAATGGTTGTACAAATGCTGATATAGTTTTACTATACATGATATTGTGATATATGATTTATCAACATGACGTTATATTAGACTTATATAATGTTTACATTAATATTATGAGATGAACTGTTTATTGGTAGTAACTGCCATATGTTTCTATTGCTGAACTGTATAATAGAACAGAATATGACTGCATGTTAATAACCGAATAAAGAGTACATATGATGAATACAGAGTATGTGATAATCCTACTGTCTAGAGCATGAGCATTACATAATATGTGGTCAGCATGCATGGGGAAGTTGAATGTGAAGAGATGAGAGATTATGATGAGAAATGGGAATTGTGACTTATATGGGATATGAGATATGTGTACTTTAGATTCATGGGATCAATGACTGACGAGCCAGGTGGACGTGGGATGGTTAGAGTTCCTAGTGCGCCTCTCACTATTGAAGACGTCCAGTGATGCGTATGCACTGTTAAAGACGTCCAGTGTACCGTTGAAGACGTCCGACTAGTGCTCTAATGTATTCTCAGCTGTGTAGATGACCAGTGAGGATATACACATCATTGAAGATGTCCGATGTACTGCTTCTATTGTTTGCAGATAGGTGGTACCGTGTAGACGACCTGTAACCCTATCAAGGGATTGTGGGACCTACTGACTAGTCGGGTGATTCTAATTGGTATTATGGTATCGACTTGTGGATATCAGAGTTTGTACTATGGTATAGGCGAATAGATACGGAGTTGTATTATGGATACAGAGATGGATAGAGATATGAATACAGAAATGGATATGAATATAGGAATGGTTAGTAAGATGATGTTCAGTCGTGGATTCAGCGTCCCGACGTAAAGGTAGATGCATGGATGGTTGCATGGGTTACATGCATGGATTTTTGGCGAATACGTGATGAGATATTTATACCATGATTGTTATTATTGTTTTCATTTAATATGTTTCCTGCTATCATTGAATTCATGAATAGTTTAATGAGACCTCTGCTATGTCTGTGAGTGATGTCATTGATAAGAGATTAACTGCATTTTAAGATGCTGAACAATAACGGTGAGGAGTGCTGTTTAGTGTACTCACTCAGCTTTGTATTCAAAGCTGATGGCGTTTTTGCCCTGGACATTCCAATGTCTAGAGCTTGGCAGGGCTTGAGGACGGAGACTGATGTTTCGCCGGACTTGGAGTTGAAGGCTTGAGGACGAAGACGTGCTGCTTTGTAATAGTTTGTTTGTATATCTGTTGTACTTTTGTTAATTATTGTTAGAGGTCTCAGACTCTAAGTCAGCTATTGTAATAGATTTAGTAGACTTTTATAATTGGTACTTGGGCATATATTGTTTCCAAACCTTTTATATTTCCGTTGTAGCCTCTGATTATGTTAATAAGATATGTTTTATAAATAACATCCTCCCAATCGTTGCATTTGTTGGTTTGAGTTGATGACAATGCGGTTATTCACCAGTCACGAACCTACGGGACCAAAAAGGAACTTGTTTTCTCTATTTTTTTTTCTCCGGGGCGTGACAGGATTTTTGGTATCAGAGCCTAGGTTTTAGTTGATAACCGTTTGTCTTTTGTGATTAGAACCCAAGTTCTAAGATAATGTCGAAAGCATGGGATTAGCTGAGATGAGATTGGTCTATTATCTTGTCACGCAGACGAGAAGTTAGAAGAATCCATCCGAGAATTTTTTGTTAGCAAGTAGTAATTGCTGGAGCCAAAAAGAAATCTTTAGAACTGTTGGTAACTAAGTTCACGGAAAACAAGGCATTGAGAGTTAGTTGTGGGTATAGAGATCATATGTCACACCCCAACCCGCCCCCGCTGGCTAGGACACGTGTAACAAAGCCAAGGACCAAACAATCATTTATACGTTCCAAAAATTAACTTTTTGACTGAAATACCAGGGGTAAAAATATCATTTTATCAAATAAGTTAATAAAAAGGAATAAAATAAAGTTTTAAAAACGCCAAATGGTACTTGGGCAAGGTTTCCCCTATTACAGCACCATTCACCCTGTTTTCATAAACTAAAACATTTTTAACCCCTGCTGCACTCATTTATTTAAATATTTCAAAACACATCAAAATCCAACTAAATGTATAGATTCATTCTAACATAATAAAAGTTAAAATCATAACCTCTAATATATTCTTATACATAAAACTATAATCATTATACAACTCCCAACATCTCTAACTTGTAATTTAAAAATAAATAAATAAATAAAATGAATAATACAAAACCCATCTTAGCAAACCCAGCCCCGTAGTCTCGATCATTTCTTACTGTGATGTTCATCTGAACCTGCGTGGTCATTAGCCAAAAAAATCGAATAAGCTTTCGCTCAGTGAGTATGTGGTACTAATCATGCAATTGGAGTACTTAATGATTCATAACACCAATTAAACATTCACAATAATAAATGGTCACAGGCATGTCAAGTAATCAACTACCATCATTTCGAACCCCTGATTCCGGGCCATTCTCACTTTTTTCCATCGCATATAGCGAAATCACACTCATTCTATCGTGACCGTAGTCAGTTCGCTGTCTGGTCGTCACCATGTCCCCTTTTCTCCGAGGACTTCATCATCATCCCCCTTTTCTCTGAGGGATGGCGTCCCTTATATACGGGCTAAATAATGGTGATTATCACTTGAGACCCATTGACCCAAATAAGCACATAAGCAACTCAACATGTCAACATGACAATTTCAACATTTTTGAACATGTTAAATAATAATTAATCACATGCTTTTCTACTTAATCACAATTAAGCAATTTAAGCATTCACTAACAGATAAATAACATTAAATATCCAATTTTGGAATTATGACACTCACCTCTACGAATTACAAAATAAGCTTAGAAACCCCAAATTTATCCTAGATCCAGCCCAACTATGAACCTGTAGTTAATCCTACACAATTTTGGTAAACTAAATGTTACCAACCCATTTGGGTCACGAAAAATCTATCGATTAAATCCAAATTAAAATATACTATAAGGTTAGACTTACCCCCACAAGTCCAAATATAGCTTCGTATCGTAATTTGGGCAACATACAGCGAAACTACGACATCGAGAACGTCAAAACCCTCCATGCTCTCTCTCTCTCTCTCTCTCTCTCTCTCTCTCTCTCTCTCTCTCTCTCTCTCTCTCTCTCTCTCTTTCTCCCGACTCCCTATCTCTATGTTCTTCTCAATTCTTTTCTTTTTCTTTGTTTCTTATCTTTTTTTTTTTTTGTCATGAGACTCATGACTAACTAATATATATATATATATATATTATACTATACACATCATCGACGCCACACTTACACACAATGTACATTTTTTTGGCTTCTCTTTTTTTTTTTTTTAACTTAAGAGTAAAATAGAATATTCTTTGGAATATTCTTCAACTTAGTTCTATTTCTATTTACACCCCCACATATTCCTAACTTCTATTATAACACCCAAACTAATTATATTATTATCTCAATATATAAGTGAGTCTATATCCATGTCACGTATGGGCCCCAAACGTGGTCCCAAATATCATATAAAGGCACTACTTAGCCTACCGATTATGCCACATGTACAATTACGCCCTCACAAGGGTATCCAAACTGGTCCCATAACTAAACATGAACAATAATAAAATATTAAAGCACTTAATATCATCAATTAAATAATCATATGGCATCAACATGTATTATAATGCACACATTTATATTTACATGTCTACCATTTAATCACACAAATGCAACTAAATGCAATTTATCCAATCTGGACCTCCTGTGGGTCCCGTTTCACATTTGTCCAACTGTGCCCTTTATCAAGCACTTATCACATCGGGGTAACTGGAACTTACCCAAATCATCACATGCAATTAATTATACTAATTAATGCCTGCAAAATAAATATTACTTTCCTTTTCCAGGTACGGGTATTACATCTCTCCCTCCCTTTTAGGAAGTTTGTCCCCAAACTTTTCTCACCTTACGAGTCAAACAAATGCAAGTGTTTCTCCTCGAACTTCTACTGTTTCATATACGATAACACGATTATAGAATACAATATACTCACTGGGGTGACCACAATCGCAACCAATTGTTCCTCATTCTTTTCAATATTTCCAATTGGCGTACCAGAATTTCAATCTCACGTGGTTCATCAAACTATACCATTTTCTGAAGATAATACTTCTAGAAATATTTCTCTCCCCACAGTAGTCATTCCCCCAATCATTCTAGAACATAACCCACTTGCCTTTATTATATTTCCACACCAAATATCAACGGGTGATAAAATATCTCGCAAAAGTTCAGTTCCATTTCTACTACTTCTAGCAAGATTCCAAAACTTCTTCATAATCGACTACTTACTTTTAGGATGACAAGTACTAGTACCCACATAATTGCGTAATTCTCTACACATATAGGTTGTTTAACCCCCCAAAAAGTCTGCAGTTTCGATCAATAATCACAATCTGATTGGACCAACCTGTCCACAAATCATTTATATAAGAACACTCCTAATTCTTGTTGACTTTGGCAATCACGTCATGAAATTTACTACGATAAACATTTAACTCAAATTGTCAATAATATCGATCACAGTAATCCCACGGACCTTCATTGTTTCTGCCATAATATCACACATCGCAAAGAATGCTTTACATACTTTTACCTGATAGTACTGAAATGTCAAATTAATCTTCAAGAAGACTTGTGCCTTTGTAACTAATTGCAAAGTTATCTTATGCAATGATATACAATTAGTGATGTCGCATACCCAATTACTAATGTAATATAAATTCAAATCTCATTATATACTTCAATATTTCTTCTGAACCCATTTCCTTGAGCCATCTTCACTCGAAGTACATACTTGATCTTGAGATTCTGACACATTTCGCTACAAAGCAGAGCTCAATCACTTTCCTTTCAATGATTTTTCACAAAATTCTAAAACAGAAACCCAAATCGATCTTTAAGTCAATTTTTGCTCATCTATTATAGTAATGTTGAATGACTTCTTTGCCCAAATTTCGGAACAATTTAGTTTCTAATAAATTCTGACTCTTGACTTAAATCCTTTCTGAATAGTCAACACGCACACCAAACCCTCGTTGATCTCTGATTCGAGCACCAACAACCATTTTTTCTTCACCTGATTACTACAAACTTTCAAACTGTAGCCATCATGAGTTCCAAGTGTCCTCCGTACCATGTACTCAATTGTCGTTGTATAACTAAATATTTCAAGTCACGACAATTAATATAACTTCTGGCTTGTAAGAATATTACTGCCAAGTGCTCAATATAAAAAGAATACCATGAATTTTCAATCATATGCAGCATAAATTACTGTTGCGTCAACATATAACACAATCCCAGCACAAACATTTGCAATAATAATATCAATATCATCATAGAAGAAATCTTCACTGTAACCAATATAAGTTTCACACTCGTCCCTAGACAGAAAAGAAATCTTCAATATATTTTTAATAATACCTAGTCAATCTCGTAACTTCAAATTCATGTCACCTTCATAAGTCCTAATTAATTCATTTCCAACGACACCGACAAAATCTCTATCATTTTAAATTACATATTCCATAAGTACAACTCATTCACCAGATGTTCAACATAAGAACAAGCTTCACATTTCTCAAAATATTCAGTTATAGAACTCACCTGTCTTTTGGTTTACGTTGTCTAATCCACAATATATAGAAATCAATATACTCATTTGTCCCCTACTTGTGGCACTTACAATCACTAAGCAATTGATTTTATCGTGATACAACTTGAATATGATCCAACACTCCTTAATATCAAATTTTCATCTGTTTACCCAAATTTACAATACCCTTTTTAAATGCGTCACTTGTATGTAAATAAGATTACTCGTTGATCTCTGACTGTAATCCCAAGCAACAAGCGATTTCTCCTTTCCAATGTTGGAATTCTACACAATCATACGTTCAAGGAATACAATACTCACCTTGTAACCAAGAATATCCCAACTTAGTTCCCAAGAAATAAATTGATATTCCTTATAGATGACCCATCAACCAAAATCATGTATCTGCAACAAACAATATTAAGAATCATATGTAGAATATCACAAGTTACTTTCAAACCCTTTTCTCACCAAGGTCATTTGGAATTCATTTAAAAATTTAATATTCCAATTTAAAACCAAAGCAAAAGTAACGTACTCATCTGAGCTGCCTAGCCCAATAATATTCATTTAAAATCTCTCTCCATAGAATAAAAATGTTTAAACAACTATCGTATAATCAAAATATTCTCCACTAATAACTCCTTTAAACATCAATTGAACATACTCTGTTTGATTAAAATTCTTTTCTCTAATTTCCCACTTCTACCCAATTTGGGTCAAATCTAACCACTTCCTTTTATCAAAATGTTTTTAACACTTCTTGATTCACAATAAATCAGTGTTTTTTTTTCCACAAAAGATGATTCCAAAATATTTTCTACTAATTTAAACACATATAAACTCATTTAATGTCATTTAAATATCCCAAAAATTTCTAATACATTATTAGTAACTAAATCCGAAGTCTGAAAGTTTCTAGTGATATACTAGGATACTTGACAATTGCTACAGTGCAGTGCAATAGTCAGATCTCGTTTGCTTACATATAAAGTACAAAGAAATAACAAGAATACTATTACCTGATACACATGGCAGTTGAACGGAGCTTGAAGTGGCTTGGATATTACAGAGATTACTACTTATTAAACTGGTAAACCCATTTTTAAATTCAGATCTCTGGTAAAAATTCTGATACCCCCGTATAGCCAATCAACCAAATTAGTTATTCGTATAACACAACTACTTAGTTTTGATCCCAATCAACCATATCCTTAACCAGAAAAAATAATTTATAACTGTAGTAATACCCAATCGATGGAAACACAATAGAAAAGTCTGTTACTTTTAGTTGACCCCAAATTTACTATTCATACTGATACGTTGAAGAACCAATCATTATTCGATAATAAGAGAGGCATCCCGATAAATAACAATAAATAAATTTATGTTGAGAGATTCCTCAACAAGCTGATATAACCCAAATAGAGTTAAGAGATTCCTCAACAACCCAAAATAACTCAAGCAACTAAATAAATCCTCTATTATCTTCCTTCCTCGACAAACTCAATATTTCACACTCAATCCCAAGAGAACATATATAAGAAGCTCGATAAATACCTCCAAAGAACATTACCGAATAAATGGATAAATAAGAGATATACCATATCTGCTCATAAGGCCCATGTAAATCATAATAAATCCAAAATTCCCCAAACTATAATATTTGAATACTAGAAGACCCACCGTAAATAAAGAAGTCCAGATACCCAATTTCTTGATAGAAAATAATTTGCACTAATAATAATACCCGATAATTTTTGGAAAGAACTCCATACCCACAATCATAACCCAATACTCAATAACTCTTTATCGAGTCAATATCTTTGATATAATAATATCAGCCAAATCATTTCAGAAAGACCAACTCAACTTCTTGATTTTTGAACCCAATTCCATAGATATTCCCAAACTCAGAATTTCTAACTAAATTCTCAATCCCTTTTCCAACTGAATCAATTCAACATTTAGGGGAAACATTTCCCTTTATACTCCATTTTTCCCCACAATGAAGTTTCCAACCATCTCTCCACATATTACAATATGTAGAATGCATGCAACATGATATGCATGTTTAACAACATTTAAATCACGTGCAGTAAACATGTATGTCTCTATATGTAGCTACGTGTCTTGATTATACATGAATTTTTTTTTTATGCGTCGTATTCGTCTCTCGTCCCCAAAGGCTATAACCTATTGCTCTGATACCAAAATTTGTCACACCCCAACCCGCCCCCACGGGCTAGGACACGTGTAACAAAGCCAAGGACCAAACAATCATTTATACGTTCCAAAAATTAACTTTTTGACTAAAATACCAGGGGTAAAAATATCATTTTATCAAATAAGTTAATAAAAAGGAATAAAATAAAGTTTTAAAACCGTCAAATGGTACTTGGGCAAGGTTTCCCCTATTACAGCACCATTCACCCTGCTTTCATAAACTAAAACATTTTTAACCCCTGCTGCACTCATTTATTTAAATATTTCAAAACACATCAAAATCCAACTAAATATATAGATTCATTCTAACATAATAAAAGTTAAAATCATAACCTCTAATATATTCTTATACATAAAACTATAATCATTATACAACTCCCAACATCTCTAACTTGTAATTTAAAAATAAATAAATAATAAAATACATAATACAAAACCCATCTTAGCAAACCCAGCCCCGTAGTCTTGATCATTTCTCACTGTGATGTTCATCTGAACCTGCGTGGTCATTAGCCACAAAAATCGAATAAGCTTTCGCTCAGTGAGTACGTGGTACTAATCATGCAATTGGAGTACTTAATGATTCATAACACCAATTAAACATTCACAACAATAAATGGTAGCAAGCGTGTCAAGTAATCAACCACCATCGTTCTGGACCCCTGATTCCGGGCCATTCTCACTTTTTTCCATCGCATATAGCGAAATCACACTCATTCTCTCGTGACCGTAGTCAATTCGCTGTGTGGTCGTCACCACGTCCCCTTTTCTCTTAGGACTTCATCATCATCTCCCTTTTCTCTGAGGGATGGCGTCCCTTATATACGGGCTAAATAATGGTGATTATCACTTGAGACTCTTTGACCAAAATAAGCACATAAGCAACTCAACATGTCAATATGGCAATTTCAACATTTTTGAACATGTTAAATAATAATTAATCACATGCTTTTCTACTTAATCACAATTAAACAGTTTAAGCATTCACTAACAAATTAATAACATTAAATATCCAATTTTGGGATTAGGACACTCACCTCTACGAATTACAAAATAAGCTTAGAAACCCCAAATTTATCCTAGATCCAGCCCAAATATGAACCTGTAGTTAATCCTACACAATTTTAGTAAACTAAATGTTACCAACCCATTTGGATCATGAAAAATCTATCGATTAAATCTAAATTAAAATATACCATAAGGTTAGACTTACCCCCACGAGTCCAAATATGGCTTCGTATCGTGATTTGGGCAACATACAGCGAAACTATGACATCGAGAACGTCAAAACCCTCCATGCTCTCTCTTTCTCGCGACTCCCTATCTCTATGTTCTTCTCATATCTTTTTTTTTCTTTGTTTCTTATCTTTTTCTTTTTTTTTTTTTTTTTGTCATGAGACTCATGACTAACTAATATATATATATATATATATTATACTATACACATCACCGACGCCACACTTACACACACTGTACACATTTTGGCTTCTCTTTTTTTTTTTTTTTTTAACTTAAGAGTAAAATAGAATATTCTTTGGAATATTCTTTAACTTAGTTCTATTTCTATTTACACCCCCACATATTCCTAACTTCTATTATAACACCCAAACTAATTATATTATTATCTCAATATATAAGTGAGTCTATATCCATGTCACGTATGGGCCCCAAACGTGGTCCCAAATATCATATGAAGGCACTACTTAGCCTACCGATTACGCCACGTATACAATTACGCCCTCACAAGGGTATCCAAACTGGTCCCATAACTAAACATGAACAATAATAAAATATTAAAGCACTTAATGGTATCAATTAAATAATCATATGGCATCAACATGTATTATAATGCACACATTTACATTTACATGTCTACCATTTAATCATATAAATGCAACTAAATGCAATTTATTCAATCTGGACCTCCTGTGGGTTCCGTTTCACATTTGTCCAACTGCACTTATCACATTGGGGTTACTGGAACTTACCCAAATCATCACATGCAATTAATTATACTAATTAATGCATGGAAAATAAATATTACTTTCCTTTTCTGGGTACGGGTA
The DNA here is from genome assembly GCA_033977485.1 of Hydrangea macrophylla. Classification (NCBI taxonomy): domain Eukaryota; kingdom Viridiplantae; phylum Streptophyta; class Magnoliopsida; order Cornales; family Hydrangeaceae; genus Hydrangea; species Hydrangea macrophylla. The sequence goes on from CM066988.1 coordinate 70,802,918, forward strand.
TTACATCATAAGTGTAGAGCGCTGTTGGATTTTAGACACAGACAAATTCCTGAGCGATCGTGGAACAGTCAGTATGACCTAAAAGTAGAAAGAGGTTAAGAGAAGATTATCCCATTATCTTGAGCCACATGTTAGTTGAGTGGTCACACATATTAGTTGAGCAGTATTCGTAGCCTGGAGCCTGAGAATAGAAATAGAATGTTTAGATTTAACGTTACATATAGAACCTGTAGTTTCGTAACCCTTGTCTTGAGCATAGATATATTTGAGTACACCTGGTAGATAGTTTGACCTTTGTGGTTATTTACTATATTCATATTGCTTGATGTGATCATATTATATAGTGGTATTGTATATTTACCACCTGTTCTTACTTAAGCTATAAGTTAGAATGCCTCTGACCGAATAGTTTTTCATTTGTAGGTAGCGACACTAAACACTACCAGTACTCGTTAGGGTTAGGACGACTCGAGGGAACCTGGGCCAGATGAATAGAGTACCTAATGTAGTACCTCCCGAGATAGATCCCACAGGACTGGTCGGAGTTTTCATTCGTCGCATGGAGCAAGTTATCAATCGTGCTGATCTTGTCATTGGTAATGAAGCATCAGTACGTCAAATGAGTGTCAAGCTGTTAAAGGAATTTCATGCTCTTTAACCAGAGACCTTTACAGGAATAACTAGAGCATGACATGCTGAGCAATGGATTCGCCAGGTAGAATTGATATTTGAGACACTCGAATGTACTAACACTGAGAAAAGACATTTGGTAGTATTTTAACTGATGTTCTCAGCAGCAGATTGGTGAGACAAAGTGAAAGCTACAATAGGTGACGAAGCTGTAGGAAGAATGACCTAGGAATCATTCAAGACTCGATTTCTAGAGAAGTACTTCCCAGAATCTGAGAAGAACAAAAGGGAGGTAGAATTCATACAATTAGTCCAAGGTAGTATGGCAATACCAGAATAAACAACTCAATTCGAGAGACTATCACGATTTTTACCACATTTGATTGATACACCAAGAAGGAAGATCAAAAGATATCATCAGGGACTAGTTCCAAATATCCGTCATATGACTATAGGACATTTAGATCAATCTTTCGAAGCTCTGGTAGAAATAGTAATGAAACTGGAAGACGACACTCAGATTAGTGAAGGGCAACGATCTGATCTAACATTTCCAGAGTATGATCAGTTTCTCCTAACGAATCAAAGTGGAAGGGATAGTCAGGTTGTATTGTCAGCTAACCAAGTTCAACAAGGAAACACAGCAAGAAGTTACATAGGTAACCGCCGGAAGCATAAAATATTGGGGAACAATAAGAAAGAATCAAAACCAGTGGCGACTCTAACACATCATAGAGAATGAGATATCTGCTACAATTGTAGAGAACCGGGACACCATTCCCGAGAATGCAGAGCATCAAGGAAATCTAATGGACGAGGAGTATAATGCTTTAACTGTGGTAAAATTGGTCATGTCCGTAAGTTTTGCCCAGAACTAGAAATGCAACACAGTGTTCTGTTGCTACAAGTATCACGAGTGCAGACCCACTGAACAAGTAATGGATCTCGACTTTGACAAGGATGATAGACAGAAGGTATAACCAACATCACCTACATTTTGTATTACATATGATCCCGATATTGCAGGAATTTGGCATTTGTTTGATTGATTGTAAGAGGATTAGCCTACACCGTAAATGGTAGATAATGGACAATTCGTTTGACATTGATCGACAGTAGTTATCCAAGTATAGATATAACATCAATTGCATCCCATATGACATCTTTTGCATCCCCATAAGACATCAATTGCATCCCTATCTGACATCATTAGCCTCCCTACACGAAAGACCACGCCAACCATTGGTAAGTTGGATAGAGACTAGAGATGAGGAATCTTAATTTCCTTGATACGTAGCCTTAACATGAGACGATGAACTAGAAGATTGCGAGTATGCGAGAGAGGATACTAGTGACGTAGAGACGATACCAGAATTTCAAATAGTGCCATGGAGGGTCACTTATCCATACTAATTGTATGTTGCTTCCATCTAGTCGAGATGTTATACAATAGGTCGATTCACGATATCAGTGTATAGCCCTGTCTAAGCTATTTAGTTGGTATGCGAAAGCAGAACGAACATTCAACATATTGTACAACCTCAAAGAGATGATTATATCAATAGTACATGAGAATTTGGAGACGTAAGGAAGTTTAAATCACCAACTACAATGCCAGAGTCAAAATGATTTTAGGTTAACACATTAAAGGATGACAACAACCAGGGAGTTAACAAGGACGTCATGTACAATAAGAGATTACTATGGACGCTGACAATCATAACAAGGAGTCCAGAGATGGGAGACGGCCAATTGATGATACAGTACAGACATCGTCAGCACGGTTCAAAGCATCATTAAAGATAGGAGTAGACGACAATGCTCCGCTACAACTTAGATGAGATTAGAACACTTGATCAATAGAATTCTCACACCATAGAGTTTAACCTGAGGATGAAATCTTCTGAGTTTGGGAACTAGTTGTTTTAGGTTTTGTAAGATGATTAGATTGTGCTACCTAGAACCTTTTCCCAAAGTTCGGCATACGAATTTCATATAGCTAAACCCTGAGATTGGTAGCTATCACTCTAGTACTTGCAGATCGTTGATCTTTTTGTATCGCGTGTTTAGAACTTAAACCTTTGGCCGCTGATGTGCTCATTTATGTAAAAATGAGAACTTGAGCATTTTAGAGTATGTGTTACGAGATGCTTTCTTTTTGTTGCAGGGGCTACTATTTCAGATTTCGAGGACGAAATCTTTTGATAGGTGGTGTATAATGTAATACCCTGTATTTTTAGATTCTTATATACCCTGTCACGCCCCGAAATACCAAAAATAGGGAAAAAGATATTTCCTTTATGGGTTCGTAGACACATGACTGGCTGTGAATGTCACCTGATTGTCCAAACATGCTTAAAATAATGATATAATACGGAAAAGTGACTAAGTTCAGCGGAAGCAAGAATCTAAAACATTCAAGTCTTACATGATTAATATATTACAGACCCAAGGATATCCAAAAGATACATATTACATGTTCAACTAAGCTATTACATCATTAACAACAGAACTATATCAAAAGAAAAGCTCCAAGATCTTCAGCTGGCGAAACTGTAGCCTTCCTCATAATAATCTTCACCAACATAGGCTTTAGTATTAAAATATGCATCTTGACAGTAGCCGGCTCCGTCAGAACCTGCAAAGGCTGGACGTGGATGGTCTAGCGGCATAAAACGTTGTTAGCGGTTAAGCTAAGTGAGGGTACCCTTAAGGTTACCACCACTAAGGTAAGTTATTTATCATCTCATATTCTCAGAACCCTATCTCTTTGAAACCCAACCATACCCTTCGAAGCTTAGCCCAGAACTAAATTGACCAACGACATTGACTGAAAGAAGACTCAACTCTAACGCATTTACGAGTCAAGAAAGAACAACACTTGACAATGAATCGCTTAATCGAAGAGATCACTGATGATCCTCAGGTCACCCGTAAGACCGAACATGTCATGACGATCCTCAGATCAAGAATGCGAGATATAAACAATCACTTAGTCTAACACGTCATGACGATCCTCAGGTCACCCGTACTTAACCGAACACGTCATGCCGATCCTCAGACCAAGGGTACGGGATATTAACAATCACTTGATCGAACACGTTATGACAATCCTCAGGTCACTCATACTTAACCGAACACGTCATGCCGATTCTCAGACCAAGGGTACGGGATATTAACAATCACTTGTTCGAACACATCATGACGATCCTCAGGTCACCCGTACTTAACGGAGCACGTCATGCCGATCCTCAGACCAAGGGTGAGAAAAATTAACAACCACTTGATCAAACACGTCATGATGATCCTTAGGTCATCCGCACTTGACCGAACACGTCATGTCGATCCTCAGATCAAGAATACAAAACATTTCACAACTCCCCAATCGACTCCATGGAATTACTGAAAGACCGACTCCGCAAGAAGTATCCGAACTCAACACAAAAGTTCACAAATCAGCCTTGACTGGAATTCACACAACAATAAACAAAGCTCAATGTCCCTTATTCGCATAAATCCGTTATTGAAGGGTTTGCCATTATCTTACGTGTTCATACGTTTCGTAGTTTAGTTCAATAATAACATTCATTATACTTCCGAAGTTATGTTATATATTCTTCACTCTATTTCATATCATAATATACGTACGATGGAAACTTACCCAATTACTATCAATGAAATAATCTTGCCATACAACATACTTATAGCTTGGGTATAAACTCTAAATGGTCAAATCACATTATATTCAGAACAATGGAAAACATAGCACATAGCTCATGGATTTATAACATGGATTTAATACCAATAAACATATAGATGAAACCCTTAACATACTCATCTACGCGATAGCACTACCATAGCACAAGATTTTCGTAACACAGGTACAGGAAAAGTAGCATCAACAATCAACACCATGCATAAACAAAACATCATACAAAAAGCTACACAATCTGTCAGGATACATTTTCACTGTGTTGACTAAAACAACATGATTTATTTGGTCATAATAATTAACTTTGTAGATCAAACTCAAAACTATAACATTATAGGTATTTGGATCATCTTCATGTACAGAAAAATCTAGCTTCAATTACATTTTTGAGCTACTGAAAATATTCATTTTACTTAGACATTTCAATTTTTTTGGACTACTCTGTCCCAGATTTATAGTACTGCATTATACATGTCTGTCACCTATGAAGGAGTCATTTTTAGACCAGACTATAGAGAGTTATTTGTAGATAAATGAGTTACCTTTCTCCACAAAAAACCCTAGCCTAATTCAGATTTTTGAGCTACTCCAAATGTTCATTTTACTAAACTATGTTCTGCTGAAAGTTTTAGTTTCTCAGATTTAAGGATTTGTCTTGTATGGCATGGAATCCTCAAAAATAGCAACATCAAGCTCTTACTAAACATCACTACATACTATATATGTTCTAAAGTAAGTTAGTAAACTCACCAAGTCTTGAAATTGAGCTTGGTCTTTGAATTTGAGCTTTAGGAAGCTTGAACTCAACTTCAAGGGTGGAGACTTCTTCTTCTTCTAACTTCCTTCATCCCACCATGGAGTTCATCTCATAGCTCTCTCTCTCATGCAGATTGTAATGGCCAAGAAAATGGTATGGAAGAGTATATGCATGCTTATATAGAGTCTTGCATGTGCTAGGTGTCAATGTACATGGGTGCACATTAGCCTAGAAACTGCTAGTGGCATTTGTGGTCCACTTCACCCTGCTAGTGGCCCATTTAGATATTACATGGTCTTATTAGATGCTTCCACTAGATGGTCACATGTATGTCTACTCTCTACACGTAATCTTTCCTTTTCCAGATTACTTAGTCAAATTATCAAACTTAAGACACACTTTTTGGACCAACCAATTAAGTCTATTTGACCTGACAATGCAGCCGAATTCACCTCTCAAGTATTTGATGACTATTGTTCATCCATAGAAATTGATGTTGAACATCATGTCCTGTATGTACACACACAAAATGGTTTGGCAGAATCCCTAATTGAACGCCTTCAACTTGTTACAAGGCCTTTGCTTATGCAATCAAGACTCATTGTTAGTGCATGGAGACATGCTATCTTGCATGATGAAATGTTACTTAAATGTAGACCCACTTCTTATAATCAATTTTCACCTGCACAACTTATGACAGGTTGTTAGTCTAACATTTCACACTTGCAAAAATTTGGTCGTGCGGTACATGTTCCTATACCACCCCCAAAACGTACTAAGATGGGTCCCCAACGGCGGTTGGGAATTTATGTTGGTTTTGACTCACCTTCTATTATTCGTTATCTAGAACCATTAACAGGTGATGTATTTTCTACCAGGTTTGCAGATTGCCAATTTGATGAGACAATCTTCTTGTCGTTAGGGGGAGAAAATGAAATTAATAACAAACAACTTGTTCCTGAAGAACGGCGTGAATTATCGTGGACTACGTCCATATTGTCTCATCTAGATCTAAGAACTTATCAATGTGATTATGAGGTAAGGAGAATGTTGCATTTACAAGAAAGTGCAAACCAATTACCTAATTCATTTAATGATACAGCTAAGGTGACAAAGTCACATGTGCCAGCTATGAATGCACCCGCTCGAATTAGTGTCCCTGTAGGACGAACTTCGAATACAACAACAAATGAATCTGTTGTACGCCAGAAGCATGGCAGACCTATAGGTTCCAAAGATTCAGCTCCCCGGAAGCGGAGAGTAAATGAAAAATCATGCCCTAATAAAGCTCCAGAAGAAGGTGTTCATAGCGCTCTAGAAGAGGTTATGTACCAAAAACCCACTTTTCCTTAAATCTCCACAGGAGATAATGCCTTAGACAAGGCACTAGTCCCTGAAGAGACTATGACTCAGGTACCTGATAATAGTGAGATCTCAATATTCCATATATTTTCAAGAGAAATGTGGGAGTGAAAGAAATTAGTCATCGATGACATATTTACTTATGCAGTAGCTACTGAAATATCCAAGGGCAATGATGAAAATGATGATACTGAACCACGTAGTATAAATGAAAGTCAATAAAGAAATGATTGGCCAAAATGGAAAGAAGTTATTCAAGTAGAATTGAAATCTCTTAAAAATGTGGTGTATTTGGACCTATAGCACAAACACCAAAGAATGTAAACTCAGTAGGTTTTAAATGGGTGTTTGTGAGAAAAAAGAATGAGAAAAATGATATTGCAAGATATAAGGCACGTCTTCTAGCACAAGGTTTCCTGCAAAAACCTGGGATTGATTATGAAGAAGCATACTCTCCGGTTATGGATGCAATCACATTCAGATATTTAATAGGAGTAGCGAAAATTAGAGGGAAATAAAATTTTCCTTTCCGGATCCATGAGTCATGACTAGTTACATAAGACTGACCTGTCCTTGCAAGTATTCTAACATGGTTATAACATAAGAAGGAATTGTAAAACTTCTAATGGTACTCATGAGGGAACTTTACGTGTTTCGCTACTAGGCTATTACAACAGTTCCAAATGAAAACCACAAAATATAAGTTTGGGCGACTGACGCCACTTAAATTATTACAACAAACAAAAGACAGTTCTAAAGCATAAAGGAAGTCCTAAAATGATAAATGGACTAGTTCTTCTATTGTCACACCCCGATTTTCACTACCAAAAATAAAAGAAATATTTACATTAAAATTGCAAATAGTCAAGTGTATTTTAAAATAACAAAAATAATTACACTTGAGTGCCCAAAATTACAAATAAATTCATTTACACGGCTAGGACCCAAATAACTCAAATCTACATGGTACTCTAATGTGCTCCAATTTGACTGCTATCAATGGTACCTGCATCTAAAATAACACACGGGGAAGTATACAATATGACAGGAATAATAAAGGCTCAAAAGTACAATGAACAACCACGACGGATCAAATAAAATAGACCAATCAATCAACCCACCCGTTCACACAATTTACCCGCTCACCCACAAGAGCATCATACCAGGTTCCTCTTGGTCACATAGCAAAGAGTCACCTCACCTCACCTCACCCGTCTCCAGTACGTCGGTCCCTGAGGCCTGTTGGACTATTGGTAGGTGCTCCTTACTCATGACCCTTTAGTCCTATAGCACTTAGCCAAAATAATATTTTAATAACATTTAACCAAAAAAGACATAGATTCCAATAGAAAAACAACATAAGCAAAGAGAGTACAAATAGGGATGACAAGAAAATACTCCGGAGATTTAAGAGCATATTGTACACAACCCCGTACCTTAAAAATAATGTTGATCAATTTCTCCACTCTCTGAATATATATATATATAGATGTGTATGTGTGAATATATAACTATATGTGTGTGTATCAATATATGTGTGTGTGTGTGTGTGTGTGTGCGAGTTGCCGAGAGAGAGAAAGATGGCAGAGAGTTGATGAGTGATTGAGAGTTAGAGGTGTGTGTATATATAGATTTTATTTGCTTTGGCACCAAGCCAAAACACACACCACACACTCAAACACATACTACACACATGCACCAAGCACATGCACACACACGCACTAACATACTGCACAAACATAATTTGGGCTCCAAGTTTCATATGGGATATTATCCCATGTGTTGAGCTCAGACGATATCGCACACAGAGGTAAAAATTACACTGCTAAAAATCTCAAACTGGTATATTTTCTAATGAATATATATATATATATATATTTAAATACATTTTAAATTTCCGGGTCACTACATCTATACAACAGGCATATCTATGCCCTCGGGGTAACCTTCCTAGTAGTCCATTTCTTGAGGATCAGGATGCTTTTCTTCATGGACGCCTAGATAGGCTTCTTAATTATAACCTAGATGTAATATGTCTAGGGTAGTAGAGCCGTTAACTTTTGAGGCTAAGTGGGTTGATCTAATCGATCACTCCTAATACAAGCATATTATACAAGTACAACAAATCTTTCGAACTAGACATTTGTTAGGTATACAACATGATAGTGAGATAGTGACAGTACAATGCAATGTCGATGTATTCGACTATACCCAAATACCATTACTGACTCATGTGACTTGTTACATTACCAGTGTAATGTTGTTGGCTTAGAGTAGAATGATCACGTTGCTATCGTCGATTAGTAGGGTCCAATAGCAGTTTTGGTTTAAAAGATTGTAATCACTTTACTCTTAGGTCCTCGTGACCTTGCCGGGAGAATAGAATTGTTATAGCGCTATCGTCGCCTAACATGGCCCCATAGCATTATAAGTGGTAACCATTGTATTCAAGCTCTAGATGGATATTTTACTATCGTCGCCTAACAGGGCCCCATAGCATATAAATAACCAACTCACAATTAACTCCATTAATTCGAATGGCTACTGATACACCCAAAATTAGCTCTATCCTATGACCGAGCAGTTCAAATCAGCAGCTAGTCCATGTCCCGGTCAAATCATGCACAACTCCTCGGACAAGCATCAGCCCGAGCGGTCCAGTCTACCCGAAACTCATCATCCCGAGCGGTTCATCCACGACCTAGCCAACAGGTCAGGAAAACCGCGCGGGCACATCCCACAGCGGGAACATCTCATCCGAGCCCACAGGCATGATCCTGAGCATTACGAGCAGTTTCATACTCAAGCTAGAAGACTAATGGAATGTGCAAACTATTTCCTAATCCAATTAGGAAACCCCCACAATTAATGCCAATCTATATCAATGGGATTATATTTCCTTATCCATATAGGAGTAGGTCTTTTGCATCTATAAAAGAGACCACTCACCCCCCATTGAAGGGGCTGACTTCTCAGTCTACACAGCACCTCTATAGCATTCATCAACATGCTTGGCCGGCCTATGAGTTCCAGACTTGTTGGTTCACCATAAGCCCCTGGCTCTTTTACAATATAGTGAACGTGCTCAGACACACCCGTGAACGTAGGTACCTTCATTAACACGGCCGAACCACATACAAAAAATAGTCTCTCTCTCTCCTTAAATTGCTCTACTTTACTATTACCAATTTTTGGCATCATCAGTTTGGCGTCGTCTGTGGGAAGCGACAAGTTTTCTCATCAACAAATCTCTTGACTGATAGTCATGCCTCCGAAGAAGAGTGAGAAGACTGCGCAGCAGGCCAACCGGGATGTTCCGCCGGCCCCGACACCAGCTGCGGCAGTTATGACATCTCTGCAGATCACTGTGACCCTCACACAACTCCTGGAGGGCCAGGGTCAAATCCAGCAACAGATCGAAGCCCTACTAGCCCAGCAAAGTAGTCCTCCAGTGGTCGGGAAATGACCCGGGAACGTTGCATACGGTCGGGAACTGATTTTGACCAGACAACGTGCTCGAGCCAACCCATCCCACATTGAGGATGCCAGAGACATCAACAGTAAGCGTACTGCCCGAGAGCAAAGGCAGGAGCATATGGCCCAGGAATCAATCCAGGGTCACTCGGTCAAGAGCCGAGTTGTCCCTAGGCACACGATGAACCGGAGTCATAGCCAAGCCCAATCCCAGAGGACAGTACACCGCCATGAAGAAGAAGCCTCTTTCACTGACCCGACCATCTCAGATACCGGTCGGGAAGGAGTAGAAGCCCGAATCAAGGACTTGCAAAAGTAGATTGACGGAGTGGACAAAAAGCTTAGTCAAAACCGCGCTCAGAATCAGGCCAATACCGAGACAGAGTCACCGTTCTCCAGCCAGATCATGAGGTTTGCCATCCCGCACAAATTTAAGCAGCCTCGCCTAGATCCCTATAATGGCTCAGGAAGCCCGGTCGACCACGTCCGGACCTATAAGGCTCAGATGGCCCTAGCCACCAACTCCAATGAACTACACTGCCTAGCCTTCTCCAGCACTTTGAAAGGCCCGGCCGTGCAATGGTTCTACTCCTTAGAGCCCCGATCGGTCTGCAGTTTCAAACAACTCAGCAAGCAGTTCATCAACCAGTTCGCCGGCATGCATGAACGGCCAAAGCCAAACATGCAGATGCTGACGGTAAGACAATGGAATAATGAGTCCCTCAAGGAGTTCACAGACTGGTTCAACCAACAGAAGCTTCAAATCCGTAATTTGAACGAGACAATCGTCGTCATAGCCTTCTGCTCGGGAGTTCAACACACCAAGTGCGCCACGTCGTTCCACAGAAACCGACTGGAAACTTTGGTTGAGCTCTCTGAGAGGGTTGGAAAATACATTGACACTGAAGAGTTTCTGAAAACCAAATACGCTGGGCAAGAAAGCAACAAGTCTTCCAGAAGTAAGCGAAAGCGAGATCAGCTCAGGAGTTTTGACAGTTCTTCCAGTTCACAATGGTCTGAGTCCGGCAGCCCTGACCCGACCTCCGATTCACAGCGGTCTAAGTTCGGCAGCCCTGACCTGACCTCCAGTTCATAGCGGTATGAGTCCGACAGCCCTGACCCGACCTCCAGTTCACATCGCTCAGGATCGAGCAGTTCTAACTTTATCTCCAGCACAGAGAAATCAGGAGCCCGACGATCCTGATCCGACCCTCTGTCTCCATCATTCTAGATGAGCCCGACTACAGTGGTACTTGCCTGATCACTACATGAGGCTCCATCAATTGTCAGAGAGCTCATCCAAAGACCTCGGGCCTAACCCCGAGGCATCCAAAGACCTCGGACCTAACCCCTAGGCATACAAAGACCTCGGGCCTAACCCCGAGACATATAAAGACCTCGGGCCTAACCCTGAGGCATACAAAGACCTCGGGCCTAACCCCGAGGCATACAAAGACCTCGGGCCTAACCCCAAGGCATATAAAGACCTCGGGCCTAACCCCGAGGCACAAGCTTTGCTTAGGTCCAACCAACGATGGGGGCAAACCCCCTAGGTGGCTGATGATGGCAAGCTTCAAAAGACCCTGCAACCACCATGTTCCAAGTCAGTTACCTACAGTCATAGCCTCTGTAAGACCCTCATCTTAGTGAAAGCTTGGGGGCAAGACGACGCAATGAACTAAACAGGCAAGCACACCAGGTATCTACAGGCCTCGCGGATAACCAAGTCAAAATCTTGGACAACCCGAGCACCTACAGTACTCAGAGGCATTAACTCCACTTAGGTCCAAACCGACGATAGAGGTGACTAAAATCTCTTAGGTTAGCCCACGATAGAGGAGTAAAAAGGACCCTACAGCGACACGCTCTAGGTCAGCTCCACCAACATGGTCAAGCTCTTCTCCCAACAGTCTTGACGAAGGCTGGCTGGGCGGAAGACCACCATCCTGGGGAGTTAACATAAAAGGACCCTAAAGCAATACGCTTTAGGTCGGCTTTTCCAACATGGTAAAATCCTTCTACCCACAACCTTGACGAAGGTTCACGGGTAGAAGATAACCATCCTAGAGGCTAACTCAACCAAAAAGACTCTGAAGTAGGCCGAGTCTCAACTCTCGGTCACTTCCCGAGCACCTAAAGGTCCTGAGCTAGGCCGGGTCTCAACTCTCAGCCAGTTCTTGAGGACTCACCAGGCTCAAAAGCCCCAAGGCAGCTTCCCCAAGCACTCAGACAGTGGTAAGTAACATCAAACTGATTTCCAAACTTGCCCTGATATAGCATTTGGCCAACCTTGGAAATAGGGGGCAGTTGATACACCCAAAATTGGCTTTATCCTATGACCGAGCGGTTCAAATCAACAGCCAGTCCATATCTCGGTCAAATCATGCACAACTCCTCGGACAAGCATCAGCCCAAGTGGTCTAGTCTACCCGAAACTCATCATCCCGAGCAGTTCATCCACGACCCGGCCAACAGGTCGGGAAAACCGCGCGGGCACATCCCACCGTGGGAACATCTCATCCAAGCCCACAGGCATGATCCCGAGCATTACGGGCAGTTTCCTACTCAAGCTAGAAGACTAATTGAAAGTGCAAACTATTTCCTAATCCAATTCGGAAACCCCCACAATTAATGCCAATCTATATCAATGGGATTATATTTCCTTATCCATGTAGGAGTAGGTCTCTTGCATCTATAAAAGAGACCTCTCACCCCCCATTGAAGGGGCCGACTTCTCAATCTACACAGCACCTCTATAGCATTCATCAACATGCCCGGCCGACCTACGGTAGTTCCAGACTTTTTGGTTCACCACAGGCCCCCGGTTCTTTTACAGTATAGTGAACGTGCTCAGACACACCCGTGGACGTAGGTACCTTCATTAACAGGGTTGAACCACATAAAAAAAATAGTCTCTCTCTCTCCTTGAATTGCTCTACTTTACTATAACCAATTTTTGGCATCATCAGGTACTTTTGCTATCGTCGCCTAACAGGGCCCCATAGCGTATAAACCACCAACTCATGATTAACTCCATTAATTCGAATGGGTACTTTTGCTACATTGCCTAACAAGGCGCAATAGCATTTATCGTTGTTCCCATTAATTTGACTCAGCACTACTCGGACCTCCGCAGTCCACTCAAACATGTGTGATAATATAATTGGGTTAGTCTCCTCGACTAACCATGCAGATGTCAACTTTGACATCATGACTCGACTACGTTCATATGAGTGTTCATGTGAGTATATAACATATAACGAAATAAGCATGAATCATAACAACGATTATCAAATCAGAATGAAGTGTAGTTGTCTAAACATGCACTTTCTTATAGGCAGTAAATCTTAACTTACGTACATATAATACTCATCAAATATGTCCACATAGGATATACATAATATTCATATAATATACATGGAGTATTTCTATAATATACCAAGTGAGTTTGGACGACTCACCTTGATGCAAAGTTCGTGGAAATAAGTGTACCTTCGGTCCCTACAATTTATATAAATTCATAGAACAGTGATTAACATACATATTCGTAACAGGGGCATAATGGTAATTGTGCCGAATGAGTTCTTAAACCTCAACATGGTGATCCTGACATCATTCTAAGTCTAACGACATTGACTAGACTCAAATCGGAGTCCGTCATATTAAAGGTTGGATTTCCTATACCAATGGGGACCCTAATAGTAAGCTGTATTTTCAACTGAGTCAGAAAGTCAGTAAACTTAAGGAAATAGATCTACACGTCATTCTAGGAATTTAAAAACTGGTTGCATTTTTTTTGTGAGCTACGGTTTATTTATTACGAATTATTGAAACCTTAATTACAGAATAATAGACTTAGGAGTCCTATAATTATAAAATACATTTTAGATGGACAATTGGTCTTTAGAAATATTTTTCTTAAATATTAAATCTTAAAAAAGGCTAGTGGTACTATTCTCATAATTTTCGGAACTCGTTTGGTATTTTAAATAAATTAAACCAAACGGGAGCTTTATAAATAATAAAGTAATATTAACAATACTAAAGTTTGAGTTTTATACTTATCAATTTATAAAAACAAAGGAATTAAGCCCTAGGGAAAATTAACATAATTTTTCTATATTTTAAAATGACCATTAGGTATTTATTACCTAATTATTTTAAATTTTAAAATAAATTCTTATTATTTATTTTGACTAAGTAATAATAAGTATAATATATAATTAGTACCTTATATTACTAAAATATAAGAATATATTTTATATAATATTTTAGAATATTTAAAACATAGTCTTTCGGATTTAAAACTATTTTTAAATGATTTAAAACCATTTATTCATAACATACATTTATTTATGGAAATAAACTAATAATTATTGTTTAATTAAAATTAAGTAGATAATCAGTGTAACATCTATAAATTTTAATTTCAGAATGTTAAAAATATTAATTTATGATATTACAGAATTTAAAATAACACTAAAACAATATTTACATAATTTAAAACAATTAAAAGATATATAAAAAAACTATTTATTAATAAAATAGAATAAATAAAACTAAAATAATAAATCAAAGACCCGCGGGTTAGCCCGAACCGACCCGATCCAAACGGATCATTCGTTTGCAGACTCAAGAGAACCCACTTAAATATTTCGTGGGTCAAAACTGACTCGAACCCAGATCCATTAGCACCACTCATTTACAGACTCATCTAGATCCGACCCTAATATGATCTGAACGCAGCTCGTACCTGAAACGGCATCGTTTCCTTAAGTTTTTAAAACCCGTGGGTTAAATAAAATCGACCCTATTATATAGCCCAACCCATATACACTCATATATGAACCCATACCCAATCCAACCCGTACCTGAACATTATAACCCGTTGCCAAATGGGTCACCACCTTCTTCTCCAGTGAAGCTTCACCGCCGGTGGGTCGCGAGTGGCCAAAAAATATTCTAGAGGCCATATCTCACTCCCTCTCCATGTAAATTGCTCATTCCAGCGCCAAAAGGACCGAAATGGGACCCTCTATCACATAGTATAAGATGGGTTCGTGGTTCATTCGTTTAAGACTCGAACCATTAGATTATCTTTTTTTAGTTTTGAAAGAATAATGCTATGCATGGCTGACCAAACGTGGTCTAAACCAAGGGCTGTTCCTAGGGAGTCTATTTGGGTACACTGGGTCTATTTGGTGTAGTTCTCATAAGTTTTGGTTGTGGTTTGAAAAATGAAGTTCTAAGGAGCTTTAATGGTGGTCTCGGTTAATACCAGGGTCTAAGGCACTCTTTAGTTCATCCATAGGGGGGTCTGGGTGTTTGTGTGTGGAGTCTAATAAATACAGAAATAAACAAGGGGGTGTAGGGGTTTATACATCAGTCTGTGGTCTCTTTCTCTCTCTAGAGTCTCGGTCTTTCTTTCCTTCTTCTCCTTCTTCGGTGGTCTGCTCCGTGGGTGAGTGTGGAGTGTGCTGAGGCAGTGGATGTGTGTGTGTGTGTGTGTGTGTTTGCGCTCTCTCTCTCTCTCTCTCTCTCTCTCTCTCTCGGTGGTTCTCTCTCTCCCAAAGTCCTATATATATATTTACAACAACACATAAATATACAAACAAACATACATACATACATACATACATACATTCATACATATATATATATATATGCAGATTTGCATATCTACAGGAGCTGATGGAAGAGATGGAGAGGAACATGATGGATTTGAGAGGAAGAAAATGGGGCCAGCGGTTAGGGGTGGGGGTGTTGTTCCAGCGGGTAGGAGGGAGGTTCGGGGCTGGTGGTGAGTGACTAAGGGGTTTTAGGGGGGGGGGGGGTTTGTTTAGTAGGTAAAAGAGGGAGTGTACTTAGTGTACTAGGTTGAGATTCCATCAAAAATTTTGTGGGATCTTGTGCCGCACAGTCCAGGCTTAATATAGATTTTACGGGTTTGTGTGACAAGTCAGTCCAGGGTCTGTAACTTACAGTCTAAGTTAATTATTTATAAATACGTATTATTTATATAGGACACTGGATATACGAACAAAATACGGGAGTTCTTTTTATTAACTGGAAATTTTATGGGTATTACAATAAGTCTCGCAGATTCTGAAAAACTAGACATAAGACTCATGATATGGGGACATAGACATAGATATTTACATGAAGATCCCTGAAGGATTGGCTTTTCCTAAAGAAAAAGCAAGGAGTATGTACCCAATCAAACTAAGATCTGCATTGTTCGGTTTCAAACTCAATCGTGATATTGAAACTTGAAACATTATGTTCATATTGGAAATTTTATGTTTCAAGTTTCAATATCACGATTCATGAGGACTTTCTAGTTTGGTATAATCATTGACCTGGTCTAAGGAAATTGTCATAAGGTTGAAATTTTAGGCACCGCTCAATATTCCTGCCTATAATAATACTTAACCGAAGTTCTTGGACATAATTCTGTCTTCTTATGCTTGTTATCATTGTAAGTTGATAGAAGTATCCCGGTCTATTTGCCCCTTATAGTCGTTTCGTTTTATCTTGTCTATTTAAACTCAAGTGCGTTGCTGAACATAAGGTAGCTGAGTTGTGGCTCGTCCATGTGAATACATTTTCTTCTTTTGTGGTGGCGCGAAGAAAGTTGACAATGTTTTACATTTTTTATTAAAAAAACATCTATTAAGTCTATGGATTATGTTGCTCCTTTTTCATGATTTACTAAATTTCTCTCCCGGTTTGAAGTATTGCACGGATTGGAGGATTCTCATAAATATATAGTCGAGTATACATATTGCTGCAAGAGTGTACTTGTCCCGCAAGAATTTGCATAAAGCCAACATCAAAGTTGTTTTCCTGTACAGAAAAACCACATTGCAATAAGAAAGAGTTCAATTCAAACGACTGGTGTATAGAATAAGATGAAGTAAGACTGGTCCTCTTGAGAGTAAATGAACTCAAAAGATAAAAATTAAAATCTAAACGTTTATGCTAATTCAGACACAAATCAAATGGGGAGTTTCAGGTATTTTTTTTTTACATATGATTCAAATTTGGTTCAAGTTCTTCAAGATTTTTTTTACAAAATTCAAATTTGGTTGAAGTTCTGCATGATCAGTTAGATCTAGATTCAAATTCAGGACTCTATACCTAATTACATAATTGAATTTAGTTTTTATTGTTGGATGCACACCAAAGCCGGCATATTGATGGGCACAGTCACATATACAATTATCAAAGGACAATGTTGACAACCACAATCAAATAAGGATATTAGGGGACAAATTCTTCTCGAATAAGTTGACAGGTAATGACCACTAAGCCCATGCTTTCTAGGCATTTTGCAAAATCGATGTTGAAGCTAAGTGACATTCAAATCTATGTTACCTAGACTTGGGAATGAGTGTCGGGTGTGGGTGTGTATCAAGGTATCAGACCTCCTCTGAATCCAAATCTTGGGATCCGGGGACATGTGTCTGAACGTTGGATACGGGAATGCGGATACCTTCTACAGGTATAAACATACTATGTTTCTTAACATCAATAGTTAGAAACCTCTTTACCCACAATTTGGAGCTTCTACTTACCTTTTTAACATCACTTGTGAAGGATCCGAGTGTCCGAATTGGGTACGGGCGTCCGACACGGGGATCGTGTACTTGGGGTTAGTAGGAGAGTCCAGGTAACATAGATTCAAATTAGAGATAAGATACTAACCAACTCATATATACAAACATAATATACAAGAGAACTGCTTACAACTTCTGTAAAAGTAGTTTTACACCTCTCAATGACTTTGCATTGGATTCACATTTTACCAAACCAACCGTGGATTAACTGCTCATATCATCATGTCGACCAAATTTAAACTAAATCAGATAGTATTTTCCATTCTACCTGAACAGTCAAATTTTTACCGTCAAATTTGGGTTAAATATAATGCGATAAAAATTGACTTTTCTAAACAAATAACAAATTAGGAAAATTCTTCAATACAACCATTACTTCTAGTTGTATGGTACATCGAATCTATTTCCTAGGTCCCAATAGATAGTAACAAGTAGCATTGCATGGTAAGTTTTGGTGCTTTTTGGTAGTAACACTTTTAGGTGTCATTTGGAAGTAAAAATGTGCCATATCATATGGTAGTAAATTTTTTCAGGTGCTACTTGGAAATGATACGTAATAATTTATAGTGTACACATGATACAACCAAATTACTTTATTGTATGATATAATGATCCAACAAATTAAACCAAATTGATTGACATTTGATGAGCATGATGGCTACTATTAGAATCCATGGGCCTAACACAACCCTGATAACCGGCTTAGAAGGTGAGGGTTGCACAAGACCTTATACCCAGCTCTTTGCCTTTGTGTCCAGGCGATATAAGATAGACTTCGCTAACACCCGCCCTCACGCAAAGCGTGGAAGGCAGATGTAAGGAGAGTGGAAGGTAAAATGAGAGGTCCAGAGACATGCCTTTCGTGACCCAACTCTGATACCCATGGGCCTAACTAAAAACTGGCTTACAAGGTGAGGGTTGCCCGAGAGCTTATACCCAGCTCTTTGCCTTTGTGTCCAGGTGATGTTGTATAGACTTCGCTAACACTCTCCCTCACGCGAAGCGTGGAAGGCAGATACGAGGAGGGAGGAGGGTAAGGCGAGAGGTCCGAAGACATACCTTTCGTTTTTTTTCCCTTGTCTATTTGCACATGACCAAATAGACTTATAGATGGTTTGGCCATGTGTAAAGAAGCCTGCAGACGCACCTGTGCACAAGAGTGATAAGATCGTAGTGCCTGGAATGGTTAGAGGGAGGGGTAGACGTAGACTGACCTGGGAGTATGTAGTAGAACAGGATATGAATATATATATATATATAATTTAAATGAGCATATAGCTCTTTATCATGCATAATGAAGAAAAATGATTCATACAGCCGACCCTAATTGATTGGGACACAAGACTCGGTTTGGTTTGAGAGAATAATACTAAAATGTATTATTGAATTGTGTGAAAACCTACAACATATGATCCTAATTATAAGCTACCAAAGATACAGTACAAGAGTAGTACATATTACAAGAGTGGTGCGTAGTACAAGAGAAGTACAAGTAATACTCCAAAGTCTATACACTTGGTTGATGACTAGATACTATGTCATTTTTGTTGATGACTACTCCTTTTACACTTGGTCATATCTTATGCATAGTCGGTCTGAATTACCCCAACTATACTTCGATTTTCCTAACATGGTCAAAACCCAATTTTCCCGCCATATAAAAATGTTATGTGCTGATAATGCTGCCGAATACACAAATTCTAGTGCTCTCAACTTTCTTCACCAACATAGCACACTTCCTCATCGTTCCTTTCCTGGCACCTCCCAACAAAATGAGCCTGCAGACCACAAACACAGACATATCCTCAACACTATTCGCACTCTCCTTATATCTGCGTCATGTCCTGAACGTCTTTGGGGTGAAGCTACTCTCACATCCATCTATTCCAAGAACCGTGTGTCTTCCCCCACTACTAAGAATCAATCTCGTTATGAGCATCTCTAT
Organism: Hydrangea macrophylla; assembly: GCA_033977485.1. NCBI lineage: Eukaryota > Viridiplantae > Streptophyta > Magnoliopsida > Cornales > Hydrangeaceae > Hydrangea > Hydrangea macrophylla. The sequence continues at coordinate 70,822,417 of CM066988.1, forward strand.
AGTCATCATCCTAACTAAAATACTCTTAAGGCCTTTAGTCGTCTGCTTTGTCCTACTCCAGCCACATGAGCGCACCAAACTAGAATCTCAGGCTCGCTTATGTTGCTTTTTGGGTTATGGTATTGAACACAAGGGCTACTGGTGTTGGGACCCTTACTCGAAATGTCTTCGAGTGTCTCGTCATGTTGTCTTCTTGGAACACAAGATGTTCTTGTCAATGGCCCAATTTCACTTAGCTCCTACTAGTACCCCGTGCTTCTTTACCAACCCTTCGATGGATTTGTTGTCTAACACATCCGATACAGATTCAACTTCAGTCAACACGTTGAGATGAAAAATGTTGGGAAACTTGGTTACTTTTTGGGACTTGAGATCACTCTAGTTCAGAGGGAAACTATCTTTCTCAAGCCAAGTACTCTTTTGAACTCTCACTAGTGCGCTAGGAAGAACGGACACTTCTAAGTAGGTAACGTGTCACGTGTCGTATCCTGTCCAACACATGGACACGACACTTCACGGACACTTTTCCTGGAGTGTCGACATGTACTTTTTGGGGTTTTTTCATGTCAATGTGTCCGTATCGTGTCGTATCCATGTCAATGTATCCGTGCATCATAAAGCTCTTTTAGGACTCACAGATAACAAGACCAGTCCTACTCCTCTTGAGTTCAACTCCAAGCTCACACCTATGGATGGTACCCCTTCTATATGACCCTACCTTGTATCGCCTGTCAGTTGGGAGTGTAGTCTATCTCAAATTTACTCGACGTAACGTTACTTATGTCGTGCAATTTCTCTCTGTTCCCCGCTCGCCTCAATATGCAACTATACTTCGTATTCTCCGATACATCAAGGGGACTATGTTTCATGGTCTACACTTCTCTAGTCACGTTTTACTTGAGCTCTGTGCCTACTCAGATGATGACTGGCCAGGAGACCCCACTGATCGACGATCAACTACTAGATATTGCTTCTCCCTTGGTTATTCTCTTATCTCCTGATGTAGTAAGAAGTTAACCGTCGTCGCTCGTTCTAGTACAGAAGTTGAGTATCATGACCTGGCTGATGGCACTCAATAACTTTTTCTGGCTCCGGTGGTTACTTGAGGATATGGGTCACTCACTCCACTGCCACTACTATCTGTTGTAACAGTTAGAGTGCTATTCAGATCGCTAACAACGATGTCTTCCACGAACGCACAAAACACATTGAGATCGATTGTGATTTTGTACATCGCCATCTCACTCGTGAAACTATTGGACTTGTCTCTGTTTCTTCCGCCGATCAGATTGCTGGTATGTTCACTAAAGCTCAGCCTCCAGGTTGTCGTCAGTATTTGGCCTTCAAACTCAAGTTGATCTCAATTTTACCACATTGGTTGTGAGGGGGGCTGTTAGTGAATAGACTTTGTAGTACTATTATACTACTTATACTTCTCTTGTACTATGTACAACTCTTGTACTTTACTTTTGGTAGCCTATAAATAGGATCATATGTTGTAAGAGATACACGCAATTCAATAATACATTTTAGCATTATTCTCACAGCTCTCTCTCTCTCTAATACTTTATCAGTTATAATATAAATAGGAATTCTAATGGACAACTTTGCAAGATGTGAAACCAAAAATAAAAATTACTGAGATCCCTCATCACAGACAGATATGTATACCTATCTATAGATATATGTACCTATAATGCACATACACATATTTGACAGTGTAGTGATGATAATGATGAATATAATACCAATTTGAAAATATATTTTGGGGGAAATAGGGAGATACACAGTACCAAAAGGGCCACTAATACCAACAGTGAAAGCTCTTTCATTGAAATCCCTTGTGTTCAGTGGAGGTGCTCTTCTGCTGAAGTATCCTGGTGAGTATATTGGTTCGTGCGAGTGAGGTGCCAGTACATCGTGGCTATGGTACACCTTCCCATCTGGGCCCACCCACGATTTTGCTGTTGAGTCGCCATGAGCTTCCCTGCTTTTCCACATTCAAATGTAAAAGTTAAAAAAAAAATCATTGTGAAGAAAAACAATATTCGAAACTCGAAGTGTACGAAATTAAAGAGAAATTACTCGTGGGTATGATGGTGATGGTGGTCGTGATCGTGGTGATGATCGTGCTTATTATGGTCTTGTGACGCCATAGACTCTAGTCTGCAAGGTTTCTCTGTGATTTATGTCCCCACACACACACACACACACAGGGGTCAAAAGAAGTCTGGTTTCTGGTCCGGATACAAGTGGAGTTTTTTTTTTGGGCAATGCTATAGAGAGCAGCTTCTCATGTGAGAAGGCGGGTTTTAACCGTTGGATGAGCATCTAGCCATAAGATTCTTAGGAATCTGGAGATGCATTTATTGCTAGATGCTCATCCAACGGTTAAAACATGTCTTCTCATATGAGAAGCTTCTCACAATAGACTTACTTTTTTCTTTTTTTTTTTTCTTTTTTTTTTTTGGTAAAAGATACAAGTGGAGTTGGAAGTGACAAAAAAATTGCATTTTTACAAGAATAATAATTAATTTTGAAATCTAAGGTTTAGTCCCGTGTGTATGGTACAAAACATGCGGAGGGTATGGTACAAATTCCAAATTAATTCAAATTTAATAGTCATAACATGCGGAGGGTATGGTACAAATTACAATTACAATCGATTTGGAAATTAAATTTGAAAAACATACACAGCCCGTGTGCCTGTGTTTATTATGCTTATGCAATTTTAATCGTAATTTATTGATCTGTTTAAATGTATATCTGTGTATTATTATTTGGGTGTTTGGTTGATATTTGTACAACTAATTATGTTATTAGAACAAATTATGAATGTGTTTGGTTCAATGTGGAAAGTCAATTGTAATATTGGGCAATAATCAAATGATATACCGATATGTATCAACTAGTAATCTGTTAAATATTTTGATTAATGATTTAATTATACTACTTTGTTTTATTAATATTGTGAATATATGGTAAAATAATGGAGTATAAATTATTATAGCTATGCCAAAAAATAGAATGATTTTTGGGATCTTCGGTTACAAGTCCAATTTTAAAACTTGTTTGGTCAGAAGCCCTTGTCCAAAATAATTTTATTAAAGGTCCTTTTGGTTTTTTTTTTTGGGGGGGGTCCAGATTGCGCTCAAATTAAATAGGGAAATCAAAAAACATATCCCTTAAATATCTCCTAATCAAATTCAAAAATCAAAAATGGATAATTGAACTAGATTTTATCCATTATGGACTTCAAACCAAACTCTAATGTACTTTAGTCACGCTCCGGAGAAGCGAAAATAGAGAAAAATAAATTTCCTTTTTTTGGTCCATAGGAAATGACAATTGAAAGTCACTAATTATCCACACCACACAGTACTAGTCCACAAGATAAACATAAACAACAATAATATCAACTGAATATAAAACAGTTGTATCTATTACAAATATCAGAGTGATCCTCAGGATCAGCAGATCTGGAGACAACATATGCCCAAGTACCCGTTAACTAAACAAGTTCAATAGAAAAACAGAAATATAAAACTAATAGAACTATCTTCAAATCTTCAGCTGGTGTATAGGTAGGTGTCAACATAACAGCCTTCTCCGACATAACCTGCATCAGTGGAGCCATCCTCTGCATAATCCCCTTCCGGGTAGTAGCCATCGTCGTAAGCTCCATTATCTGCATTATAAGGGGGCAGGATAGTTTGGACGGGAAATGTCCAGGCAATAACGACTGTCAGCTTACTGAGAGCTGAGTGAAAAAAACTCACAGGGTACCAATGATATAATGTAATAACAAGTTATTAAAGTGTCTAAGATATAGTGTTACAATAGTATCTTTTTATATTTCAATATCGTTTGCTCAACCCTTATCGTGTTGTTAATAAAACTCAGCACAATACTGACTCTTGGAACAGACTTAATTGTACAACTCCTGGATATACCAATGCTCTGTCTACCACGTCACCGCAAGTCATAGATACCTTTTACCGCGTAAAATCGCAAGTCGTAAAGGTCTTCTACCGTGTACACCGCAAATCGTAGATAAAACATCAGTTCATCCCCCATTTTTAAGAACATATGCACAGTCCACCGCATGTCAGGGATTTAACGCTTCAAGCATCGACACATCATTTCTATTTCCATGACCTATCGTCAGATCTATCGCGTACTTATGATCAAGGTTCACCGCAAGTCATAGACACCTTCGTCTGTCTACCGCGTACTTATGATCAAGGTTCACCGCATGTCATAGATACTGTATTATCGCAGTCATAGACATATACGTCTGTCTACTGCGTTTTCCAGTTAATCAAGGTTCACCGCATGTTATAGACACCTCCGTCTGTCTCCCGCGTACTTATGATCAACCAGTAGGCATCCCCGTTCTCTTCCCAAAACTTATCAAACCTATTTAACGTTATACCACTAACGATTACATGACAGCCCCCTTTGTGGCCTGACTATTCTAAATAAAATAACAGATACCGAACTCGTATAGGAACCGTATATCATCTAACGTCATCACGCTAATCTATTATTCTTAAGCATACTTATCTGTGTTGTCACATTATCCCTGAAAAACCCACAATCGCATAATAGAAGTCCGAATCGCAAATCAAACATTCAAACCTCATATATATAACTACAGAACAAAACCATGTTCTGCCAAGTTCGATCGATTGAAACCATTTCGATCGATTGAGGAAAAGAAATGTTCGAGCGATCGAAGTTGCTTCGATCGATTGAACTCAGTTCAATCGCTCGAGAGTCGTCTTCTCCAGCAGAATTCGTAAACAGCAATATAAAAGTCTAAGGGACGTGTTAAATATGTCTAAACATACCAAGAACTTGTAAAAATATGTATAAATGAGACCAAATGAGTAAAGGCTCACTTAGAGTGTGTTTAGCTTGAGCTTCAAGCTTGAGCTCCTCCAATGGTGGCTCCTCTTCTCTCTCCTCAGTCTCTGTCTCTCTCTACCTTCTCTCTCAGTCTCCTTCTTCTTCTTTCTTCTTCCTCTTCTCTGTCTCTCTCTCTGACTAAATATATATATATAATGTGTGTATAATATATATATGTGTGTATATATATACCAAACACAAGCACACACACTCTCACAAACTCACAAGGTTCAGCAAACCTCACACACACACGAGCACAAGGTTTATATAGAGGGGATGGGGGTGTGTGGACACGGGGAATCGGCCTTCCACTTTTAGTTTATTTGAAATTGTTTTGAAGAAAAAAAGGTCTATTGAAAACAGATACAGAGTCGTCACTTGGTCTTTAGGAAACCAAGAAACCCAATTTGACTCACTCAAACGAATAAAGGGTACCGACCCTTCATAACCAAAGAACTTAGCTCCAGGTTTTGGTACGAAAGAGAAAGGAGCCTTTGCCACGACTAAAACACCCTCAACTCCCCCCGTCTTTCGACGGCCCTCAATTAGCATCCAAATAATCATCTAATACTATGTTTGGTTCGACAATTAAAACTATGATAGTATATTACATTTCATAAGAATATTGAAATGGAAGATCAAAAGATAAAATATCATTCATAAGATCTAAGCCAAATACCATATAATGCAAAGGTGAAAGATCACACAATAAAACCTAGGGAAAAAAAGTCTAATCACATATCGAGTAATCAAGTTTTCTTAATCTAAGGGGACATGGATTGTTCTTGAAACAAATAATCAAAGAAATCAAAATATGCTTAGCAAGCTAGTATGATGCATGTGAATCTTTGAGAAAAAAAGATCTTTCAATCCCCGGGACGGATGAGAAAGGAAGATTTGATTGAGGGGGAGCATGAACGTATGATCAAGTTCATTCCTTATAATCTCCTTAGATTAGGAGTCACACAATCTCCAAATCTTGCATGGATGCAATGTATAGTCCTAGAATGTGCAAAGGTTGTAGTGTGTTTGTGTACATGGACTTTCTAAAGTGACTTAGAAGTCTAGAGTATGCATGAATGCATGAATGCATGAAGTAAATCATCATAGAATATATACAAATGTAGTATGGACTACTTCCTAAGATATGAACTAAGTTGGATTGCATGTAAGCATCAAATCAAAGGAAACAACTCAAAACATGCTTGCTGTGAATAGTGGACAGAACAGTGAGTTGATTTTGTAAAAATGGAAAAGTGGGGTTAGAAATGTTTTTAGTTCATAATTTTGTATGGAGATCATCCTTATTGTGTCTAAAATACATGTCAAAAATCCAAACTATAATAACTATTACGGATTGAAAGAAATCATATGAACAAGAGAGGTTACTCAGAAACAGAGTTCGTACTGTCGACTGAAATGTTGAAAAATCTTAGAAAATGAAAACAACACATGTAGAGGACCATGTTGTACAGAAAGTTCTCTAAGAGGCTGAAGTTCAAGGGAAAAATGAGTTGGGACCACTCCTTTTGGAAAAGTTTTCTGAAAAACAAGTTGAAAGTCAACCTAGCTGTTGTGACAGTAAAAACAGAATGTCTAGAAGGAATGTTTGGACCAAAATGACACCCTCTAAGTGTTTTTAGATCAAACCAAAAATCATGGGTGTTCTCTAATGAGTTATGAAGACTTTCCAAGTGGTCTTGTAATCACCCTTTGAGTATTGAGTTCTAGAGAAATCTTTGAACTCAGATTATTCACTGTTTTGAAATATTTTTGAGAAAACAATGTGTATTTCTTTGGAATCCAAATATTGGGGATTTAGAGGGGTTTTGAAATAGAGGGTTTTGAAAGCATATTTTTAACATCAAATGGAGATTATGACCTCTTAGAATATCAACATTAAACTCATATCAAGAACCTCCAAGATTGTTGGAGAGATTCATTTTCATTTAGATGTGACTTCAAGAATACATAGGAATGTATTGAAGTCATAATCATCATCTATCAAACATGTTTTTGAGGTCAAGAGCTACAATCTATAAGGATTCACTCACCTCAAACTGCATGTCATCATTTAGGTGATGATGAACTAGTAAGTAAATAAAGAAAATAAAAAAGAAATGAGATTAAGAGGAGATGAGCATAATATGTAAACAAGCAAGTAAGTAATCAATATATGATATTCAATGAGATTATGGACTTGTAGCTTGATGTTTCACTCATATATGGTGACTTTGGACATGGAAGTAGCTTCCTATCTCATAAATACTCACTAAAATGGTGGTTAGATGTATTGAATGTGAAGTAAAGAGGAGTAATGAAGTAAAAACAAAGTTGTAAACTCATTTTCTTGTTGGAAATCAAGAGGTGGAAGCTCACTTTCACTATCCTAACCTTATCTCTACAACTTTTCTCTCTATAACTTTCTAAGCTTTGCATTTGCACCACCCTAAATGAGAAGTCAAGGGGGGTTTATATAGGCCAATTTGGGGTGGTTTTGGGATTTAAAGAGTACTCCCATTGGTCCCAAACATCTGTGAACAAGAAACTACGCCGTTTTGGTTTTCAATTAATCAAAATAGACCCCCAAAATAAATTACAAAAATGGACTGTTCTGGGAGAGAGTGCCGCGGCAGCAGTGGGCCAGTGCCGCGGCAGGACTGCTCCTCCAACGTCTGGATAATGTTGTTTAGGCCCCCAAAGGTTCTGGTATTCGCGAAAAGGCCCTATTTCGTCAGAAACTCACAGAAAATGAGTACGAACTCCAAATTGAGCTTGTGATATACCTTTGGAAAGGTAATGGAGTCTACTTTTCACAGAAAATAGTTCAGAGTCAGGTCAGTTTAAAAAGTTTTGCGGTATTCGTGATAAAAGTCGATTTGATCGTCTTTTTTACCTTCGGAAATCCATAATAAATTCGTTTTGAATCCAGATATTATGTGCGATATCAGTTGGAAAGCTATTGACCTCTAGTATCCATGAAAAATGTTTGAAAAATGACACGGTGCCCCGGTTTCAAAGTCAACTTTTAGGTCAAATCGGTCAAACCTGGGATCTCCGAGAAGTTTTGGGAACCTCTGGGAGCTCCCAGGAGCTGACATTTTCGTCCGATTTTCTTTTAAAACTCATTTTTGTACTTTTCACATGATCTAATATGATCTCGAAACTTTCTGGAGAATTGGATGATTTCGGTCAAACCCTTATCAAACCTGGTCAAACTTGGGTCAAACCGGTCAACGGAGGCTTTTCGAGAACTTCCGGGGGTCTCTGGAAGCTGACGATTTCATTTAATTTTGCTTCAAAACTCATTTTATTACTTTTTTTTACGACGTAGTGTGTTTCCTGAACATTTGGTCCAGATTTGGGAATGTTTGGGCTTTTAAGGGCATTTTGGTCATTCTGAGCATTTTGAGAGATAGAACTAACTTCCAGGAGTCATTTTTGAGTCTTTTTTTATCATCTTACCACCAAGCTATAGGTCTCCTAAATCTGATAGCCGGCAAAATGGGGTGTCTACAGGTTGCAGGTTGCTGTTTTTGCGTGAAACCTGGAAATCCTGATGATTACAAGTTCGATCGATCGAAGTAAGTTCGATCGCTCGAGAGCAGATTGGTCAGGTTTGATCGATTGAAGAGGGCTTGATCGATTGAAGTAGGGACCACGTCATAAATTTATGTCGGTAGGGTTTCGATCGATCAAACAGGGTTCGATCGCTTGAACTTTAGAATGTTCGATCGCTTGAACTTTAGAATGTTCGATCGCTCGAGAGTACTTCGGTCGGTTGAAGATAAACTTTTAAGTATGAACAAGGGAATATATAGAAACTCTATGTATTAAATAATTATTAAAAATACAGGGTATTACAACTTTAATTAAGTCTAATATATACACTGAAACACATATATATATATATATATGTATATACACAGAGAATACTTTTCAGAATTTTTCCAAAGTGTTTACAATGTTGTACAAACTATTAACTTGAGAATTTGAAAGAAAAAATAGAAAACAAACAGAACACTTTTGAAAAATTCCACAAAGTGTTAAAAACTGTCTTTTTTGCATATGTTTTTCCAAATTTATTTATTTATTTATTTATTTATTTTATTGAGGAAGTGCGTGTTTTAAAACAAACAAATAATTTTGAGATTTTCACAAAGTGTTTAAAAACTGCATCTATTTTTCCGTAACACTTTTGAGAAAATTCCCAAACTGTTCATCTGTTTTTCCATAACACTTTTGAAAAAATTCCCAAAGTGTTCATCTGTTTTTCCAAAATACTTTTGAGAAAATTCCCAAAGTGTTCTTTGATAAAATTTGCAAATTGTTCTCTGTTGATACAAAGAGCAATACACACACACACACACACACATATATATATATATAGAGAGAGAGAGAGAGAGAGAGATTACAATGGGGGTGTTGAAGCTTCTTAAGAACATGTTCATCGTCATCATGATCATCACTACATAGGGTTTTCAATTTGCATATATAGATACGTGTATACCTATACCTATATATATATATATAGAGAGAGAGAGAGATAAACCCCAAGTATTCTCTACAAGACTCGGATGAATAGATCCAGGAAAACTTCGTCAAACTCATATATAATACTAGTTTTTAGAGATAGAAGGGGGAAGAGAGGGAAAATGCAGATTTCAAAGGTGTTGCCAGATTTCTAGGGATTGTTATAATATCTTCCTTATATAACCATAAACGTAAATCAATCTAAGAAAAAATCACACCGAATAAGATTTAGATAGGGGCTTTTACCACTCAAGATAGCAAATGGGGGATTTTCGGCTAAAAAAACTCATGATTTTTTTCCCCTTTTAGTTGTGATTTCAAAACTTACCCGAAGTAAATGTTTTATTTTCCTAGTTTTCACATTTTCTTACTATAGTTATTAAATTCTGTACATGTGCAGAAACACAAGAAAACTTTATGACACACAGATTCGCAAATTATTATAAACTAGTAGCATATAACTCGCGCAATGCAAGGTATGCTGTTTGTCATACAACTCATAGCAAAACTTCTAACAAAGAATAATTCATACTTCACAAAATGTTTATTTTCCATCAAAAGATGAAACCTTATATACACAAGCATACCTTTGTAGTGCTTAAAAAATTGAATTACTTAACAGCATTATCTCATAAATGAAACAATATGTTCATTCTTTAAAAAGATTCATATCATGACTTAACTGACATATTTTTGGCATACTAAGGAGCTAAACAATAAGGAAAAAGAAAACCACAGGCGATATTAGATACTGACTCAGTAGCCATGAAAGGACCATGTTATTGCAACAAGTCCAAGAGGAGAAATTTGAGGAAGTTGAAGCTGGTTGCAAGATCGATCCATCAACAAACCCTAATTTGTTCTTCGTTGTTAAAGCCATGATCATTCATCGGCTCCATGTATTGTAATTCTCTCCAGTAAGAGGTTGTGTAAAAAGTGCAGAACCAGGACTATCTGCATGGTGAAGAAAGAAAGGATCATCGATTTGATCCATGGAAGGAATCGGAACTTGAAGTTGAGGCATAGTGTTTGATACTCAAGAAAATTGACGAACAAAGGAAAAGAAAAAAAAATCACTCGAGAATTGAAGAATTAATCAAGAAATTCTGCAATGAAAGTCAAGGAAAAAAGAATCAGTGAGTAACAGTCACTGAAGATTGCAGAGAAACAAAAAAATGAAAAAGAAAATCTGAAGAATGACGAGCGAGAAAATTTAAGAAGGTGAGAGAAAGTTTGGCGGAAGAAGGGAAAATTTCGTGCGCTCTGATACCATATCAGACAAGATGAATCCATCTTGAGGGGGACTATTAGATACTGACTCAGCACAATTGTTGATTAGGTGTTTACATAAGTTTAACTTAACAAGTTGGACTCAACAAGTTGGTTAGGTGGTTGTTTTAAATAGCTGTCAATTAGTTAGGTGAACCACTCGGCTATATAGTTAAGTGTATTGGAACTTTCATTTGATTCATTCAATAAAATTACTTTCTCTCTCTTACTATTTGATAGGCGATGATAGGGGTGGGCAAATAGTTCAGTTAACCGAAATTCGAACCAAACCGAACTAAAATTTTCATTTCACTTCAGTTAATTCAGTTAAAAATTTCAGTTCACTTTCAAACCGAACTATATATATATATATTTTTTTTTTTTCAGTTCGGTTTTTAGTTGCACTGTCCCAAAAACCGAACCGAACCGAAAAACTGAATATTTTTTTTAGTTTATATATTATTAATATATTTTTATATACAACTCTATATATTACAAATTTATAAGTAAATTATATATAAGTAAATATAAATATATGTTTTCTTTGTAATATGAAAGAAAAATGGGAAAAAAAACATATAAAAAAGTTGTGAAAATGAAAACAAAAAAGAAAAGAAAGTATAGTTTTTTTTAAAATTCAGTTAACCAAATTTCCAATCCGAACTGAACCGAACCAAATTGACCAAAACCAAACCAAAGCGAAATATAATTCAGTTCAGTTTCAGTTTCCATTTCTCCAAATCGAACCGAACAAAACTGAACCGAATTTGTCCAAACCGAACCAAACCGACCGAATGCCCACCCCTAGGCGATGACCTTGAAGTAAGACAAAATTGGATTTTTTTTTTTTTTTTCTAATTGTTTTTTTCCTTGATTGGGCCGAGATTGCACTTAACTGAAACCCTGCTTCTCAATGAAATGTTTCTTCATAATAGATAGTGGTTAAAGTAATGAATGGAGACACATACCCTGCATAGCTTCACTATGTTACACATAGCGAACCAAGCCCCTTGTGGCCGAGTGGTAAGCTTCTTGGGTGTACTACACAAGAGGTTTAGTGTTCGAGTCATGGGGAGCGTGGCCACTGGAGTATTCACCCGGCGCCTCCAGGCCTCGGGGGATTAGTCGAGGTGCGCGCAAGCTGGCCCGGACACCCCGATTATCAAAAAAAAATGTTACACATAGCGTTCATCCAGTGGTTGAAAGGGGAGGCATCTTTAATCGGCACAATGAACAATTAAAAGTAATCGAACAGAAAATTGGTACCAGCAGCTCTAAATCACTTTCTTTATAGTGCCAATTATGATCACGTTATTTTCCCCACAATACAAATCCCAATTAAAAACATAGCCATGACATTTCAGGAACTTCAATTGCGAACCAATACAAAAATGTCATCAAGCTTCTTTGTGCCATCAGAAAAAGAAACATGCATCATCTATAATAGTGGATAATAGGTTAACACAACTTTTGAGATTCTCATTAGTCATTACAATAATAACAAAAGAAGTCCTTCAAGATCCAATTCGTTCTCCTAAATTTTTTATTAGAACCAAATAACTACAATGTGCCACTGAAAACAAACACGTAGAGATAATGACCCAAAAGATCTTAATCAATTCACTAAATCAAAAATGCTAAAGTGTCATAGTAATGCAAACCACATATTTACAAATAAATTTAGAATACAAAGTTTAAACTACAGCATTATTCTGCAAAATGTTCTTTAAACTGTATAAATGATGGACCTGAATAACAAATAGATTATAACGTTAAAAGAAAAAGGAGTTGTACCGATGGTTGTGGCATGAGGGGGTGGATTTAGAAATTCAAATCAGGCAGGACTTGATAGAGCCCCCAAAATAAATATTTTTTTTTGGTCTATTTATACATATTTTGCCTATATTTTGTATAAATTAATGATCCAAACTAATGCTATAAAAGTTAGCACAAAACATAAGAGAGAGATTGGGGGACTTTTAAAATTGTCAGGAGAGACTTAACTATAAAATTATTATTATTATTATTATTATTATTATTATTATTATTATATTTTTTTTTGTGTGTGTGTAAAACTACAATTTTAAAAATTCTGGGGGCTTGAGCCCCTCACTTACACATAAATCCGTCCCTGGTGGCAAGAGTAGTTCAATTGGCAACTGGCAATGTATGGAGTTGTGATGTAGACAGTAGGCGCAAATTCTGGTGGCAGATGTGTGTTTTGAATGTTGTGGTCATTGCAACAAGGGAAATGTTTGGTACACACACTTTTTGACACATTTTTTGACACACTATGTTTTAAACACATGTACTCTCTGTTGTTTGAATTTTTCACACTTTTTTGTGCACCACTTACATAGCACAAGGTACATGCATTTAAAGCTGTGTCAAAAAGTGTGTATGTAGCACTACTCATTCAACTTCGGCCTAGCCTATTGCTAAGGACGCCAATGAAAATTTTGTTTTCATTACACATTGTTTGCCTTCCCCTTACTAGCCAAGATCCAAAATGAAACCATTACCATATAATCAGATAAAAAGAAAAAAAAAAAAAAAAACTCTACAAAAAACCCATTGGCATCCATAAGTTCAAATAAAATACCCATTAATTATTTGCTCTCCACAAGAAAAAAAGCACTATTATTAATTTGCTCTCCATATTGTTATAACTAGATCATTGTGACAACTCAAAACTGTTTTTCGACCAAACAATATAATTTTACCCTCAATTAATTTGTGCGTTTAAGCCTACAGAACATGACCTGATCTTTCCCCAATATAAAGGTTTATATGTTACAGTATATTCTTTGCTACTGTGAAATGCGCAACATAAGCACAACAACGTATTCGTGCATTACGAGGGTTACAAGCCAATATCTTTTAATAATCATTACTTGAAAAGTTCAAGTTTATGGGTTGTCCGTTTTACCACCGGGTCACCCTGCATGTATAAATCCCTCATCAAACCTCAAATTTTTGGGGAAAGGGAAAATTCCACTGAACAACTTCAAATGTTTAACCCTTGAATCTATGTTTATTTCGGAAAAATAAAAATAAAATTACAGGAGAGACGGCTCAATGACGCTTCTTCCCAGTAGCAATTTCCCAAGCCTGCAAAATCTGGCTTACGATTTCTTCAACTCCCACTCCATGCTTAACCTGCATAAGACGTATACAATTACCAACGAAAGTTGTGGCATTCTCAAGAGCGAAAAAGTGAACTACTAGTAAAAGAAGTTTGTACTCGAGTTGTTTGTTTGGATTGAAAGAAACGGAGACAAGAGACCAGAAACTAAACTATCTCCCGTTCTCCTATTTGGTAAGTCAAGTCCGAGAGAAGAGAAGATTAATGGAGATAAGTGGAGACAAAGTGAGGAGAAAGAGAGCCAATTTTTTCTCTTTCAAATCGGAAAGATTCAAGATTCCGAAAGATGAGATGTGAATAAAAATAAAACATCCTTTTAGAATACAAAAACATCCTTGAGTATGTCACACTCATAAAATCAATAAAGTATAAAAGAGTAAATAGAGTCTAAATCATTTCTTTTTTGCTATCTTTTGAAATCTAGCCAAACGAGATGAAGTCGTGTTTCTTTTCTCTTCTCCTTTCTTGCCTAACCAAACAGGATGGAGAGAACCCCACTTACACTTACACTTCTCTTCTCTTCTCTTCTCTTACCTTCCCCCAATCCAAACAGACTGTTGAGTGAAGAGAAGAGAAAGGAAACCATTTTCCTTCAACTTCTCTTGTTTGATAAGTTAATTTGGGAGGAAGAGACGGTTAACGGAGAGAAGTGGGCAGAAAGTAAGAGAGAAACAAGTCCATTTTGGGTTTCCTCTAATTTGGAGAGATTTAGACAGAAAGACGGAAAATTAAAACATTCTAAAAAAGACCAATATATCCATGAACATGTTTCGCTTGTGAAGTATCATTATTTGATAAAAATACGAACAAATTAGTTCTAAATACTTTTTTTGTCTCGGGAAACCTAACTAAACAAGAGAAAGCTATATTTCCTGTCCCTTCTCTACCGCCTATCCTTATACCAAAAAGTAAAGAAAAAACCCTACTTTCTCTTCTCTTCTTTTCTTTCAATGAGTTTCTCTTCCTTTTCTCGCAACCGAAACGGTGCCGTGTCTTATAAAATGATAAGGAGGAAAGTAAATCTCCAATTATAGTACTCGAGGTTTTTTTTTAGGAATATAGTACTCGAGTTTTAACAAGTATGTAGTGCGTTCTTTGCATTCTTCAAAAATCACTTTAAGAATGAAATTGTAATACCCGTTCAATTTCTACTACTATACATACTACACTTGTTTAGTTGTAGAATATACAAATATTATTTAGGGACAATATAAGTCAATGACTTAGAGAATGTAGTAGTACTTAGAATATTTGTCCGGTCTAATATGGTTATTTTAGGCTAAAATGAAACCATCATTATTTATGGAGACCGTTGGTATACTTTTTACATTTTTTCTGAATACAATAGGATGGTTACAAAATACAGATTTTCAATTTTATCTGTACATTTGAACCATTAGTAGAGAAACCGGACTAGATATAATATTGATTGGCCACGTATAAGGACCAAAATTTGGCCACTTGTAAGCACCTTAAACTTGGCCACTTGTAAGGCCCAAAAGTTGCCACATTTTCATGCTTCCAGAAAATATATAAATATATAAATATATATATATATGAAAAGATTCAAATCTTAGCATATCTAATATAAAAAAAAAAAAAAAAAAAAACCCTATACCTAGCTTAGACTAAAATGATGCAAGAGTTAGATTCCATTTTTTCCTATATAAACACATCCCGGGGAGTTAGTTTTCTTCACAACAAATCACTCGATAAGGCCATGTTTGGCTACTCATTAATAGAGTAAATGAGAAATAGTTGTTTTGGGCAATCAAAAAGAGTGGAGATCAAGGAAGGAAATTATTTCCAAGCTCTATTAAAGGTGAGAGTTTTCCTATAGCATTTATTTTATCTTCAAATCTATCAAAAGTGAAAGAATTACAAAGTATTTATTTTAATCTTCAAATATATTGAAGGTGGGAGTTTAGATATAATATTTATTTTATCTTTTATCTATTACAAGTGAGGATTTTCATACAAGATTTATTTTTATCTTTAAAAATGGGAGTAATACTGAAGGAAGGCAGAGTTTAAAGTCTTTTGGTGGAAATTATTAGAATCTATTATTTTGAATAAAACATATTATTTTGAAAAGTACTTTCTTTAAAGGCCTAATTGCACTTTACCCCCTCGTACTATACACGTGTTTTCAATTGGGTACATGAACTTTTTTTTTTTGCAATTGGATACATGAACTTTCATTCCCTTTCCAATCAGATACATTTGATGACGCCGTTAGTTTAAAATTAACGGAATTGCCTACAATTGTCCTTTTTTTGCAATTGGGTACATGAACTTTCATCCCCTTTCCAATCAGATCCATTCCCCTAAATTTTGACCATTTTTTATAAACCCCTTTACTACTTTTCGACATCAAAAGGGGAGAAAACCCCCTCACTGGAACAGAAAAATGACTAATTTGGAACCTCTTTTTTTTATTTTATATGTCAAAAGAGATAATTTTATCTACTGACAGACAAATAATATTGAGCTAAACAAAATAAGGCTGCAACGTATATTTTTTTGTGAAATTTTGAAGCCCATTGCGTTGATCTCGAACAAATACTTGAAATAAAAAAATCATCCCAAAAGACCAAAAGATAAGAAAATTAGAATTGTTTAGCTCAACATTATTTGTCTGTCAATAGATAAAATCATCTGTTTTGACATATCAAATGAAAAAAATAGGTTCCGATTTAGCCATTTTTGGAGGAATGACACTTGAACAATTCTGTCCAACAAAATCTCACGCCGTTAGCGAATGGATCTGATTGGAAAGGGGATAAAAGTTCATGTACCCAATTGCAAAAAAAGAACAATTCTAGGCAATTCCGTTAGTTTTAAACTAACGGCGTCATCAAATGTATTCGATTGGAAAGGGCATGAAAGTTCATGTACCCAATTGCAAAAAAAAAAAAGTTCATGTACCCAATTGAAAACACGTGTATAGTACGAGGGGGCAAAGTGCAATTAGGCCTTCTTTAAATAATTTAATAGGGGAAGTGATATCCTAAATGAGTGTGTATTCTTTAAATAATTTAATAGCCTGCTTGTGTATTTATGATGGACTAGACAGTTGAGGTCTTATGACCAAGAGCCTTGAACCCATGAGGACTGAGATAGTCCAGAAGACCAAGATGGAGAGTGTCTTGCAGTGAGTACTCATATACCATTCGTTTCGAGCAAGCAGGCTGGCGAATGGAATACACCTTTCGAGCAAGTAGGTTGGGGTGTCATTGTCATTTCGTTGGAATAAAATAATGAATTTCACACAATTATTAATGAGCTAGTTGTGTGTGATTGACATGAAATAAAATGATCTATTTTGCAGGTAGTCGGAGAGAGGCTAAGGTATAACTTGCATTGTTATATGCATTGGGATGTGTAATAATTATTATGGTGTATCTGTTTGAGAAGAAATATTGTGAATTCTTTAGATATGCAATTATTAAATTGGAATAATGACGTGATTTAAAATGTCATAAAATAATAATGACTCGTCGAAAAGGATGGCTAATAAAGCGAAGATACTTAATTGCCTGTTATGCTAAAAGATATATCAATATTATATGAAAATCTCTCACCAGCCGTCACAAGCTGACGAATGTTTCTAATTCGCTGGTCATTCCATGTCCAGTGCCTTTCAGGCACCAAGATCAAGTAACTAATGAAATCTAAATCCAGACTGTATGAAAGAAGATTTAAGTTGCAGATGGTATTTGACTAAAATAGTTATAAAATTTCTACTTTTAGAGGGATAATGATGTAATAGATGAGAAAATTATCCTAAAGAGCAATTTTGTGTTAAAATGTTAGACTTCCGCAGTTGTAGTAGAATTACCGTATGAATACCATGCATGACACATCAGACAGCTCCGCAACCTATCACCGCCTACGTTTAAAAAATTCCACGATTTTTGCTATTCGGGGCGTGACAGAAATTCTAGCCATATTTGCACTATATCATTTATATATTCATTAGCAATGCTTAGTTATGCTTTCTTTGGATGTGATTTTCAAAACATGTTAAATCACAAATATACTCTACAGACATCACAAAATAAAATGTATTGTATTGAGGCAAGATTCATCAAAACATTCACAGTCGAAAACCAATATTCTCGAAGGACTATCTTGATTTCCCTTTTTGAGAAGTATCAAAGGTCTATCTTGATATATTGCACAACTATTGCAATCATGGTTGTCAAATCGCGATCCGAATCCTCAGTCGGATTAGCAAAACTATGAATTGTGATCGTATGATCCACACTCTTATTTAGAGAATATATCATATATAATATATAGATGTAAAGAAAAACAAACATGTACAATGCGAAAATGGACAACACAACAATTTAACACAGGTTTCATACACAATGTTCTAAAAATCGCTAGGTGGTGGAGTGGGGTCATGGCCCCATAAGCGGAAAAACTATTTTAAAGCAAAATTAATAATATAGAGACAATTCTAATATAAAAGAAAATTCACATTATCAACAATGTAATTTAAATTGATGCTTACCAACAAACTAAGCTTCCAACTCTCTTCTCCATATTGCTCCTATACTCTTTCTCCATCAGACACACTCGTACTCCTTAATCCTCGTCCAATACAACTTGTATTGTAACTTATCCCTTCCAACATCTTCTGAATTTTGCTTTAGAAGTTGGTCTAATTGAGATGCGGCAAAAGAAGCGGCAGAAGAGACATTAGCCGCAGTCCTCTCTCTCTCTCTCTCTCTCTCTCTCTCTCTCTCTCTCTCTCTCTCTCCAAGTTTCAACTATGGTGCAAATGGCCCACCTAAGCCTCCTAAGCGGGCCTAGGCCCACCTAGGCCCGGCCTCAATTGCTGTTCAGTTTTTTAAAAGAATTAGGTGAAAATCGAGGCAGCTAGTCAAGGCCTAGGGTAGGAGGGTTTTTAGAACACTGTTCATACATATCGAGGCTCAAAGATATATAAATTTGTTGTTTGTAGCTGTTCATATTGAGCAAACTCCATAGAAATATAACAACCGATATCTATCCTATATGGACTTGATACACATGTTAGGTGCGTGTTAGATTTAATTAAACACTCTATCTTAGGATATGGTGCACAACTTGAAATGCATCCATTATATATAGTATACGGGCATGTCCTACACACATAAAAGATGTATATTTAATAAAAGGATATATATTGTGTGATATCATCTTATGTGATGATATTCATATAGAAGGTAAATGAAGGAGGTTTAATTGATCTGTTCAGATTAGGAGGCGGAAACCCTTATTTGCTATCAAGTTTGAACCTCATCATTTTTCCCACGATCACATCACATGTGATACTATTGCGGTACACATACATGCCATATCGCATCAACACAAATACTTTAGGGGGCGGTGTAAGAACCACGCAAAATAAACTAATCATGCAAGTTTGAACTGTAAAACATTTTCATGCTAATAAATTATTCACATGTCATGGATATGGAAAAAGCAATCACACACCTGAGAAAAGACAAATGGGCCCCCGTCCCGCATCCGAAGAGCATCACGCTCCATGACCGCCAAATCAGCTCCAACTGCTGCAGCTAAGTCAGTCTTGTTTATGACCTACAATTAAGAGCAAACTCAATTTCATCAAACCCTTGTCCACAGTGACTTAACAATTCACATATCTGATAGATTCTCAAAGCCCAGATGAGGTGTGAGAGACAAAAATCACATACAAGGAGGTCAGCTTGTGTGATACCCGGCCCTCCCTTCCGCGGGATTTTATCACCAGCAGATACATCTATTATATATATGATATAGTCCGCCAGTTCCCTGCTGAAGTTGGCTGCTAAATTGTCTGCACCAACAAAAGTCAATTTTAAGAGGGTCCGTTTGGGAGACATGAATACAATAATCAGCATTTTAACTAAAAGGAAGATGATCTTGAATGGTTTCATTTATGAAAATTCAGATTATATAACAAAAAACAATGCTAAAAACCATAAACTTTGGCCATTCGATTGGAGCGTATAAATGAGCAGATAAGAAGAAATATGGTGAAATATCCTGTTTATCTAAACGAAAGCATTCTTGTTGATGGATTTACTTTGAGATACCGTATAAACTATTAAAAAAGTCTACTATTATCAAAACTTGGTTCCATTTCTTTGTGGCCATCAATAAAGTCCCATCTTCAACAACTATTGCAAGAAGCAATTCCACTCATGCGCATTTAAGTAATCATACTCCACATAATCAGTTCCTGAATTATTTGTGAATTATCAGGATAATTTTAGGAGTAATACTTGGGGCATAACCAAAGTCACAACCTTTTGCTCACAACCTCCATTTTTGTCTCTCTCTCTTGATGGGTCCCACAGTGCCAGTGACCACTAGGAGAGAGAGACACAAAATGGAGGTTGTGAGCAAAAGGTTGTGACACTTTACCCTAATTTTAGAGCACATTTAGGCTTATTATTGGGATCATGGATTTATTGAAGGGGAGGGAAAAAAAATACTTTTCTTTGTTTGGTTCAATAAGGAAAATATGGAGGAAAAGAAAACAAGGGGAAAACGAATGATTTTTTTTTTCATTTTACACGTCCTTTTCCTTTCTATTTTCTTGATTTATTACTATATTTGAAAAATCACAATCTTGATTTCTAATGTTATTAACTGTAGGGGAAAACTCTTAAGGAAGTAGTTATTCCTTTTCTTATATTTTCCCTTTCTTTTCTTTCTCTAAATCCATTAACCAAATAGCCTTTGTTTGGAACAAGGATTTAGTGAGTGAGAAGAAAAGAGAACACTAGGAAAACAATTTTCTTTATTCGATTAATAAGGAAAATAGTTCTGAGCAAACACAATTAAATAATATGGAAAACATTGAGAAGAAATAGGAACAAAAGTAAATAAGGTGAAAAAAAAATTAAAATACTTGAACTTTGTGAATCACTTCACTTGCTCCTTTCCTGAATTGCTATTACATTTATAAATAAATAAAAAATTTAAAAATAAAAAACAAAACAAAACAAAACAAAACAAAATACTAATGTTATTAAGCAAGGAGAATACACTAGGGAAATAGTTCTCCCTCTCATTTTTCTATCTTTCTTCTTCTTTTCCTTCAGAATCTTCCAACTGATTCCTAAAATCCATACGGTTTAAGAATCACCAGTGGTATGGTATGACCATCATTTGCCTCAAAAGAGCACTCAAACTAACTGAGTTTTATGATCATTATGTGCTAGTTTGAATATAATGATGGCCCCATTTATCTAGGCATTTTTTTTTATTATTAATAAGCAAAGTAGACAAAGGTTTGCACACTAAATTACCTCCACCAGATTCACACAGAAGAATGTCTGCCTTGTACAAGTTGGAAAGCTCCTCAAGAGGGCCCAAATTAATGCTTATGTCTTCACGAATTGCAGCATGTGGGCACCCTCCTGTTTCCACAGCACGTATCCTTTCCTCGGGAAGTGCTCCGTGTTTCACTAAGAACTCACCATCCTCTTTTGTGAAGATGTCATTCGTCACCTAGAGAATAACATTTCTTAATTAATGTTTCACGCAATTTATACAGGAGGAGAATTCAGAAAGTATACAATACGGATCAGCTGCGTCAGAGTATACTAGTAATCAACGGTTAGTGCAAAAGCCTATATATTTTGAGAATTTTAGGCCGAAAACATATATAGGAAGATACTAAGAGGCTAAGATCAAATAATCTACTAATATATGGATACACTCCATAGACTGAATAGAAGAAGAGTGCTTGAAGTATGTCTTTAAAATGTATACAATAAACTAATCTTCGGAGGATTTCAGACCTTCAGAATTTAGTCTTCTTAGTTTTCCATCAAAGGATCATTATTATAAACTTTTTATTCTAAGAAGAGAGGTTTTCTGCTAAGAAAGAAGTTGATATGGCCCATATATCACATAATTCCATACCTACAGTAAAATCTGAGGTTAAACCCAAGGCTCAGTTTTTTTTTCTCCCCACTTTATGCTCACGGTAATTGAAGGGTAAGTTGAGATCCTCATGTGTTCTGCACCTAAATTTCCTTTCCAATATCACTCTCAGTTGAAGCTTATTTTCCGAAGCATTAGTTTGTGAATAGAAGAAATGACTTTAATGGATTCAAGTTTGGTTTGCAACTTTTTCTTAACAATATAAATGAGGGAACACAATTTAGTCTGGCAAATAATCAGCAGAGATCAAAAGCTAAGCACCCGATAACAATCCAACCAACAATTACAGGGAAGACCACTTGGATACTTCCAAGGCCACTAATAACTTTTTCCATGCACTCTAAAAGGAATTTAGTGCGTCCAACACGTGCCAAAGAATGCCAAACGTGTCTCGCATCAGACACAGAGACGGACCGGGCCAAGTTATATAGGATAGTCGTTGCTTCCTGGATTTAAGAAATCTTACACAACAAGCCAATTATTGACTTTCTCATTCCCCAAGCTTAAAGCATTTCTTTAGATTGTATATAACAATTAAACTATAAGTTTCTAACCAAAACCCCCCACCAAATCATCCACAGACACCTTTATTCCTGATTGCCCCCTCAGTTGTACTTAACTAATTTGATATTAGAACCCGTCGGAGAGTCCTTAACAGCAGTTCTCCTACATCAATGATATAAAACCACATGTTAGCCACTCTTGTTTGGTATAAGGCAGTTCTTGTGTAAGAAACTTGTACCATCCACAACTGAATGATGAGATTATAGGCTTTAATATGTGTTCCCAAGACAGCTACCACTATCCCTACCAACCCTTCTCTCCGCAACCCCACCCAAAAAAGATAATTCCAATCCGTGCAATACTTCAAAACAGGAGAGAAATGTAGTAAATCATGAAAAAGGTGCAACATAATCCATAGACTTAATAGGTGTTTTTTTAATAAAAAATGTAAAACATCGTCAACTTTCTTCGCACCACCACAAAAGAAGAAAATGTATTCACATGGATGAGCCACAACACAGCTACCTTATGTGCAGCAACGCACTTGAGTTTAAATAGACAAGATAAAACGAAACGACTATAAGGGGCAACTGACCAGGATACTTCTATCAACTTACAAGGATAATAAGCATAAGAAGACAGAATTATATACGAGAACTTCAGTTAAGTATTATTATAGACAGGAATATTGAGCAGTGCCTAAAGTTCAGCCTTATGACAATTTCCTTAGACCAGGTTAATGATTATACCAAACTAGAAAGTCCTCGTGAATCGTGATATTGAAACGTGATGTTCCAAAAATTGAAATCATATTGTAAATTTTCAAATTCCAAAAATCATCAAAATAAAGTTCCCTTGGTTGGATGCAATTATTGACCTCGTGAAGAAAGGATTATCATAAATATATAGTCGAGTACACATACTGCTGCAAGACTGTACTTGTCCCGCAAGAATTTGCACAAAGCCAACATCAAAGCTGTTTTCCTGTACAGAAAAACCACATTGCAATAAGAAAGAGTTCAATTCAAACGACTGGTGTATCGAAAAGATGAAGTAAGACTGGTCCTCTTGAGAGTAAATGAACTCAAATGATACAAAATTAAAATCTAAACGTTTATGCTAATTCAGACACAAATCAAATGGGGAGTTTCAGGACTTTTTATATAAAATTCAAATTTGGTTTAAGTTCTGCAGAATCAATTAGATCTAGAGTCAAATTCAGGACTCTATACCTAATTGCATAATTGAATTTAGTTTGATAGTGTCGGATGCACACCAAAGCCGGTATATTGATGGGCACAGTCACATATACAAATATCAAAGGACAATAATGACAACCACAATCAAATAAGGATATTAGGGGACAAAGGTAAATTCTATTAAAACCCACCTGCATTACTCTGTACACCCACCTTTTAATGAGTCTTTTTATTACAACTATAGCCTTGTGCAAAATGACATGTAAGGACAACTAAATAAAAAATACTTCAAGAGAATTACTCTCTACACCCACCTCTGCAATAGGTGTAAAGTGTATCTATGCAAGTATATACACTCCCTTTCCCTAACAAATTGATCACACCATCATCACATATACATATATCTATATCCATATATCCAGATATGTGAACATGTATCTGTGAATAACTGGAACCAAAGCTACCTTTGATTATCATTAAATATAAAAGAGAAATAGACATAGGAACTTTGCAAATCAGCAGGTTAAGATATACATAATACGCTGTTGTGTTTGTGCCACATGTGATGAGCAAATGGATATCCATGGAAATAGCGATAGCTTTTTATGAAAACTTTAATACTAGTATAGTTTCATTTTTCCAAGTTATATTGGAACAGATTATGTAAAATAACAATGCCAAGTATGTATGAAACAGAAAATTGCTTCATGTCCCTAGTTAACATGTTGGGTTTCGCATAAATGGACAAGATAGTCCTGATTTCTGCATCAAAAGGTGAAACAAAGAACAAATATGAATCAAAATTTCGTGTTTAGATGAGATACGGAGGATGAGGTGTAGAGAGTAATGAGAAATTGTGGAAATTTTTAGAATTAGGGTTAGGGTTAATTTGGGAATGAAGGTGGGTGTACATAGTAAATTGTTCTAACTTAATTTATAGTGGTGTGTGCAAAGAGTTAGTGGGTGTAGAGAGTAGACTAGGTGGGTCCGGATAGAATTCCCCGAGGACAAATTCTTCTCAAATAAGTTAACAGGCAATGACCACTAAGCCCATGCTTTCTGGGCATTTTGCAAAATCGA
Source organism: Hydrangea macrophylla (assembly GCA_033977485.1). Classification (NCBI taxonomy): domain Eukaryota; kingdom Viridiplantae; phylum Streptophyta; class Magnoliopsida; order Cornales; family Hydrangeaceae; genus Hydrangea; species Hydrangea macrophylla. The sequence goes on from CM066988.1 coordinate 70,847,011, forward strand.
TGTTGAAGTAAGTGGCATTCAAATTAGAGATACCAACCAACTCATATATACAAACATAATGTATAAGTGAACCGCTTACAACTTCTGTAAAAGTAGTTTTACACCTCTCAATGACTTTGGATTGGATTCACATTTTACCAAACCAACTGTGGATTAACTGCTCATATCATCATGCCGACCAAATTTAAACCAAATCAGATAGTATTTTCCATTCGACCTGAACAGTCAAATTTTTACCGTCAAATATGGGTAAAATATAATGCGATAAAAATTGACTTTTCCGATCAAATAACAAATTAGGAAAGTTCTTCAATACGACCATTACTTTTGGTTGTATGGTACAATCGCATCTATTTCCTAGGTCCCAATAGATAGTACCAAGTGGCATTGCGTGGTAACTTTTGGTGCATTATGGTACTAACACTTTTAGAGTGTCATTTGGTAGTAAAAAGGTGCCATATGATATGGTAGTAACTTTTTTCAGGTGCCACATGGAAATGATACGTAGTTATTTATAGCGTACACATGATACAACCAAATTACTTTATTGTATGATATATGACCCAACAAATTAAACCAAATTGATTGACATTTGGTGAGCATGATGACTACTGTTAGAATCCATGGGCCTAACACAACCTTGATAACCGGCTTAAAAGGTGAGGATTGCCCAAGACCTTATACCCAGCTCTTTGCTTTTGTGTCCAGGCGATATGAGATAGACTTTGCTAACACCCTCCCTCACGTGAAGCGTGGAAGGCAGATGTGAGGAGGGCGGAAGGTAAAACGAGAGGTCCAGAGACATGCCTTTCGTGACCCAGCTCTGATACCATTCTAGACCCATGGGCCTAACTCAACCCTAAAAACCGGCTCACAAGGTGAGGGTTGTCCAAGAGCTTATACCCAGCTCTTTGCCTTTGTGTCCAGGCGATGTGAGATAGACTTCGTTAACACTCTCCCCCACGCGGAGCGTGGACGACAGATGTAAGGAGGGCTGAGGGTTAGACGAGAGATCCGGTGACATGCCTTTCGGGTTTTTTTTCCCTCGTCTATTTGCACATGGCCAAATAGACTTAGATGGTTTGGCCATGTGCAAAGAATACCTGTAGGCGCACCTGTGTGAAAGAGTGATAGGATCGTATGCTTGGAATGGTTAGAGGGAAGGGCAAACCTAGACTGACATGGAAGTATGTAGTGGAACAGGATATGAATATATATAATTTAAATGAGTATATAGCTCTTGATCGTGCATAATGAAGAAAAATGATTCATACAGCCAACCCTATTTGATTGGGACATAAGGCTCAGTTCTGTTTGGTTTGAGGGAATAATACTAAAATGTATTTACTGAATTGTGTGAAAACCTACAACATATGATCCTATTTATAGGCAACCGATTAAACACGGACTCTTCAAAAAGGCCGCCACACCCGCAATTAGTTCGCACTTGTACTGGGTGCTCCGTGGATACCTTGAGTTCTTTTGGAGTGTGGTTGAGGCTTTTTTGTAGCGTTCTTTTAAAAAATAAAACAAGTTCTTCATACAATTTTGAAAACTTTAGGGGTTTAAAAGATAAATAATATAAAATAATAATATAAATTATCTAGGGTATACTACTATGCACTAATAGTAACTATATGAAAATATATTCTTAATATTTTATCCAAGTACTCCAGCCGCACCCGCACCCGCACTTTTTGACAAATTGGCGAATCCCTCGCACCCAAATCCCCGCACCCGCACCGGTGCTACCTAGTAGGCTACCAAAAGTAAAGTACAAGAGTAGTACATATTACACGAGTAGTACACACTCTGACGAGTCTATTGATCACTACAAGGCTCGTCTGGTAACAAAGGGTTTTACACAAGAGTACGGGATCAATTATCAAGAGACCTTTGCTCCAGTTGCACGTCTCACTTCAGTCTGCTGTCTAATAGATGTGGCTGCGATTCACCATTTGGAATTATTTTAGATGGATGCAAAAAATTACCTTCCTCAATGGTGAACTCACTGGAGAAGTCTACATGTGTCCTCCCCCTGGTTATCGTCACCCTCCTAATCAGGTTTGCAAACTTCGCTAAGCTCTCTATGGTCTCAAGCAAGCTCCCCAACCTTGATTTACCAAGGTCAGCACAATCATTGGAGACTTTGGGTTTACTTCCAGCTCTCATGAATCCGCATTCTTTATTCGCAAGACCGACTGGGTACTATCCTTCTGCTTCTCCATGTGGATGAAATGATTATCACAGGTGATGACTTGTCAGGCATCTCACATCACAAGATCTATCTCAGTCAACATGTCAAGATGAAAGATCTTGGGAAACTTAGTTACTTTTTGGGACTTGAGATCACTTCTGGTTCAGAGGGAAACTAACTTTTTGAAGCTAAGTACTCTTCTCACTCGTGCGCTAGGAAGCACGAACACTTCTAAGAAGGTAACGTATCACGTATCGTATCCTGTCCGACACAATGACACGACACTTCACGGACGCTTTTCCTTGAGTGTGGACATGTAATTTTTTAGGGGTTTTGTCGTGCCGATGTGTCCGTGTTGTGTCGTATCTGTGTTAGTGTGTCCGTGCATCATAGCTCTTGCGGGACTCACAGATAACAAGATCAGTCCTACTCTTCTTGAGCTCAACTCCAAGCTCACACTTATAGATTGTACCCCTTCTAGATGACCCCACCTTGTATCGCCAGTTGGTTGGGAGTCTATTCTATCTCAAAGTTACTTGACTTGACATTGCTTATGCCATGCAGTTTCTCTCTGCTCCACGCTCGCCTCAATATGCAGTTGTACCCCGTATTCTCCGATACATCAAGAGGACTATGTTTCATGGTCTACACTTCTCTGCTCACCCTTCACTTGAGCTCCGTGCCTACTCAGATGCAAACTAGGCAGGAGACCCCACTGATCGATGATCAACTACTGGATATTGCTTCTCCCTTAGCGATTCTCTTATCTCCTCGCGTAGTAAGAAGCAAACCGTCGTCGCTCATTCTAGTACAGAAGTTAAGTATCGTGCCCTGCCTGATGCCACTCAATAACTTTCTCTGGCTCTGTTGATTACTTGAGGACATGGGTGTTACTCACACTAGTGCCACTACTATCTGTTGTGACAATCAAAGTGTTATTCAGATCGCTAACAACAATGTCTTCCACGAACGCACAAAACACATTGAGATCGATTGTCATTTTGTGCGTCGCCATCTCACTCGTGGAACTATTGAACTTGTCTTTGTTCTTCCGCCGACCAGATTGCTAGTATATTCACTAAAGCTCATCCTCCAAGCTGTCTTCAGGATTTGGTTTTCAAACTCAAGTTGATCTCAATTTTACCTCCTTGAGTTTGAAGGGGGCTTTGAGTGTATAGACTTTGTAGAATTATTATACTACTTGTACTTCTCGTGTACTATGTACTACTCTTGTACTTTACATTTGGTAGCCTACAAATAGGATCATATGTTGTAAGATTTACACACAATTCAATAATACATTTTAGCATTATTCTCACAAAACTCTCTCTCTCTCTCTCTCTCTCTCTCTCTCTCTCTCTCTCTCTCTCTAATAATACTTTATTAGTTATAATATAAATAGGTATTCCAATGGATAATTTTGCAAGATGTGAAACCAAAATAAAAATTACTGAGATCCCTCATCACAGACACATATGTATACCTATCTATAGATATATGTACCTATAATGCGCATACACATATTTGACAGTCTAGTGATGCTAATGATGAATGTAATACCAATTCGAAAAGATATTTTGGGGGAAATAGGGAGATACCCAGTACCAACAGGGCCACCAATACCAACAGTGAAAGCTCTTTCGTTGAAATCCCTTGTGTTCAGTGGAGGTGCTCTTCTGCTGAAGTATCCTGGTGAGTATATTGGTTCGTGCGAGTGCGGTGCCAGTCCATCGTGGCTATGGTACACCTTCCCATCTGGGCCCACCCACGATTTTGCTGTTGAGTCGCCATGAGCTTCCCTGCTCTTCCACATTCAAATGTAAAAATTAAAAAAAAAAAAAAATCACTGTGAAGAAAAACAATATTCGAAATTCGAAGTGTACGAAATTAAAGAGAAATTACTCGTGGGTATGATGGTGATGGTGGTCGTGATCGTGGTGATGATCGTGCTCATTATGGTCTTGTGACGCCATAGACTCTAGCAAGGTTTCTCTGTGATTTATGTCCACACACACACACACAGAGAGAGAGAGAGAGAGAGAGAGAGAGGGGTCAAAAGAAGTCTGGTTTCTGGTCCGGATAGAAGTGGAGTTTTTTTTTTTTGGGCAATGCAACAGAGTAGCTTGGATTTTAATCAGCATAAAAGTATAAGATTTTTAGGAATTTGGAGATTATTTATTGTTAGATACTCATTCAAAGATTAAAATATACCTTTTCACAAGAGACTTACTTATTTTATTTTATTTTTTTGGGGTAAAAGATACAAGTGGAGTTGGAAGTGACAAAAAATTTGCATTTTTACAAGAATAATAATTAATTTTGAAATCTAAGGTTTAGTCCCGTGTGTATGGTACAAAACATGCTGAGGGTATGGTACAAATTCCAAATTAATTCAAATTTAATAATCAAAACATGCGGAGGGTATGGTACAAATTACAATTACAATCGATTTGGATATTAAATTTGAAAAACATACACAGCTCATGTGCCTGTGTTTATTATGCTTATGTAATTTTAATCGTAATTTATTAATCTGTTTAAATGTGTATATGTGTATTATTATTTGAGTGTTTGGTTGATATTGTGTACAACTAATTATGTTATTAGAACAAATTCTGAATATGTTTGGTTCAATGTGGAAAGTCAATTGTAATATTGGGCAATAATCAAATGATATACCGATATGTATCAACTAGTAATCTGTTAAATATTTTGATTAGTGATTTAATTATACTACTTTGTTTTATTAATATTGTGAATATATGGTAAAATGCTGGAGTATAAATTATTATAGTGATATGCCAAAAAATAGAATGATTTTTGGGATCTTCGGTTATAAGTCCAATTTTAAAACTTGTTTGGTCAGAAGCCCTTGTCCAAAATAATTCTATTAAACGTCCTTTTGTTTTTTTTTTTTTTTGGGTCCAGATTGCGCTCAAATTAAATAGGGAAATCAAAAAACATATCCCTTAAATATCTCCTAATCAATTCAAAAATCAAAAATGGATAATTGAACTAGATTTTATCCTGAAACCAAACTCTAATGTACTTTTGTCACGCCTCGGAGCAGCAAAAATAGAGAAAAATAATTTTTTTTTTTGGGTCCATAAGAAATGACAAGTGAAAGTCACTAATTATTCATATCACACAGTACTAGTCCACAAGATAAACATAAACAACAATAATATCAACTGAATATATGTCACGCCCCGACGTAGCATAATACAAGAAAGCATTTAATTTCCTTTATGGACTCGTAGGTCGTGACAAGTGAGTATGACCAATTGTCCCTGCAATAAATAACTTAACAACATTTCTAAAGAAAGGTTACTAATAAAACATAAGCTCCAAAATTAAAACTTAATAAACTATTACAGCAGTCATGAACTTAGGCACAAAACGCCTTATTCAAAAGTCTAAAATCTAGTTTATTACAACCCAAAATTAAAAGACAGAGGAAATATAAAGCAGCCTCCTGGAAAGTCTCCTGCCTCTAACTAGCATAGTCGAAATACCCTGGCTGCTCCTGACCCTGAAAATCTGGACATACAGTCCAGGACGCATCAACGCCGTCAGCTTATGCAAGCTGGTGAGCAAAATAAACAAGTGCTCGCAATGTATATATAAGCATATGAAAAACTGTACAATATGAACTGATAGAACAATAGATTCAAGGTTCCAACTTCAACAAAAGTCACGGGGGAATATAATAAGCAATAAATACGTAATCGCACATGAATCATGTAACATCTTATCTTACCAATTCTTTTCTTTCAATAGCTCAATTCAACTAACACATCACCTCAGATACCAGGAGTAATAACCGCTCAGTACCTAGATCGTACAACACATCGTCGCCTTGGATACCAGGAATAATATCCGATTGATATCCAAGTCACACACCATACTATCGCCTCCAATATCAGGAATACTATCCGCTCGATATTGAAGTCACGCACCACTCTATCCCCTCAGATACCAGGAATAATATCTGATTGATGTCTGGGCCGATCACAATAACCATTGCTCCGAATATCAGGAATAATATCCGCTCAATATCCGAAACGCGCGCCTTAGATACCAGGAATACTATCCGATCGATATCTAAGTCGTACACAACACTATCACCATCACTTCGGATATCAGGAATACTATCCGATCAATATCCAAAAACGCACGCCTTAGATACCAGGAATACTATCCGATCGATATCTAAGTCGCACACCAGACCGCCACACTTTACTCTTTTCACGCTTGCTCACACACATGCATGTTGACACAACCTCGACCCTAATATGTATGTCAATGTCCACAGTTTGTAACAACAATTATTAATCTCAAAGCTAAATATTCGTTCAACATAGATCTCGGTCTTAAACGTTCTAATAAGTTCAATTTCTAACAGTGAGCCTTTAAACATTATATTTGCCAAACAGTTCCTTGAAATTTTCCAAAACATTTTCCAAACAGTCCCTTATACAAAAATACAGAAACTGCTCAAACTGCCAGGTCGCGCGAGCGGGTCGCGCGCGCGAAGGGGCAGAACAGATCGCGCGAGCGGTCCGCGCGAGCGAAGGGGCAGAACATGTCGCGCGAGCGGTCCGCGCGAGCGAAGGGGGGAAATGGTTCGCGCGAGTTCTTGCAGTTTCATCATCTTCCTCGTTTTTCCTCTGTTTTAAATTTCAAAACTGTATTTTACCCATTTTCAGAATCTGTTTCAACTGAGACATGTAATACATGAATCTCTTCGGTTTTCCGTGTAGATTACAAATACGCTATCAATTTTAACTACTACGGATTGTATCTCTAGATATTCGCGATTAAAGTAAGGGTGTCAAAACTTTAAATCAACGGTACGTCGCGATACGGACGAATTATTGCGTAGGATTCGAACCACGGCTTATTGGGACTAAGATCTTTCATTCCCAATTTACAGAATTGATTTTGGTTAACTTTTACAAAACTCCATTTTTAAGCTTCCATGGTGTATCACATATATATACACATATACACTGAATTATACATATATAAACATTGTGAGTGAGTTTAAATTACTCACTGAGGTGATAAAGGACTACAATTTGAGACCGAGAATTTCCGCCGAGAATTCCGTTGTTAGAAATTTCTCCTCCGTTCTTCCTCTCTTGATTGTGATATAAATATATATATATAGCTATGTATGTGTGTATGTATATGATATATAATCTGTGTAAGTGTGTGTGTTATGTGTGTTCTTGAGAGGAAGAGAGAAATAGAGGGAGATTGAGGGAATTTGTGAGGGAGAGAATGAGAGACTGTGAGTGAGAGATTGAGAGATATACACAAACATATATATTGATACGTAAATTTGGGCTCCAAGCAAAGCCCGGAAATTACCCGGTGAGGTTGAGCTCACGTGCTCCCTCACCCAAGACGCGGTATAGTCGCAGATTAAAACATAAACTGGTATAAACTGGTTGAAATAAACATACAGAAATCATATTAGTGTAGGAATTAAATTCCCGGTTTATACAAAAATATAGATATTGATTTTAAAACCATAGAAAGTATTTTGGAAATTACAGTTTGCCCCCAAACAAAATATTATAAATAGAAATAAAATGGAAATATTCATTTATCAATGGAAAAGAAAATACAGGGTGTTACACTATAAAACAGTTGTATCTATTAGAAATATCAGAGTGATCCTCAGGATCACAGTAGATATGGAGACAACATATGCCCAAGTACCTGTTAACTATGCAAGTTCAACAGAAAAACAGAAATATAAAACTAATAGAACTATCTTCAGATCTTCAGCTGGGGTATAGGTAGGTGTCAACATAACAGCCTTCTCCGACATAACCTGCATCAGTGGAGCCATCCTCTGCATAATCACTTTCCGGGTAGTAGCCATCGTCGTAAGCTCCATTATTAGCATTATAAGGGGGCAGGGTAGTCTGGACAAGAAATGTCCAAGCAATAACGACTGTCAGCTTACTGAGAGCTGAGTGAAAAGAAACTCACAAGGTACCAATAATATAATGTAATAACAAGTTATTAAAGTATCTCAGATATAGTGTTACAATAGTATCTTTCTATATTTCAATATCGTTTGCTCAACCCTTATCGTGTTGTTAATAAAACTCAACACAAAATTGACTCTTGGAACGGACTTGATTGTACAACTCCTGGTAGGGGTGATCAACTTGGCCCGTACACCCGACTGACCCGACCGACTCGATACAAATTTATTTTTTTTTTTTTATTTATTTTTTTTTTTTCGGTTTTCCAATCCCATGGTTCGAGTTGCGGGTCTGGGGAGGTTAAATTTATCGGGTTCGGTTCGGTTCGGTGTTCGATTTTGATTTTCCAACACCCGACAAATCGGACCCGACCCGATAGTACCATAAACCTAATATATTTTTAATATATATGAATATATTATATATCTAAGTGGAGACTGTGTGGAGGACAGGAGGAGTATAAAATGTCTTTTAGGTTTTTTTTTAGGGTTTGAACTTTAAAACTTATCACTCATTAGTCTCTCATCTCTCTAACTCTCTCTGCTACCAGCGACCAGCACCTAGCGGCGGACAACCTCGGGCCTCGGCCCCTCATGAGTCACCACAAGGCTATACTCTTCTCTATCTCCACCAACCCACTGACCACCAGTCACGTACCACCGGCCACCCTCACCTAGCTCTTGACCTCTTCCCCCTCTCCATCGACCCTCCTTCCAGTGGGCGCAAATCTTTGGATCGAAGAAAGTTCTCTGTCTCAAAACTCGATTTTAAATATCTTCAACATCTACCAAGACTACCATGGTCCATGGATTGGACTATTTTTATGATCTATGGTTTTTTTTTTCTTTGTAGATTTTGAGGTATACACATTCCAGATCTGGAAAAGGATGGAAATTATATTCTACTCACTACTCAGGTATGTATTCAAGTGGCCTAATTTTATTTCTAAGAACTAATTTATTTTATTCTCAATAAACATCTTTCATGGACTAATTCAATTTTTATGAACTGATTTAGTGATTTTTATGAAGTAAATTTTGTAATGTTCTCAACAAACATCTATCAACTATCATGGAGACATGGACTGATTTTATATTTTTTTACTTATGAACTGATTTTTATGAACTTATTTATTTCATTTCAACATCTACCAAGACTACCATGGTCCATGGATTGGACTAATTTTTATGATTTGTGGTTTTTTTTTCTTTGTAGATTTTGAGGTATACACATTCCAGATCTGGAAAAGGAGGGAAATTATATTCTACTCACTACTCAGGTAAGTATTCAATTGGCCTGATTTTATTTCTAAGAACTAATTTTATTTTATTCTCAATAAACATCTATCATGGACTGAATTAATTTTTATGAACTGATTTTTATGAAGTAAATTTTGTAATGTTCTCAACAAACATCTATCAACTATCATGGAGACATGGACTGATTTTTTATTTTTGTATTTGATGATGCCTAAAATTGGTAAGAAGGGTTTGGAGAGAGAAAAAGACAAGAACAATTTGTATGTGGTTCGGTCCCGTTAACGAGGTGACCTACGTCCACGGTTGCGTCTGTGCGCTCTCACTAGCAGATCACCGGCGACCTGGTGAGCCAACAAAGAAGGGCGGCACTACCAGTAATACCGGCCGGGTATATACGTATGGTGGTGAGTTCTCTGTTGAATGCTTGTTAGCTTAGAGAATTATTTTTGGGGTCCCTGTAAACAGGGCATGTGGGCTCTTTTATAGGTGCAAGAGTCCACCCTTACATGGTAAGTTAATTAGATTAGGAAGCCTAATCTTATCACAATAGATTTGCATGATTTTAGGAGAGTTTCCTAAGTGGTTTAGGAAACTGCCATATTCCCTTTCGCAGTCTTGTAGCTGGTTTAGGAAACTACTGGATGAGACGAGTCCGCGGGACACTGTGGTCTTTCATGCCCGGCCTGTTGGTACGAAACTGTACGGTTCTGACGAAGAGCTCGGGATTGCTTGGTTATGGGCGCCCTTACCAGAATAGCCGGCACCTCTTGGTGACTTGACAGACTCACTTCATGGCTGGACCATTTTGGACATATCAACTGTCCCCCATTTTCGGAATTGACTGGATGCTTCATCGGGTGAGGATCGAAAATCAAAATTGCCTTGAAACCATCTGGGTATCCCCCGGTAATGCTGCTCGGGATGGGGCCCCACCTTCCAGATCACCCCGGTGAAATAATCGACCGGTATAGGAAGAGGCCCGGGCGGTGGTATTGCCACGTGTTATGGAGTGATTGGCATGGTCAGGATCCAGCGAAGTTAGTTCGGATGTAACCTAACAGCCGCGTGGTAACCGGACTGTCACGTCACGCATTTAATGCGCGCGTCTTTTGAGGCGACTTTTCGTGATCCCGAGGCAACAGCTGTCTGACTGCGCTTGGCGGGAAAACTCCTGAGCCGTTGGATCTAATTGATCTGGATCGCCCGTTACTTTTATATAAGGAACACTTGCTCATTTGTTCAAACCCTGCTGTCAACTAAGAGAATTACCGAGTGGTTTGAGAGCAAACAAGATCCCGAGCAAGATTCCCGACCTCTTTTCCGCGCTAAATTTTGTAAGTCCTTCCTTTCTGTCTTCAGTTCTTCATTCTCTTCTTCTTTTCTGAACAAAGCTGGAGGGAGCGAACCCACTTGGGTTGAAACGAGCATGGGACTTCTTCTTTTTTAGGTTCTGTCACTTTTTCCAATCCGGGGGTGCGTCAGAGCAATTGGACCGAACGAGTGTTCCCGGGAGAGTGTTGAGAGAGTGTTACCTTTCTTCCAAAATCTTGTACGACCTGCCCTTTAGGTTGTTAGATCTGCCCTCTCTATACACCAGGCTTGGAGTCCTTGACCCATTCTTAGGTCGTTTGTTTTCTAGGTCCATTGTAGACGTAGACATGTGCCATTCAGATTTCAACTCGTCGTCCCGGTCGTAAGATGAGTGGTCGCGGTCGGGGACCTTAAGCACAAGTCTAGATCCTCCCTCTTCAACCCCCTCTGATCAGTAGAGTAAGGGGATGATCCCTGCCCGGGCGTCTCCCGAGGAAACACGCCGGGATTCTCTTGTGGCCTCGACATCTCGGGGTTCGGGAGACGAGGGGTCTGTACCGAATAGTCCCGGGGTTGTCTTCTCATGCGAGTCCATTGTTAGTATCCTGCGTAGCCATGATTTGGATCAGATCAGGGACAGATATGACCTCCCCGGCCCCTTTTCTCTTATCGGAGCTCACTTCCACGAGTCGGGCTTTGTCACTTTGTATGAGGATGCTTTCATGGCAGGCCTCCGCCTGCCTCTCCACCCTGTTGCCTAGGACGCGCTCATCTACCTCGGGATCTCCCCCGAGCAGCTCATCCCGAACGGTTGGCGATATCTGATGGGGTGCATCTCTTTGTGGCCCCAAGTCCTCGGGTATGAGCTTACCTTATAGGAGTTCTTCTAGACTCACCGGCCCTTCAAAGTCCACGGGGAATCTGGTTTCTTCTCGCTCGGGGCCAGGCAGGGGCGGAAGAAAATTGTCAACTGCCCGAGCAATAATAAAGGATGAAAGAAGAAATTCTTCCAAGTGTCCACCCTGGGGCTGTGTGAAAAGGCACCGGGTATAAAGTTGAGGACCTCCTGGGCAGGGGAGCTGAGGAGTAAGCCTGACCACTTTTCTTTTTTTGATTATTCTTTCTATTTTGCCTTGACTAACCCATTTGTATGTTTGCTTTGCAGTGGGATCAGTTGACCAAGTCTTCCCGACGAGCTCCAAGCGAGGATCTTGTCTTTGATGGAGGACCCAACTGACATCAAGCAAGTGCTAACCCGGTCGGGAAGCCCAAAAATATCCTACGAGCCTCAGCACCACTTCATAGCTCCCATCCTCCCGGCGATCATTCCTGGTAAATACCGTCTCTTGATCGTCCGATTTTCTTTTTACTTGATACTTTGCTGAATTCTCACGTGCTCTTCTCCGGTTTTGCAGAGATGGCTCCCAAGAGCCCGGTGGCTCTAAAGGAGAAGGAAGCGACCTTGATGACCCGAGCTGGACAGAAGAGGAAGAAGCCAGACCCTGCCGAGGGCCAGCCCCTCAAGAGGATTTCCCGGGGGATTTCCATCCGGGCTGAGAAGGAGGCAGCTGCTGCCTCAATGCCTGTTGTAACAATTGTTGTGCCACCACCACCTCCCCTTAGGGGCGGACCCAATAAGGGTCAAAGGGGGGCTCAAGCCCCCCTAGACTTTTGAAAATTATAAATTAGCCTTGAAAATAAATAATTTTCACAGTTAAGTCCTTCTAAAAATTATAAAGCCCCCTCTATCTTATGCTTTTGTGTTTATTATAAAATCCCCTCCTCCCTTTTATGTTTTTGTGATAATTTATTATAGCTTTAGTTTATATCACCTATTCAAAATATACACAAAACATGTATAAATAGGTCAAAAAAAATTTCCGGGGCAACCCCATACACTTTTGCTTCTATCAAGCCCCCCTTGGATTGATTTTCTAGATCCGCCCCTGCCTCCCCTTGCTGCCAAAGCTTCCGGGATCTCCTTCTTGAGCATGGAGGAGACTGCTTGCGCGGGCCCCTCCTCCAGACTTGTGGTTGAGATGGCGGACGACGTCCGCAGAAGGGTACGTCCTGGGCTGCTGCAGAGTCAGATTGACAAGTGCACCCTGCTAAGTCCCGAGGCCATCATCGATTGGCTATACAGCATCAACCACATGGTAAGTCACTTTACAACATGAACACTAGCTTTTCTTCCTTGCGTGTACTGACGTCGTCTTGTTCTTGCAGATTGGTTGTATTGCGACCGGGACTGAGACCACCCTTCCCGGCGTTGGTGAGAGGTTGACCGCTGCAGAGGCTAACCTCTCCGTGGAGAGGGCTGCCCGGGAGTCCGCAGAGTTTGCTCTCACCGTGGAGGAAGAAAAATCCCGGGCAACCCTGGACCCGCGACTCTCTTTCAACCGAGCGGGCTGCCCGGAAGGTTACGGAGCTGAAAGTTGCAGTCGCGGAGGCCGGGAGGATCACTGTCGATTAAGACTTGGCAGCCATGACAGCCACGCTTTCAGAGCTCACTGCTGCTCGGGAGGCTGAAGCCAAGGAGGCTGAGGAAGAGTTCGAGGTAGGGTTCCTCACGGGCTATGCTGACCTGGCGAAGCGGGCTACTGTTGACCACCCTAACTGGGATCTGTCCGGTTACTCCTGGGCAGAGTCCAGTTATTGGAAGGAAGGCCAGGCTGACTCCGAGGTTGCCACTGAAGCTGCACCGGCCAGGGACCCCTCTGTGGATGAGCAGGCTGCGGAGGAGGGAGAGATGGTGGTTGTAGACTAGTTCTTTTTTTCTCTTTTGTTTTTGTTGTAGTTTTTTTCTTTTTGGGGGAGGCTACTACAATTGCCCCCCAGGCTTTGTACAGTTCTTTTTACTATTAATGAAAAGGCCCCTGAGGTCAAACCTTCTTTGTTGATTTCTGCTCGCTTTCCATTATTTGCTATTTATTTTCATCTGCACTGTGCCTGTTTAATTGCTAGTATCCGCTCGGTTTTTAGCCGACCTAACCCCTGCCTTAGCAAATGGTTTAGGGACTTTTAACCAGTAGAACACCTAGTCTTTTTGACCTATTTTAAAGGTAATTGCCCGGTCTGCCATAGGAACTTGTCCTGTTTAGCGTCCGGGATGTGCCGGTGTATTATAGGAATACCCTATTTTACCGTCCGGTATGTCCTAGTGTATTATAGGAGTATCCTGTTTTACCGTCCGGGATTTTATCTCTGATCACTGTAAGTACTTAGGAATATCTTCCAAGTCTTTTAGTGACTGGTGTGATTTCCTATTTTGGCCTAATCCCCCTGCCCCCCAAGCATTTTGCTAAGGCGGGAGTGCGGGAGTGTGTAGCCATAGGAAACCGACCTGGAACATAGGTGGTTGCAGAGTCCTTTAAAGCTTGCCATCGTCGACCACCTAGGGGTTTGCTCCCATCGTCAATTGGACCTAGGCGAAGCCTTATGTAATTTCCTGTTTAGGTCTAGTATCCCCTTGCCCCCCGAGCATCCTGCCAAGGCGGGGCGTAGTGAGGAGCGACCATAGGAAATTGACCTGGAACATGGGTGGTTGCAGGGTACTTTTGTGCCTGGGTTCGGAGCTCGAGGTCTTTTCAGTGCCTGGGTTCAGAGCCCGAGGTCTTTTTATGCCTTGGTTGTTAGCCAAGGTCTTTTTGTGCCTTGGTTGCTAGTCAAGGTCTTTTTGTGCCTTGGTTGTTAGCCAAGGTCTTTGGTGCCCCGGGGTTAGGCCCGAGGATTTTTCTGCATTGCACGGTGTACCGACAACAGTAATTTTGCAAAGTAAACTTTCCAATTTTATTAAAAACAAAAATTTATTGCTATTGCTCAATTAGAGCTACAAAAACGAATCTCTCTACCAGTACTAAATTCCCATGGCTAAGCGTTACTGATAATACTTGCGGAGGTGTTGCACATTCCAAGGATGAAAGAGATCATGCACGTCCATAATCTGAATCTAGTAAGTTCCCGGTCGGTTGATCCGGGTTACTTTATACGGGCCTTCCCAGTTTGCCCCCAGTTTCCCATGGCTCGGGATCCGGGTAGACTAGTTCACTGCCTTAAGGACGAGGTCTCTGAGTTGAAAACTGCAGTGCTTCACTGTAATACCCTGTATTTTGATATATTAGTAAGACCCGGTATTTCATTTCTATACTCGTATAAACTTTCTCTTCCTTTTGGTAAATTTTGATACCAATCGATTGACATATTCCCAATCGATTGACACTTTTCTGATACCAATCGATTGATAAGTATCCCAATCGATTGACATTCAACCGACTAAAAGTAATGACGTGTCAAACTTTCCAATCGATTGCTATTCATCTCAATCGATTGACATTGTTTCCAATCGATTGACTACAAATATCTGTTGCCAATCGATTGACTGGTGTCTCAATCGATTGACATAAGCTGAGAAATGTTTTCTTCTTTCCTTCAGCTTTAAACGCGTGGCACTCCCTTATGTCTATATATATGTTTCATTTAGTGGCCTTGGGGCTGTTTTTCAGACCTTGGGAGAGAAATATACATACCTCTTGGGTCATACATACATATATCTATATCTATACATATATACACACCCTCACACACACTCACTCCTTCGGCAGCTGGGAGAAGAAGACAGAAAGAAGACAGAAAGAAGAAGAAAGAAGAAAGGAGGAGACAGAGAGAGAAGGCTGGACAGAGAAGGAAGAAAGAGAGAGAGAGAAGTAGTTTTCAAACTTAAACACCACCCAAACGCACCCTAGGTGAGTTCTAACTCACTTGGTCTCTTTATATGAAGTTTATATAAGCTATTATGATGTTTAGATGGGTTACATGCATGTAGTGCACGTTTATATATGCTGTTTTTACAATCTGCTGGAGAAGACGTAGTACCAATCGATTGACATAAATCTCAATCGATTGACATCAGTTGCATCCCAATCGATTGAATAGGATTTCAATCGATTGACATTGTTCCAATCGATTGACATGTTTATCAATCGATTGACATAACTTTTGTTCCAATCGATTGAACTTTTGTTCCAATCGATTGACATGATCAGTACATAGTTTCCTTTGCCTGTTTATTATATAAGAGGTTTAGTTGTTCGATTTCTAATTCGGGATTCCATTATGCGATTATGGGGTAGACAGGAGAAATGTGACACCAAAGATTATGGATAATGAATAAAAAGTAATATAAAGACGTGGGTTGACGTGTTGTTTCTGATATGAGTTCGACATCCGTTTCTTTTAATCCGAGTAGTCAGGCCACATTGGGAATTGTCATGTGTCGATGTAGAATGGAACGTAAGTAGGTTTGGTAAGTTCCGGGAATGGTACGTGGATGGATGATTGATCTGTGATATGCTCTTGAAATGCGGTGAACCGGACCATGGTTCTTAAAAGCGGTGAGCTGGACCAAGAAGTCTTAAGATAGACTGGATGATCTGTGATATGCTCTTAAAAGCGGTGAACCGGACCATGGTTCTTAAAAGCGGTGAGCTGGGATCACTAGTAGATGACGTTAAGTCGTGGCAATAGCTTGATATGCCTTGTTCGAAACGTTATATCCCTGAAATGCGGTGAACAGGACCATTGTTCTTAAAAGCTGGGGACAGACTGACGTGGAGTCCATGACATGCGGTGAGCAGGACCATTGCTCTTAAAAGCGATGGACAGAATAAGGGTGTATCCCTAGAGTTAAACGATTGAGTCTGTTCATGACATCTGAATACGTTGAGTTCGGTATTTGAGTAATAAGACGATAAGGGTCGGTTTATAAGAATGAATAGAAGAACAAGATAATGTTATTTTATAATAAGATGTTAACTCTTGTTTTTATAAGCTTGTGTTTACTTCAGATAACTGGTACCTCGTTAGTTTATGCTCACTCAGCTCTCAGTAAGCTGACGGCCTTTTATTGCCTGGACATTCCCCGTCCAGAATATCCTGCCCCTTGTTTTACAGGTGATGACCAGTACACTGATGAGTGTTATTTAGAGGAAGGCCCCACCGATGACGTTTACACCAGGAAGGATTATCCTTATGCCAGTTGAAGACTGAAGATGTTATAATTAGATTTAATTTCAGTTGTTCTGTTAATCTTTTGTTAACGGGTACTTGGGCATTTGTTGTCTTCAGACCTGTTGTGATCCTGTGGACCATACTCTGATAGTTTGTAATAGTTAGCACTCTGTGCTATTTTCAGTTGGTTACTGTTGCTTTTCTTTTGGACTAGTACTGCGTGGTGTGGATTATTAGTGACTTTCACCTGTCATTCCTTATGGACCCATAAAGGAAATTTATTTTTCTCTATTTATGCTGCTCCGGGGCGTGACAGGATTTTTGGTATCAAAGCCTGCGTTCGGTACTCTAGGTTGTGATACTTTTGTTCACTAAGTATTTCCACACCATCTGGTCCTAGTGTTAAGATTCTTTGAGATGAGATATGAGTATAAGATAAGTTCGTCTTCCTGACGATAGATAGTTTCCTTTGCAGGATAGCATGGATCCGGAGTTTCACCAGTTTGTGACTGATGCTTATGGAGGACATATTATCCATGGAGATACCGTAGAGCCAGCTGACCCAGAGTTTTATCGTGAGCGTGTGTGCCAGATAGCTAGTCGACATTTAGAGGAAGACATGTGGAGAGCACTTTATGTGACCAGGAGTACTCACCCGACCCAGATGCGCATGGATGCTTACCACTTAGCGAGAGTTGGCAGAGACATTTGCCAGGAGATGTTGCGACTAGTTTTGAGTAAACCAGAGATGGATGAGATTGAGTTGAGAGCCATTGTAGCCGGTCCACCAGAGCCTGTGATTGCACCAGCAGCAGCTCCAGCAGCCCCACCATCACCAGTGCCCGACGTACCCGTCCCAGAGCCAGAGCATGAGCCGATTGAGGATGAGGAAGATGTAGAGCCTCAGGATGAGCATCCCGATGAGGACATGGATGGAAATGGAGAGGAGGAGCCGATAGATGATGAGGACCCAGTAGAGGATGAGCATGCAGACGATGCAGATGATGATGAAGCTGAGGATGACCCCGAGGAGCCAGAGTTTGAGCCAGAGGATCCAGTACCAGACCCAGAGGCTATTGAG
This sequence comes from Hydrangea macrophylla, assembly GCA_033977485.1. Taxonomy (NCBI): domain Eukaryota; kingdom Viridiplantae; phylum Streptophyta; class Magnoliopsida; order Cornales; family Hydrangeaceae; genus Hydrangea; species Hydrangea macrophylla. The sequence continues at coordinate 70,864,870 of CM066988.1, forward strand.
GCAGACATAGTGGTAGACGAGGAGGTACCCGACGAGGAGATAGTTGTGCCAGAGATACCCGTTGTGCTTCAGATACCAGCCGGACCCATTATGCATATGGCAGCCATGGCCGATATGGCAGTAGGATGGATAGCTCAGATGATAGCACAGCCAGCAGATTTTGTTATGGGAGAGGTGGCTATAGCAGGAGCTCTTGACATAGCTGACGGTTTTGCTGCAGTAGCTGTTGATGTCGCTAACCAGGCGATAGCAGACGTGATGGAGGACGATGATGCAGAGATGATAGAGGATTGGGATATAGGGGTAGTAGTTGGAGATCTTGTCGCACCAGTTGAGGATGATCCACTCGAGGAGATGGATATAGACCCAGAGGACGAGGCACCACCAGCAGGATCAGATGCTGACGACTTTTGAGTCAGGATCGGCAGGGTGTAGATTTTGTTAGTTTATATTAGGACATGTTGTCCACTAGATTTTTGGGAGCTTGAGAGATAGCTATTGACCATAGCTTTGTATAGTATTAGCTGACTTTAGTTGTTGTAACTCTTGTCCCATATGGTACACAGTTTGATTAGTGTGTACTATACGGTACATCTTTTGATATATATATATACGAGCAGTACTTTTATTATTGTTTGGTTGTTGCATTGTGCAGTGTTGTTTAGTAGAATTGTTAGTTTTGCTGTTTCTGTTCTATCTTGAGTTCGTTTCTACGAGAAGACTTTCAGCTGATCAATATGTCGTTTGTAGGCGATACTCGTTATCATCATGGTAGGACCCTTGAGAAATCACCAAGCACGTAATGGAGCACCTATACCGGAAGGGATGGATCCAACGGGAATTTTTGAAGCATTTATGCAGAGGATGGAGCATGTGGGGGATACATATAATCACTCCACCCACCAGAGACCTCTTGTACCCCCGCCACCAAGACAGACTGGAGATAAGCTGTTAGCAAATTTTCGTGGGTTACGTCCCGAAAAGTTTGATGGACTAGCAGAACCATGGAAAGCAGAGCAATGGATAAGAGAGATGGAGTTGATATTTGGAGCATTGGAATGCAATGAACAAGAGAAACGTCGCCTTGCTACGTTTCAGCTCACCTATGCCGCCGCAGATTGGTGGGAAGCTGAGCAAGCCACTGTTGGGATCGATGCCGCTAGAGCTATGTCGTGGGAGACATTCAAAGGCAGATTTTTGGATAAGTATTTTCCAGAAGATGAGAGAGATCAACAGGAAAGGAACTTTCTAAATTTGATCCAAGGAGGATGGAATGTACGGGAATACACAACACAGTTCGAGCGTTTATCCAGATTTGCTCAGCATATGATAGACACGCCGCAGAAGAAGGTGAAGAGATTTCACCAAGGACTGAACCCCCACCTTAGACATATGATGGTTGGTCATCTAAACCAGACGTATGAGGAAATTGTTAGATTTGCTACAGGATTAGAAAAGGATGCTAATTCAGTACAGCAATCACAGATGAATCGACCTCAGTCGTCACGAGGGTTTCAACCGAGGAATTTCCATAATCGACCACCGAGAAATACCCAAGGATGGAGACCTCAGGAAAATTTTCAAGGAAACAAGAGAATCTGGGAAGGAACCAGGAAACCACAGCAGAGTTATGATCGGCCCCAGCAAAATCAACAGCGAGGACTACAACCACAGGCATTACTAACAGCCCCGCCAAGTAATAGTGGAGGATGTTTTAACTGTGGAAAACCCGGACATATTGCAAGGAACTGCACCGTCTTCAGACCTAATCGCAGGCCAGATATTGTCTGCCGCAACTGCAACAAACCCGGACACTTGAGCAAGGATTGTCGTGCACCACGAGGAGGATACTACGGGGCACCAGTGCAAGGAATTCAAGGACCTCCAGATCAAACAAGGATGAACGCTATTATTCCAGGAGAAGCAGGCTTTAATGCTGATGAGCAGCAACATTTGGAAGGTACACTTGTACTCTTTCATAGTCCAGTTAAAGCTTTATTTGACACTGGAGCCGCACGTTCTTTTATTGCTGTTAAGATTGTGCGTCAGTTGGGTTTAGAACCCCAGACACTTGAGTCAACACTGAATGCTGTGTCACCGTTGGGAGTGACAGTTAAGTTGAGCAAAGTGTGTAGAGATTGCCCTTTGACTTTGGGAGATAGGAATCTTCCAGCAGACTTGGTAGTTCTATCAATGTCAGAATTTGATGTTATCCTAGGGATGGATTGGTTAACTAAGTACAGTGCCAATTTGGATTGCCCTACTAGGACAATTGTATTTCCAATACAAGGAAGGCCGACGATCAGATTTCAGTGTCAACCGACAAGCGACATGTTTCTTACGAGTAATTTGGCTACGATCATTAGTACGAGTACGGAGCTTACGATGGATCAAATTCCTATTGTACGAGACTTTCAGGATGTATTTCAGGATATTAAAGGACTTCCACCGAAAAGAGAAATAGACTTCTGTGTGGAATTAGTACCTGATACATTGCCTATTTCTAAGACTCCATACAGAATGGCACCAACTGAGATGTTAGAATTGAAGAAGCAAGTTCAAGAACTCGAGAATCTAGGATTTGTTCGTCCAAGTACATCGCCTTGGGGAGCACCAGTTCTGTTTGTAAAGAAGAAGGACGGAACACTTCGACTCTGTATAGACTACAGGGAGTTGAACAAGGTTACGATTAAGAATAGATATCCGTTACCTCGGATAGATGATCTATTCGACCAGTTACAAGGATCTAGGATCTTTTCTAAGATCGATCTGCGTTCAGGATACCACCAATTGTTAGTTCGACCAGAGGATGTATCAAAGACTGCATTCAGGACAAGATACGGGCATTACGAGTTTCTAGTTATGCCTTTTGGATTGACGAATGCGCCAGCAGTATTTATGGACTTGATGAATAGAGTATTCAGACTATATCTGGATAAGTTCATTATTGTGTTCATTGATGATATACTGATCTACTCAAAGACAGAAGAGGATCACAAGGAGCATTTACAAGTTGCCTTGCAAACACTTCGAGATAGCAAGTTGTATGCAAAGTTCAGCAAGTGTGAGTTTTGGCTACAAGAAGTCAAATTCTTGGGACACGTTATATCTCAGGAAGGTATTTCGGTAGACTCATCTAAGATTGATGCAGTCTTAAGCTGGAACAGACCGACAAATGCGACCGAAGTCAGAAGTTTTCTGGGTTTAGCAGGATATTACAGAAGATTTGTCGAAGGATTTTCCAAGATAGCAGGACCTTTGACGAACTTAACCAAGAAAGAGAAGAAGTATGAATGGACAGACAAGCATGAGGGTGCATTTCAGGAGTTAAAAGAAAGATTGACTTCTGCACCAGTACTTGCATTACCTAAGAGTGGAGAGAAGTATGTGATCTACAGTGATGCATCGTACCAAGGACTTGGATGTGTGCTTATGCAAGATGGAAATGTTATCGCATATGGATCAAGACAATTGAAGGTACATGAGAAAAATTATCCCACGCATGATCTGGAATTAGCAGCAATAGTGTTTGCATTGAAAATTTGGAGACACTATCTCTACGGAGAAAAGTTTGATCTATTTTCCGATCATAAGAGCTTGAAGTATTTGTTCTCTCAAAAGGAGTTGAATATGCGACAGCGGAGATGGATGGAGTTACTCAAAGACTATGACTTTTCTTTGCAATACCATCCAGGTAAAGCAAATGTAGTAGCAGACGCTTTGAGCCGTAAACCTCGATTAGTGATCGCTGCATTACTAATTAGAGAATGGAGAGCATTAGAAGTTTTAGCCGAATTTGATCTTCAGCCAGTGGAGCCAATGAAAGGACAACATTTTGGATGTCTTATGGTACAACCGACTTTAATCAGTCGTATCATAGAGGCTCAACAGACAGTAGAGGATTTGAAATTATGGTTCGCCAAGATGTCAGCCAAGGAACCAGAAGTCTGGAGTATAAGTACAGACGGAGCCTTACGATGTAAAGGTAGACTCTGTGTACCTGACGAAGAAAATCTCCGGAAGGAAATATTGGATGAAGCTCATAAGTCACGGATGACTATTCACCCTGGAGGTACAAAGATGTACAAGGACTTGAAGAGAAATTTCTGGTGGGAAGGAATGAAGAGAAATGTGGCAGAGTATGTAGCTCAGTGTCTTACTTGTAAACAAGTAAAGGCAGAACATCAGAAACCACCTGGACTTCTACAGCCGTTACCTATTCCTCAATGGAAATGGGAACACATAACCATGGATTTTGTGGTAGGATTGCCGAAGTCACAGCAGAATCACGATGCTATATGGGTAATCGTGGATCGACTTACTAAGACGGCACATTTTATTGCCTATAGCATGACGTACTCAGTAGAACGTTTGAGCCGAATGTATCTACAACATGTTGTACGATTACATGGAGTGCCTGTATCTATTGTGTCAGACCGAGATTCGCGCTTTACTGCAGAATTTTGGAAGAGTCTCCAGACAGCGATGGGAACGACATTGAATTTGAGTTCAGCTTTTCATCCACAGACAGATGGACAGACGGAACGAGTTAATCAAGTGATGGAAGATATGTTACGAGCTTGTGTCATTGATTTTGAGAGTTCTTGGGAGATACACTTACCTCTGATTGAGTTCGCCTATAATAATAGTTATCATTCGAGCATAGATATGGCGCCGTTTGAAGCTTTGTACGGAAGACCTTGCCGATCGCCGCTATGTTGGACCGAAGTCGGAGATAGTCAACTTCTTGGGCCAGAGATGGTACGCGAGACGAATGAGAAGATTCAAGTCGTACGTGAGAAGATGAAGACAGCCCAGACCAGATACAAGAGTTATGCTGACAAGCGACGCAAAGACTTGGAGTTTGCCATTGGAGATCACGTATTACTCAAGGTTTCACCTGTTCGAGGAATCGTCAGATTTGGTCAGAAAAGGGGCAAGTTATCGCCACGTTTCATCGGACCATTCGAGATTCTGGAGCGTGTTGGGAAAGTTGCTTATCGCCTTGCGTTGCCACCAAAGATGTCAGGAGTGCACAACGTTTTTCACATCAGTATGTTGAGGAAGTGTGTTCACAACCCAGCGCACGAGATCAACTTTGAGGATATCGAAGTCAACAGCAACGTTACGTTCAATGAAGGACCTGTTCGTATTCTAGATCGAGGAATCAAGAAACTCAGGAACAAGGAGATCCCGTTAGTCAAGATTCAGTGGAAGCATCACGATGAAGGAGAAGCTTCGTGGGAACTAGAGTCAGAGATGCGCGAGAAGTTTTCGTTTTTATTTTAAACCTTGTTGCTTTTGATTTCGAGGACGAAATCTTTTGTTAAGTGGTGGATGATGTAATACCCTGTATTTTGATATATTAGTAAGACCCGGTATTTCATTTCTATACTCGTATAAACTTTCTCTTCCTTTTGGTAAATTTTGATACCAATCGATTGACATATTCCCAATCGATTGACACTTTTCTGATACCAATCGATTGATAAGTATCCCAATCGATTGACATTCAACCGACTAAAAGTAATGACGTGTCAAACTTTCCAATCGATTGCTATTCATCTCAATCGATTGACATTGTTTCCAATCGATTGACTACAAATATCTGTTGCCAATCGATTGACTGGTGTCTCAATCGATTGACATAAGCTGAGAAATGTTTTCTTCTTTCCTTCAGCTTTAAACGCGTGGCACTCCCTTATGTCTATATATATGTTTCATTTAGTGGCCTTGGGGCTGTTTTTCAGACCTTGGGAGAGAAATATACATACCTCTTGGGTCATACATACATATATCTATATCTATACATATATACACACCCTCACACACACTCACTCCTTCGGCAGCTGGGAGAAGAAGACAGAAAGAAGACAGAAAGAAGAAGAAAGAAGAAAGGAGGAGACAGAGAGAGAAGGCTGGACAGAGAAGGAAGAAAGAGAGAGAGAGAAGTAGTTTTCAAACTTAAACACCACCCAAACGCACCCTAGGTGAGTTCTAACTCACTTGGTCTCTTTATATGAAGTTTATATAAGCTATTATGATGTTTAGATGGGTTACATGCATGTAGTGCACGTTTATATATGCTGTTTTTACAATCTGCTGGAGAAGACGTAGTACCAATCGATTGACATAAATCTCAATCGATTGACATCAGTTGCATCCCAATCGATTGAATAGGATTTCAATCGATTGACATTGTTCCAATCGATTGACATGTTTATCAATCGATTGACATAACTTTTGTTCCAATCGATTGAACTTTTGTTCCAATCGATTGACATGATCAGTACATAGTTTCCTTTGCCTGTTTATTATATAAGAGGTTTAGTTGTTCGATTTCTAATTCGGGATTCCATTATGCGATTATGGGGTAGACAGGAGAAATGTGACACCAAAGATTATGGATAATGAATAAAAAGTAATATGAAGACGTGGGTTGACGTGTTGTTTCTGATATGAGTTCGACATCCGTTTCTTTTAATCCGAGTAGTCAGGCCACATTGGGAATTGTCATGTGTCGATGTAGAATGGAACGTAAGTAGGTTTGGTAAGTTCCGGGAATGGTACGTGGATGGATGATTGATCTGTGATATGCTCTTGAAATGCGGTGAACCGGACCATGGTTCTTAAAAGCGGTGAGCTGGACCAAGAAGTCTTAAGATAGACTGGATGATCTGTGATATGCTCTTAAAAGCGGTGAACCGGACCATGGTTCTTAAAAGCGGTGAGCTGGGATCACTAGTAGATGACGTTAAGTCGTGGCAATAGCTTGATATGCCTTGTTCGAAACGTTATATCCCTGAAATGCGGTGAACAGGACCATTGTTCTTAAAAGCTGGGGACAGACTGACGTGGAGTCCATGACATGCGGTGAGCAGGACCATTGCTCTTAAAAGCGATGGACAGAATAAGGGTGTATCCCTAGAGTTAAACGATTGAGTCTGTTCATGACATCTGAATACGTTGAGTTCGGTATTTGAGTAATAAGACGATAAGGGTCGGTTTATAAGAATGAATGGAAGAACAAGATAATGTTATTTTATAATAAGATGTTAACTCTTGTTTTTATAAGCTTGTGTTTACTTCAGATAACTGGTACCTCGTTAGTTTATGCTCACTCAGCTCTCAGTAAGCTGACGGCCTTTTATTGCCTGGACATTCCCCGTCCAGAATATCCTGCCCCTTGTTTTACAGGTGATGACCAGTACACTGATGAGTGTTATTTAGAGGAAGGCCCCACCGATGACGTTTACACCAGGAAGGATTATCCTTATGCCAGTTGAAGACTGAAGATGTTATAATTAGATTTAATTTCAGTTGTTCTGTTAATCTTTTGTTAACGGGTACTTGGGCATTTGTTGTCTTCAGACCTGTTGTGATCCTGTGGACCATACTCTGATAGTTTGTAATAGTTAGCACTCTGTGCTATTTTCAGTTGGTTACTGTTGCTTTTCTTTTGGACTAGTACTGCGTGGTGTGGATTATTAGTGACTTTCACCTGTCATTCCTTATGGACCCATAAAGGAAATTTATTTTTCTCTATTTATGCTGCTCCGGGGCGTGACATTCACCTTGCTGTTGTAGTACCGTGAGACCCGTTGCTTGTAGGCTGCCACGTTTAGATAGGCTCGGTCTCTTTTTTCCTCCACAAGATCTAGCTCTGTCCTGAGAGCTTCTTCATTATCCGGTGCACTGAAGTTAGCCACCCGATGTGTAGGCAACCCAAGCTCTATGGGGACCACCGCCTCGAATCCGTAGGTTAAGGAGAATGACGTCTCACCTGTTGCTACTCGGGGTGTAGTGCGGTAGGCCCACAGGAGGGTTGGTAGCTCTTCAGGCCACAGCCCTTTGGCGCCTTCCAGCCTTGTTTTAATTGACTGCAAGATTATCTGGTTGGTTACCTCAGCTTGACCGTTGGCTTGTAGATGCTCGGGGGAGGAGTAATGATTTAGTATCCCATAGCCCGAGCAGAACTGCCTGAAAATGGGACTGTCAAATTGTCTGCCATTATCGTTGACTAGGACCCGGGGGATGCCGAACCTACTTAGAATATTCCTTTCCACGAAGCTCTCCATTTTTTGTTCGGTTATTGTCGCCAAGGGCTCGGCCTCTGCCCATTTGGTGAAGTAGTCAACAGCGATCAGGGCGAACCTAACCTGTCATTTTCCCATCGGCAGGGGACCGACAATGTCGATGTCCACTGGACGAACGACCAGGGGCTGTGGATGGGTGTCTGGAGCTCTCCCGGTCAGTTGATCTTGGGAGACTATCTCTGACACTTATCACATCTTCTGACGTACTCCTGGGAATCCCGGGCCATGGTTGGCCAGTAGTAACCTTGCAATAGTGCCTTCTTGGAGAGTGCCCGGCCTCTGATGTGATTCCCGCACACTCCTTCGTGGATTTCAAATAGTATGGTTTGGACTTGCGTAGGATGAACACAGCGGAGGTACGGGATAGTGAATCCCCTCTTGTAGAGAATGTCGTCGACAAGATGGTATCGGGCTGCCCGGTACTTGACCCGACGGGCTTCTTCTTTGTCTTCTAGTAGTGCCCCTGTTGTCAAGAATGTCACGATCGGGTCCATCCAGCTGGGTCCCAGGGTGACCGGATCTACTTCCATGCCTTCCAAGTTAATCACACTTGGCTCGAGTAGGTATTCCATCCTTATCCCGGGCAAGTCTGATTCAGAAGATGAGGTAAGGCGAGCTAACCGGTCAGCCCTGGTGTTTTCTTCTCTAGGTATCTGCGTGATGGAAAATCCCCGGAGCTTCTTGGAAACTGCTCGAACAAGGGCCAAGTAGGCTACCATGTTGTCTTCCCGTGCTTCGTAGTCTTGGTCAACCTGGTTGACCACGAGCTGGGAATCACTGTATCCCTGAACCTGATATGCACTCATAGAAAGGGCCAATTGTAATCCGACCAATAGGGATTCATATTCGGCCTCGTTGTTGGAGGCGCGGAACCCAAATCTCAGCGCATATTCGAGCTGGATGCCGTCGGGGATAGTTAGGATGATTCCTGCCCCACTGCCTTGTTGATTGGAAGAACCATCCACGTGCAGTACCCAGGTAAGGATATTAGCGTGTAATTCGGGCGGTAGGGCCGGTGGCTCAGATTCTTCGACCGGGTCCTCTGGATACGTGAATTCAACCAGAAAGTCTGCCACGACTTGTCCCTTGATGGTCGTCCGGGGTCGGTAGATCACTTCAAACTCTTCCAACTCCAAGGCCCACTTGACGAGCCTCCCGGACGTGTCTGGACGGCTAAGAATTTTGCAGAGGGGTTGATCTGTGAGGACCACAATGGCATGGGCCTGAAAATACGGGCGGAGCCTTCGGGCCGAGGTGATGAGGGCGAACGCCAATTTTTCGATTTGAGAGTATCTGCTTTCTACGCCCTGTAATGCCCGATTGGTGTAGTACACTGGGAACTCTATCCCGTGTTCTTCCCGAACAAGTGCCGAGCTAACCGCCGATGGTGACACTGCCAAGTATAAAAACAATTCTTCCCTCGACACGGGTGTTGAGAGTAGAGGAGGGGAAGCCAGGTACTTCTTGAGTTCTTGGAACGCCTCTTCACACTCTTCTGACCACTGGAATGCCTTGCGGAGGATTTTAAAGAATGGCAGGCACCGATCGATAGCTCGGGAGACAAATCAGTTTAATGCGGCCACCCGTCCGGCTAAGCTCTGAACCTCCTTTGTTGATTTGGGCGACCGCATGTTGATGATGGCTTTGATCTTTTCGGGGTTTGCCTCAATTCCCCGTCTGCTGACTAAGTGGCCCAGAAATTTCCCGGATGAGACATCGAAGGTGCATTTGGCAGGGTTCAACCTCATCCTGAATTTTTTCAAAATGCTGAAGGACCCGGCCGGATGCTCGAGGTGGTCGGACTCGTCCCGACTCTTGACCAGCAGATCATCCACATATACTTCCATAGACTTCCCAATCAAGTCCTTGAACATGTAGTTGACCAGGCGTTGGTAGGTGACCTCGGCATTCTTGAGACCGAATGGCATAACCTTGTAATAGTATGTGCCCTGGTCAGTGATAAAGGCGGTTTTCTCTTCGTCCCCGGGATACATGTTGATCTGGTTGTACCCCGAGTAGGCGTCCATGAATGAGAGTAGTGAGTGACAGGCCATGGAGTCCACAAAGAGGTCTATCCTGGGTAGCAGATAGCAATCCTTAGGGCAAGCTTTGTTGAGGTCGGTGAAGTCCACGCACATCCTCCACTTCTCACTGCTTTTCTTGACAATGACCACATTGGCTAACCAGTCGGGATAGTGGACTTCTCGTATGGAACGGGCTTTAAGGAGCTTCTCGACCTCCTCACTTACCGCCTTCTGTCTCTCGGGGGCCATGCCTCTACTTTTCTGCTTCACCGGCCTGCAATCTGGACTGACATTGAGCCGATGGGACATTACCCGGGGGTCAATCCCGGGCATATCCTCGTGACTCCAAGCAAAAACATCCTGGTTTTGCCTCAGGAACTGAGTCAGTTTTTCCTTCAGGCTGGGCTTTAGTAGGGTGCCAATGCTGACCGAGCAGTCTGGGTACTCGGGATTCAGCGTCACACTTTCCAATTCTTCCATCGGATCTACCGCGTCGCTCTAGTCCCGGGGGTCCATCTCTTGAATGTTCAATGTTTCGGTGATTGCCCCCCCGGCGTAACGAGCTGACATACCAACTCCGAGCGGTAGTCTGATCTCCACGCAAGCATCCGGGTCCCTGAGGAGTTGGGAACTTCACTGTCAAGCTGTAGGTGGAGATGACCGCCCTGGCCTTGTTGAGTGTTGGCCTCCCAAGAATGATATTATAGGCCGACGGGGCTTTTACGATCACGAAATTGGTGAGCATGGAGGCCTGCTGAAGGTAGGTCCCCATGAGAGTTGGAAGCTCAATAGTTCCAAGCGGTTGCGTGCTGGAGCCGTTAAATCCAACCAGGGGGTAGCAACCGCCCGGAGCCGATCCCTGGCGATCCCGAGTTGATCGAATGCTGACGTGAACATAATATCGGACGAGCTGCCTGTGTCCACCAACACCCTCTTGACCATGTAGTTGGCTGTAGAAAGCTTCACTACCAGCGGGTCATCATGGGGGCAGTGGACGCCCTGCAAGTCGTCGGATGTGAATGTTAGAACATCAGTTGGGGAGGAGCCGGTGGATTGGACCTGCCAGACATCCGCCCGGGATGCCCGAGCATGCCTCTTCCGTGCCGACTGCGAATCCCCTTCGCCTGACGTTCCTCCAGAGATCATATTGATTTGACCGAGAGGCTATGGTTGGCCGGGAGCTCGGGCTCCTTGTGCAGGCCGTTTGTCTGCCACGACGTAGTCCGCTAGATGGCCTTGCTTGATTAGTCTTTCAATTGACATCTTTAGCTTGAAGCAGTCTTCCGTGTTGTGGCCGTGATCTCAATGGTAACGGCAAAACTTGTCCCGATTCTTTTTACCGGGCGGGGCTTTAAGCTTCGCCGGCTGCTGGAGCAGCCTCTGCGCCTCAGCAACGACCATGACTTCTTGTATGGACTGGGAAAGGGGTGTGAACGCAATCTGGGGCTGGCCCCAGACGTCCTTCGAATCTTGCTTCGACTTCTTTCCCGAGCCCTTCTCAAATCCTTCACGCTTACGCTTGGCCTTTGGGGATTTGTCTCCCGCCTGGCTGGCCTCAGTATCTATGTATTTTTGACCCTCTCCGAGAGTTCCACCAGGGTTGCCGGTCGGTCTCGATGGAACGACGTGGCGACCTTGGTGTGTTAAACTCCCGAACAGAAGGCCATAATTACGGCCGTTTCATTGAGGTTGCAAATCTGGAGCCTTTGCTGGTTGAAATGGTCCACGTATTCCCTCAGGGACACCCCTTTGCGCTGCTTGACGGTCAGCAGCTGAGTGTCCGGTTGCGACCGGTCGAGCATCCCGATAAACTGGTTGATGAATAGCTTGCTGAGGGCTTTGAAATCATTGACCGTCCGGGGCTTCAAAGCATGGAACCACTGTGCGGCTGGCCCTTTGAGGGTACTAGAAAAGGCCAGGCATAGTAGCTAGTCCACCGTGGTGACCAGTGTCATCTGAGCCTTATAAGTGCAGATGTGGTCCACCAAACTCCCTGTGATGTCATAGGAGCTGAGGTGAGGGGGTTTGAACTTCAGCAGAATGGGAAACTGTGTCACCCGAGCGGTATAGGGTGATTCCGTCTCTGTGTTGGTGAGGTCGTGGCCGGACTTGCGGGTCAACCTCTCGATCTGCTACTGCAGTTCCTCGACCTGGGCCTTTATGTCATCCCGCCTGGTTCTCCTCTCTATGTCCGAGCGATAGGTCGGATTAGATGATGTGGCCTTTTCCTCAAAGCGCGTCGACCTCAGGGATAGGACCCGGCTCCTAGTCTGAGAAATCATGTGCCTAAGATCCCCCTGGCTCAGGGCCGAAGGGTCTTTGGCTAATTCCTGGGCCTTCCGTCCTGGCCCTTCCCCTCTGATCGCGCGCCGTCGGTTGATGATGGTTCTGGCATCCTCCACCCGGCGAGGATTGGGCTGAGCTCGCCTCTGCGAAAGCCTGGTCGCCTGGCTGCGCTCACCATCACTGAGGTGTTCTCGATCCGGTGGGGATACTGGGGCAGAACGTGCTTGCCTTCGCGCCCGAGCGGTATCCTGAACAGGAGCGCTTTTCTCAAGCTGGTCTTCTGGTGCAGGGCGCTTTTCCTGCCGGGCCAAAAGCGCCTCCATCTGCTCCTGTGTTCGCCGCTGGCCCTCCAAGAGTTGCGCCAGCGCTGCCGTTATCTGCTCCGAGGTCATGGAGGCAGCCAGTTGCTCGGGCTACGAATTCTCCTGACCTGGCTGAGCGGTGGCATTCTTATTCCTTCTAGGCGGCATGTTGATCAGTCAAGAATTTGTTGGTGAAAAACTCTGTCGTTTCCCACAGACGGCGCCAAACTGATGATGCCTAAAATTGGTAAGAAGGGTTTGGAGAGAGAAAAAGACAAGAACAATTTGTATGTGGTTCGGTCCCGTTAACGATGTGACCTACGTCCATGGTTGCGTCAGTGCGCTCTCACTAGCAGATCACCGGCGGGCCTGGTGAGCCAACAAAGAAGGGCGGCACTACCAGTAATACCGGCCGGGTATATACGTATGGTGGTGAGTTCTCTGTTGAATGCTTGTTAGCTTAGAGAATTATTTTCGGGGTCCCTGTAAACAAGGCATGTGGGCTCTTTTATAGGTGCAAGAGTCCACCCTTACATGGTAAGTTAATTGAATTAGGAAGCCTAATCTAATCACAATAGATTTGCATGATTTTAGGAGAGTTTCCTAAGTGGTTTAGGAAACTGCCATATTCCCTTTCGCAGTCTTACAGCTGGTTTAGGAAACTACTGGATGAGCTGAGTCCGCGGGACACCGCGGTCTTTCATGCCCGGCCTGTTGGTACGAAATTGTACGGTTCTGACGAAGAGCTCGGGATTGCTTGGCTATGAGCGCCCTTACCGGAATAGCCAGCACCTCTTGGTGACTTGACAGACTCACTTCATGGCTGGACCATTTTGGACATTTCAGTATTTATGAACTGATTTTTATGAATTTGTTTATTTCATTTTATTTTCTACCAAGACTACCATGAACTGATTTTTATTTTTATTTTCATTTTGTTACAAGAATGGAATCTGTTACAACAACTGTTGAAGCACATGAAGTTACCGAAGTTAACCAGGAGCAATCGAAGGATGTGAAAAAGGAGGGTGAAACTGGTGGAACCACTGACACTCTAGCCGCGACGACTGAGAAATCGCCTCTTCCACTTAAACCCACGGTGAGAAATGTTAATGATAATACCGGTAGGAGGAAAACTATTGTATGGGACCATTTTGAAAAAGTAGAAGGTAATGACGGTTTACAAAAAGGCAGAGTGAAAGCATTGCAAAAGATCATATCGAGCCGATTCAAAGAATCACGGGACAACTAACTTGAAAAATCATTTAGAAGTTTGTCCTAGTGATCCTTTGGGTTTGAAAGACAAAAAGTATAAGGGCCAAAGCACACTATCTTTCCAACCCAAAAAGGACGGAGACGATGGGTTTAATCTCATTGCAACGAGCTTTACCGTTGAGGCTGCTAGAAAAGCTCTTGCCGAGATGATAGTTGTTGATGAGTTACCCTTTAGGTTTGTTGAGAATTTGGTTTTAAAAGATTTTGTAATGTTATGCAACCAAAATTCTAGAATATTCCATCTAGGCACATAGTGGCTAGAGATGTTGTTAAGATATACAATGAGGAGACTAAGAAGTTGAGAGATCATAGGGTTTGCCTAACCACCGACACTTGGACCTCAATTCAAAATTTAAATTACGTATGTCTTATTTACCATTATATAGATGATTTGGAAAATACAAAAGAGGATTATGAACTTTTGTCAAATTGATGACCACAAGGGAGAGACCATTGGTAAAAAGATTGAGTCGTGCGTGCTTGAATGGGGCATAGGTAGCATTTTCACGTTGACGGTAGATAATGCTAGTTCTAATGCCGGGGCAATTAGGTTATTGACGAGAGTATCTAAAGATTGGAAGGGTACGATCTTAGGGCATGAGTATTTGCACATGAGGTGTTGTGCTCATATTCTCAATTTGATTATGTGTGATGGGTTAAAAGAACTCGATGAGTCTATTGTCAAGGTGCGTGAGGCTGTAAAGTATGTAAAGTCCTCTCTAAATAGATTTGAAACTTTTAAGAAGTGGGTTGAGAAACTAAAAATTGATTCCAAGCAACTTTTGAGTCTAGATGTACCAACTAGGTGGAACTCCACTTATTTAATGTTGGAAAGTGTTGAAAATTTTCAAAAGGTGTTTGAGAGATTGGAGGATGAGGATGCTAATAACAAAGCATACATTGAAGCATCTAGGTTGGGAGTGCCTCCAAGTGAAGAGGATTGGGAGAAGTTTAGGGCTTTTGTTAAGTTTTTGAGACTCTTTTACTTGGCAACTAAACGATTCTCGGGTACTTTGTATGTCACATCAAATACTTTTTTTGATGAGATTGTTGTGATTCAAAGCTCAATAAACTAACTAATTAGATCACGAGAACATGTGGTTACTAGAATGGCATTGAATATGCAAGGCAAGTTTGACAAATATTAGGGTAATGCGGATAAAATAAACCTCCTTTTGTATGTGGCGATGGTGCTTGATCCTAGAAAGAAATTGTCTTACTTGCAATTTTGTTTTTCTGAGATGTATGATGATGTTGTAGCTCATGATTTGAATGAAAGGGTAAAGGGTGTACTGATACAATTGTATGATCATTATGCTTCGATTGTGTCACCAATCGTGGAAGTTCCAAGTGTTAGTGGGGCATCAAGTATGGAAGTTGATGTAAATGATCCACATAAGCTCATTGCCTCTAGGTTTCAAAATTATTTAGAGGGGAGATTGTCTATGGGGTGTAAGAATGAGGTTGAAAAGTACTTGGTTGAAAATCCAGAAGGAGCAAGTGATGATAAGTTTGACATATTAGGTTGGTGGAAGAACAATTGTAGTAGGTACCAAGTGTTGAGCTAAGTAGCACGCGATATCTTAACAGTCCCAGTTTCAACAGTTGCTTCAGAGTCAGCATTTAGTACGGGAGGGCGTATACTTGACTCATTTCGTAGTTCACTCTCTCCTCTAATGATTCAAAGTCTTATATGCACTCAAAATTGGCTTCAAGCATCGATGCCAATTGACCTTCGACAAATGTTGGACCATGTTGAGGAACTTGAAGCTTCTTGTGAACCAGGTACATATAATATATTTAACTATTTTGGCAAACTTTTTCTTTAGCATAATGAAGTACATGGATTGGTGTTCATGTTTAATTTATTGTTTGAAATGACATTTTGTAGCGGATATGAAATTTGGATCGAGTTCTAGTTGAAGTGCATGATCCATGGAGATGGTCAGATGGAGGAAGTTGGTGACCAAAGAACCTGGGAATTTGTAGAATGAATATTTATATTTTGTACTCTAATTAACTTTTGGACTCTACTATTGATCTTTTGGAGTCTACTATTTATTTCATTAATTTGGATGTGTGAGACATTGAGTAATGTTGGATGGCTCTGTAATATTAAGTTGGCAAGTCGACCAAGTGGTAAATGTTTTAGCCATATTTTGTGAGTTTTGGCAGATTTTGTGCATTTGAAACTTGAAAGCATGTAAATATTTGTATATATATTCCGTATTTTATCCTAAAACATGTGAAAATTAGCTCAAAATGGAAAAAACGGGTGGAAATCAACCCAAAAGCATGTGGAAATTAGGCCAAATTTTTTGAAAAATCAACCCAAAAGGGCCAAAACTGGCAAAACAATCCACCATGTACCCACACCGGTTTCACCTTAATCCACTCGAACCCGATGGGTCGGGTCCACCCGATCTGGTGAGTGGATGACGGGTGGAGGGGAGGCAACCCGAAGCCTCACGGGTGGATGAACGGGTGAGGCTCAAACCCGACTCACCCGAACTATGAGTACCCCTAACTCCTGGATATACTAATGCTCTGTCTACCGCATCACCTCAAGTCATAGATACCTTTTACCGCGTAACACCGCAAGTCGTAGAGGTCATCTACCGTGTACACCGCAAGTCGTAGATAAAACGTCAGTCCATCCCCCATTTTTAAGAACATATGCACAGTCCACCGCATGTCAGGGATTTAACGCTTCAAGCATCGACACATCATTTCTATTGCCACGACCTATCGTCAGATCTATCGTGTACTTATGATCAAGGATCACCGCAAGTCATAGACACCTTCGTCTGTCTATCGCATACTTATAATCAAGGTTCACCGCATGTCATAGATACTGTATTATCGCAGTCATAGACATATACGTATGTCTACTGCGTTTGCCAGTTAATCACGGTTCACCGCATGTCATACACACCTCCGTCTATCTACCGCGTACTTATGATCAACCAGTAGGCATCCCCGTTCTCTTCCCAAAACTTATCAAACCTATTTAGCGTTATACCACTAACGATTACATGACAACCCCCTTTGTGGCCTGACTATTCTGAATAAAATAACGGATACCGAACTCGTATAGAACCGCATATCATCTAACGTCATCACGCTAATCTATTATTCTTAAGCATACTTATTTGTGTTGTCACATTATCCCTAAAAACCCACAAATCGCATAACAGAAGTCCGAATCGCAAATTGAACATTCGAACCTCATATATAATAACTACATAACAAAATCATGTTCAGCGAAGTTCGATCGATTGAAACCATTTCGATCGATTGAGGAAAAGAAATGTTCGAGTGATCGAAGTTGCTTCGATCGATTGAACCTTTGATCGATTGAACTTAGTTCAATCGATCGAGAGTCGTCTTCTCCAACAGAATTCATAAACAACAATATAAACGTCTAAGGGACGTGTTAAATATGTCTAAACATACCAAGAACTTGTAAAAATATATATAAATGAGACCAAGTGAGTAAAGGCTCACTTAGGGTGTGTTTGGCTTGAGCTTCAAGCTTGAGCTCCTCCAATTGTGGCTCCTCTTCTCTCTCCTCAGTCTCTGTCTCTCTCTGCCTTCTCTCTCAGTCTCCTTCTTCTTCTTTCTTCTTTCTCTTCTCTGTCTCTCTCTCTGACTAAATATATATATAATATGTGTGTATATATATACCAAACACAAGCACACACACTCTCTCAAACTCACAAGGTTCAGCAAACCTCACACACACACACGAGCATAAGGTTTATATAGAGGGGATGGGGTGTGTGGACACGCGAAATCGGCCTTCCACTTTTAGTTTATTTGGAATTGTTTTAAAGAAAACAAGAAGGTCTATTGAAAATAGATACAGAGTCGTCACTTGGTCTTTAGGAAACCAAGGAACCCAATTTGACTCACCCAAACGGATAAAGGGTACCGACCCTTCATAACCAAAGAACTTAGCTTGGGGTTTTGGTACGAGAGAGAAAGGAGCCTTTGCCATGATTGAAACACCCTCAACTCGCCCCGTCTTTCGATGGGCCTCTATTAGCATCCAAATAATCATCTTATACTATGTTTGGTTCGACAATTAATACTATGATAGTATATTACATCTCATAAGAATATTGAAATGGAAGATCGAAAGATAAAATATCATTCATAAGATCTAAGCCAAATACTACATAATGCAAAGGTGAAAGATCACACAAACAAACCTAGGAAAAAAATGTCTAATCACATATCGAGTAATCAAGTTTTCCTAATCTAAGTGAACATGGATTGTTCTTGAAACAAATAATCAAAGAAATCAAAATATGCTTAGCAAGCTAGTATGATGCATGTTAATCTTTGAGAAAAGAAGATCTCTCAATCCCTGGGACGGATGAGAACGGAAGATTAGATCGAGGGGGAGCATGAACGTATAATCACGTTCATTCCTTACAATCTCCTTAGATTAGGAGTCACACAATCTCCAAATCTTGCATGGATGCAATGTATGGTCCTAGAATGTGCAAAGGTTGTAGTGTGTTTGTGTACATGGACTTTCTAAAGTGACTTAGAAGTCTAGAGTATGCATGAATGCATGAATGCATGAAGTAAATCATCATAGAATATGTACAAATGTAGTATAGAATACTTCCTAAGATATGAACTAATTTGGATTGCATGTAAGCATCAAATCAAAGGAAACAACTCAAAACATGCTTGCTGTGAATAGTGGACAGAACAGTGAGTTGATTTTGTAAAAATGGAAAAGTGGGGTTACAATATTTTTAGTTCATGATTTTTTATGGAGATCATACTTATTGTGTCTAGAACACATTTCAAAAATCCAAACTATAATAACTATTACGGATTGAGAAAAATCATATGAACAAGAGAGGTTACTCAAAAATAGAGTTTGTACTGTCGACTGAACTGTTGAAAAATCTTAGAAAATGAAAACAAAACATCTAGAGGCCCATATTATATAGAAAGTTCCCTAAGACGTTGAAGTTCAAGGAAAAAATGAGTGAGGACCACTCCTTTTGGAAAATGTTTCTGAAAAACAAGTTGAAAGTCAACCTAGCTGTTGTGACAGTAAAAACAGAATGTCTGGAAGGAATGTTTAGACCAAAATGACACCCTTCTAAGTGTTTTTAGATCAAACAAAAAATCATGGGTGTTCTCTAATGAGTTAGGAAGACTTTTCAAGTGGTCTTTTAATCACCCTTTGAGTATTGAGTTCTAGGGAAATCTTTGAGAAAACAATGTGTATTTCTTTGGAATCCAAATATTGGGGATTTAGAGGGGTTTTGAAACCGAGGGTTTTGAAAGCATATTTTTAACATCAAATGGAGATTATGACCTCTTAGAATATCAACATTAAAAGAACCTCCAAGATTGTTGGAGAGATTTGTTTTCATTTAAATGCGACTTCAAGAATACATAGGAATGTATTGAACTCATAATCATCATCTATCAAACATGTTTTTGAGATCAAGAGCTACTATCTATAAGGATTCACTCACCTCAAACTTCATGTCATCATTTAGGTGATGATGAACTAGTAAGTAAATAAAAATTAAATAAAAAAGAAATGAGATTAAGAGGAGGTGAGCATAATATGTAAACAAGCAAGTAAGTAATCAATAGATGATATTCAATGAGATTATGGACTTGTAGCTTGGTGTTTCACTCATATATGGTGACTTTGGACATGGAAGTAGCTTTATATCTCATAAATACTCACTAAAATGGTGGTTAGATGTATTGAATGTGAAGTAAAGAGGAGTAATGCAGTAAAAACAAAGTTGTAAACTCATTTTCTTGTTGGAAACCAAGAGGTGGAAGCTCACTTTCACTATCCTAACCTTATCTCTACAACTTTTCTCTCTATAACTTTCTAAGCTTTGCATTTGCACCACCCTAAATGAGAAGTCAAGGGGGGGTTTAGATGTATTGAATGTGAAGTAAAGAGGAGTAATGAAGTAAAAACAAAGTTGTAAACTCATTTTCTTGTTGGAAATAAAGAGGTGGAAGCTCACTTTGACTATCCTAACCTTATGTCTACAACTTTTCTCTCTATAACTTTCTAAGCTTTGCATTTACACCACCCTAAATGAGAAGTCAAGGGGAGTATATATAGGCCAATTTGGGGTGGTTTTGGGATTTAAAGAGTACTCTCATTGGTCCCAAACATCTGTGAAGAACGTCGTTTTGGTTTTCATTTAATCAAAATGGACCCCCAAAATAAATTACAAAAATGGACTGTTCTGGGAGAGAGTGTCGCGGTGGCACTGGGCCTGTACCGCGGTGGCAGTGGGCCAATGTCGTGGCGGGACTGCTCCTCCAGCGTCTGGATAATGCTGTTTAGGCCCCCAGAGGTTCTGGTACTCGCGAAAAGGCCCTCTTTCGTCAGAAATTCACAGAAAATGAGTACGAACTCCAAATTGAGCTTGTGATATACCTTTGGAAAGGTAATGGAGTCTACTTTTCACAGAAAATAGTTTGGAGTCAGGTCAGTTTGAAAAGTTTTGCGCTATTCGTGATAAAAGCCAATTTGATCGTCTTTTTCACCTTCGGAAATCCATAATAAATTCGTTTTGAATCCAGAAATTATGTGCGATATCAGTTGGAAAGCTATTGACCTCTAGTATCCATGAAAAATGTTTGAAAAATGACACGGTGCTCCGATTTCAAAGTCTACTTTTAGGTCAAATCGGTCAAACCTGGGATCTCCAAGAAGTTTTGGGAACCCCTGGGAGCTCCCAAGAGCTGACATTTTCGTCCGATTTTCTTTTAAAACTCATTTTAGTATTTTTTTTTTTCAAATGATCTAGTATGATCTTGAAACTTTCTGTAGAATTGGATGATTTCGGTCAAACCCTTATCAAACCTGGTCAAACTTGGGTCAAACCGGTCAACGGAGGCTTTTCGGAAACTTCCGGGACTTTCGGGGGTCTCTGGGAGCTAACGATTTCATCTAATTTTGCTTCAAAACTCATTTTATTACTTTTCTTACGACATAGTATGTTTCCAGAACATTTGGTCTAGATTTGGGAATGTTTGGGCTTTTAAGGGCATCTTGAGAGATAGAACTAACTTCAAGGAGTCCTTTTTGAGTCTTTTTCGATCATCGTACCACCAAGCTATGGGTCTCCTAAATTTGATAGCCGGAAAAATGGGGTGTCTACAGGTTGCAGGTGGCTGTTTTTGCGTGAAACCTGGAAATCCTAATGATTACAGGTTCGATCGATCGAAGTAAGTTCGATCGCTCGAGAGCAGATTGGTCAGGCTTGATCGATTGAAGAGGGCTTGATCAATTAAAGTAGGGACCACGTCATAAATTTATGTCGGTAGGGTTTCGATCAATCGAATAGGATTCGATTGCTTGAACTTTAGAATGTTCGATCGCTCGAGAGTACTTCGATCGATTGAAGATAAACTTTTTAGTATGAACAAGGGAATATATAGAAACTCTATTTATTAAATAATTATTAAAAATACAGGGTATTACAACTTTAATTAAGTCTAATATATATACTGAAACATATATACATATATATATATGTATATACACAGAGAATACTTTTCAGAAATTTTCCAAAGTGTTTAAAATGTTGTACAAACTATTAACTTGAGAATTTGAAAGAAAAAATAGAAAACAAACAGAACACTTTTGAAAATTTCCACAAAGTGTTAAAAATTGTCTTTTTGCATATGTTTTTCAAAATTTATTTATTTATTTTTTTTTTTTGAGGAAGTGCGTGTTTTAAAACAAACAAATAATTTTGAGATTTTCACAAAGTGTTTAAAAATTGCATCTGTTTTTCCACAACACTTTTGATGAAATTCCCAAACTGTTCATCTGTTTTTCTATAACACTTTTGAAAAAATTCCCAAAGTGTTCATCTGTTTTTCCAAAATGCTTTTGAGAAAATTCCCAAAGTGTTATTTGATAAAATTTGCAAATTGTTCTATGTTGATACAAAGAGCAATACACACACACACACACGTATATATATATAGAGAGAGATATTACAATGGGGGTGTTGAAGCTTCTTAAGAACATGTTCATCGTCATCATGATCATCACTACTTACGGTTTTCAATTTGCATATATAGATACGTATATACCTATACCTATACCTATATATATATATATATATAGAGAGAGAGAGAGAGAGAGAGAGAGAGAGAGAGAGATAAACCTCAAGTATTCTCTTCAAGACTAGGATGAATTGATCCAGGAAAACTTCAGATTGTCAAACTCATATATAATACTATTTTTTAGAGATAGAAGGGGGAAGAGAGGGAAAATGCAGATTTCAAAGGTGTTGCCAGATTTCTAGGGATTGTTATAATATCTTCCTTATATAACCATAAAGGTAAATCAATCTTAGAAAAAATCACACCGAATAAGATTTAGATAGGGGCTTGTACCACTCAAGATAGCAAATGGGGATTTTCGGCTAAAAAACTCATGATTTTTTCCCCCTTTTAGTTGTGATTTCGGAACTTACCCAAAGTAAATGTTTTATTTTCCTAGTTTTCACATTTTCTTACTATAGTTTTTAAATTCTGCACATGTGCAGAAACACAAGCAAACTTTATGACACACAGATTTGCAAATTATTATAAACTAGTAGCATATAACTCGCACAATGCACGGTATGCTGTTTGTCATACAACTCATAGCAAAACTTCTAACAAAGAATAATTCATACTTCACAAAATGTTTATTTTCCATCAAAAGAGGAAACCTTATATACACAAGCATACCTTGATAGTGCTTAAAAAAATTGAATTACTTAACAGCATTATCTCATAAATGAAACAATATGTTCATTCTTTAAAAAGATTCATATCATGACTTAACTGACATATTTTTGGCATACTAAGGAGCTAAACAATGAGGAAAAAGAAAACCACAGGCGATATTAGATACTGACTCAGTAGCCATGAAAGGACCATGTTATTGCAACGAGTCCAAGAGGAGAAATTTGAAGAAGTTGAAGTTGGCTGCAAGATCGATCCATCAAAAACCCTAATTTGTTCTTCGTTGTTAAACCATGATCATTCAGCAGCTCCATGTATTGTAATTCTCTCCAGTAAGAGGTTGTGTAAAAAGTGCAGAACCAGGACTATCTGCATGGTGAAGAATGAAAGGATCATCGATTTGATCCATGGGAGGAATCGGAACTTGAAGTTGAGGCATAGTGTTTGATACTCAAGAAAATTGATGAACAGAGAAAAAGAAAAAAAAAATCACTCAAGAATTGAAGAATTAATCAAGAAATTCTGCAATGAAAGTCAAGGAACAAAGAATCAGTGACTAACAGTCACTGAAGATTGCAGAGAAACAAAAAATGAAAAAGAAAATCTGAAGAATGATGAGCGAGAAAATCCGAGAAGGTGAGAGAAAGTTTGGCGGAAGGAGGGAAAATTTCGTGCGCTCTGATACCATATCAGACAAGATGAATCCATCTTGAGGGGGACTATTAGTGTCACGACCCATCCCACTACGCGTGGAAATAGGACACGTGGCACGCCACCAAGGCTCATCCAGTTCCATTAAAGTCAATAGCAGCGGAAAATATTATTATAATCCATTAAAACCAGAGTTGAAAAAAGTTGTGGCCAAAAGAAAACACATTCAAAAGAATCAGTTTTGAAAACAGGGGTTCAGTCGACTGCTCCTAGGGTCCAGTCGACTGAACTGAGCAGAAACCAAAACCTAAAATTCTCAACAGAGGTCCAGTCGACTGATCAGGGAACCCAGTCGACTGCGCAGTCGACTGATCCAGGTCCCCAGTCGATTGTGTTAAGCAGAACCAAAATGCAACATTTCAAAAGGGGTCCAGTCAACTGATCTGGAGACCCAGTCGACTGGTTTTACCATTAATCAAAGCAGTGGCCAAATTCAACAGTGGTTCAGTCGACTGATCAAGGGTCCAGTCGACTGCTTCTCGTAAATGTCACTTTCAGTGTCTCAAACACACGGGATCCAGTCGACTGATACAGGGTCCAATCGACTGCTCCCTTGCTGGGCAGCCCTGTGTTGATAATACTAACACATGTTTCTCAATATCCACAAATAATCACAACCAACGCCAATTACAACATTTAAAACATAACCACATGCATTCAATTACAAGATTACAATACCGCGAAACTAATCCATGGATCTATTACAACATTTTACAATTTATAAATCCTTACACAAGTTTTAGAAGTTAAAACAAAAACATATACAATTGTAATTTCTCCGGCGTTCATCGGCCTCACTCATCACGCTACTTCTTGTCTTTCTTCTTACCTGCAATGGAGTATATCTCCACTGCTCAGCTATATGCTGAGCGTATAATTCTAAATGTATGCTTATATGATAGTTCATGATTTAAGCATCTAAAACACATAGAAATGGTCTCTAGGGTGAGTGGTACGCATTCATCCGGTCGATGCCGTAGGAGGCCCACCTCTCCCACGCATCTCGTACACTGGTTGGGCCTTCCTCCATACCAGGTACCGTATCCTGGTTGGGCCCACCTCCAATCCAGACACAACCACAATTCCAATTCCATCACAATCGCAATCAAATCACAATCCTCAAGGTTCGAGGAACTTACCCCGGATGAATTTGCACCAAACTCCCCTTTGACCCAAGTAGACACATATCATGCTCACATAAACAGTTATACGTACTTTTCATATAGTTTCACGTGCATAATTAACGAGCCTAATTAATACATGAATTTCGCCCGGATCCAAGAATATCAAAAATGATGTTCAAAACATGAAAATCCATATATTTCATAGATCTAGAATTCATACCTCGTGCGATTCTCTTCAAACTTTGAAGGATCATCTAGGGGGCTAATTAATCGTCGGATTCCAAATTATACGCGATTCCTACGAGTTTTACCTGATTTTCCCCAAAAGTCTAGAATTAATATTTTTACAAAAATTGGTCAAACACGACCTAAGTAGTATCAAAACGTAGGTCTTACCTCCACGAGTTCAAATCTTGAATCTGGAAAAAATCTGACGGACGAATGGTCGTAGATCGGTGTCGCAAAGCCCGTTGGCTCAATCTCCCTTCTCTCTCCTCTCTCCCTAGATATTTTTAGAAGTTGTGGATGAGAATGAAATCTCATCCACTTCTATATATAGACAAACTTTCCGGAAATTTACGTTTACCTCCCCGCAAGTTTCTCAAACTTCTAACTAACCTATGAAACTTCGCACACGTCCAGTTTATACCTTTACGAGTGAAAACTATAAATTTCAAAAGTTTCCGACTAGGTTTCGTTTGGGTCCAAAATAACGTCCGAAAACTATATTCTGTGGAATCTCTACACAACCTACCTTTTTAATTAACGTATCACTCACGTTCTCACCACAGTTCTCAAAATGATATAACAATATCAAAGATTACCAGAATTCCCACAACACAGATAAAATTACTATTCATCAAATACCAGATAAAGTCAAATAACATTTAAATTGTATAAATGTCATTTAGTCATGCCCATGCAATATGAACTGCCATGTTCTCGTGTCCTCACTGACACCTTACCATTGACTCACAGTCAACCTCAACTCAAATTATTAATAACATTAATAATTTCAAAAATCTCAAATGATGCATTTAAAAAAATCATAAATTTTTGGAACGGGTGTGACAACTCTCCCCTCCAAAAAGGAAGTTTGTCCCCAAACTTTACCTCATGCGTCGAATAAGTACGGATACTCATTCCTCACGTCTTCCTCACTTTCCCATGTAGCCTCTTCCACCGTGTGACTACGCCATAATACTTTTACCATTGGAATCGTCTTAGTTCTTAAGACTTGTTCCTTTCGATCTAGAATCTCTACTGGTTGTTCCACATAAGTCAAGTCCCCCTGAATTTGCAGCGGTTCAGGTACAATGATCTTACTCGTATCAGTCATACAACGTCTCAACATTGATACGTGAAATACGTTATGCACATGTTCCAACCCTGATGACAAGGCCAATCGATAAGCCACTGGACCTACTCTCTCTAGGATCTCAAAAGGTCCTATAAATCTTGGATTGAGCTTTCCCCTCTTTCCAAATCGTACAATGCCTTTTGAAGGCGATACTCGCAAGTATACAAAATCTCCCACTTCAAAATTCATCGGTCGTCGTTTAGAGTCCGCATAGCTCTTATATCGACTCTGAGCTACCTTAAGACGTTCCTGAATCAATTTCACCTTCTCAGTAGTCACCTGTATTAACTCAAGTCCTAACAACTTTCTTTCTCCCACCTCGGTCCAACAAACTGGCGATCGACACTTACGGCCATACAGAGCTTCATATGGTGCCATACCAATACTGGACTGAAATCCGTTGTTATACGCAAATTCAATTAACGGAAAATGGTGCTCCCAATCACTCCCAAAGTCTAACACACACAATCTCAACATATCCTCTAGCGTCTGAATCATGCTCTCTGACTGTCCATCGGTCTGAGGATGAAATGCAGTACTGAAACTCAATTTTGTACCCATAGCTTCTTGCAAACTTCCCCAAAATCTTGACGTAAAACTACTATCACGATATGATACAATCACAGTTGGGACTCCATGTAGTCTTACAATCTCTTTCACATACAATTCCGCTAACTTGGACGGTCTAGTCGTCTTGATCGGTAGAAAATGAGCTGACTTGGTTAATCGGTCGACTATAACCCAAATCTTGTCATTCTTGTTGGATGATCGGGGAAATCCAGAAACAAAGTCCATCGTGATCTCGTCCCACTTCCATTCTAAAGCTGGCAATGGCTGTAGTAACCCCGCGGGTACTTGTCTCTCTGCTTTGACCTGTTGACATGCCGAACATTCAGATACAAATTTAGAGACTTCACGCTTCATACCCTTCTACCAGAAGTTTTCTCTCAAGTTTCTGTACATCTTATTACTTCCCGGGTGCACTGAATATCTAGTACTATGTGCTTCCTTTAAAAGTCGTTCTTTCAAGTCTTTCACATTCGGTACGCATAATCGGTTCCCAAGCATCAACGCCCCTTGTTGTAAAATAAATCCCGATCGTTTTCCCAAAGGTATCTCATCCTTCATTTTGCACAAATAGACATCGTTAAATTGTTCTTTCTTGATCTCTTCAATAATATCTGGGTGTGCTACAATCGCCATCATCAAGCCATCATTGGTCCCTAGAATCACATCCAATTCTAAGAGTTCCATCTCGTTTATCAACTCCTTTTGTTGTGTTAGCTCGTCGGCTAAATTCCTCGGCGTCTTTCGACTTAATGCATCGGCTACTACATTCGCCTTTCCCGGATGGTACTCAATCGAAAGATCGTAATCCTTCATCAACTCTAACCATCTTCGCTGTCTCATGTTCAAGTCCCGTTGGGTGAAAATGTATTTCAAACTCTTGTGGTCTGTGAATATCTCACACTTTTCCCCGTATAAGTAGTGTCTCCAAATCTTCAATGCATGAATTACAGCGGCTAATTCCAGATCGTGAGTCGGATAATTAATCTCATGTGTCTTCAACTGTCTAGAAGCATATGCAATTAGTTTTCCACCTTGCATAAGCACACATCCCAACCCTTTGTGTGAAGCATCACTATAGATTACAAATCCTTCGGTTCCGGATGGTATTGTTAGTATCGGTGCTCTCGTCAAACGTGACTTCAACTCTTGGAAACTGTCTTCACACTCCTGACTCCATTCAAAAATAACACCTTTTCTCATTAACTTTGTCATTGGTAATGAAATCTTTGAGAAGGCGGTAGTATCCCGCTAATCCCAAGAAACTTCAAATTTCGGATACGGAAGTCGGCCTTTGCCAAGTAGATACAGCTTCTACTTTGTGAGGATCAACTGAAACTCCATTCTTATCAATCACGTGACCAAGAAAAGTAATACTAGGTAACCAAAATTCACATTTCTTAAGTTTTCCAAATAGTTGCTTCTCTCGCAATCTCTGAAGTATCAACCTCAAGTGGTTCTCGTGTTCTATTTCACTTGGCGAATAAACAAGGATATCGTCAATGAATACAATCACAAAGTCATCCAAATAATCCTTGAATACTCGATTCATAAGATCCATGAACGCAGCTGGTGCATTGGTAACTCCAAATGGCATAACTAAGAACTCATAGTGTCCATAACGCGTTCTGAAAGCTGTTTTCTCGACATCTTCGGTCTTCACTTTCAACTGATGGTAACCCGATCTCAGGTCTATCTTGGAGAACACTTGTGCCCCATGAAGTTGATCAAATAAGTCATCAATTCTGGGTAACGGGTACTTATTCTTAATCGTTAACTTGTTCAGTTTCCGGTAATCAACACACATACGCATGGAGCCATCTTTCTTCTTTACAAATAATACTGGAGCTCCCCACGGTGATACACTTGGTCGAATAAAACCTTTGTCAAGTAACTCTTGTAGTTGAACTTTAAGTTCCTTTAATTCCACTGGTGCCATCCTATACGGTGCTTTAGATACTGGTCTTGAGTCTGGCTTTACGTCAATGGCGAATTCAATTTCCCTCTCAATCAGGACGTCTGGTAAGTCATCGAAAAATATATCCGGGTACTCTCGCACTACTGGAATATCCTTTGTTGGCCCAAATATGGAAACCTTAGAGGGGGGTGAATAAGGTTTTAGCGGAAATTAACCTTTTAAAAAACTTAATTGCAAATTAAACAAGATCACAAGCAATTAACTAAAGAGATAAGGGAAGAGATACTTGCAAACCAATTTTTCAAGTGGTTCGGCAATCGTACCCCGCGGCCTACGTCCACCCCTCAAGAACACCTCTTGAGGATTCCTTTAATCCGATCTACTTCACGGGTGTAGACCAAACCGTTCCCGGAGCACTTACGAGTGTGCACCAAACCGTTACAAGAGCCTTCAATCTCTCCCAAAGAAGAACACCTCTTCTTTGCACACAAGGGTTACTAATCCTCAACCTTTACAAATTGATTTGAATACAAACTGATAACTCTCTCTCTAGAGTGGATAATACAATTAAAGCTCACTACAATTTTGCTCTCTCAAGAAATACAAATGAAAGATTTGAGCAAATTGATAAACTCACACAACTAGGGCTCAAATGTGATTGATTAAAAATCAACAAGTTGTGTGATTCAATACTATGTTTTCCAATCAAAATCTCAACCCCAAATAGCTTGGGAAAACATGTATTTATAGGCCTTGGAAGATTATAGCCGTTAGTGGCAAGTTTGGTAATTAAAAGCCCCTTTAAAAACTAGCCGTTATTGCTTTTCAGGTCGATTCAGTCGACTGGACCTTGAAGCAGTCGACTGGTCCTTGAAGCAGTCGACTGAGATGTGTTTACAGAGGGTTCTGTTTGCATTCTGCTTACTTTGGTCGACTGCATCGGGCCCTCAGTCGACTGCCCCTCCCTGTTTCACAGCCTGACACATCTCCACTAAAATGGCCATAACTTCCTCTACAAAAATCGAATTTGCGATCCGTTTGATGTTTTGGAAACTAGATTCAAATACCTTTCCAACCATATAAGATTCAACATTTAATTATTTTCCAATTGATTGGGGCATTGCTTTAAAGATGACCTATTTAAAATTTATTTCCAAAACTTTAACTTTTAGAATTTGTTTGAGCCCCTATGAGTGTGAGATCAAGATGCCTTACAATGAAGGTCCTAGACTTCAACCAAGGATGAAATATCTTCATGTCTTCAAGCTTGATCCTTGTTGAGCTCCTTGTAATCTTGATCTACATCAATTAAATCTCATGCACACAAAGATGTTAAAACATTGATACAATATTAATACATGAGATTATATATGGGCATAAAAATGACTATGATAATAATAAAGAATGAATCAATATGAATCATGTAATTATCATAGCATATTTGACATCATCAAAACATAATTAAATATGCCTTAATATACCTTAAGGCTAACAATCTCCCCCTTTTGATGATGACAAACAACCAATGAAGAATATGCCAAAATAAGCACATTTGGTCATTTTCATATTATCATTCATAATGGATATCATATGTTAAAGAACATGAATGATAACTACCCAAATACTTCTCCCCAACACTTCTCATATTTCTCCCCCTTTGACATTATCAAAAAGATTTGGGGATCAAACACAAAGCTCCCCCTCACAATAGGCATACAAGTCAAAAAGCCAAAAAGATACCAAAAATAAACAAATATAACCACATGTTAGCAAATGAATACATGAAAGTGCTCCCCCTAAGCATGTGCAATGATAAAATATATCAAAAGATATGTATAGAGAGCATATTCTCCCAAAAGATATCAATAATAAAGTTGGAGAACTCAAAATCAAAGATAAACAAAAATTATCAAAACAGTCGACTGGGTCGACTTGTCAGTCGACTGAACCAAAGAGAAATTTTGAAATAAAAAAGAAATAAGCCTTAGTCGACGTAAACAAAGAATCAGTCGACTGTGCATTCGATCAATCGACTCCTCAGTCGACTTAACAATGCAGAATCAAAAAGTTCAATACCTCACACCTAAATCAGTCGACTGTGTCGGGGTACCAGTCGACTGCTTTGTTCAGCAGTCCATAAAAATGACAGTACATCAGCAAAAATTTGAATGATTCACAAAACATCATTTTGTCTAACCATTCTAAAAACTTTGTCTAATCAAACAAAAGCATATCATCATTTTTCAAATAAGCAATATCAAGAGCATGATGATTTATGTAAAGACATATCCAAAACGCAAGTGGATGAAACAAGATTATGCATAAAAAATCAAGTATGCATATCAAAAACAAAGTGATTTGAACCAAATAAGAGTATGATATGAAATCAATAAAAAAAAATTTAAGTAGGATGATGAAAACAAATCAAAACAAAATTACCTACTAACCTACCATTACCAAATCAATACTTAACCTTTGTCCAAGCATTTCTTGGATGCTCCATTTGCCGAGAAGGTAGGAGAGGATCCCTTCACAACCCAAACCATGTTAACTTTCTTTCGAAATAAACATTTATAATTAACTTGCCCCTTTTTCATGCAATAATGACAAGTTACATGGGGGAGGGTCTCATTTGAGATTGATTTCTTAACAAAAAATTTCTTGTGAGGAATTTGAGAATTTGAAGTAGAGGATATGGACTTTACAAAGAAGCTTTGGTACTTCTTTTCCTTATATGTAGGATTAAATCCCAAACCGGCCTTATCAAAAACACATTTTTGTTTTCCCAAAAGCATATTCAAATTTTGTTCACCTTGGGTAAACATGGCCAATGTTTTTGTCAAATCATACACCTCCTTTCTCAATTCAACCTTTTCCTTTTCAATAAGTTCACTTGAAGGTTGATTGGTTGAAACAAGCTTTTCTTTTCTCAAAATTTCATTTTGAGATTTTAACTCATCTAATTGCTTTTTCAACTCCAAATTTTCTTTTTCAAGCTCATTTGAAGATTGTGCTCTTAAAACATGTTTTTCATTTTCAATCTTCAAAGATTCATTTTGGGATTTCAAAATATTTAACTCAATTGAAAGTTTGGAAAAATTCTTTTTAAGAGTTATATATTTAGATCCCATATTCTCCAACTCCTCATGTAACTCCTCAAATGCACATTGAAGTTTATCATAATTAGCGGATGAGTTGGAGTTTACCTCTTTTACCTTATTTTCATGGGTGGCTTCTTGGTCGCTTGACTCGTCCTCGGAAGCATCATTATCCGAATCGCTCCAAGTGCCCCCTTTTGTCATTTTCTCATTCTCCTCTTCTTTTTCATTGGCAAATAGGCATATATAACTTTCTTCTTTCTCTTGTACAAAATCCTCTTTTTGCACTTCTTGTTGATGGGTTAGGTTTTCAACATTTCCTACAACATCATCAACTCCTATTTACAACTCAAGGATTTGGTTAGTAGCATTATGAATATTTTCTAAACATAACCAAATTTCATTAGCATTAGAGCATGAATGAATTCTATTATATGTGGCATTATCTAAAGCATCATATAGAATTTTCATGGCTCTAAGATTCAATAGAAAGTTATTTTGATCACTTTCATTCCATTCAATCTTTGGTTTAGGAGAAAAACCATTTTTGACAATACTTCAAAGATTGTAGTCAAGTGAAAGAAAATAAATTTCTATTCTCCTCTTCCAATGATCATACTTATGATCACTTAATGATGGAGGAGTACTAATACAATATCCATTTTCAAATAATGTAGTTTCCATGGATCTTAACTCAAATTTTTCAAAAACTTTTGAAAATAAAAGAGCCGAAACTCTGATACCAATTGTTGGCCCAAATATGGAAATCTTAGAGGGGGGTGAATAAGGTTTTAGCGGAAATTAACATTTTAAAAAACTTAATTGCAAATTAAACAAGATCACAAGCAATTAACTAAAGAGATAAGGGAAGAGATACTTGCAAACCAAATTTTCAAGTGGTTCGGCAATCGCACCCCGCGGCCTACGTCCACCCCTCAAGAACACCTCTTGAGGATTCCTTTAATCCGATCTACTTCACGGGTGTAGACCAAACCGTTCCCGGAGCACTTACGGGTGTGCACCAAACTGTTACAAGAGCCTTCAATCTCTCCCAAAGAAGAACACCTCTTCTTTGCACACAAGGGTTACTAACCCTCAACCTTTACAAATTGATTTGAATACAAATCGATAACTCTCTCTCTAGAGTGGATAATACAATTAAAGCTCACTACAATTTTGCTCTCTCAAGAAATACAAATGAAAGATTTGAGCAAATTGATAAACTCACACAACTAGGGCTCAAATGTGATTGATTAAAAATCAACAAGTTGTGTGATTCAATACTATGTTTTCCAATCAAAATCTCAACCCCAAATAGCTTGGGAAAACATGTATTTATAGGCCTTGGAAGATTATAGCCGTTAGTGGCAAGTTTGGTAATTAAAAGCCCCTTTAAAAACTAGCCGTTATTGCCTTTCAGGTCGATTCAGTCGACTGGACCTTGAAGCAGTCGACTGGTCCTTGAAGCAGTCGACTGAGATGTGTTTATAGAGGGTTCTGTTTGCATTCTGCTTACTTCGGTCGACTGCATCGGGCCCTCAGTCGACTGCCCCTCCCTATTTCACAGCCTGACACATCTCCACTAAAATGGCCATAACTTCCTCTACAAAAATCGGATTTGCGATCCGTTTGATGTTTTGGAAACTAGATTCAAATACCTTTCTAACCATATAAGATTCAACATTTAATTATTTTCCAATTGGTTGGGGAATTGCTTTAAAGATGACCTATTTAAAATTTATTTCCAAAACTTTAACTTTTAGAATTTGTTTGAGCCCCTATGAGTGTGAGATCAAGATGCCTTACAATGAAGGTCCTAGACTTCAACCAAGGATGAAATATCTTCATGTCTTCAAGCTTGATCCTTGTTGAGCTCCTTGTAATCTTGATCTACATCAATTAAATCTCATGCACACAAAGATGTTAAAACATTGATACAATATTAATACATGAGATTATATATGGGCATAAAAATGACTATGATAATAATAAAGAATGAATCAATATGAATCATGTAATTATCATAGCATATTTGACATCATCAAAACATAATTAAATATGCTTAATATACCTTAAGGCTAACATCCTCTACTATTGATTCGGTCGCTGAGACATCAGTCACTGAACATAGAAATCCCTGACATCCCTTTTTCAATAACTTTCCCGCTCGGATAGCTGAAACCAAGTACAGCAGAGGTGTAACTCCACTCCCTTGAAAGCAATAGTTCCCATGCACCAGTGATCGAAAATTAACTTCTTTCCGTTCACAATCTATCGTAGCTTGGTTAAGGGCTAACCAATCCATTCCCAGTATCACATCAAAATGGTTCACCCCAATCGGTATAAGGTCTACGGTCATTAACTTCTCACCTAGCCTGATCTCACAGTTTTTATATATCGTAGACGTCACTACCGGTTTACTAAGTGGCACGGCAATTGATAAATCGTATCCTAGTGGCGCGGACTTAACAGTTAAATGTTCCACAAAGTTATAAGATACAAACGAATGCGTAGATCCCGAATCAACGAGTATGCGTGCTAAGTGCGAACATACAAGCACCATACCTGAGACCACTGTATTAGTAGCAGCCACGTCTCCAGGGTTCATCTGAAATGATCTTCCCTGACGTTGCTCCGTCCTTTGTCCCCCGTCACTAGACTGCTTAGGCTTCGAACCACTAGAAGCCATAGAACTTGCCCCTTGTTGAGAATGCTTCTTTGGGCAATCCTTCGCTCGGTGTCCCAAGGTACCACAATCAAAGCACTTGAGTTGCGGATAGGTCGCAGAACTCACACTGTTTCCCCCTGTAGATCTGTTCTGAAAGTTGGTCAGAAAACATCGACCGGTGTGTGGTCGGTTGCAAAGCGGACACAACGGTATATCACTTGGTACTCTCCTGGAATCATTAAAACCAGAACTAGAGCCTCGTGAAAATGATTTCTTAAAAGATCTCCCTTGACTTTGGTCACCACCCTCATGACTTCGCTTTCCTTGGTGATTTTGTCTCGATCTCTCTATTCCACTTTCGGCTACAAGCGATGTCTGCTGTACTGCTGCAACAGTCGAATGCTCGTAGGTCTCTACTCTCAACCGGATATTATCCCTTAAACCCTCTTCAAATTTTCTTGCCCTATCTTCCTCTTCGGGCACTGAACCCTTACCAAACCTCAACAACGCGTTATATTTAGAAGTATATTCCGTTACAGTCATGTCTCCTTGCTTGAGATTATCAAACTCTCGCTTCTTTGCATTGTAGGCAGCTCGCGGAAAGAATCGGCGATTGAATTCTGCCTTAAACCCTTCCCAAGTAATCGGTGCTCCTTGATCTAAAACGTTTACCCACCAGTTCTGAGCTTCTCCTCTCAGCACATCACTTGCATTTTCAATCTTCTCCCCATCTGTCATCGGAATAGATCGGAAAATTCGCTCCATGTCCATTATCCAATGTTCTGCTAACGTCGTATCGGGTGATCCATGAAATTCTATCGGTTTCTTTCAAGTAAACTGTTCAGATATTGATCTCATACCCTTATTTTCGGGTGCATGTACTACAGTTATTGGTTCCACTTCGATGTGGGGTGTGGGAGGCAGTCGCTCCGCTATATTCCGTATCATTTCCCCCATATTTCCCATCATCTCTGCCATTTCATTCATTCGTCGGGTATGGGGTGATAACTCTCGGTCATCCATGATTACAATCCTGTAGTTCTCAATGCATAAACACTATGCATGTACCACAATAATAATAGCATGTATGTAAAATAACATACATATGCATCAAACATCTCTAATATGTATGGATGCAATTTAAAACATGTGACAATCACTCAACACTCCACTCGTCGTCGAACGTTCCCAAAGTTTTGTTACCTCTAGCTCTGATACCAATAAATGTCACGACCCATCCCACTATGCGTGAAAATAGGACACGTGGCACGCCACCAAGGCTCATCCAGTTTCATTAAAGTCAATAGCAGCGGAAAACATTATTAAAATCCATTAAAATCAGAGTTGAAAAAAAGTTGTGGCCAAAAGAAAACACATTCAAAAGAATCAGTTTTGAAAACAGGGGTTCAGTCGACTGCTCCTAGGGTCCAGTCGACTGAACTGAGCAGAAATCAAAACCTAAAATTCTCAACAGAGGTCCAGTCAACTGATCAGGGAACCCAGTCGACTGCTCAGTCGACTGATCCAGGTCCCCAGTCGATTGTGTTAAGCAGAACCAAAATGCAACATTTCAAAAGGGGTCCAGTCGACTGATCTGGAGACCCAGTCGACTGGTTTTACCATTAATCAAAGCAGTGGCCAAATTTAACAGTGGTTAAGTCGACTGATCAAGGGTCCAGTCGACTGCTTCTCGTAAATGTCACTTTCAGTGTCTCAAACACACGGGATCCAGTCGACTGATACAGGGTCCAGTCGACTGCTCCCTTGCTGGGCAGCCCTGTGTTGATAATACTAACACATGTTTCTCAATATCCACAAATAATCACAACCAACGCCAATTACAACATTTAAAACATAACCACATGCATTCAATTACAAGATTACAATACTGCGAAACTAATCCATGGATCTATTACAACATTTTACAATTTATAAATCCTTACACAAGTTTTAGAAGTTAAAACAAAAATATATACAATTGTAATTTCCCCGGCGTTCATCGGCCTCACTCATCACGCTACTTCTTGTCTTTCTTCTTACCTGCAATGGAGTATATCTCCACTGCTCAGCTATATGCTGAGCGTATAATTCTAAATGTATGCTTATATGACAGTTCATGATTTAAGCATCTAAAACACATAGAAATGGTCTCTAGGGTGAGTGGTACGCATTCATCCGGTCGATGCCGTAGGAGGCCCACCTCTCCCACGCATCTCGTACACTGGTTGGGCCTTCCTCCATACCAGGTACCGTGTCCTGGTTGGGCCCACCTCCAATCCAGACACAACCACAATTCCAATTCCATCACAATCGCAATCAAATCACAATCCTCAAGGTTCGAGGAACTTACCCCGGATGAATTTGCACCAAACTCCCCTTTGACCCAAGTAGACACATATCATGCTCACATAAACAGTTATACGTGCTTTTCATATAATTTCACGTGCATAATTAACGGGCCTAATTAATACATGAATTTCGCCCGGATCCAAGAATATCAAAAATGATGTTCAAAACATGAAAATCCATATATTTCATAGATCTAGAATTCATACCTCGTGCGATTCTCTTCAAACTTTGAAGGATCGTCTAAGGGGCTAATTAATCGTCGGATTCCAAATTATACGCGATTCCTACGTGTTTTACCTGATTTTCCCCAAAAGTCTAGAATTAATAGTTTTACAAAAATTGGTCAAACACGACCTAAGTAGTATCAAAACGTAGGTCTTACCTCCACGAGTTCAAATCTTGAATCTGGAGAAAATCTGACGGATGAATGGTCGTCGATCGGCGTCGCAAAGCCCGTTGGCTCAATCTCCCTTCTCTCTCCTCTCTCCCTAGATATTTTTAGAAGTTGTGGATGAGAATGAAATCTCATCCACTTCTATATATAGACAAACTTTCCAGAAATTTACGTTTACCTCCCCGCAAGTTTCTCAAACTTCTAACTAACCTATGAAACTTCGCACACGTCCAGTTTATACCTTTACGAGTGAAAACTATAAATTTCAAAAGTTTCCGACTAGGTTTCGTTTGGGTCCAAAATAACGTCCGAAAACTATATTCTGTGAAATCTCTACACAACCTACCTTTTTAATTAACGTATCACTCACGTTCTCACCACAGTTCTCAAAATGATATAACAATATCAAAGATTACCAGAATTCCCACAGCACAGATAAAATTACTATTCATCAAATACCAGATAAAGTCAAATAACATTTAAATTGTATAAATGTCATTTAGTCATGCCCATGCAATATGAACTGCCATGTTCTCGTGTCCTCACTGACACCTTACCGTTGACTCACAGTCAACCTCAACTCAAACTATTAATAACATTAATAATTTCAAAAATCTCAAATGATGCATTTAAAAAAATCATAAATTTCTGGAACGGGTGTGACAATTTGATACTGACTCAGCACAATTGTTGATTAGGTGTTTACATAAGTTTAACTTAGCAAGTTGGACTCAACAAGTTGGTTAGGTGATTGTTTTAAATAGCTGTCAATTAGTTAGATGAACCACTCGGCTATATAGTCAAGTGTATTGGAACTTTCATTTGATTCACTCAATAAAATTACTCTCTCTCTCTTACTATTTGATAGGCGACGAGCTTGAAGTAAGACAAAATTGGATTTTTTTTTTTTCTAATTGATTTTTTCCTTGATTGGGCCGACATTGCACTTAACTGAAACCCTACTTCTCAATGAAATGTTTCTTCATAATAGATAGTGGTTAAAGTAATGAATGGAGACACATACCCTGCATAGCTTCACTATGTTACACATAGCGTTCATCCAGTGGTTGAAAGGGGAGGCATCTTTAATCGGCACAATGAACAATTAAAGTAATCGAACAGAAAATTGGTACCAGCAGCTCTAAATCACTTTCTTTATAGTGCCAATTATGATCTCGTTATTTTCCCCACAATATAAATCCCAATTAAAAACATAGCCATGACATTTCAGGAACTTCAATTGCGATAATAGGTTAACACAACTTTCGAGATTCTCATTAGTCATTACAATAATAACAAAAGAAGTCCTTCAAGATCCAATTCGTTCTCCTAAATTTTTTATTAGAATCAAATAACTACAATGTGCCACCGAAAACAAACAAACACGTAGAGATAATGACCCAAAAGATCTTAATCAATTCACTAAATCAAAAATGCTAAAGTGTCATAGTAATGCAAACCACATGTTTACAAATAAATTTAGAATACAAAGTTTAAACTACAGCATTATTCTGCAAAATGTTCTTTAAACTGTATAAATGATGGACCTGAATAACAAATAGATTATAACGTTAAAAGAAAAAGGAGTTGTACTGATGGTTGTGGCATGAGGGGGTGGATTTAGAAATTCAAATCAGGCAGGACTTGATAGAGCCCCCATTTTTTTTTTTTTTGGTCTATTTATACATATTTTGCCTATATTTTGTATAAATTAATGATCCAAACTAATGCTATATAAGTTAGCACAAAACATAAGAGGGAGATTGGGGGACTTTTAAAATTGTCAGGAGAGACTAAACTATAAAATTATTATTATTATTATTATTTTTTTTTTTTTTGTGTGTGTGTGTAAAACTACAATTTTAAAAATTCTGGGGTGGGCTTGAGTCCCCCACTTACACATAAATCCGTCCCTGGTGGCACTAGTAGTGCGATTGGCAACTGGCAATGTATGGAGTTGTGATGTAGACACTAGGCGCAAATTCTGGTGGCAGATGTGTGTTTTGAATGTTGTGGTCATTGCAACAAGGGAAATGTTTGGTACGCACACTTTTTGACACATTTTTTGACACACTATGTTTTAAACCCATGTACTCTGTGTTGTTTGAATTTTTCACACTTTTTTGTGCACCACTTACATAGCACAAGGTACATGCATTTAAAACTGTGTCAAAAAGTGTGTATATAACACTACTCATTCAACTTCGGCCTAGTGCTCATAAAGCCACTCGGTTTATATATCTCACAACTTTCTCGCCTTCTCGGTACCAACTTCAATTTGTTTTTCCTCCCTATTGCTAAGGACGCCAATGAAAATTTTGTTTTCATTACACATTGTTTGCCTTCCCCTTACTAGCCAAGATCCAAAATGAAACCATTACCATTTAATCAGATAAAAAGAAAAAGCACTCTACAAAAAACCCATTGGCATCCATAAGTTCAAATAGAATACCCATTAATTATTTGCTCTCCACAAGAAAAAAAGCACTATCATTAATTTGCTCTCCATATTGTTATAACTAGATCATTGTGACAACTCAAACTGCTTTTCGACCAAACAATATAATTTTACCCTCGATTAATTTGTGTGTTTAAGCCTACAGAACATGACCTGATCTTTCCCCAATATAAAGGTTTAGATGTTACTGTATATTCTTTGCTACTGCAAAATGCGCAATATAAGCACAACAACGTATTCGTGCATTATGAGGGTTACAAGCCAATATCTTTTAATAATCATTACTTGAAAAGTTCAAGTTTATGGGTTGTCCCTTTTACCACCGGGTCACCCTGCATGTATAAATCCCTCATCAAAACTCAAATCTCTGGGGGGGAAAGGGAAAATTCCACTGAACAACTTCAAATGTTTAACCCTTGAATCCATGTTTATTTCCGGAAAAAAAATAAAATTACAGGAGAGACGGCTCAATGACGCTTCTTCCCAGTAGCAATTTCCCAAGCCTGCAAAATCTGGCTTACGATTTCTTCGACTCCCACTCCATGCTTGACCTGCATAAGA
Source organism: Hydrangea macrophylla (assembly GCA_033977485.1). Lineage (NCBI taxonomy): Eukaryota > Viridiplantae > Streptophyta > Magnoliopsida > Cornales > Hydrangeaceae > Hydrangea > Hydrangea macrophylla. Next base: position 70,904,821 of record CM066988.1, read on the forward strand.
CGTATACAATTACCAACGAAAGTTGTGGCATTCTCAAGAGGGAAAAAGTGAACTACTAGTAAAAGAAGGTTGTACTCGAGTTGTTTGTTTGGATTGAAAGAAACGGAGACAAGAGACCAGAAACTAAACTCTCTCCCGTTCTCCTATTTGGTAAGTCAAGTCCGAGAGAAGAGAAGATTACTGGAGATAAGTGGAGACAAAGTGAGGAGAAAGAGAGCCAACTTTTTCTCTTTCAAATCGGAAAGATTCAAGATTCCGAAAGGTGAGATGTGAATAAAAATAAAACATCCTTTTAAAATACAAAAACATCCTTGAGTATGTCACACTCATAAAATCAATAAAGTATAAAAGAGTAAATTGAGTCTAAATCATTTCTTTTTTGCTATCTTTTGAAATCTAGCCAAACGAGATGAAGTCGTGTTTCTTTTCTCTTCTCCTTTCTTGCCTAACCAAACAGGATGGAGAGAACCCCACTTACACTTCTCTTCTCATCTCTTCTCTTCTCTTACCTTCCCCCAATCCAAACAGACTGTTGAGTGAAGAGAAGAGAAAGGAAACCATTTTCCTTCAACTTCTCTTGTTTGATAAGTTAATTTGGGAGGAAGAGACGGTTAACGGAGAGAAGTGGGCAGAAAGTAAGAGAGAAACAAGTCCATTTTGGGTTTCCTCTAATTTGGAGAGATTTAGACAGAAAGACGGAAAATTAAAACATTCTAAAAAAGACCAATATATCCATGAACATGTTTCGCTTGTGAAGTATCATTGTTTGATAAAAATACGAATAAATTAGTTCTAAATACTTTTTTTTGTCTCGGGAAACCTAACTAAACAAGAGAAAGCTATATTTCCTGTCCCTTCTCTCCCGCCTATCCTTATACCAAAAAGTAAAGAAAAAACCCTACTTTCTCTTCTCTTCTTTTCTTTCAATGAGTTTCTCTTCCTTTTCTCGCAACCGAAACGGTGCCGTGTCTTATAAAATGATAAGGAGGAAAGTAAATCTCCAATTATAGTACTCGAGGTTTTTTTGTAGGAATATAGTACTCGAGTTTTAACAAGTATGGTTTGGTAGAAAGGAAAGCATGTAGTGCGTTCTTCGCATTCTTCAAAAATCACTTTAAGAATGAAATTGTAATACCCGTTCAATTTCTACTACTATACATACTACACTTGTTTAGTTGTAGAATATACAAATATTATTTAGGGACAATATAAGTCAATGACTTAGAGAATGTAGTAGTACTTAGAATCTTTGTCCGGTCTAATATGGTTATTTTAGGCTAAAATGAAACCATCATTATTTATGGAGACCGTTGGTATACTTTTTACATTTTTTCTGAATACAATAGGATGGTTACAAAATACAGATTTTCAATTTTATCTGTACATTTGAACCATTAGTAGAGAAACCGGACCAGATATAATATTGATTGGCCACGTATAAGGACCAAAATTTGGCCACTTGTAAGCACCTTAAACTTGGCCACTTGTAAGGCCCAAAAGTTGCCACATTTTCATGCTTCCAGAAAATATATAAATATATATATATATATATATATGAAAAGATTCAAATCTTAGCATATCTAATATAAAAAAAAAAAAAAACCCTATACCTAGCTTAGACTAAAATGATGCAAGAGTTAGATTCCATTTTTTCCTATATAAACACATCCCGGGGAGTTAGTTTTCTTCACAACAAATCACTCGATAAGGCCATGTTTGGCTACTCATTAATAGAGTAAATGAGAAATAGTTGTTTTGGGCAATCAAAAAGAGTGGAGATCAAGGAAGGAAATTATTTCCAAGCTCTATTAAAGGTGAGAGTTTTCCTATAGCATTTATTTTATCTTCAAATCTATCAAAAGTTAAAGAATTAAAACCAAACCAAACCAAACCAAGCCTTGTGTCCCAATCAATTGGGGTCGGCTATATGAATCCTTTTTCTCCATTCTGCACGATCAAGAGCTATATGCTCATTTAAATTATATATATTCATATCTTGTTGCACTACATATTCCCAAGTCAGTCTAGGTCTACCTCTCCCTCTAACCATTCCAGGCACTACGATCTTATCACTCTTTCGCACAGGTGCATCTACAGGTCTTCGTTGCACATGGCCGAACCATCTAAGTCTATTCTCCCTCAATTTGTCCTCAATATGTGTCACTCCTACAGTCTCTCGGATGTACTCATTTCTAATTCTATCTTTCCTAGTCTTACCACACATCCATCTTAGCATCCTCATCTCCGCTACACTCACTTTGCTAATGTGTTGTTTCTTAGTTGCCCAACACTCTGTCCTGTAGAGCATAGCTGGCCTAATAGCTGTCCTATAAAATTTTCCTTTCAATTTTGCTGGTATTCTCTGATCACATAATACTCCAGAAGCACTGCTCCACTTAAGCCAGCCCACTTTAAGTTTATGGGCCACGTCATCACCAATCTCTCCGTCTCTACTGATCATTGAACCTAGATAGCGAAAGTGTTCCCTCTTTGGGATCTCATGATCTTCGATCTTCACTGCTTCGTTGTCTCTACTTTGTCTCTACCTTGGTCACTCCTTTCTTCTCTAGCACCCACCAAATTAAATCTCTAGGCACTCTATCATAAGCTTTCTCTAAATCAATAAAAACCATATGTAGATCTTTTTTCTTCTCTCTATACTTTTCCATTAGTCTTCTAAGTAAATAAATTGCTTCCATAGTTGATCTCCCAGGCATAAATCCAAACTGATTTTCTGTCACTGATGTTGCGCCTCTTAAGCGATGCTCCATCACTCTCTCCCATAGCTTCATAGTATGGCTCATCAACTTAATACCTCTATAGTTGTTGCATTGTTGTACATCTCCTTTACTCTTATATATAGGCACTAGGATGCTCTTCCTCCACTCATCAGGCATTTTTCTAGTCATTAAAATCCTATTAAAAGCTTTTGTAAGCCAAGATGCCCCCACATCTCCCAAGCATTTCCAAACCTCAATGGGGATCCCATCTGGGCCTAAGGCCTTGTTGGGTTTCATCTTCTTCAAAGCAAAATCCACCTCAAACTTCCTTATTCTCCGATAGAATCTGTATTCTCTGGTTTCATCGTAACTTCCAGTTTCTTCTTCCATTGTGTTATCCATATGTTTTTCATTCAGCAACTTCTCAAAATAGCTCTTCCACCTTTCCTTAATCTCTTCGTCGTTCACTAATACCCTAGAGTCATCGCTTTTTATACACTTAACCTGATTAATGTCTCTTGTTTTCCTTTCTCTCGACTTAGCAAGCTTATAAATACATTTTTCTCCCTCTCTAGTGTCTAGTTTGGTGTAGAAGGCGTCATAGGCTTCCATTTTAGCAATTCTAACTGTCCTTTTAACCTCCTTATTTGCACATTTATAGCTTTTGAAGTGTTCCTCACTTCTATCATTTTGCCACTTCTTAAAGCAATCCTTTTTGGTTTTTACTGCAGCTTGTACCTCTTCATTCCACCACCAAGTATCTTTAGAAGCCAAATCTCTTCCCTTCGACTCTCCGAGGACCTCCTTCGATATTCTCGTGATGCACCTTGCCATTCTATCCCACATAGTATTGCTTCCATCTTCCAAATTCCAAGGTGCTTCTGCATACATTCTCTCTTGGAATATTGCTAGTTTCTCGCCTTTAAGGTTCCACCACCTAGTTCGCGGGTTTATAGGGTCTTTTCTAGTACGACATTGTCCTTTTATATGGATATCTAAAATAGTAAGTCTATGTTAAGATGTTAAACACTCTCCTGGGATGACCTTACAGTCTTTACATGCTAAGCGGTTTGCCTTTCCCATAAGGAACAAATCGATCTGGCTTCTATTAGATCCACTCTTAAAGGTTATCAAGTGTTCTTCCCTCTTTTTAAAAAATGTGTTTGCCACTACAAGATCATATGCTACTGCGAAATCTAAAATACTCACCCCTGCCTCATTCTGATCTCCAAAACCATACCCCCCATGCACCCTCTCATATCCAGTTCTATCTTTGCCTACATGGCCATTAAAATCTCCGCCTATAATTATCTTCTCTCCTCCCGGTATTTCTTGCATTAAAACGTCCAACTCATCCCAGAATTGTCTTTCAGTGTGATCATCCAATCCTACTTGGGGCGCGTATGCACTAATCACATTAATTATATCCACTCCAACTACCAGTTTGATAAGCAATATTCTGTCTCCTTTCCTCGTGACTGTCACAACTTTATCCTTGAGGTTCTTGTCAACCACGATTCCGACACCATTTCTATGCCTATCTTTCCCTGTATAGAATATCTTATACCCGGTCTTTTCTACCTCCTTAGCTTTTTCTCCAACCCACTTTGTTTCTTGTAAACATACTACATTAACCTTCCTTCTAATCATAGTGTCTACTAGTTCCATAGCTTTACCTGTTAAGGTTCCTATATTCCAAGTTGCTAACCTAAGCCTATAGTTCTGGATTAGCTTCTTTACCCGCGGTGGCCCAGATGAGCGCGGGAACCCTTGCTTATTTAACACCGCACCCGGGCGGCGATGCGGCGCCCCTTGCACATTTTTCGAAACACCCAAAGGCAGGTGCAACGCGTCGCTTAAAGGGAACGCCCTAGCATTTACACGAGTATTCACAAAGAATTACAAAGTATTACAAAGTATTTATTTTAATCTTCAAATATATTGAAGGTGGGAGTTTAGATATAATATTTATTTTATCTTTTATCTATTACAAGTGAGGATTTTCATACAAGATTTATTTTTATCTTTAAAATGGGAGTAATACTGAAGGAAGGCAGAGTTTAAAGTCTTTTGGTGGAAATTATTAGAATCTATTATTTTGAATAAAACATATTATTTTGAAAAGTACTTTCTTTAAATAACTTAATAGGGGAAGTGATATCCTAAATGAGTGTGTATTCTTTAAATAATTTAATAGCCTGCTTGTGTATTTATGATGGGCTAGACAGTTGAGGTCTTATGACCAAGAGCCTTGAACCCATGAGGACTGAGATAGTCCAGAAGACCTAGATGGAGAGTGTCTAGCAGTGAGTACTCATATACCATTCGTTTCGAGCAACCAGGCTGGCGAATGGAATACACCTTTCGAGCAAGTAGGTTGGGGTGTTATTGTCATTTCGTTGGAATAAAATAATGAATTTCACACAATTATTAATGAGCTAGTTGTGTGTGATTGACATGAAATAAAATGATCTATTTTGCAGGTAGCCGGAGAGAGGCTAAGGTATAACTTGCATTGTTATATGCATTGGGATGTGTAATAATTATTATGGTGTATCTGTTTGAGAAGAAATATTGTGAATTCTTTAGATATGCAATTATTAAATTGGAATAATGACGTGATTTAAAATGTCATAAAATAATAATGACTCGTCGAAAAGGATGGCTAATAAAGCGAAGATACTTAATTGCCTGTTATGCTAAAAGATATATAAATAGTATATGAAAATCTCTCACCAGCCGTCATAAGCTGACGAATGTTTCTAATTCGCTGGTCATTCCATGTCCAGTGCCTTTCAGGCACCAAGATCAAGTAACTAGCACGAGGGTCAGCATTCAGTGGATAGAAAGCTAATGAAATCTAAATCCAGACTGTATGAAAGAAGATTTAAGTTGCAGATGGTATTTGACTAAAATAGTTATAAAATTTCTACTTTTAGAGGGATAATGATGTAATAGATGAAAAAATTATCCTAAAGAGCAATTTTGTGTTAAAATGTTAGACTTCCGCAGTTGTATTAGAATTACTGTATGAATACCATGCATGAAAGATCAGACAGCTCCGCAACCTATCACCGCCTACGTTTAAAAAATTCCACGATTTTTGCTATTCGGGGCGTGACCGAAATGCTAGCCATATTTGCACTATATCATTTATATATTCATTAGCAATGCTTAGTTATGCTTTCTTTGGATGTGATTTTCAAAACATGTTAAATCACAAATATACTCTACAGACATCACAAAATAAAATGTATTGTATTGAGGCAAGATTCATCAAAACATTCACAGTCGAAAACCAATATTCTCGAAGGACTATCTTGATTTCCCTTTTTGAGAAGTATCAAAGGTCTATCTTGATATATTGCACAACTATTGCAATCATGGTTGTCAAATCGCGATCCGAATCCTCAGTCGGATTAGCAAAACTATGAATTGTGATCGTATGATCCACACTCTTATTTAGAGAATATATCATATATAATATATAGATGTAAAGAAAAACAAACATGTACAATGCAAAAATGGACAACACAACAATTTAACACAGGTTTCATACACAATGTTCTAAAAATCGCTAGGTGGTGGAGGGGGGTCATGGCCCCATAGGCGGAAAAACTATTTTAAAGAAAAATTAATAATATAGAGACAATTCTAATATAAAAGAAAATTCACATTATCAACAATGTAATTTAAATTGATGCTTACCAACAAACTAAGCTTCCAACTCTCTTCTCCATATTGCTCCTATACTCTTTCTCCATCAGACACACTCGTACTCCTTAATCCTCGTCCAATACAACTTGTATTGTAACTTATCCCTTCCAACATCTTCTGAATTTTGCTTTAGAAGTTGGTCTAATTGAGATGCGGCAAAAGAAGCGGCAGAAGAGACATTAGCCGCAGTCCTCTCTCTCTCTCTCTCTCTCTCTCTCTCTCTCTCTCTCTCTCTCTCTCTCTCTCTCTCCAAGTTTCAACTATGGTGCAAATGGCCCACCTAAGCCTCCTAAGCGGGCCTAGGCCCACCTAGGCCCGGCCTCAATTGCTGTTCAGTTTTTTAAAAGAATTAGGTGAAAATCGAGGCAGCTAGTCAAGGCCTAGGGTAGGAGGGTTTTTAGAACACTGTTC